>CM076736.1:2601873-3278538 GCA_038501795.1 Pseudopleuronectes americanus | reverse complement strand
CATGCAGCAAGAAGGTTCAAGTCTCATTGTCAAGATGTTTCAGGTGCTGGGCGAGCAAAAAGGACAATTGGTTTTAGTGTTTTTAGATTTTTTTTATTGAGCATCTATTTACAGTGTCGAGAGCCAGAAATAGTTTGATGAACACATGGAAAATAATAACAAGCAATTCAGTTGAGCAAGAATGAAGTACAAAACAAAAAACACATCTTAAAATTTATATTTCTTTTGATCCGCAAATGTTTCTTCGTTATGTTGATTGGTAAACGTAAAAAACAAACAAACTCTGTACACATTTCACAAATCATATAATTTGTTATATTATCTTGTCTGTAATTGGCTTAGTGCACTGCCAGTTTTGGCAAGAGTCATGTGAGTAATGATCCTGAAAATCATTATTTCTGATCCAGTCCAAGTGGTCTAAAATGAAGCACGGGTTATTTCCACTGTGTTGATCTCCACGTCTTTCTACGCGTGTTCATTCTGCTCGATGTTGGCCACCAGACCCTTGGTGTCGACAAGGGCTCGGATCGGATTGTTGAAATATAGCTTGTTGTCGAAGGTGCTTTCTCCCGAGACAGTTGTGGGTATCCGATTTCGGAAGAGGAGGAAGGCACCGAGTCCAAAAATAGCGATTACGACCAGCACCACGGACACGGTGATGCCAGCAGACCCCTGAGAAGCTTCTTCGATGACGTGTGCTGCGGAAGATCACAACAGATTTAACATTGATTTGGTTAAAGTTCAAAATTTCATTTCATGATACGCACTCGTTGCAGCAGATAAAACAACTTACCAACAGATGGAGGCTTTTCTGTCGGTGTAATAACTGAAACAAACAAAAACAATTGCTCAATAACAGTTGAGCACGTAGGACACGTAAAAATTAGGGTTCATTTAACTTACCTTTTGGTCTTTTGCAGATGTAAGACCTATATCTGCCGCAGCTGTTCGTACTCCACAGTCCAGTGTCAGAATGGATGTCCACACACGAGTCCGACTTGGGCATCCCCGAATTCCAGTTGGTGTAGTCCAAAACGCTCTCATCGATCCACTGCCACTCACCTGAAACAGAGAAAGTTATTGTTTTAAAAAGACTATTGACAAGATAGAGGCCCTCGCACTGCTTCTAGATCTGCCACTGACATACATTCATTTTATTATAAGCCACGCTCACCTTCATGGGTCTTGAAGAGGCCGATCCAGAAGGTTTTGGCCCCGTCCTGCAGCATCTCCAGGTTCTGTTGAATGAACAGACCCTCCTGAGGGTCCTGAACACTCAACAGAGATGCACCTGAGGAACACAGCCCACAGTTACAAACTGTTAAATATGCAGGTATCATTTATCAGTCGACATTTCTCTTAGTAACATACCCATTTTCAAGCAATCGACGGAGGCATGGGCCCAGTTGTCCACCTGCGCGGTGAGGAAGGAGTAACAGTGGCCTCTGAAAGGAATCCAGGTTCTTCGGCTCTTCGGTTCCGGACAGCTGCCAGGAAGCTGCGGCGGCTCGGTGGGAGCGATGTCTGAAAAAGAGACAGGAGACGGCATCTTCGTCTCAGGAGCTCACGATTTGTGATTTAGTTTATTCAGCATAAAGCGCATGAAAAGCACCAGTGGGACTGTCTGACCTGGTGACCTCTTGCAGAGGGAATAGTAGTTGTCAGTGCAGGATGCAGTCTTCCACTTTTTGTCCACATCCATATACACACAGCCGTAATTGTTTTTAGGCTCATCTGTTCCCCATTTGGTGTAAGACAGTGACCAGCCGTCGACCCACTTGAACCGACCACCAGTCTGTGAAAAAGAATATCACCACTTGCATTAATGAAAAGAAAGAAATAAGCTCCTCGTCTAAGTTTGAACTAGTGCTGAAGAATAACTGTTCTCTACCATATTGCTGTTGAGGCCAATCCACACGGGTTCATTGTGCTTGGAAATCTGCAATGTGATGTAAGCCTCAGCTACAGGGTCCAGGACACTGGCCAGATCTGCGTCGTCTGCCTGGCACTGCCTCCTCGCCTCGTCCCATCTCATCTTCTGCGTCACCAGTTTGTAGGAATCATTGCCGAGCTTGTAGAACGCCTTCGGTAACACAGTGGTGGGTGGAACCACGATCTGAGAATCTTTGTGAGCAGCACACCTCAGTCATTAGTCGCGATCTCAGAAAACAAACTGAAAATTGAGCTTGCTTATGTTTCACTCACCGATGTTTCTTTTGCAGATGAAGCCTTTTTTTGTGCTACAGTCATCCACCTGCCACAATCCTTTGAGTTTGTTGACGCTGCCCACCATGATCACACAGTCAAACACCTGTCAGGACCAAAAGGAAACCTCAGCACAGTGGGGTGGGTACATTACTTTTTGTTATTGTTCAAGAGAGTGTTTGGTTTGGTTATAGAAGCAGAAGTAACCTCATCTAATATTGAGTATCGTCCTTCCGGCCTAGAGGTTGGGTGTCCTTTGGCCCAGTTGGTGTATGCAATGCCTCTACCGTCTGTCCACACAAAGCGCATCTCCCAGTTCACATCATTCATGCCGATCCACAAGTTTTCCTTGTATCTCAGCATCTGTGATGTGAGGAAAGCTACAAGGGAAGAAACCCTTATTCTCAAAACACATATCCCAAAAGTGTGAGACTTTCATACCATGTTGTGAACTATAAACCTCGACCACTGAAGCCCATGTTCCTCACCTTGCTCTCTGTCACTGACGATAGAAGCCAGATTTCCTCCCTGGTTTATGCAGTACGTCCTGGCGTTCTGCCAAGTGTCATTGTCATCCCCTGTGACAATTTTGTAGCACTGTATAAACAAAATGAGTTGTGTGTCAGAATAACATGCGCATGGACAGCAGATAATCAGACAACGGATGAGAAACACAGTTTACCGGCGACAGATTTGCATCATGCACAGGGGAAAGTTTAAATCTGGAAATCCTTTGCCTTCAATTTAAGATAAGCCCATGATGAGTGTCAGCCTTGTTTTGAAGCAATTGCATGCAAGTACCTTTCCACTAAAAGAAATCCACCCTGGTGCACATCCTCCTTTAGGAACCGTGGTGGGGACCATCGTTGTGTTGACAAAACTGCTGCTTCTTTTGCAGATGGAGGGAAGCTCCATACCACAGTTAATATCGTTCCAGTAGCCTGTGTGCAGAGGACCGCGAATAAATAATGTGAAGACTAAATAACACTATGAAGACTGTCTCTGATTTGGACTCACCCATGCTCTTGTATATAGACACACAGTTTTCGTCATTGTTAGCAAAGTTGGGCTCATTTTGTTCCCATGAAGTGTAAGTTACAGGGCTGCCGTCCAACCAGCTAGAAATGGAACCATACAAATAAATACGAATAAAAGCCCAGAAACACATCACGGTTTCATATCATGAATGTCAGATTGATGTACGGTAAATGGCCTTGGTGTGATTTACCTGAACGAGTGGTCCAAATTCACCACCATGCCAATGTAGTACTGTCCCTCCGAGGCTTTCAATATCTGTGAGATAATGGTGAGAGACGTTAAATCAAATACAGAACCTCAATACTTTTGCCAGCAGATAATTGAGAACATGCTGCTGTTTTGAAATCCAGCATTTACTAAACATGACATTTTCTGAATTCCTTGCCTGTTTCCAGAGGAACTTCCTCTCACTCTCCCCCGTGATGACTACAAGTTCGCCAAAGTTTTTTTTGCAGAAGACTCTGGCAGCTTCCATGGCAAGGGGGTCAGGGTTGATGAAATACTGCGTGTTGTTGTATATGGTCCAGCCATCTTCTGTGGTGTTGTATACTGTAAATGCGGGGTGAACCAGTTACAGCATTTTGAATTTACGGAAAGAATAATGTAAATAATGTGTCAAATTAAGATTAGGTTGTGACCTGTCCATGCAGAGTGACCTTGAATTGATCAAATTGACTGATTAGCAGTAACCCTGATAACAAGTCACCTAAAGCAATATCTTCGGAAATGTATTTGTGCCACTCCGGTAACGTGAAAACAATAACGGCGCTGCTGAACCGTACCTGTTGGAACACTGACAGGCTCCGGGTTGGGAGTCACACCTGAAAATACAAGAAGCATGAAAGAAGAAACCACGGCACAACACTCAGATACCACTAGTTTATACAAATGGTTCCATGTGAACCGGAGCTCCGTGTTACCTTTGCGTATCTGGCAGATCCAGTCGTTGTTGGAATCACAGTGCCGATCGTTCCAGTGGCGTCCGTAGTAAGACGTGACTTCCGCACAGTGCTCGTTGTCGTTGTAATTGTTCGGTTCTCCAAAGGCCCATCTGTCATAGTTGCTCTAGATTGTTGGAAATAAACGTTAATAGGATCACAGCGGGTAAAAGATTGCAGTTGATAACAATGAAGCGCTACATACAGGGGACCCATCACTCCAAACAAAACCTTGACTGGTATCCAGGGAGCTGAAGCCAATCCAAGCTCCGTCAGAGAAGTGAAGCCTGCAGGACAGAAGAACTCACACTTACTGCCTGAATTCTCAATTAAATTACAGAATTAGATACATGCACAAGCTAGTGAGTTAACGTACTCCGCATTGTTTAGGTCCTCCGAACTGTGGATGCTGATCAGGTCCCCACCAATGGCCTTGCAGAAGTCATGTGCTTCAGACCACGTCTTCTTCAGATCCCCTTGTCTACTGAAAAGCTTTGAATGAGTGAAAAAAGCACAATGGGTCAGATTTTACGGTGGTGGTGAAAAAAGCTAAGATTTTTTTGAGGTCAGTAAAAGTTTACCTGGTAGCAGACGTTGCCCGTGGCGACCGGGAACCACCCGGAGGCACAGCTCAGGGCCGGGGTGGGGGGCGGCACCGTCGTCACCTGCAAACCCTCCGCTCGTTTCTTGCAGATGTATTTCTCCTTGTTGCTGCAGGTGACCACGTCCCATAATCCGGCGAAAATCCCTGTTGTCATGGCTACGCATCCTTGTTTTCTGGCTTTTGTTAAACACAGAAGAGGAAATGGACAAAAATATATATTGTGACAAGCTAACCTACAAGTTGTAAGGATTGTTACCAGTTGTGAGGGTGCACTGAACCCTTTAGGAACCATGGTTACACTGTACAACTTAAGAGAAGCTGTACCTGGCATTCCCACGTTGAAATGAGTGAACGCAACCTTTCTATTGGTCGTCCATCGGAAAGTGTTTATATCTTCTGTGTTGGTCAAACCCGTCCAGAAATACTTCTCTGGTCTTAAACCCACCAGACTGACCAGGAAGGCGCTCTCATATCTGCAGGAAGGAAGAAAAGTAAGCGATAAAACAACTTGATGACAATTCTAAATTAATTATTTTCTTTTAGGTTAACCTGCCTGACATAGAAATCCTAGTGTTTCAGATCATGTAATTACCGAACAATAGGGGGAAATAATCCACATACATACGACTTGAATGGATGAAACTATACCTGTCACCCACATCCACCAGATGTGCGCCGGCCTCGGAGCACGTCTGCTTTGCATCGTCAAAAGTTTTCGTCTCGGCTCCGATGTTGTAACAGTAGGAACCAAACCTGATCGAGCCCTGATTGACGGCGACGAGAACACAAACACCGTGAATATAAATCTGATCTGAAGGATTTATTGTTTGATTCAAAGTAGATATGATCATTGCTCACTAGCTTGCATCCAGGGTTGGCGTCCTCTTCGGCGCCCTCCGGTGGTTTCGTGGAGGCCTTCTTCTTGCAGATGTACCCGTACGACTTTTCACACATGTGATCTGCCCAGCTTCCATCCTGTGTGAGCAACACTGAATATTACTGCTGGGAAACGCTGCCACTCGTATGATAATAAATTTGAATTATGATTTGCTCTGTGTGTATTCGATGAGTGACGGGTGTTACCTTTCCTGCGATGAGGACACAATCTTCCTGGAGATTGGTGGCGTGAGAGGGTTCGCCTGTTTGCCACTTGGTGAAGGTGACGTGGGAGTGATCGGACCATTCGAACAACATCTGGTTCTTCTGATCGTTCAAGCCAATCCAGAGCACATCTGTCGGCACTATAGGCACATGCACATATTAATGGAGCATGGTCATAGCTTTCTTGCTGAGAACACTGAGATGCCAATCTCATTTCCTGCACATTAATATTGAGACATGGCTGCAGACAAGTGATTAGCTTAGCTTAGGGCAAAGACTGAAAACAGGGGGCAACAGCTAGCCTGGCCATCAGTTACAAAAACGTTCCAAGCCGACCTACAAAGTCCACTAACAATATATATATAGTTTGTTTAAAACTTACAAAAACCAGAATGTGTTGCTGTATTTTTTGGCTTGGAGAAGTGACTTATTGTCGTCTTGTCAACACAGTGAGTTTTCCAGGCAACAAGCAGAAATTTCAGGAAGTTATTGTGTCTGGCCAAAAAAGACCATCTGGCACATAAAAACATAAAATGTTATTTTTTTACACCGAGGTTTTTGTGTGGATTAAACAAACATGATATAATGTGTAACATGTACAGAGCCAGGTGGTTTCTGCTTGTAGTCTTTATGCTAAGCTAAAGCTAAGCTGCAGCTTCATATTCAATGAAAAGATGTAAAACAGTGGTATCCAAGGGCGGATCCAGGGGCAGGGCCAAGGGGGCACTGGCCCCAGCTGCAAACGGATCGACCACTGAAAAATGTCTGTCCTGTCAGTAGTCTATGATAATATTATTAAATATTTGTTTTAAATACACAATGTGCTTGAAGAAGGTACAGTTTTCAAAATATAGTCATTGTCTGGCTTTGCTCAAAGTTATAGAGCCAACAGTAAACAAGTGATGACTTAAATATGCACCTTAATGAACCAGGAATTGTCCATGAAGGTTTGATATATTTCTGTCCCCACTGTATAAACTGTGGCCCCTGCATGTCCCCTGATTTAGAAAAAAAACCCTAGTGCAATTCATATTCTCACTTAACTCTTGGAAAGAAAATGATGTATCGATATTGTTCACAATTTTGAAGTTACACAGAATTATCACTGAGTTTCCAAACTCAGTGATAAATCTAGTTTTTTCTGCACACTTACAGTATCCAGATTGAGATATGACGAAGCTCTGCTCCTCTATGTTGTGAATGCTGGCCAAGTCTCCGCCCTCTTTGTGACACGCAGCCAGAGCGTCCCCCCACATCTTCTTACTCCTCTCCAGGAAGTAACAGTGACCTGCATAAGGAACCCAGTGACTGGGGCAGAAGCTGTGCTGATCCTTGCCTGTAGACACACGGATAGAGAATATGTCCAGCTGTATATTCGTACCATGAAGAATCATATGTTTGATATCTTATATGATTTTACTTGGTGGTGGCGGCAGACTGGTGGAGTTTCCTTTGCGACAGATGTAACCGAGCTTGTTGGTGCAGGCGCTGCTCTCCCATTTTGAGGCTTTTGCAGCGTTGAGGGTTGCACAGGTAAATCCAGGCTCTGATGACGGATGACCTGTGGGACACACAACATCCTGTATTATCAATGTTTCATCAAAAACACACAAAATAACTGTGAAAACATGTAACAATCCCAAATAAGCAATTGCAATATGTGTATAACAGAGTGCAATATACTTTTGCAATATAATAATCACATGTCCAAGCTTTTATAATCAATGTATATAACCTCTGAGAATAATAATGAGTACAACGCTAAACTCCACCAGACATTTCTCTTAATGAAACATTACACTGAGCAGTATTTGTATGTCCTCACCTGGGGCCCATTTCAAATATCTAAATGGGTTTCCGTTGCTCCACTGCCACCCGCTTTCAAAATCCAAGGAGTTCAGTCCAATCCACAGAGATGTCCCGAAAGTACTTGTCAACCCTGTGCCAACACACGCATTGCAAAGCTATTAGAACCCAGCCTTATAACACTGTGTGGTACGGGAGGCTGACACAAGGTCAAAGTCGTACCTGAGATGTACGACTGCTCGTGCAGCTCGACGATGCTGAGCAGGTCGGCTCCCTGCTGCTGGCAGCTCTTCCTCGCCTGATGCCAGGTCAACACAGACAGTGTGTTCCTTTGATACTGAACCTTGGTGACTGGGTCAGTGTCCCAACCTGAGGACGCTGGATATGGAAAATATGTTTTTTTAAATCATTCAATAAAAGTCTTAAAACGGAAAACTGAATAAAAGCTCCTTCATTCTTATCTAGGAATTGCTGGGGTTCTGCTTCTATTGTAAAAGTGACTTTGCTTTTTCCCGTCTCGTCCTTTCCTGCCCCAGTTTTAGAGCAGTGTCAGGGGAACGACAGGCAGACGCGAAGAGGAAAACAAGGACAGTGCTGTGTTGACAACTCAAAAGAGGAAGTGGTGGTGTTGTTCTTCTGAGGGGAGAGAGGTGGGGGGGCAGGAACCTGTCAGCACTGACCTCTTTAGCGAGAGCACTTAAACAAACCAACAAGATATCACGCTGTGGCGTGTGGTCAAAAAAAAGATAGTGGGACTCTGATATAAAGACGTAGCCTGATGATTACAGATGTTGAAGAGCCGTAGACTTCTGGGTGAAAACATGTGTAGCACCCCCCCTCCTCACCTTGGGTGGGACAGAAGCCCCACTTCTTCACTTTATCGTAATCCCTCTCTGTGGCGCACCACAGCTGTCCGTCCGATCGGCCGTCCTTCGTGCACTCAGCGAACCACTTGTCCTCAAACTTGAAAGGGAACAGACAGGGGCCGCCAAACGAATTGCCCCCTATGGTGAAAATCTCTGGGGAGACAGAATGAATGGGGACATGGAATCGTTAGACAGGGACGTGATTGTCGGTCTTTTCTCGTGGGTGTTTTAAATAACGTTATTTTGTTGACGTGCCCTGTTACACGCCATGTCTGTTGCACCTCTGTTTGTCCGGGGAGACGCCTCCTGAGGTGTCTGACTCTGTTTTGGAAGTTTTGGAAGTTTACCTCAGCCTAGTTGAGGGTTGAAGACAGGTGATGTACCTTGTACAGATTGTTAAACCCAATGAGGCAAATTGAGATTTGTAAATACGGGCTATACAAAAAAATTAGATTGATAGATTAATTGACTTTTCTTGAGAGCATTAGGGAACTATGGATGTTGGGTGAGAAGGCCTGGCTCAAAGTAGCAGTTCATCCTTGAGATGTTAGTTTGAGTTGATGTTAGGACTCAGACCATTGCGAGCCAATGGGCAATTTCTTTATAAACTACTTTTGAAACCAGTTGACAAGGATGGAAGAATACCATTGTCGGAAAACACCAATGCAAAGCTGTAGTTTCGTTGAACAATCTATTAAAAAATCCTTAGAAAGAGTTACAGACTGAACTTTTGACCATTTGTGATGTGTTTGATCCGCCCCGGGAAGGGGTGAGAGGCGGAGGAAGCAGAGCCTGCGGTCGGGGGACTCTCACCAGCCGGGGAGCGTGGTGAGAGGTGAAGGAAGCAAAGCCTGCGGTCGGGGTAAGTTACGAGCTTCTGGTGGACGTGTTGGTGTTTTTTCAGGGGACGTGTCGGTGTTTGTTTACGGGTAGCAGCAGTGGGCTAACGCTAGCTTGCTGCTAGTTTGAGTTATAAGTTGCAGCACTTTCTGGAATGGTGGCTTGTGCACGTATTTACTGCAGTATTGCAGGGATATGTGGCACCCCACCCGTGGAGGTGCCGGTGTTAGCTGCGGGGACGTGCCGGTGTTAGCTCCATGCAGGTGCCGGTGTTAGCTGCGGGGACGTGACGGTGTTAGCTCCATGGAGGTGCCGATGCTTTACGTGTAGCAGCAGCGGGCTAACGCTAGCTTGCTGCCAGTTTGTGTAAAGTTGCAGCACTTTCTGGAATGGTTGCTTGTGAACGTATTTACAACAGTATTGCATGTGGCACCCCACCCGGGAAGCATCGGACTGGGAGGTGGGGGAGCTAAGGAGAGATTAAAGATGTCTGTGTGTGTCTGTGTCTGTGTGTGTGTGTGTGTCTGTCTGTGTGTGTGTGTCGGGGACGGGGCAGTGAGAGGGTGGATGGGTTGTCTGTAACAAAAAATGTTACAGACATTTCATTAAGACCCCAAGGAGCAATATTAACCATGGTGAAATGGGCATAATATGTCACCTTTAATACATTTCCTCAGATCTATCAAACATTAGCCCGTTTGGAAATATCTGGGAAAAAAAACCGGTGACCTTTTAAGTATTTCTATCCTTAGTTATATAGATTTATTTCCCCGTATGAAAGCGGTCATATAATTTTTAAAGGTTATCACAGAGTTGTAAGTCATATATATGTTACTTATTCCATAGCCATAGCACTTGCTATTTAGTCTACATGGCCGAAATTATAAATAGACAATTATCATATTTATATTACTTCAATACAATAGTTTTAGCAATCTGAGGATGGTGGCTGTGGCTCAGGAGGCTTAACGGGTCGTCCAGGAACCAAGTTCAATCCCCAGCTCCTCCATTAAGTTAAAAAACCACTGTAGACATGATCAGGGCTTTGTCAGTTGAAGATCAAGGATGCCTACCTTGATACCCCTTCGAGCAAAGGTCTCTCTGAGTGCCAAATAGCCTCCAGCGACTCCAGATCCCCGAGCCCGAGAAGATCCGTAAGTTTCTCTCATTGCGGTTGCCCCAGTTTAAGTGCAGGTCCTGGTCTTTTAAGCCAAAGAGAGTCTCGTTCTTGCACTGCCAGTGCTGGAGGTCGCTGCTCTCATCACATTCAAACATGACGACCTTCGCCCACTCTTTAATATCCGTGGCCCCCAGACAGAGCTTGAGGGACAGGCTGAGGAGGCGCGAGTTGGAGGCCCAACGAAACTGCTGCTGCTTGTCGTGAGGATCGCAGATGGCTATAACCACCGAGGTGGCGCTCTCCACCCTAATGCACTTGTTGTGGTCCTCGTTGAAAATCAGAAAGGAGCTGCTGTCTGGAAAAAGAACCGAAGAGCTTCATAAATTCATGACTATTTTACTCACACACGCACACACACACAGACACAAGATGAATAGACAAAAAGAAAAGTGCCAGGGGTACGTACCTATGTCAGCAGTGATGCAGAGGGCCTGCAGGAGACAGAGGATCACAGCATAACCTGAGCAGGGTAACATTATCCCTGATGTGTGGTTTACACTCAGTGGTGGACAAGGTGGTGCAGGAGTTTTCCAGTCATGAGAGAGGAGGTCTAGTGTGCACTAAGGTGTGTGACATGGAACAACAATGACACAGGGACATGGCACATTCCCCAATCACAGTGATGGATATCCTGTCACATGGGTTGTTGAGGTTTGTTCAAACGACAGCACTTTCCCGAGCTTCCACAGAGGAGAGGAAGACGGGAGGAGGGAAGCGAGAGACTGTGTCACGTTATGCTCACGTTACGAGCTTGGATCTATTTATAATAAATCAAACGGAAAAGTGCCACTGATTGATACATTTTGGGAATACATTAATCTGAGTAGCCTTTTTGTCAAGGGGCCTTTATCTGCGATTCTTGAATCATTATAAATAGATTCAATGCGTATCTTTAAAAAAACTTTCCTGAAGTTTTGTCAATTCAGCACCATGTTTCGGGAAGCGAGCTGGGCCGGCCAATTTCCTGCTCATTTCTATGGTTACAGCATTTCTTCCCCACGCAGTCATTTAATCGCGTCTCTTAATTATATGTTTGAAGTTTGGTGCAGATTTATTAACTTTAAGGGGACAGCTCGGCCCTGTCATGCAGCAAGAAGGTTCAAGTCTCATTGTCAAGATGTTTCAGGTGCTGGGCCTGTTACATTTGATCAGAAACTTATTTCCACAAAACGAGCAAAAAGGACAATTGGTTTTAGTGTTTTTTTAAATTTTTATTGAGCATCTATTTACAGTGTCGAGAGCCAGAAATAGTTTGATGAACACATGGAAAATAATAACAAGCAATTCAGTTGAGCAAGAATGAAGTACAAAACAAAAAACGCATCTTAAAATTTATATTTCTTTTGATCCGCAAATGTTTCTTCGTTATGTTGATTGGTAAACGTAAAAAACAAACAAAGTCTGTACACATTTCACAAATCATATAATTTGTTATATTATCTTGTCTGTAATTGGCTTAGTGCACTGCCAGTTTTGGCAAGAGTCATGTGAGTAATGATCCTGAAAATCATTATTTCTGATCCAGTCCAAGTGGTCTGAAATGAAGCACGGGTTATTTCCACTGTGTTGATCTCCACGTCTTTCTACGCGTGTTCATTCTGCTCGATGTTGGCCACCAGACCCTTGGTGTCGACAAGGGCTCGGATCGGATTGTTGAAATATAGCTTGTTGTCGAAGGTGCTTTCTCCCGAGACAGTTGTGGGTATCCGATTTCGGAAGAGGAGGAAGGCACCGAGTCCAAAAATAGCGATTACGACCAGCACCACGGACACGGTGATGCCAGCAGACCCCTGAGAAGCTTCTTCGATGACGTGTGCTGCGGAAGATCACAACAGATTTAACATTGATTTGGTTAAAGTTCAAAATTTCATTTCATGATACGCACTCGTTGCAGCAGATAAAACAACTTACCAACAGATGGAGGCTTTTCTGTCGGTGTAATAACTGAAACAAACAAAAACAATTGCTCAATAACAGTTGAGCACGTAGGACACGTAAAAATTAGGGTTCATTGAACTTACCTTTTGGTCTTTTGCAGATGTAAGACCTATATCTGCCGCAGCTGTTCGTACTCCACAGTCCAGTGTCAGAATGGATGTCCACACACGAGTCCGACTTGGGCATCCCCGAATTCCAGTTGGTGTAGTCCAAAACGCTCTCATCGATCCACTGCCACTCACCTGAAACAGAGAAAGTTATTGTTTTAAAAAGACTATTGACAAGATAGAGGCCCTCGCACTGCTTCTAGATCTGCCACTGACATACATTCATTTTATTATAAGCCACGCTCACCTTCATGGGTCTTGAAGAGGCCGATCCAGAAGGTTTTGGCCCCGTCCTGCAGCATCTCCAGGTTCTGTTGAATGAACAGACCCTCCTGAGGGTCCTGAACACTCAACAGAGATGCACCTGAGGAACACACCCACAGTTACAAACTGTTAAATATGCAGGTATCATTTATCAGTCGACATTTCTCTTAGTAACATACCCATTTTCAAGCAATCGACGGAGGCATGGGCCCAGTTGTCCACCTGCGCGGTGAGGAAGGAGTAACAGTGGCCTCTGAAAGGAATCCAGGTTCTTCGGCTCTTCGGTTCCGGACAGCTGCCAGGAAGCTGCGGCGGCTCGGTGGGAGCGATGTCTGAAAAAGAGACAGGAGACGGCATCTTCGTCTCAGGAGCTCACGATTTGTGATTTAGTTTATTCAGCATAAAGCGCATGAAAAGCACCAGTGGGACTGTCTGACCTGGTGACCTCTTGCAGAGGGAATAGTAGTTGTCAGTGCAGGATGCAGTCTTCCACTTTTTGTCCACATCCATATACACACAGCCGTAATTGTTTTTAGGCTCATCTGTTCCCCATTTGGTGTAAGACAGTGACCAGCCGTCGACCCACTTGAACCGACCACCAGTCTGTGAAAAAGAATATCACCACTTGCATTAATGAAAAGAAAGAAATAAGCTCCTCGTCTAAGTTTGAACTAGTGCTGAAGAATAACTGTTCTCTACCATATTGCTGTTGAGGCCAATCCACACGGGTTCATTGTGCTTGGAAATCTGCAATGTGATGTAAGCCTCAGCTACAGGGTCCAGGACACTGGCCAGATCTGCGTCGTCTGCCTGGCACTGCCTCCTCGCCTCGTCCCATCTCATCTTCTGCGTCACCAGTTTGTAGGAATCATTGCCGAGCTTGTAGAACGCCTTCGGTAACACAGTGGTGGGTGGAACCACGATCTGAGAATCTTTGTGAGCAGCACACCTCAGTCATTAGTCGCGATCTCAGAAAACAAACTGAAAATTGAGCTTGCTTATGTTTCACTCACCGATGTTTCTTTTGCAGATGAAGCCTTTTTTTGTGCTACAGTCATCCACCTGCCACAATCCTTTGAGTTTGTTGACGCTGCCCACCATGATCACACAGTCAAACACCTGTCAGGACCAAAAGGAAACCTCAGCACAGTGGGGTGGGTACATTACTTTTTGTTATTGTTCAAGAGAGTGTTTGGTTTGGTTATAGAAGCAGAAGTAACCTCATCTAATATTGAGTATCGTCCTTCCGGCCTAGAGGTTGGGTGTCCTTTGGCCCAGTTGGTGTATGCAATGCCTCTACCGTCTGTCCACACAAAGCGCATCTCCCAGTTCACATCATTCATGCCGATCCACAAGTTTTCCTTGTATCTCAGCATCTGTGATGTGAGGAAAGCTACAAGGGAAGAAACCCTTATTCTCAAAACACATATCCCAAAAGTGTGAGACTTTCATACCATGTTGTGAACTATAAACCTCGACCACTGAAGCCCATGTTCCTCACCTTGCTCTCTGTCACTGACGATAGAAGCCAGATTTCCTCCCTGGTTTATGCAGTACGTCCTGGCGTTTCTGCCAAGTGTCATTGTCATCCCCTGTGACAATTTTGTAGCACTGTATAAACAAAATGAGTTGTGTGTCAGAATAACATGCGCATGGACAGCAGATAATCAGACAACGGATGAGAAACACAGTTTACCGGCGACAGATTTGCATCATGCACAGGGGAAAGTTTAAATCTGGAAATCCTTTGCCTTCAATTTAAGATAAGCCCATGATGAGTGTCAGCCTTGTTTTGAAGCAATTGCATGCAAGTACCTTTCCACTAAAAGAAATCCACCCTGGTGCACATCCTCCTTTAGGAACCGTGGTGGGGACCATCGTTGTGTTGACAAAACTGCTGCTTCTTTTGCAGATGGAGGGAAGCTCCATACCACAGTTAATATCGTTCCAGTAGCCTGTGTGCAGAGGACCGCGAATAAATAATGTGAAGACTAAATAACACTATGAAGACTGTCTCTGATTTGGACTCACCCATGCTCTTGTATATAGACACACAGTTTTCGTCATTGTTAGCAAAGTTGGGCTCATTTTGTTCCCATGAAGTGTAAGTTACAGGGCTGCCGTCCAACCAGCTAGAAATGGAACCATACAAATAAATACGAATAAAAGCCCAGAAACACATCACGGTTTCATATCATGAATGTCAGATTGATGTACGGTAAATGGCCTTGGTGTGATTTACCTGAACGAGTGGTCCAAATTCACCACCATGCCAATGTAGTACTGTCCCTCCGAGGCTTTCAATATCTGTGAGATAATGGTGAGAGACGTTAAATCAAATACAGAACCTCAATACTTTTGCCAGCAGATAATTGAGAACATGCTGCTGTTTTGAAATCCAGTATTTACTAAACATGACATTTTCTGAATTCCTTGCCTGTTTCCAGAGGAACTTCCTCTCACTCTCCCCCGTGATGACTACAAGTTCGCCAAAGTTTTTTTTGCAGAAGACTCTGGCAGCTTCCATGGCAAGGGGGTCAGGGTTGATGAAATACTGCGTGTCGTTGTATATGATCCAACCATCTTCTGTGGTGTTGTATACTGTAAATACGGGTGGGGTGAACTAGTTACAGCATTTTGAATTCACGGAAAGAATAATGTAAATAATGTGTCAAATTAAGATTAGGTTGTGACCTGTCCATGCAGAGTGACCTTGAATTGATCAAATTGACTGATTAGCAGTAACCCTGATAACAAGTCACCTAAAGCAATATCTTCGGAAATGTATTTGTGCCACTCCGGTAACGTGAAAACAATAACGGCGCTGCTGAACCGTACCTGTTGGAACACTGACAGGCTCCGGGTTGGGAGTCACACCTGAAAATACAAGAAGCATGAAAGAAGAAACCACGGCACAACACTCAGATACCACTAGTTTAGACAAATGGTTCCATGTGAACCGGAGCTCCGTGTTACCTTTGCGTATCTGGCAGATCCAGTCGTTGTTGGAATCACAGTGCCGATCGTTCCAGTGGCGTCCGTAGTAAGACGTGACTTCCGCACAGTGCTCGTTGTCGTTGTAATTGTTCGGTTCTCCAAAGGCCCATCTGTCATAGTTGCTCTAGATTGTTGGAAATAAACGTTAATAGGATCACAGCGGGTAAAAGATTGCAGTTGATATTAATGAAGCGCTACATACAGGGGACCCATCACTCCAAACAAAACCTTGACTGGTATCCAGGGAGCTGAAGCCAATCCAAGCTCCGTCAGAGAAGTGAAGCCTGCAGGACAGAAGAACTCACACTTACTGCCTGAATTCTCAATTAAATTACAGAATTAGATACATGCACAAGCTAGTGAGTTAACGTACTCCGCATTGTTTAGGTCCTCCGAACTGTGGATGCTGATCAGGTCCCCACCAATGGCCTTGCAGAAGTCATGTGCTTCAGACCACGTCTTCTTCAGATCCCCTTGTCTACTGAAAAGCTTTGAATGAGTGAAAAAAGCACAATGGGTCAGATTTTACGGTGGTGGTGAAAAAAGCTAAGATTTTTTTGAGGTCAGTAAAAGTTTACCTGGTAGCAGACGTTGCCCGTGGCGACCGGGAACCACCCGGAGGCACAGCTCAGGGCCGGGGTGGGGGGCGGCACCGTCGTCACCTGCAAACCCTCCGCTGGTTTCTTGCAGATGTATTTCTCCTTGTTGCTGCAGGTGACCACGTCCCATAATCCGGCGAAAATCCCTGTTGTCATGGCTACGCATCCTTGTTTTCTGGCTTTTGTTAAACACAGAAGAGGAAATGGACAAAAATATATATTGTGACAAGCTAACCTACAAGTTGTAAGGATTGTTACCAGTTGTGAGGGTGCACTGAACCCTTTAGGAACCATGGTTACACTGTACAACTTAAGAGAAGCTGTACCTGGCATTCCCACGTTGAAATGAGTGAACGCAACCTTTCTATTGGTCGTCCATCGGAAAGTGTTTATATCTTCTGTGTTGGTCAAACCCGTCCAGAAATACTTCTCTGGTCTTAAACCCACCAGACTGACCAGGAAGGCGCTCTCATATCTGCAGGAAGGAAGAAAAGTAAGCGATAAAACAACTTGATGACAATTCTAAATTAATTATTTTCTTTTAGGTTAACCTGCCTGACATAGAAATCCTAGTGTTTCAGATCATGTAATTACCGAACAATAGGGGGAAATAATCCACATACATACGACTTGAATGGATGAAACTATACCTGTCACCCACATCCACCAGATGTGCGCCGGCCTCAGAGCACGTCTGCTTTGCATCGTCAAAAGTTTTCGTCTCGGCTCCGATGTTGTAACAGTAGGAACCAAACCTGATCGAGCCCTGATTGACGGCGACGAGAACACAAACACCGTGAATATAAATCTGATCTGAAGGATTTATTGTTTGATTCAAAGTAGATATGATCATTGCTCACTAGCTTGCATCCAGGGTTGGCGTCCTCTTCGGCGCCCTCCGGTGGTTTCGTGGAGGCCTTCTTCTTGCAGATGTACCCGTACGACTTTTCACACATGTGATCTGCCCAGCTTCCATCCTGTGTGAGCAACACTGAATATTACTGCTGGGAAAACGCTGCCACTCGTATGATAATAAATTTTGAATTATGATTTGCTCTGTGTGTATTCGATGAGTGACGGGTGTTACCTTTCCTGCGATGAGGACACAATCTTCCTGGAGATTGGTGGCGTGAGAGGGTTCGCCTGTTTGCCACTTGGTGAAGGTGACGTGGGAGTGATCGGACCATTCGAACAACATCTGGTTCTTCTGATCGTTCAAGCCAATCCAGAGCACATCTGTCGGCACTATAGGCACATGCAAATTTAAGGAAGTTATTGTTTCTGGCCAATAAAGACCATCTGGCACATAAACACAAAATGTTATTTTTTTCACACCGAGGTTTTTTGTGTGGATTAAACAAACATGATAGAATGTGTAACATGTATAGAGCCAGGTGGTTTATGCTTGCAGTTTTTATGCTAAGCTAAAGCTAGGCTGAAAGCTTCATATTCAATGAAACAGATGTAACACAGTGGTATCCAAGGGCGGATCCAGGGGCAGGGCCAAGGGGGCACTGGCCCCAGCTGCAAATCGGATCGACCGCTGAAAATATGCCTGTCCTGTCAGTAGTCTACTAACATAAATATGATAATATTATTAAATATTTGTTTTAAATACACAATGTGCTTGAAGAAGGTAAAGTTTTCTAAATATATTCAATGTCTGGCTTTGCTCAAAGTTATAGAGCAAACAGTAAACAAGGGATGACTTAAATATGCACCTTAATGAACCAGGAATTGTCCATGAAGGTTTGATATATTTCTGTCCCCACTGTATAAACGTTGGCCCCTGCATGTCCCCTGATTTAGAAAAAAACCCCTAGTGCAATTCATATTCTCACTTAACTCTTCGAAAGAAAATGATGTTTCGATATTGTTCCCAATTTTGAAGTTAAACAGAATTATCACTGAGTTTCCAAACTCAGTGATACATCTAGTTTTTTCTGCACACTTACAGTATCCAGATTGAGATATGACGAAGCTCTGCTCCTCTATGTTGTGAATGCTGGCCAAGTCTCCGCCCTCTTTGTGACACGCAGCCAGAGCGTCCCCCCACATCTTCTTACTCCTCTCCAGGAAGTAACAGTGACCTGCGTAAGGAACCCAGTGACTGGGGCAGAAGCTGTGCTGATCCTTGCCTGTAGACACACGGATAGAGAATATTTTCCAGCTCTATATTCGTACCATGAAGACTCATATGTTTGATATCTTATATGATTTTACTTGGTGGTGGCGGCAGACTGGTGGAGTTTCCTTTGCGACAGATGTAACCGAGCTTGTTGGTGCAGGCGCTGCTCTCCCACTTTGAGGCTTTTGCAGCATTGAGGGTTGCACAGGTAAGTCCAGGCTCTGATGACGGATGACCTGTGTGAAACACAACATCCTGTATAATCAATGTTTCATCAAAAACACACAAAATAGTATTTCTTTTAATGAAACATTACACTGAGCAGTATTTGTATGTCCTCACCTGGGGCCCAGTTCAAATATCTAAATGGGTTTCCGTTGCTCCACTGCCACCCGCTTTCAAAATCCAAGGAGTTCAGTCCAATCCACAGAGATGTCCCGAAAGTACTTGTCAACCCTGTGCCAACACACGCATTGCAAAGCTATTAGAACCCAGCCTTATAACACTGTGTGGTACGGGAGGCTGACACAAGGTCAAAGTCGTACCTGAGATGTACGACTGCTCGTGCAGCTCGACGATGCTGAGCAGGTCGGCTCCCTGCTGCTGGCAGCTCTTCCTCGCCTGATGCCAGGTCAACACAGACAGTGTGTTCCTTTGATACTGAACCTCGGTGACTGGGTCAGTGTCCCAACCTGAGGACGCTGGATATGGAAAATATATTTTTTTAAATCATTCAATAAAAGTCTTAAAACGGAAAACTGAATAAAAGCTCCTTCATTCTTATCTAGGAATTGCTGGGGTTCTGCTTCTATTGTAAAAGTGACTTTGCTTTTTCCCGTCTCGTCCTTTCCTGCCCCAGTTTTAGAGCAGTGTCAGGGGAACGACAGGCAGACGCGAAGAGGAAAACAAGGACAGTGCTGTGTTGACAACTCAAAAGAGGAAGTGGTGGTGTTGTTCTTCTGAGGGGAGAGAGGTGGGGGGGCAGGAACCTGTCAGCACTGACCTCTTTAGCGAGAGCACTTAAACAAACCAACAAGATATCACGCTGTGGCGTGTGGTCAAAAAAAAGATGGGACTCTGATATAAAGACGTAGCCTGATGATTACAGATGTTGAAGAGCCGTAGACTTCTGGGTGAAAACATGTGTAGCACCCCCCCTCCTCACCTTGGGTGGGACAGAAGCCCCACTTCTTCACTTTATCGTAATCCCTCTCTGTGGCGCACCACAGCTGTCCGTCCGATCGGCCGTCCTTCGTGCACTCAGCGAACCACTTGTCCTCAAACTTGAAAGGGAACAGACAGGGGCCGCCAAACGAATTGCCCCCTATGGTGAAAATCTCTGGGGAGACAGAATGAATGGGGACATGGAATCGTTAGACAGGGACGTGATTGTCGGTCTTTTCTCGTGGGTGTTTTAAATAACGTTATTTTGTTGACGTGCCCTGTTACACGCCATGTCTGTTGCACCTCTGTTTGTCCGGGGAGACGCCTCCTGAGGTGTCTGCATCTGTTTTGGAAGTTTTGGAAGTTTACCTCAGCCTAGTTGAGGGTTGAAGACAGGTGATGTATCATCTTGTACAGATTGTTAAACCCAATGAGGCAAATTGAGATTTGTAAATACGGGCTATACAAAAAAATTAGATTGATAGATTTATTGACTTCTCTTGAGAGCATTAGGGAACTATGGATGTTGGGTGAGAAGGCCTGGCTCGAAGTAGCAGTTCATCCTTGAGATGTTAGTTTGAGTTGACGTTAGGACTCAGACCATTGCGAGCCAATGAGCAATTTCTTTATAAACTACTTTTGAGACCGGTGCCACAAGGATGGAAGAACACCTTTGTCGAAAACACCAATAAAAAGCTGTAATTCCGTTGAACAATCTATTAAAGAGTGGAAGTTTGTTAAAGAGTTGTAGACTGAACTTTTGACCATTTGTGATGTGTTTGATCTGCTCCTTGTATTTTCTGTGGGTACATTTATTAGATTGGCCTCATTTACACAGAGGATTAGTCTGATAATCAGGCGCTCGCAGTGAGTCCCTTCATATCCAACAAAGCTTGGTATTTGTGGTGCTTTACCAACTAGGCCACTCTGCAGGGGGAACTCATTTATTTTTGATCAGCGAACCCCCCCAACAAATAAGCAAGCAACTTATGCTTTGCAAAGTTTGTATGCGACTATAGCTGACGCATCAGATGCTGCACTTCTCTTGATATTCACTTTATTTTACTGTTTAATACATTTCCTCACATTTATCAAACATAGTATTTCTATCCTCAGTTATATAGATTTATTTCCCCGTATGAAAGCGTTCATATAATCCCCAGCTCCTCCATCAAGTTAAAAAACCACTGTAGACATGATTATGGCTTTGTCAGTTGAAGATCAAGGATGCCTACCTTGATACCCCTTCGAGCAAAGGTCTCTCTGAGTGCCAAATAGTCTCCAGCGACTCCAGAGCCCCGAGCCCTGGTAGATCAGTAAGTTCCTCTCATTGCGGTGGCCCCAGTTTAAGTGCAGGTCCTGGTCTTTTAGGCCAAAGAGTGTCTCGTTCTTGCACTGCCAGTGCTGGAGGTCGCTGCTCTCATCACATTCAAACATGGCGACCTTCGCCCACTCTTTAATATCCGTGGCCCCCAGACAGAGCTTGAGGGACAGGCTGAGGAGGCGCGAGTTGGAGGCCCAACGAAACTGCTGCTGCTTGTTGTGAGGATCGCAGATGGCTATAACCACCGAGGTGGCGCTCTCCACCCTAATGCACTTGTTGTGGTTCTCGTTGAAAATCAGAAAGGAGCTGCTGTCTGGAAAAAGAACCGAAGAGCTTCATAAATTCATTTAGGAAATGATTATTTTACTCTCACACACACACACACAGACACAATATGAATAGACAAAAAGAAAAGTGCCAGGGGTACGTACCTATGTCAGCAGTGATGCAGAGGGCCTGCAGGAGACAGAGGATCACAGCATAACCTGAGCAGGGTAACATTATCCCTGATGTGTGGTTTACACTCAGTGGTGGACGAGGTGGTGCAGGAGTTTTCCAGTCATGAGAGAGGAGGTCTAGTGTGTGCTAAGGTGTGTGACATGGAGCAACAATGACACAGGGACATGGCACATTCCCCCCCCCCTAATCACAGTGATGGATATCCTGTCACATGGGTTGTTGAGGTTTGTTCAAACGACAGCACTTTCCCGAGCTTCCACAGAGGAGAGGAAGACGGGAGGAGGGAAGCGAGAGACTGTGTCACGTTATGCTCACGTTACGAGCTTGGATCTATTTATAATAAATCAAACGGAAAAGTGACACTGATTGATGAATTTTGGGAATACATTTATCTGAGTAGGCTTTTTGTCAAGGGGCCTTTATCTGCGATTCTTGAACCATTATAAATAGAACTTCAGTCAGTTCTAAATCTGTGCCTGGAAAATGAACTCAGCGAGGAGATGTCATTAAACAATACTAACCGAGGTGTCAGACGAATTAGGTGAATCACATCTGCGGAGGGAATGTGCCGGTTTCTCAGCGAGTGCCAGAGTAAACAAGGATTAAAGGACATTTGCAGCACTTTGCTGATGTGACTTTTTTTTCTTCTCCTGGTGGGAGACAAGCCCCCAGGAGGTCCGCGAGGCATCGGGTGAGGAGTGCAGCGAGGATACAGGTCAGGAGAACGAGAGGACGGGAGGAAATCCTGCTTCCTATTGGGGGAAGTGAGTGGAGATCTGACCACTCTGGCCTCAGGCTGCAGGGATACCCACAATGCAGCACAGAAAATAGAGGCTACAGACTAATACCTGTAAAATAACAATAATAGATTAAAACACACATATTTCTAAACAATATATGTGAAGATTATATGTATTCGCTATAACAATATTGATGGTTTATCTTTAATTTGTAGAAAACAGAAAAAAACACACCAGTATCAGTATGCGATGAAGACAAATCCATCGGTTGCATTCTTGCTTAACAGTTTTCCTAAGGTGGGTTGAATGTGAAGGTTTGAAACATTTAAACACGTGGATTAAATTGGGTCAAAAACTCTACACTGAACATATAATTCACGTCAACATAATATCATAAATCATACGAGTGAAACTTAAAAACACATTTGAATTACCGTCTTTATTTAACTTACCAAAATATACGTATCAACGATACAATCTCACACCTTGTTTTTCTTTTTTGGGAAAATAACTTATCAGAGAAAAACCTATAATAAAAAAACATGGATATATGCTTTCACATATTCACTGCACTTTATGATGGTAGAAAAAAGTCCGTCAAACGTCTCGAGTGACATTACAGAGAGGGGCTTTGAGGGGTAAACACAAAATACATTGACTAAGAGCTCAGTTTTGGCCTCTGCAATCTACCATGGTGCATTTAGGGGAAATGTTTTGTATAGCATTCACAAAGTCACATATTGGTTTGGTTGCACAGGCTATAATTAGACTAACTATTGAGTTTGTTTTAAGTCTCTCCTACTTACTCTTAGTGTAAAGTGTTTATCAAACTTCCATCACTAGAATCTGACTCCGTGTAACAGCCAAATGTGTAAAGTGTTTTCTAGGAAACATTTGTGGAACTGTGCAGTGATCAATCGAACAGGAAATCTCTGTGGCACCAGCATGTACCAGTTATAGGTGCCAGTGACATGGTAATCTATCTTCTTATGTTTGTATATGCATGATATTTACATCATACATACATGTATATACATATACATGTGTATTTCAAGTAGGAAGCTTTGAGTCATGCTACGCTAACAAAGCTTTGCTTAAACAAACGTTTTTTTACTTTTTAGTGAAAAGCTACGTGACAGCTAGGACGCTAATTGTTAATGTCATTTGTACTATTCTTTATCATACAAAAGTGGAAATTGTGAACTGCTTGCTAAAGTTTCCAAGTGTTGATTTACTACTTCAGGTTGAAAGTTAAGAAATGACTTGGCTAGAAAATTTTGAACAAATCTCAATGTAAGAACTTTATTGTCATTTGCAAACTGTTTTAATTTAGTTAATGAAACTTTTTTCACAGGGTGTGCAAGATGGCAGCGTTTGAAATGGAATAATTTGTCTTGGAGAAAGTGGAGATACGTTGTCCATGTTTATTTACAGTCTATGGTGCCCACATGTTGCCATGTTCAAAAGAACATCCTCTCTGTGTTGAAGACCCTCAGCTTGGTCATGAAGTTGAAGTAGACAAAGGCCAGGCACACCAACAAGTTCTTCATCAGATAGAGGATGGGTGTGACGAAGCCGAAGAAGGCAATGAGGCCGACGCGCACAAAGAAAAAGGGCAAGTCCTGCAGAGCCACTCCTAGTGAGGAAAGCAAGGGGCTGTGGGGCATGACCACCACACGCAGGCAGGACAGGTAGCTGAAGATGTAGATGGGGAACACCCAGCCGGAGTGGTAGACCAGAGGGTGACCTGCCACCCGCACCATCTCCACCGTATCAAACCAGAACACAAAACTGTCCACGAACACGTCTGCTCGGGCGTCACTGGCACTCAGGAACCTCAGTGGGCCCGTGTAGGAGTACGGAGACATGCGGTACGCCGTGCTGCTCACTGATGGTGAGCTCACTCCAGAGATACTAAATGGTCTCCCAGGGTTGCCTGGCATCCCGTTAGTCTCCTGTCGAGCGCCTGCTCCGTTCTGGTTCCTGTCCCCGAGCTGGTTTGCCCCCGGTTGCATCGGAGTGGAACCCCCTTGCCCGGGCACAGCCGGCCCTGGCACAGCTGGAGAGATGGGGGTCACTGGTGTTACCTGCTCCACATGTGTGAGGACAGAGGAGGGAATGTCAGCGTCTCTCTCCATGTCATTAGCTGGAGACACAAAAGGAAGGATTTTCAGGATGATAGGCGGGTCAAGGGTCAGGGTGAAAGATACACCACTCAATCTTGTGACCATAAATGTACAAACATTAATTTGCGGAAAGACTTGAACAAAACAGCAGTTTAGACTTCCCTCAATGCTTATCTTTAAAAAAACTTTCCTGAAGTTTTGTCAATTCAGCACCGTGTTACGAGAAGCGAGCTGGGTCGGCCAATTTCCTGCTCGTTTCTATGGTTACAGCATTTCTTCCCCACACAGTCATTTAATGGCGTCTCTTAATTATTCCAGATTAAAAGTTTTAAAGAGCTGCATTCGTTGCCTCCCAGCTCCTGATATATAGAGCCCAGCAGGTATCACTATGTACATGTCGCTGACAGAGGAAAGTTCAGGATCTACAGCCCTCAGTGAGTGATGTGTGTGATGTGTTCCGGGGGCTGCGCTCACCCTGGCCCGTCAGTCTGCAGTGCCGCATCCTCTCCACAACGTCAATGCAGATGAGAGAGAAGAGGACTAGTGACACAGGGAGCTCCGTGAACATATCATATTGCATGTTGTTATTTATCTGGACCTGGGCAACCAACGAGAAAACAAGTGAGTGGAACATACATTTGATGTGGTTATCAGCTCGTTTCCAGTTTCACTACAGACGGTAACAACAGCCCTTTGCACCACACGTTAACATCAAACTGTCAAAACTCCTGACCTCTTCTCGCGCTGGGTTTCTGGGCTAAATCACTTGCAGCTTTGGGATTTTTCCTGAGTCAGGGCTTCAAACCAACAGGACACAGAACAAAGCAGACAAGCTGGTTGTCTTAGCAGAATTTATTGCTCGTATGTAAAATACACCAGATAAGGGAAAGGGCCAAAAAGTCACGTTGGTGCTTTGGAGAGCTAGGGCCACATAAAACAGCAAAAGGATCTGGGCCACGGCCAGTAAGGAAGTGAGAATGTGCTTCATGGACAGATGACTTGACAGGAGTGGCTTGGACAGGAAGAGGAACCAAGCTGCTTATCAGTGGCTCCTTATCCATAAAGCTGGATATTTCTCCCTTGAGAACCAAAAGATTCCTCACAAATCATCACCTTTATTCCCCTCACAGAGGCCTTACCCTGCGTTTCCTCTTATCTACAACAAATGGCTGCTGCAGGTATATTTTCTTATGTTCCAAGCGACTTGTCTGGTCTACAAACACCATAATAACAACAAAAGTAGGAATAATTATATTAAATGTTCTGGTCACTTGTCTGCTGACTCCTAAAGGTCAAAATTCAAGATGTGAATACAAACAAAATTGATGTAATCACACAAATCACACACAATCTGCAACATGTACCTCAGAGCTGGCGATAAGGAAGGCAAAGCAGGGCAATGTGGACAGGACCACGTACACAAGGGCAACAGGCCTCCTGATACAAAGACAGAGGAAGGAAAAAGGTGAGGAAGCAGTTGCAGGATTTGCTAAGTCGTGACATTCAGCAGTGCAGTGCAAACCAGCCACAGGCCTGTTCAGGCTCCAACAGACCAGTCAGGGCACAGAATGTGCTGCACAGATTCCAGCTGCTGACCAAACACTGGCCCCTGACATCAGGGCCGAGGTCGGACACACTCACCACTTCTTCCTCCCAATGAGAAACTTCTTTTTAACGAAGACCATGTACTTCAGGGGCACCCAGACCAGCAGGGCAGTGGAGGTGACGTAGGCGATGGAGGACGCCACGATCAACCAGTAGGCCGTGCTGGCGTCTCCAGGGGGCTGCGCCGAGGTTTTCACCCTCGCCACGATGACGGCGAACCTCTGCATGACGATGAAGAGCGGCACGCACAGGCCTGCAAACTGCAGAACCTCGCACACGGCGAACTTCAGCGTACCCCCCGAGCCCATGCTGGAGCGGTTCAAAATAAAGAAAAAGACGAGAGGGAGACGGGGGCTGTTGTCGCAGTGAGGCGACGCCTGTCCCTCTGAGGGCTGGTCGGGCCTCGGACCAGTGCATTGTCTGCCTCCACTAGCAGTTTCCACACACCACAGCCCTGGCTCTCTGCTCGACCAACTGCTTACACTGCAGTAGGCATTGTGTCTGCTGGTGTGACGGCGATGTGACCGGCTCTTTACTCTCTTTATATTCAGGATACAAACAGAGGTTGTCTAACTCTGCACCCTGAAGGATGTGTACGTTCTGCAGGCATCTTAAAAAAGTACACGTCATTCTCATCTCATCACATAAACAGACCACCTTTATTATTCTAAGTATATGAAACATGTGAATCTTTACCATTATTCACCTAAAAAAACAGAAAACATACATGAACTTAATAATTGTCCAAATATCAATAACAGCTTGTGTCTGTGACCCCAGAAAACACATGACACCAACAAACCCAGAGACACTTGTGACTCTTCTCATATCTGTATCCCCATCTAGTGGCAAAATATGATAACTGCACAGAAAATGCAAAGAGGAAACAAATGGTAGACGTATACCTAATGGATTATCTTTCCCAGATTCAGATTAATCGATAAATGTCATAATAATGACATTGACATGGGTCATTCTTCCCACAAAAAGCCAATCTCCAATCAAACAATGACCTAAAATGAGAGGTCAAGTGATTTCACGGGCGTCAGTTTCCTCCTACGATCAAGCTAAACTGTGTTCAAGCTAACGATGATGTGAAAACGCACTTGACCTGTTTTGTCCTGAGGTCACGACCTGAGAGACACCTGAACACTTGATCGAATAACCAGATCAGGATTAGGTGGCCTGGACTATATTGGGTGCCGTCTTTAGTTTACACACATTTCTTCGTGGTGCCGTTGGAGGAGCTAATTTTAGATATTGCAAGGATGCAGGTTCTCAGTCAGTGAGAGATGAGAGCAGACCTCAGACCAGCACAGAGTGATACCTGTGTGTCTGACCCGCTGTGATAGGACTACAGCCGCTCTACTGGAGTTGTAGTCCTAACAACCCGAGTAGCACGACCCCCGGGACCCAGACCCAGACAGGTTTCAATTCAAGACAAAAAGTAAAGAATAAAGTTTGGTTTTATGGTTAAGGTTTTCAGTCTTCCTTGCAAAGTTTTTTTTTACATTTGAAGAAGATGTCACATGAAACTCCAAAAGGGCCTCAAACACTTCATCCACCCACATTGGGCTCCATTAGTGGTGAGGATATAATTAAAGGGCCCATTTCCTGTATAATTGCCCCCCCAGGAGTATTCCCCCAAGGGCTCCACAACTTCTAGCTACGCCCCTGTAGTTACAAAAGTTTGAATTAGTACAGAGGGACTTTATTAGATTGTTTGACTTGTACCAGCCCCTGACCCACCGGCAGGCCACGCACTTGTCCAGGCAGAGACACAGAGAGAGGGGGGGGTCGGCTCGGTTAGAGATGGATGGATGACCCCCCGCCGCTCCCCTCCCTCGCAGCCCCAGCTGTCCGCTCCCCTCCCCGACTTCCCCACCCTGCCCCCGGTGCCATGGCGTCCAGCGAGGAGGACGGCACGGTCGAGGAGAAGGAAAACAACAACAAGAAGCGGACGAAGAGCGCCGTCGCCACCGCATGGCTCACCTTCTACAACATCGCCATGACCGCCGGGTACGTGCGTCACCGTGCGCCCCCCCAACCCGTCCCCTATTAATAAGAGAAAAGTTGATCGGCTCCATGAAAACCCCCCCGGAGCGCGTGTTGCTGTTTATAGGACTGAGCGTCTGTGGCAGGACCGAAGCGCCCGTTCGGCTCCCTGGATCTGTCCAGACGCACTAAGAAGGAAAACCAGAGGGAATTGTAACACTGAGGGAAACGTGTTAAAAAACTAACCCGGGTTAAAGTGAGGGCTGTAAAATGAATGAATGGTGTTGGGTTAAAGTGACAGACTGGCGCTGGCTGCAGCCGTGTCCAAATAGGGCTGAGCGCCTGGTGTCGGAGGCCCACAGCTCCCACTGTAGTGATAAGTATAGCCGGACTGACAGTGACACTGGAGCTCAGCCTGGGAAATGCCCATCCGGCACTTTTTCCTGCAACAACACAAACTTTTTTGTTTGTTTGAAATTATCAGTGGATTTCAAAACAGAGTTTGTGTCGTTTGTTGTCAAAGAGGAAAGATGAGGATCAACACTAATCTGAACTCTCAGGGGATCAATAGTCAATAACAGCTCAATATCTGCTGCTCTTGTGGGTTTTGAGAAAGTGCTAAATATTCCACATTTGGCCTTTTTTATTATGGATCAATCCGTGTTCCTATCTCTGTATAAAAATGATAAAAAATGTGCATTAGAGGTTTCCTGCACCTTAAAGGTCCGGTGTGAGCGATTTAGGTGAAAGGGATCTAATGGTAGAAATTGAATATATAATAATCCTAGTTATGTTTTCACTTCAATCAACTAAATTGTATACTTCTTAACCATAGAACGGGCCTTTTATGTTTAAATACTGTATATTTACATCTGAAAGTTGTTCCTCTCTATGGAAGCCGCCATGTTTTTTTACAGTAGCTCAGACTGGACAAACTTAACACCTTTTGAGTTTTTATGATAACTGAAGGCTGCCACAGGTAATGATTAACCTCTGATATTAAATATTGGTGTAGTATTTGTAGCTCTACTCGACAAACTAAAATTCAGTTTAATGTTAGTCATTTAAATTTCTAAAAAAGCATAAAGCTATGATTTCAAAACGCAAAATGAACGTCAGGTTTAAAGTCTCAGAACTGTGACATCAGCTGAACTCGATGTCACCACTTACACATAAATATTCTAAAAAATATAATTGGCTTTTGCTTTTAAAATTGTCATATTTGTTATATTCAGCATATTGTTAATCAATCACAAATGTGTTAATCAATGACAAATATAATCATTAGCTGCAGGCGTACTGTGTTTCCCATCCAGCGCTCCACCTACTAAGTTGTTAATACCAGTGACCCTGTGAACAGCTCTGGGAGATAATCTTTCATGGCTGTGGTCTGTTATGAAGGAATCTCCTCCTCCACTGTTTCAGTTCCATTGTGTTTTGTACGTTGCAGAGTCAGGACTCAGTTTGATGGAAAGGATCCATACATCTACAAAAGCTTCCCATCAGTGAAACAGCCTTAATATGTGCACGTGCTAATATGTGTTGTTGGCTGAAGGTTTGAATCTGTCACATGTTTCAGGAGGAGCATGTTTAAACTGAAGTTGTAATATTCGCAGCTTTATAAACATTTAATATTGATTTGTATATTTGTGCCGGAACAGTTGATCGAGTGGTTGAGCCACAGAAAATGAATGATAAAACAGGAACAAGCAGTTTCTCAGACTCTAAAGTAGATTAGGTGAATAATCAAAAGGAGAATAGGAACAACCTGTAAGACTTTGGTGCGAGTCAGCACTGAAAGGGGGATTTCAGCTTAAACCCAGATGCTGTAGCTGTTAAAGTTTGGTTAAAAAGATTTTAAAGTTTTGTGCTTGGTTATGTTATTATTACTGGATGTAACGTGACGCTTCTGTCAGTTTTACTCTCGAGGAAAAATCCGTGTCTTCATGCTCACCTCAACTTTTGCTTTAAGATGGTTCCACAAAGGTTCTTCACACCTAGTCTTTTACTTTGGTTCACTGGAACACTTTCACATTTATCTTTATTCATAATAAATTACGAGCATGTACTTTGCACCAGGTGTCCTCAGTTGGTGCAGATGCTGCAACTGTGACTTCAGACAAAATATCTGTCTGCACGTGTTTTAGTGTCCGAAGCCCAAAACTGGCAAGATCAGTAATGCTAGAGACTTTATCAGTATGCATAACATACATTGAGGTTTGCATCACAATGAAGGCACCTGGAGAAGATGCGAGTCTCTTTCCATGTTGCGTCAGCGTTTCAGTTCTCAGCCATGTTAACCGGGGCTTTTACTGTTGTTATTTTCTGCAGGTGGCTGGTTTTGGCGATTTCAATGATGCGCTTCTACATCCAGAGAGGCACACACAAGGGTCTGTACAGGAGTATAGCGAGGACACTCAAGTTCTTCCAGACCTTTGCATTAGTTGAGGTAAGATGCTGAGTAGAAATCTGAATATAAAGAATGGATCATAATCATTATTTAGAAATGAGATAGGATAGAATATTATACATGCAATTAATTTCACGTATCTCTTCTTACAGGTGGGACATTGTGCCATTGGTATGTGATGATTTTACTCACTTTACATTCAAATTCAGGCCCATTTTCTTACATGCCAACTAATTGGTTTTGGTTTCTCCTGCTGTGCCGTAGGAATCGTGAGGACTTCTGTGATTGTAACCGGGGTTCAAGTGTGTTCTCGGATTTTCATGGTTTGGTTCATCACCAACAGCATCAGACAGGTGACTTATAATAAACACAATTTATTTATCAGTGAGAAAATGCACAAAAATAACTTGTAATAATATTTTATTACCAGCATACATAGAGTAGAGTGTATATATGCAAACTAATATACTGCAGCTCTGTAATCTAAAGTAAATTAAGGGATTTGGGGTCTGGAGTCTTATTAAAATGAAGTTTCTTTTCACAGTTTCTTTTGTTTTATACCTTAAACACTTCTTATCTTTGCTCACATACATTCACACACAGGTGACAGGAGCATTAACAGCAGCAGGTTTGACTCATGCAAACATCTCACTTTGCCATTTCCCTGATTTAACTGAAGATCCAGAATGAAGAGAGCGTAATCCTATTCCTGGTCGTGTGGACGGTGACGGAGATCACCAGATATTCCTACTACACATTCAACCTGCTCCACCACCTGCCGTACTTCATCAAATGGGCCAGGTGGAGAATAGCATTGCCCCGAGGCTGGGATGAGCTTGAATTGTCATTAATGAGTCGGACATTGGGTTGGAGCGTGTCTTGTGTGTGATCCGGCGATTTAAAAGTTTGCCTCACCCCCCCGAGCCTAGATCTCCAGGAAGTAGTCATGTGTGTGTTAGGTGTCGCTCGGCTAACACAGAGAGAACCAGCATGTGTTTGGTTATTGATTAGCACCTTGTTAGCCTTTCCCTGTCTGTTTGAACTAACCACCAACACTCTGATGATACTGATAATGATGAACGTAATCATTTCAGGGTTTATTCCGATATTTTTAATTATTTACTGTAGATCAAAGGTAAAACAAATGATCGTTTTTAATGTTAAATCTTGTTTTTCTACATACAACTGCAAGATTGGATTAAAAAAATCCATGTTGATTATTGAAAATGGAAAAATATACAGTCATGAATTTAAAAACATCCTTAGTTTGAAGCATGAAAACGACATCAAGGAGAAATTTTTCACGATGAGTGACATGTCGTGATGATTGACACATTTCCTGTCCACCCGGTGACGTGACCCACTGCTCTCTACTGTATGAAGAGCTCTTGTGACGTGGCAGTCTGGCCGGGCGTCTCCTCGCTACAGTAGCTCAACTGAAATTGGAGTCGTTGGGGCGGTCAGCTGTACACATTGATATCTGTCCAGCACCCAGGCCTGGCATCAGAGAGAGAGAGAGAGAGAGAGAGAGATGTGGTATCAAAATAGTGAAATTCAAAGATTTCATCAACTCGTTTACTTTGTGAGACGATGTCTGGGTTCTGACTTATTTAAATATCCGTCCCCCTTTTGTTTGTTTTGTAATAATCAGGTGATAATTCATTTTTCCTTGAAAGCTTCCTGTGTTTTGTTTTATTTTGTACCGACCGGCCCTCTCCTCCCTGCCCCCCCACCCCTCGCCTCTTTCTTTAAGCATGGCGGAGACGCCAGGCCCCCGGAGAGGGGCTCATGTTCAGCTGCTCCCGTTTTTAAGACCATCTGTTTTGGTCATGGAATGTTCGCCCAACATTTCTCTCACATCCGCTGAGACGCTTCCCCCGAGCCTTTCGCTCCGCTCTTTACTAAATACAGGATCTCCTGCGGTCCTGAGTCATGGCACATGTCGCACCCGGGAGGCCTGGAGTCGTCACCAAGTCGCCAGCTCACACTTTAGTGCAGGGACAGACCTTTGCAGAGAGAAAGACGAGAAGATGACAGTTTGTGAATCGTTTTTTTGCACCTCAGGAGTTTTCCAAAGAGACTTTCCCTTCAACCCTGATCGCTCTTTTATGAGTTTTATAGGACCAGAGTTAGATTTGGCGTTCTTAACTTTGCTCAGCAGTCTATACAAGTACAGCCGACATGCACAGCAAACATCAGTTATCATCCAACACAAGGGACTGCGTGTGTTTGCATTTGTGTGTGTGTGTGTGTGTGAGTGTATACCAAGTTGTCAAAATCCATCCAAGGCCGCTGTCACTCGACCATTTAGTGCAGCGATCCAGTCGCTGACAGTTGTCGGAGGCCGAAGCTTTGCTCACTACATCATCGTTCCACAATAAATCTTTTTGCACCGGGCAACAAAGTGTGTGTGTGTGTGTGTGGGGGGGGACTTGTTTGACCATGCATGTGAGTGTGTTAACATCCCTGTACATGTGAGTGTGTGTGTGTGTGTGTCACGCTTCTGGATTTTAAATAAATGCCTCTCTTTTCCTTCCCAGATACAACCTCTTCATCGTCCTGTACCCTCTGGGGGTCGTCGGAGAGCTGTTCACCATTTACGCCGCCCTGCCGTTTGTGCGCAGGTCCGGGATGTACTCCATGAGGCTTCCCAACAAGTACAACGTGTCGTTTGACTACTACTACTGCCTCATCGCCGTCATGCTGTCCTACATCCCACGTAAGCAGCATTTTCACTTTGACACTGTTTTTTTTTAGCCTTGGGGATTATGCCCTGGGACCCTTGAGCCTCAACTTCCCTGCTGCAGAAAATAAAGCTAACAGTGCACTGTTCTAAATAAGAGACCAGGGATTTGTGATTTAAAATAGTCGAGGAGTTGACAGCATAGAAAAAGTTTAATTGTTTATACTTTAGATTGTCTCCTGAAGATAATTGAAGTTAAATTTGTTTCAGATATTAGTTCAAAGATAAAATAACCATATAAAGTGTCATGAAAATCCCATCCTGTCATCAAACTGTCCCGCCCAGTGATTTATAACATGGACTAGTGATTTTAAAGAGAGGGATATTTTGGAATACGAGGTATGAGAGAAATGTTGCCTCACTCTATCTTCAGTATCATCATGTTCCTGCTTCTACTGGGAAGACATTAAAAAGTTTTCCTAAAATATTCAACCTAATCTCATTTGTTAAATTTTGTCTTATCCACTGATTGATGCTCAATGTAGCAGGGGACTCATCTTTTAACTCTGCACCTGAACAATATCCAGTACAAGACAGTAGCCTGTTTTTAGATGTTGTATTGAGCTACATACACAGATGTTTATATTGTAATTGGCATATTGTATATTAATTGTTTCATAAAAGTACATCCAGTGTCCTGCTTGTCTCTCAGAAGTAAGTCCAGGCTGTGTTTACTGTTTTATGTCCGTTACAGTTGTGAATTTACAGATTTAATTCAGCTCTAAAGCCGCTTTCAGATGTGAACTCTGGAAAATTGTCCTGGATAAAAGTATTTATTCTGTGATTCGTCCTTTTTTTCTTGTTCCCCAGTGTTTCCTCAGCTGTTCTTCCACATGCTGCGGCAGAGGAGAAGGGTGCTTCACGGGGAGGTCATCGTGGAGAAGGACGTCTAGATGTGCACCACCTCGGGCCTTCGTCTGAGCCAGCCTGCCTCCACCTCCACCTCCACCTCCCTCACCCCTCCTCCCCCACCGCTCACATCATCGCCGTTAACACTCTACATTGCACAGGACGGGAAAGGGCCGCGGAGAAGACGGCGACCACCATCGATAACTCCTCCTAAGTTGTTTCTTTACAGGTTTGATTCCTAACCTGAATGATTATATCGGAAGCATGTTTACAATCCAAACCGGTGTTGCCTGGAGCTCGAGACAGAAGCCTGGCGTTGTGTCTCAGCACAAATTTACCCATCAGCCTCGCCGCGTCTTGTTGCACCAAACATGAAAAACACAATCCACCACACTTTCACCCAACGAGGCAAACGAGAGGCCTTCTGGGAAATTTGAAATAAAACATGGGAAGAAGTTTGTAAGTTGTATGAGTCCCAGCGTCACCTCCATCTTATAAAATTGGCCCTTTTTTTTATTTTTTTCAGGTGTATTCCACCACCACAGGTTTTATACAAACATAGACTGGCTGTAAAACAGGTTTCAAAAAGAGAAAAATATTCATCATATCAATAAATCTACATTTAGACAATACGGTGCTTCTTTTGTGTACGTTTGTTTTACCTTTATGTGTAAATGATGCAATGTGAAAAAAGCTGGTATATTTCTTAACACGATGATTTAGTCACATACCGTATAACTTAGAGCAAACCCAGCTCAAACTTAAAAAGTTTTGTCTCACTAGGCCCGACTCCTGCGTTACTTTATGTTGCCTTGATGTTTGTTACTGTGTCAGATTCATTTACTGGAGTGTAATTTGAGTCATTGAAAAAGTCGCAGCGCTGCAATTCAAATTTAACGCAAGTGTCTCCAGTCGCTGTTTCTGTTTTGTTTTTTAACCTAGAACCTGATGTCTGTGTTGATACAGAGGTAGTTAGATTCCCTTCCTACTAAAGGTGCTATTGTAAGATCGTTTCAATCTTCTGTGCAGCTGAAGGACGGACTGTAAATTGGGGTTTTGACCTGCAGCAGGATGTGAAAATGATTGAGAGGACATGTAAGTTAGTTGATGAACTGCATAGGCAACTTTATATCTAAGAAAACCGACCGCTTTGCTTATACTCTGGGTTGGAGAGGAGAAAAACAATCAAATTCAATGTCAATAAAAAAAAAGATTAGAAATGTGAAAATACCTTTTTTTTTGTGCAAAATCAATAAAATAAATCCTACAATACTGTGAAGAGCTTTGTGATGACCTTCACACATTAGTTAAGCAGAAATTTAAATATCAGTAATCTCATATCTGAACGTGTGTGGAAATCTATACAAAAAAAAAGGCTAACAAACATCTCTCGGGTTTTACGTATTTATTTTTGAGTGTTTCCTTCATCTTTCGTAATGTTTCAAATCAAATGTTTTTGTTGTTTTTTTTAAAACAGGAAATACCTGAGGGCAGAAAATGGTACATTTTCTATTTGTAGGTAGGATCCACAGATTGTCAAATATATATATAAACATACATGTGTCTGTAGTAAGGAAAAATAAATCTCATAATCACAAAATACTGCATCATCATACACAGAGTATTAAACTGTAACATTTGATTTGGACTTTTTTTTCTGTTTATGTGTAAATACTTCATTTATTCGTACTCATATAAATGAAAATGCTATATAGACATTCGTGAGGTTAGATACCAGTTCCTCAAAGATAGCATATCAGCAACATGTATTTGTACCTTTTATAATCTCTTCAAGACAATACATGTTACACGCTATATAAAGCACTACGGTTAAGTCCATTTGGCTTCATAGAATTTGTTTTCCTACAAAAGTTGCATAATGATATATACATTCAGATACTCAGTTGCTCGTAGAATACAGTTTTATTGAATGCATCTCAAATAACCATAACAAATATAATTACCAAACTGTCAATATATATATTGATGATTTTGGTAATTTGAAAAAATGAAAAGTCTCCTCCGTCTGTGGTCGCCCTGCTGTATTGCACTTGCTGGTGAAGTTGGACTGGTTTTCACTCTGGAGGAGAAAGGCATCTCTTCAGTGTGGGAGAGACATTATTCCGCTGCAGCCCCCGGCTCATTTTAAATTTGTCCCTCTGCTCTCTCCGTAAGGACTCTCTCCATGAGCTGCGTCCGTGGACCTGTTCTACACAGGGGAAGTCTAGCTGCTCACTGCAAGCTCGTTGTCAAGACAATGCTATGACCCGGGCGATCGTAGAAGAACTGCAGAAACAGATACGGAACAATAATAGGACACAACTGAGGGAAAATTTCTGAGCAAGAAGAAAACAGCTGCAAAGAAAACAAAAGTAGACACGGATAAAAGAGAAATGGACGTACGAGCCTCCGCTTCCATCTCACAGATGAAGCTTATGAGATCTTCACAGAGGAAATCGTTCCATAACCCTTCATGGATGAGCCCGGCACAGTCTTCTCCCAGTTCATGCCCATGGCCCCAGTTGTCAGGCTGACCTGGCTTCCACTTCCTGCAGGCAAACAACAGGGGGCGATCTTACATCACATTATTACATCTGCAGTTGTGGTTGAAACCCAAAGCAACTGGATAAAGAAGAAAGAAGGAGGAATTCCATGATTGAGTATTTCTTTATCTGTAATAGTAAGATAGAAGTGCAGATCCCAGATTTCTGATTTCAGATTTGATTTAATTAAGGTCCGATGAATTTCACAACTTTCAATGTTTGCCTGAATGTTGGATTATTGCCTCTGTTGTCCATCGTTCAAAAAGAAAAGTCACTGCTTTCATTGGACCTTGTGTAAATGACAGTTGAATGAATTTTAAGCTCTTTTGTTTGCAGGAGCAGCAGGATTGAGAAATGGAGTTTTGCAAGTCAAGAAGTACCATTAAGTTTGAGATTTTCACAGGAATGAGAGTTTATTTGGTGTTATTTCATGGAACTGCAGAACCCGCAGCTTAATCTCTAAATTTCTATGCTCAGTGCTTGTTATTATCATTGGAAAGCAGTGATTTTTTTTTGCCCTGAAATGAGATCTCCATCCCAGGAACCGAGAAAATCTTTCCTATGATAGATGTAGTTTTTTGATTTAATACTGACGTGAAAGCAGGTTGAGTCCCGTCCAACCAGCGCCACACATTCTCCTCCTCCCTGTCGGTCAGACCCATCCAGAAATAACCTTTTCCAAACGCCTGCTTCTGCAGCCAAGTCTGAGGTCACACAAGGACAGAAAACATCGTTACCTGACACATTACGGAGCAAGGACACAGATGTAAATAGATCCGATTAGGGAATTTCATTATCTGATCAGGGACAGAGATGGAGTCATAACTAGTCACCTGTTCCTCCATGTCGCTGATGATCAGCAGCGAAGCAGATTTGGATTTGCACGTCGCTCTCGCGTCATCGAAACTGTGCAGGTCTTTGGAGAAAAAGTAGCACTTGTCTCTGTAGTTCACCCACTCGGCCGGGCATCCTGCAAAACATGGAGCGATTGCATTTACCAAATTGAAAAGCATCACCAGGGAGTTCCGCTCCAATACTGAATGTGTTCTTCCTTTGGTCGCGTCCCAGCCCTCCACAAGATTTCATGGAAAACAGTTTTTGCCTAATCCTGCTACTATACTGAAACATTACCTTCATCCCAGAGGCAAGGAGAAGATTACAACTTATCTCTTTTGTATGGTAAATACAGAATGACGCTATAGGCAGCAGGTATATTTGCTACCACCCATCACTTATCACAAAGCTGCTGCTGCTTGTAGGGGGATTTCATTCCCTAACAGACAGATTAGCTGTTTCCCATTGTTCCCAGCCCTAGCTAAGCTAAGATAAGCAAAAAGATAATCTGTGATAACCAGTTCTTGCAAGTAACTCTCTGTTTGACAGAAAGAATATTTGAATATTTGTTGAATCTTTCGACAAACATTATTATGTCTCTATATATTGTCATGCTAGCTGACTCAATGCAATATTTTAGGATGACAAAAGAAGCAACTTATATTATTTGTTCTCTACATCAGAGCAAATATGTTATGACAAAAATAGTGAGGAAAAATTACCGGGGGCCCATAGCGTAGGAGCTACTGCCTCGTCCTGCAAAGACACGGGGTCCATAGGAATTAATGGAACCGGGATCCCTGGATGTCCCGGTGGCCCTGCTGGCCCCTGAGGCCCCAGTGGTCCGGGCAGACCCCTTGGCCCTTGCTCCCCAGCTGGTCCCACTGATCCTCTGATACCTGGTGGGCCCTGTGCCCCCTGTGGGCCAGACTGTCCATCTCTTCCAGGCAAACCGGCAGAACCTGGCTCGCCTTTACCTCCGGGGGGACCAGCCCGGCCTCCTGACCCCCGGGTGCCCTTGGACCCAGGGTTGCCAGTTTGGCCTGGTGGACCTTTAGACCCTGGATAACCCGGTAATCCTGGAATACCCTTCTCTCCTTTTGGTCCTGGTATCCCTGAACCACCCTTTTCCCCTTTCTCTCCTTTTTGGCCAGGCTGACCAGGTGACCCCTGAGATCCTCTGTCCCCTCTTGACCCTCTGGGACCAGGGGGACCTGAAACACAAAAATAACTAGTTAAAATTTACAACACTCCACATTGACACCTCTAGTATGCGATAAATGTGACGCTAAAACCAGCAACAGTTGTTTTAGCCTGTTAATCTTTAATACAACTCTTGGAAAAGCTCTACCTTACTTTACCACTGGAGAAATGCTGGCTAGCAGTTTATTCATGAATCCAAGCTCTGTGCTAAGCTAAGCTAACTGGTTGCTGGTTCAAGCTTCATATTTACTGTACTGTATCTCAACAAACGCAAGGAAGCAAATAATCATATTTATTTGAAGCCATAAATCCCTCACCCTGTAAAATAGTGAAGTTGGTTATTAGTTGCGAGTGCTTGGTGTCCACCAGTTTCATCTCCTCCATGACAATAGAGAGGTTGGTGACCTCCTTGTCCACACGGGCTGCCAGGTCTTCCTGCTGTGACCTCAGACCTGATGCATCTGTCCTCACGTCATTCAAGCTACTGTTGAGGTTTAACAAGAAGTCAGAGTGACGGCCGACTGTCACGGAACAAGAACGCAAGTCGTTCAGGTTCAGGTTGATGGCGCCCAAGACCTGCGTGGTGAAGCTGATATTGCCGGTCACCCGGTCCATACTCTGCTCGGACTCATCCAGGCGAACCTCCAGCCGGTCAAACTTGGTGGACGTGAGGTTGCTGAAGTCCCTCTGCTGATCCATAATCTCCCTCAAGGTCTGGTCATGAGCTTCAGCCAGGCTGCTGGTGTTCTGGAACTGGTTGGCCATTACAGTAAGCTGTGATCCCACATCCTCCAGGCCATCGTTGTTGGCCCTGGCCAGAGTCGAGGCATTGCTGGCCAGGGTTTCCAATTTTTCCACTTTACCTCGAAGCCACTCGGTGTCGGAGCGAGTCTGTCGGCTTGTCTGCTCAAGGTTCTGAAAGTCACTGCGCATTTTCTGGATGGCCTGGCTGGTGTCATCCACCGACCGCTGCAGAGCGCCGATGAGGCCTCTCTGCTGGGCCTGGGTGAGGTTCAGTTTGCTGATGCTGAACAGCGCCTGGTTCTGGAGCCTCGCCTGCTGCGTCAGTTCCGCCTGCAGCTGGACCGTGTCTTCCTGCAGACTCTCAATGATGCTGCCGTAAGACTGCAGGGTGCCATTTACAGAGCGTAAGGTAGCTGTGTTGCTCTCTTGTACGCCCTGGATGGAGCCCTGAGTGCTCTGGATGTCTGAGCCAATGTTCTGCAGCTGACTCAGCTTAACTTGATCGCTGGAGATGTGTTCCTCCACTGCAGCAAGCTGCCTCTGAAGGGTCCAGATGTTGTTCTTAAAAGTCTGGATCTCTGTGGTGGTGTTCTCCGACTTCTCTCCCGTTTGATCGTCTAAAGCAGAAATTCTCGATTAAATCATTTTTTTTTCACTTTCCCTTCAGTTTTACTCCTGCGTCTGTACTCGAGACTTACCGAGCTTTTTCAAATCAGTCTCGACAGCCACTATCTTCCCTCCATAGTTTGCGATACCTTCAGACACGCTGTCGACTCTTTGCACCACTGAAACAAAGCAGGAGGACAAAGGTTAGTCAGTCTCATCACAGGATCCGTCCTTTATTAACAGAGCAGAATTGCCTGCAACCACAGACGCAATTTATGAAAGGGATCAGAGAGGAAACCAATGAAAATCACGACATATACAATAAGAGATGCGTCTACAAATCTTGTTGGCATGTAATAATGGTAGAATTGATTATCATAATCTCTGGGGTTCTAGGTAATGCAATTAAATTCAGGGTCAGAGACAGAAGAGGTAGAACTTGGACAAAAAGACACAGGAAGGGAGGAGGGAACTGTGATTCAGCAGAGATGCAGTGGAGTGATCAATGACAGAGACGGGGGAGACACTGCTGAGGGCCCCGGGGACAGGAAGTGACCTAGGGGGTGTCTTCAGTAAACAGAACGGATCAAAGACGGCCCAGAGGAGACAGACGCTGTGGCACGGAGGCTCTTCACGCCCCCACCGGCGACACCAGCATTCATTTCCTCTGGAATGTGTCTGGGATTCCAGGGAATCAGCCCACATCTACCACCAGCCTCGCCAGGGGGACACTTCTTTTAACTGGTAGTTGCATGAGCTCCTCTGCTGGGAAGCTGTGTCCGAGCTGTGTGGAGGACAGTGGAGCCACAGGGCCGCCACCTCCAGAGGTCACAACACGAGAAAGACATGATTCCACACAGATATGGAGCTTCAGCCAGCAGCAAGGTAGCTTAGCATAAAATATGTCGCTGCCACAGCCACGGGCCGAACTGCTTATTATTACACTACACACAGTTTTTCACAGATTTAACAAACAATACATGTTTGAATCTGTTAATTGATGATCTCAAGAGATGCTGGTAGGAGAATTCCGTTTTCAGATATGAACTACACAAAATGTCCGGAAAATTGGGTCAGGACATTTTTTCTGGATTTTGCCTTTCACATCAGAAGAATGCAGGAGGAGATTTATTTAGATCAAATCAGTTTACAACAGCAGGAACATTTCTGGCGAGGGGTCTGGACATCTACAGACGTCAAACAATATGTTCAGAGCTGTTTTTTGCTTCTTTTCTTCGCCCTTTTCGACCAATCAGAATCCCAACTTTCAGGTTTCAGTCATGAGAGAAATGTATCATTAGGACAGGAAATGTTCCACACAGAAAACTTAATGGTGAATATTTCCAGAACCACAGGAACACACAGTCCAGCGCTCTGGAGCACAAAACACGCTTTGATTCACGTCCACCTGAGGCACATTGTTTCTTCCAACGACACTTACACACTGGAAACTGAAGCCGACACAAACAGACTCCCACTCACAGAAACCTTTGGGCCTTTTCCACACGTTCTGTTCCTGTGCCGGCCTTCAGAGAAACTCGCTGCATCACCCTGCAGCAAAATTAACGATAAAACACACATGCAAAGAAACTGGAATTGCATCGGGGGCCTCAGAGGGAAGCATTGCTTTGGCAGAAGACTTCAAAAACGTTGTGAAAACGAGCTGTGCTGTACCCAGAGTGAAGTCTCTCCAGCTCTTGTGTGGGTGGTTCCTGAAACTGAGTGTCGACTCAGTCCAGGATGTCTTGTAAAGTCCAACTTCTCCATATGCACAAAGTCAAGAAAGAGTAATAAATAGTTACGATGCAGTGAGTGAATTGTAAACTCCACGCTTTATTGAGCAAGCATCTTAAACCTCAATGCACAACTACTACTGTACATGTACAAATGTTGGAAAAGATGGGGATAAACTTTTTATGCCTCTCAGGCCACAAGGAGTCAGCAGCCCAGGATCTGGTTGCTGCTGGTTGTACCTGCAGCCTGCAAGACACAACTCGGGACTGAAATAGAAAACTTTGTGGATAGTGGGAAGAAGTGGAAAGTCTTTTTTTTATCTCCTACCTATATTGTATGTAAAGCACTTTACGCTGCATTTTTCGGTACAAATAAAGTTTATTACAGGAGACACTCAACCAGGGTCATCCACTTTCCTCTCTACCACACCACTGAGGACGCTTTGCTGCTATGAAACCGTTTACGTGCGTATTTAAAATGACTCTTGAGAGGATGAGAGGTAAACCACACAGGTCATGTCCTTTCCTCCAGTCACTTTCCTTCCAGACTTTCAAGAAATCAATGAGATTTAAATCCTCCGCAGCCTGAACGTCAATAAAGACAATGGGCTGCAGGGAAAAGGAAGAGGTCACTGAAAATGTCTTGCCTCAAACAAAAAAAACATAGAAGACGTCTGTGTGGGTCAGAGATGGAGCACGGAGAGAAGCACACGTGTTAAGTGCATAGAGAAAACTCGGGGTCTCTACATAACCATCTGGAGCTGAGAGTGTGTTTAGGCTGAGCCGTGTTTCCCTTGAAACAGCAGCGCTCCAGTGCCAGTAAAAACCCAATTTCAGTGAAATCGCGTGGAGTTCAGTCAGCGCTCATCTGGGATCAATTAGGGCCTGCATGAAAACACACAGCTCGGAACAAGTAGGACCGGGTCGAGCTCGGGGACTGAGGGGACATCATAGTTAATGTACTCAAGACACACAGATAACCTCTCGAACATGTTAGCTCCGTGCCTTTTTCCCCAAATTGAAAGGAAGGGGACCAGAAAACAAAACATCGGTCACATGTGGGAATGTTTAGCACAATTATGGCACGAACATTCAGAGTTCAATTCCCCGAAAGACGACCCTGGAAAAAAAAGGAGAAAAAAGCCGACCAGGAAGTTCAGTCCCACAAAGACCGAAGACCTTCCCCGGGCCCGGTGTGAGCTTTGGGGGTGTTGGTAAAATAAACGGAGACAAGCTTGTGAGGTGGAGACAGAGGGGGGTGGAAACGTAAAGGTTCTTCTGAAGCCATATTACAAACTAACCTCTGGTGCTACAGAGTCATGTAAATAGTTTCAGATCGTTTCGGCCTCCACCTCCATACAAAGATGAGATTGTGTTGAAAAGTACATTTAATAAGACACTATCTTGAAGAGTACCAGCTTCATTGACCTTTACTTTCCACTTTTCCAGAGCAAATAGACCCTAAAAAAGCTGTTGACAGTGAGGTCATGAGAAAAGAGGAATTCTTCAAACTTTGGAACAAACAACTTCTACTCACCTCCTTTGTATTAAAACTACTGTTTTTGCACGGAGAGTTAAAATGCTGGGGTGTTTAATGTGAGACAATCGATGCCACTTATATGTTTTAACGGTAAATATGAAGATAGATAGACGAGAAACAGGGAAGCAACTAGTTTCTTTATATGTATCGACCAGCAACTCCATTTCTGATATAAAGTGTAAATGATGACAAAGTAACATCACCTGAGAACATTGATCTCATGCGTCACAGACAAAGACTCACTGTACTCACTGTTTCTCTCCTGGCAGCATGAAGAAGAGGAAACCAAATCATATGAATATTTGTTAGATCTCTGTAACTGATTCATTTGGACAGTATCACTGGGATGTTTAATGCTTATCTGATATTGTTTCTGTGACCAGTGGAGAAGGGTCTTTACCTTTATATCCCAGTGCAGCAACAGCGATGGTGAGGAGGGTACAGAGCACATAGAGCAGAGCGATGGAGGTCTTCAGCGCCCATTCATTCTTACACTTGGTGCACTGGGTGCCCTCCTGGATGCCTGTGTAAAAACAATGAAAAAGGACACATGATTCAACACATTTCGCTGTTTTCTTTTGTAAAGGTCTCAAAAGGACATGTGTGGGCAGAGTCCCACATCTGGACAAATAGCTGTGGAGCCTCCATTAAAGAGTCGAGCGGTTCCCTCGGGGGCCCTGCTGGTGAAGGGGCAGGGGACACGTAAACAACCCCCCCACCACCGACTTGTTTACACTCAGCGACGTGCTTGTTTTCCTGAACTCAGTCTTCACTCAACAAGCCGCCACAGAGATTCCTCTGCACCAGAGCGACTTAAGCTTTTGTGCCACAGAAAGAGCAGCGACTCTGCACGTCGCCACTCTTCTCATTATTCTTGCCGTGTCGGGAAAATGCCGTCAATCTCAAAAGGCCTGGCGGGGACACTGGTGGAATATTTCTTTCCGACCAGATCCTTCATGACAGATGACTGGCGAGATCCGCGGCATTGACAGTCACACAGCTGTGTTTCATTCCCAATTCAGGAAGTGTGCGTGCGTGGAAAGGTTGTATAAGTGTGTGTGCGTGTGGGGGGGTGTTCTGGTTTTCATTAAGCTGGAAGGAAATTCACTCCACATTCTTTAATATAAAGGAATAGTAATACTATAAAGAGTTAATACCTGACTACCCCAGATCCAGATTTAGATGAACGCCACCAGAGAGACTTCACCACACATGCAGCTCCGAACGCGTTTTAGATGATGAGGTAATTCTTCAAACAAATTAAAAAGGCAGTGTTCACTGGCTCCTCGTTGGGGGTTTAAAAGCCAAAGTTAACAACTCGACTTTTCTTCGGTGATGTGAAGACATCGATGATGATTAGTAAAAAGTTAAACACCAAATCCAGCTGGAAGGGAGTTCTCTCAGCTCCCTGGCAACCTGAGAGAACACAAGATTTACCGTAAAGAGCACGGGAGGTCCTGCAAAAAATTAAAAACAACGCAGTTGGAAATAAAAAAAGATATTGACGTATATGTTTTCTGATTAGTGAGTCACTGCTGCACAGAGAAGCCAAACTAATGCCAGAAAGAGAATCACCGCTACAGTACCAATAATCACCGAGCATGACTTTCACATTAGAGTGTGGATACTTGACCCAAACCTGGTCCCATCATGACCCAACGGGACCGGGCTTGGAAAATGTTTGTATTAAAGATACTAGGGTTCAAGTCGGGTTCAGTCGTGTGTGTTGGATTCTTTAAACCACATGTGTCTATGATGTGTTAGTAAACAGTTGCCTTCTTCAACATGAGCATTTATTTGAACTGGTGTTTCTTGTGACCTGAAAATCCAGTCGTCTCATTTTAGCTCATTTTTTTCTTTCTCCACCATCTAAATGTTTCCCAGTTTGTTGTTTACCGATGATTTGGGAGCATTCAGGGATTTCATCAGAGCTTTTGTTGCGGTTGGATAAGAAGCACTTATGAGAGCCATGAGAATCTGAACAACTGAACCCTTTTCTTATTACATATAGTTATTTGACCCATACTTGCAAAACTGATCATTGCAGCTTTAAACTGGGCTTTAATGCGTTCCACAGTTTCAGCTCTTTGCCAACACAAATTACACAACTGCCAAATAACAGATCTACTTTACTGCTTCTGCCTAAAGCTGCAGAGAAAAATCTGTAAATAAATCTTATCCCGACATCCATAAATTTCCGTCGAAACTGTTTGAAAGTATAACATCTGCGCGTAAACCAGGATCAAATTTTCGTGACTTCTGTTGTTTTCTTGCCAAATTCTCCACATCTTGAAAGCACAAGAGTTCATTATGTGGGAGGAGAAGTTTGAAAAGGAGTGAAGACAGAGAGTGGACCGGCACGTTATGAGTCAAAAGAAATGAGCGAAATGCACTCGCAATGTTGTTCTAGCTGTTTTCGACTCGACCACCTGAGAGTGACCTCAGCTTTTAGAGCCCCGAAACATGGCCGATGCTTACGTCCAAATCACGTAAAGCGTCTCTGTGGGCTCCTTAAAACGTATTAACAAGTGTTCATGCCTGAAGGACATTAGTCTTTGAGAGGAGCACTTCCAGCCCTGGCTGTGGAACAAGTTGCACAGAGCGGTAACCACAGCTGTGTTTGAGATACCAGGAGTTACCGAAGTCTTCCCTCACCACCGGTTTAACTGTAAGCATGGAAGTGCACGTTGGGAATACGGCCACGACCAATATTGCATTGAATCATTCATAACCACTGACATGTTTGGAGTGTCAGCTCAGGCTTCCACAATAGAGGAAGCATATCAGTTCATCAGTTCACAGTAATCACAGAGCTGCTGCCCAAAGTTACTGTTCCAACCCAAACACTCTGACAGTGTTTACAAATCTGCTGCGCTGAAATGATACCAAAACACTTCGTAAGAGTATAAACTATTACACAGGGAAAACGGCTTTTCCATCTCACTGCACTCTTGAGTGATGATTCCTCAGATGCTCCGGGGATAAGTGGAGAGTTTCGGGGGTTGGCTGTCAAATATGGAGGACACCTGGCATAACACAACACGCATGGCTGACAACACAACAACAACACGGGGAGATTTGGGTTTCGCAGCTCGGAGCGGACTTCAGATGGAGCAGCTGTAATCCTTTTCGAGCCCCGAGTGTCGACACAGCAGTGGACGGGCCAGCGCTCGATCAGGGGTCGCGACCCGATTGCTGCTCATTTCCCAGCGGGCTACTTCCTGGTTGAGCAACACAAATAAGGCAAGGATACAAATGCTGCATTGAACTGCCGAGGGGGAGGCTTTAGGATAACGTTGGTGTTTTTATTTAAATTTGTGGAAACCATCTGTTTCCTCTTTAACATTCTTGTACTTCTTATAAATATACAAGAACATCGTCAGCATGGGTGATGATATTGGTTTACGGCTGTACCTGAGTAGCATGACAGCAAGTTGACGCAATAGAGGAAAAAAAAGCCAAATATGTGCAATCATCTTTTATTACTAAAACCACTTACTGGGATATATAACTTTTGTTAAGAACAGCTGTGTCTTAATTCAGGGGGCCGCTAACTCCGGAGGCTGCATTTAAAAACTGATTGCATCACAGCGGCAGAACTGGTTTGGCCCTTCTGGAAGGTTCCCTTCAAACAGGGTCGACATACCAATCCCAGGATTCATTGGATTCCCGCTTCTGTGGCAATCTGTTATCCAACTTCAACTCAACCAAACAGCTAACGTTACACATCCTAATAAAGCAAGGTTGCGTCCACTAAAAGGATGCAGCCCCCGAATTGAGTCACAGCTTGCATTGCAAAATCCCTGTCCTCTTATCCGTGTTGTTTTTGTTGGTAGAGGAGAAAGTGATTTCAACCTAGATTTGATGCAGTTCGGGTTTCAAAATACAAATGCTTAAAACCTAAATCTCAAATAGCGTGAATTGCAAGTACGTAAGTATTTAATGAAGACAAATAGAATCTAATAGGTTTTGATCCCAGTACAATACGGCTGGAAGAGCAAACATCATCATTTGGTAACTCAGAGACATCTGGGACCTGACACACAGCCACCTCCTGTTGAGATGACGAATGGCCAGACAGTCGGGACAAATGTCGTCTTTCGCACATTCTCAAATATCTGCCACACTAACGGAGCCCAGATGCACAAATCCTAAAACATGGATAAGATATCTTGAGGTTTGTGGCAAATGAAGTTTGGCTATGATTGGGGCTGGAGATATGGTGAAAAAGAATAATATCTGGGGGACAAAATTCTCAATAGATTTATTTTTAAAAATCAGCAAGATGAGAACTTGTGGAAAAACATAAGTGAACACCAACCTCCTTGTTCACGCTTTAACATCAGACAGACTTGGTTTCCTTTAACTTGGCGGTTTATCAATAAAGTTGGACACCGATTAGTCATCTTTCCCCGCGCAGACAGACGCAATCGGATCTTACCGACCGCAACCACAAAAACAACCATCATCCAGTGTGCTCTGACCGCGGGCTGACAAAACAAAAACAATGCCGCTGACACAAAGGCTCTCTCCGAAACAAGAGCAACACACCCATGAGACTGGATTGTCATCGTGTATTTTGGCGCGACAAAGACAACCATTGTTCCTCCGAGATCTGTAATATTTCAATTACAGCCAGACAGCATCCATTTTGGGGGATGATGAAGTGTCTCCAGTTCTGTGCGTTTCCTGAGCCTCATTACCTGAAACAAAAGATCAACATGGCCGCTTCGTCCGCCCCCCGAAAAGCCAAAATAACCCAGTTGAGGCCACAGCAGAGCGCAGCAGTTACATGGGGACTCGCTCATTATAACATCATGTTTATTTACTGTAAATAGCAGAGACGATGCTATAGTAACGGATGAGAACACAAAGCTGTGAGCTGAGGTCACACAAGCTGCGATTTGGTTCCTCGCTTTGCCGAACACACACTCAAACCTTTTTTTCCGGGAACCAGAGAGCAGATCTACTCCAGGAGGGCAATCAGAGAATTATACCTGGCACCAACGACGGGGAGAGGAGTTCAAGACGAACTGCAGGGGTGGACGACGTCAGTGAACACTTAAATGCTAAAATCACAAAGGGAATATACTCAGTTAAGGGTTTTGAACTGTTATTTGTCACTGGTGAGAAGGAATGGGAAGTTTCTGTCTCCAGGGATCACGACTTCTGATTAGAAAGGAAAACGTTCAATGTTTTAAGAGGAGAAAAAGTAATAGGACAGAAAAACTGAAGGTAGAAAGACAGGATGTAAGAAAGAAGAATGAGAGGAAAGATAAAAGAAATGGGGGAGAAAAGATGAAGGAGAGGTAATGGTAGAATTTAAAAAAGACAAAATAAAACAGTGTTTGCCAAGATGTCATTGTTTTTTTATAGACTGATGTATAAATGTATCTAAATGTAAAAAAGTTATTTCTAAGGTGTTAAAGCAAATATTCTTACTTAAAGAAAGTGCATCAAAGTGTTTGACCACTTGGGGCAGCACATCAACCAGCAGTACATGTCCTTTATGCCAGTGACAGCTGGTGGTTTCTCATTGTTTTTCCTCATCGTCAGTGCCATCTGTCCCTCATTACTCAAAACAAAGAGGTTTTACAAGATCCCTGACACACAACATGATCTAAGCCAAGATGTTTCTCCGTCAGGAGGGAGACGGAGGCCCGGCAGTGAATGACTCATGCACCGCTCAGCTTTCCTCAGTGGCACCATGAGGTGGCCTGCACTGTTTCATGTGCAGCAGCGAGCGCACCGGCCCATGACTTCCACTGTTTGTGGACATAAATCAGTGACTTCCAGTGACTTATTGCAGCAGCTTTAATAAATATAAAGTGGAATAACTCCTGAGAAGCTATATGAGATGTTTAATGCATTTAAGGGAGGGGTTTAATTTACTTCATTGGTGATTCCCTTCTAAACTTTGTTTGCAGCTGAAAAGAAGATGAGGGTGATTTTGAATTTCTGAGTTGAGTGTCTTGGAAACACCAAAGAAGAAATAGTCAAAGAAATGAAAGTAACATCGCTAACAGCTCTTCTAACGGTTCCTCTGGGTCCACGTTTTCTCCTAAAGAAACAAGAGAAGCTCTCCTACATGGTGGATGTCCAACGACTGACTTTTTAACAGCTTGGACAATACAAACCCCCTGCGCTCGCTTTGAGCCCCTTTACCTGCCAATGACGCAATGAGAGGAAGTGCAGAATTAGGGCCAAAACGGTTCTGAGTTCACGGGATGGCTCTGGGGCCCTGCAGGAAACCGACACCGTCCTCCTAGGCTCCATGTGTGGCCTGATTCAGGCTCCACTACTTTTATTACCTGTGATGGAAACCATGCGCCTCATCACAAGAGACAGGCGGGCGTGATGCTCGTGGCTGCGTGTGAATGAAGAAGGAGTGAAGACAGGGTCCAAACGGAGGATGGATGTGGAAATAATGAGACAAATGTTCTAAAATAGATGGAATGATTTAAAGACCTCAGAGGAGAGAGGATGTAAATTGATGGATGAACTCTCAAACTACCGACGCCTGTCCGCAGCGAGCCAAGAACCTCTCAGGGACTGTGACTCGAGCCAAAAATGGGAAAGAGAAAAAAGCGATCCCTATACGAGAGGATATCACTGACTGTGCTTTGTAGCACATCCAAAAAAGACATTGTCAAATCATGAGGCAACTGGGATTACCGTATCCAGCAGCTCCCCGAGGCCCCAGCTGTCTGCCACCTCACTGTGGGGGAGAGACCCACATAAAGATCTAATGCGTCTGTCAGGTCTCTGATCTACAGACAGGTTTATAGAGTTACATCAGGCACATATTAAAAAAGATGTGGTTCTATTTTGGCTTTAGGCTCCTTCAGATATTGTCCCGAACAGGCATTAAGATCTTTGACCCAAACGTGATTCAGTTTGTGTAACCCGCTCCCTGACATGCAGGGTTATTGCTCGTTATAACTTCTCAAACGCCCCCTGGAGGCTGGACGCAGAACATGACAACAAAATCCTGTCTACTCCATGCTATGCCCCGGGCCACACAGGATCCATGATGTCTCAGCTGATAGTAAAGAGAGATAAACATAGATCCTTTTCAGATGAGCTGTGGTCATACGGGCACTCAGGCAGCGACGGCCCCCCCCCCAAGCAGCCCAGAGGCCCCCCACTCGACTCTGCTCAGACTCAGCGCTCGCTGCAGTTACACAAACAGGTCGTCTTTCCCAAAAAACTACAGTGCATCAACAATGGAGTGGAGAGAGCGAGAAAGGACTTACTCAGCTCAGGGATTTGGGGCCTCATGGAGTGACTTGGGTTTTAGTTACCAAGCAAAACATCAGAGCCTGAGCCCCCACAATGCTGCTGCTCTCTAGTGTGTGTGTGTGTTTGTGTGTGTGTGTGTGGCCCACAGGTTGATGACCATCACATTAACATCCTGAATTCGATAGCCTGCCTTCGCTCAACCCCACCCTCAGCACAAGTGAGTTCAAGGTGAGAAAACAGGACAAGAAAAACAAAAAGTAAAAGTCTCTTTACAACTCAGCTTCCATTCGCCCGTAAAAGACGATCACAAAGAGAAGCACTTAAAAAATATGTCTACACGGCTTATTCTCCTTCCAGGATCAAAAATGCACTCGAAGGAAAACGTGCAGGACGACTCCGGGGCTTTCCCACAGAGTCTCAGCTGCAAAGACTCTGGATCTGAGTTTCTGAAACCTCATCTGATCGATGTGGACTCCCCCGGGCTCAGATTTCCCGCCGGCCCCGTCAGGTGCCAGTCAAAATGTGCAAACCACTACAAAGACCCTTCGAGTCGACTGGGCGCTGGCGAGCACTTCATAGAAAAACAAACAGAGTAAAATGTCACCAATTGGAGAAAACCAGAGATAAAATAAATAACGTGACATTTTCCCCTCTGATGAGCAGCTGGGATAATAAACCACAAGATGGTGTTTGAGGAATGAACTTCTCCGACTCTGCCAGGAGCCTTTTATTGGTGCTATTGGATATTTTCATGGGAAATAAGAAGATGTTGTACGGCACATGTATTCCTCCAGTTTTCAAAATCTACTTTGGTCTGTGACTTTTTACAAATACTTGAACTCTTAGTTGGACCTCAGAGACACACTGAATGTTAAAAGGATCTTGATGAAGAGGACATATTTAAAATCCAGCTGCAACCACTACAGCACTATGTGTAAGCCATTTCTAAATATGCATAATACTCACAGACTGTACATGTATAGAAAGATGGACTACATGTCAACTCCCGCAAAGTGAAGCCAAATCATCTCGATCCCATCTCCTCCGTGTTAGTGGATGGGACATGGAGCAAGCCAAAAAGTCTAAGTAGACGTTAAATAAAACTTTCTCAAACATGGTTTCTCTGGGCCCTGATGGGCTCGGGTCAGGAGTCCACATTCTGTTCTGGACCAGTCGTTTCACCTGTCACCTTTAATGTCATCTAATTACCATCAAGACTCCATATCAGACCTATGATAGAGTCAGAGACGGATGTTCGTCAGCAGAATAAAACTCTAGTCTCCCATAAAGGCATAAAACATCTCCACATGCAACCTCACAGGAACCATGAGGATCCAGTTAAACCAGTACAGTTGTACATTTATACATGAACACGCATTAAAAAATCCCCGGTCAAACAGGAAAGTGTGAAAGCCTGTTTTGATAAAACTAAATCCAAAAGTGAAAAGGAAAGAAAATGTCATTTCTCGTTTATTCCTCAGTTGCTGAAGTGTTGGGACTGAATTTTAAGTCTGTCGCATTTCATGTCCGACTGAAGCAGCGTCTGAAATGTAAATGTAGTGCCCTACGCTTCCTGTCCTGCTGAGGCGCCGCCAGAGAAAACCTTGAAGCCGTAAAAAAACAGCCGTGCCGATTATTGGGATATTTAAGAGGAAGCTGGTTTGGGAAAACCTCTGTGGGAGCGTTCCTTTAAAACGAGCGTGGCCCACATCAGCCAAACTCATCACCATGTTGGCCACATCCACCACTAACGCTGCCATGTGGACACAGGACTGGTCTTCACATCTCGTGCTCTTTGAAAACCCGGAGACGGAGGCATGTTTCCTCTCCGACAGATCCACTCAGGATCTCTCTGTCCAAGCTCATGGTTTTTACCGCTGGTGTCGCTTGTGGGCAACGTTGGTGTAACATTATGGTCACGATGGCGGGAGCCGCTCTGTGATTTCAGGCTTGCTTGTAATAAAGACGCTCTATCATTTACCAGTGGCTCTGGGACGGTGGAGGGCTGTAACATATGAATAGGACCGCGGCCTGCGTGTTGACAGGTGGTTAAACAACCATAAGGAAGTTTCAAATGATTTAAGTTACACATCATGCAATTTAAAATGTATTCTGTAAATTCAATGTGTATGTTACGGTTATATAATCTATTCCGTGAGTATGTTTTTAACCAATTTCACAGGACAAGGTTTAACCCGGTTATATGAAGGTGAACTCACACAAAGCATCAGTGCGGTTCAGAAGGAAAATTATGCACAAGTGGAAAACTTCACAAATGGAAACAAAGAAAACATAATCACTTGTGCGCCTTGCTCAGCACAATAATTCATATTTAACAGTGACTGCAAACCACAAGCAGAATGTTGGGTTACAAAATTATTCACTCTTCCCCCCAAAATACTAAGAAACCTCCAAAGTCAACAAGACAGAATCCAACGTGGAGCAGGTTGGAAGACCAATGCTCTCCGAGGTGGCAACAATGGAAATGCCTGCTGTTGCCTGCAGCATCATGGGTGTTGGAGTTCCTCTGGGTGGCCCCCGCCGCATCTGCGGTCGGATGCGCAGGCGTGGCACGTCGGCCAGAATGACAACAAGCCGTCCCGGTCAGGAAGAGGAGGACGCTGCTTCTGCCAGATCCTGTTGCTTCCAGACAGACACGCTCCAGACGTGAGGGTGGCGACGCTCTGCTGCCTCAGAGCAGCCGCGGCAAATACACTGAAGGTGCCAATCAACAGCAACCGCCACAGACGACTTGAAATTACTGCACACAACTGTTTGTGCTGAACTACTGAAATGACTGCTCCACAAGAGTGATGCCAAAGCACCTTGAGGTTGCATCATGTCAACGGATGGGACAGGGATTAAACTACAAAGTCAAAGTTCATGCAAAATGAAAACAGGGTTTAATATCATTGTCACAACTAGAGAATCAATTATGTTTCCTTCATGTATTAAAAGAGATTTGTCCATTTCAAACAATGTAACTGTGACTGCACATACCGGTACTTCCCTTTTTCATTAAAAGTCTATCAACAGTAGTATTTTACAAATAAAAAACTTGTTCTCATGGTTCGATCCAGTTTTCCATTCTCCTCACAAATTATTATATTAAACTGTCTCAAGAATGATCCCCCCCCCCATATTCCTGTACAATATATCCCTCTATCATTATTTAAAAGGACCATGTGCATGCACGGTAAACATAGTGCAAGGTGAATCAAGTGAATGTCTGCAGCTCGAGCTCCACATGGAAAATGTGATAGTCATTAAGCATCTGACAGCGTTCTGGAGCCCGACACTATTCCTCCACACTTCAACTCCCTTCTGCAAACCAGGAAGCTGTAGGTTGATCTTGGCAAACCACACAGTCAGTTTTTTTTTCTCTCTCTCTCTCTCCCTCTCTCCCTTTCATTAACATCTCGGACTGTGAGGAACAGATTTACTGGCTTTTATATCGTTGAGCAAGAGAGGAGGAATTAAGAAAATCCCCAAATTCATTGTTAAAGTGCGCCTGTGAGTTCCGCTGCCGGATGGGGCTGGAGACACTTTTAGTGTTTGTGCACACAGGAGACTCACATCTATGAAAGTTTGTATTGCAAAAAGTGCGACGCTGTGTGTTATTCCAAGGGGCTTGAACACACACATGCACACGCTTTGGAGGGAGCGCACAAGCAGGAACAAAGAGCTGCAGCTCGCCAAGAAAAAAAAATCAAAAGAGCGTTTTTCACGGGAGACGCTGAAAGAACGCAGGTGTCCTGGAGCGTCTTCTGTCCACTCGGCTTTTCTTTTATTTAATTATCAAACCAATGAGTCAGACCCCCCCCCCATGCTTGAAAGTCCCTGATAGGCTGTTAAAAGGAGGTGGTGCTGAACCCTCTCCTGACAACTGCATGTGGGTCACGTCAAGGACACCGAGGTTATTACAGTGTACGAGAGCTCGGAGGGGAGACGGGGGTGAATCGTTGCCTTTCTTCCCTCTTTTTAAAAAGATGAGTCAGAACAATCACTGACACTCTGACGACCACAGGCCAGATTGAAAGTAGCAGCTAACTACCAGCACATGTGTTCTGGCAGAAACATCACCGATCGACGGCGGCTCCTTCCAGTTGCGTTACCGTCGTTGTGTTCTCTGCCAAGCAAAAGCCAGTAATGGAGTTGGGGTGGGGGTTTAAAAAGGATAAAAATTATTAATTGTTATTCTGGGTTTAAAAAGGATAAAAATTGCTCAACTGACGTAATTTGTGTACTGCCAGAAAAATCTGTGCAACAAATTTGGGGGGGGCTTTGCGTTTTGGAAGATTTACGAGACAGAGAAGGAGTTTACTGCCACATTCACGTCATATCCAGAGTTGTTAATTGTGTTCACGTCAACAAGTAAGATTTACAACATGGGAGAGAACTTTATGAACACGCTGATACATCCATATAGACTCAATATCTGCCAGATATAGTTCTATACTGTCAACGCACAATATTTTTAAGCCTTACAACACCAACACAAGTTTTTCTATGATGTGAAAACACTCGCAAGTCTCATTTCTATTGAAGCAGAGACGTCTCACACAAGAGCATTACCGGTAACCAAATTTCCCTCTGGATCATTAAAGTATCCATCCATCCATCCATCCATCCATCCATCCATCCATCAACTCCGACTAATCAACGTGAAATTCATTTTAAAATCTGCTTTAGCTCTCCAAAGATATTGTGACCTTAAGTCTGAAGTGGAGTAAAATCGCCTCAAACTTGCACTTGAGTACGTGTTTGAAAGTTGGATTTCCATCGACCCTGCTCTCTCGCCCTGTGATGGAAAGTCAAGGAAAAGGAAAAATGACATTGTGAATTAAATTCCCACTGTGATCTGCTGCCATTTCCCGTGTTGGCTGCGTTTCCTTACGCTCGCACAGATCGTTCGGATTCCAGGTTGAAAGCATTGAATTATAGCAGCGATAAGGCGCCAGTCTGAGAGTCTGAGAGTCTGAGAGTCTGAGAGTCTGAGAGGAATGAAGCTCGGTGAAAAACTGCAGCACTAAACTAATGATTTTTCTGACTGTGTATATGCGAGTGTGTGCGCTCTTATGTCACGAGGTGTGTAGTTTGTGTTTCACATAAACACTTCCAGCTGGATCTCATAGTGGTGCAACTCCCTCCTCATTTATCTACGTCCACCACACACACACACACAGACACGCACACACTCACACACACATCCTTATCTCCTCACAAAACTCCTGTCATGCGCCTCCTAACCCATCCATCCACTCCCTGCTCGTCTCCTACGACCGGCTGTGTCTCCTCCACCTTCTCCCGCTTCCTTCTCACTCCCTTCCCACCTCCTGGGATAAAATACAGTGTCTCCCGGTGCCCCCTGCTCTTCCCGCTCTTCCAGCAGCTCGGTGATATCTCAGTCTCCTCCCGTCTGCCCTTTGCCATACAATTTTGTTTACACCCCCGAGGCCTCAACAGCCTGCTTCGGATTCCCTCGGTGAACTCTCCTCAGAAAACATAAGAAATTAAAACCCAGACGTTTCTGTACACCACAGACTTTTATTTTAATCAGAATCAAACTCCATTGTTTCTTTGGGAAGTAAAGTTTGCTTGCTCTCGACCACAGAAAACACAAACACTTAATTCTCCTCTTTGTCTTTTTGGTGCAAGTTTATGTCTCATGAGTGATTTGAGTTTTTCAGTGTCCCCGTGGCTTTTCAAATACTGGTTTAGACAAATGAACCCAATAATCTAACCTGACAATTGGATTTAACGTAACATGAGATGCACGAGAGATGACTGAACCTCATAGAGGAGTTTAAGTATCTCAGGGTCTTGTTCACGAGTGAGGGGATGATGCAACCGGAGAGTGGATGGGTGTGGGACTTTTGGGGTGAAGAGGGGGCTCAGCCTCATGTGAAGCTTTCCCGGCGCATCTCTCTTCTGATCCTCACCAACTGTCGTGAGCTTTGGGTTTTGATAAAGAAATACCTGGAGATACAATCTGCAAAAATTAGTTTTCTCGATAGGATGGCTGGGTTAAGTTTTAGAACTAGTGCGAGAACTTTGGATACACGGGTGGAGCTTGGAGTCGAGCTCCTGCTTCTTTTTGTGCCAGTATCTAATCAGGATCGCCTTCCATCTGGGAGGACACCCCGGGGTAAACCCAGAACCTGCTGGTTTATCTGGATTAATCTAATTTCGCCTGCAGGGAACGCCTCGGGATCCCCCAGGAGAAGCTGGAAAGCGTTGCTCGAGAGAGGGATGTCTGGAAAATTCAAGTTCCACCGCAAACCGACCTCGGATAAGTGGAGGAATATGGAAGGATGGAAGACGTTTGAAGAAGCCAAACTTAAAATGCTTAAATTGAAATTGGTGCAAGAAGAAGTGTAGCTGATGTTTTCATTCTCTTCTTCAGATCCAAACAGATTAAAAGCAGATATGGCAAATCACAAATATTCAGGACAATGAGGCCTAAAATCTTTGGATGTGATGAGAAAGTTAATTTCTATCATTAAAACTGCTCTGAACCCCATTGCATCAGAATGCCTCCTCTCCACATCTGCAACACCTTCAGGCTGGAAAAGCCGGCGATATGAAAGCTCCTCTTTAAACACAAGCCAAATTTGAGTCCCCGGATTTTTTACCAGACGAGCCCCTGAAAGTCAAAAAAGAGAAAACCCTGTTTTACTGCAGCCGTGTCTCGTTTTAGCAGATGACTCCAGTAAGTGCTTCACCGTCTCCGTCTGCTCTCCACAACAGGTGGCTGACCTACAGCGTGCTCAGGTCAGGTTTACATTGAAGTGTGTCTGTGTCTGGAGAGTCTACAGGTGCTCATTTAACAAGAGGTCACTGTGAAGCACCAAAATTCAAACCTGCAACGCCTGTGCTTTAGCAACTCGGCTGCAGCAGGAACAGACAGCAAACAGTTTAAGTCAATATGAGGTGAAGTTGTTGTCAAAGTGTTTTCCAGCTGGTATGGAGTAACATTAGCATTTGTTTTGAATCATTTTTGTGTCCACAGGATGAATGTAGGGTCTCCTTTTGGCTCATTGTTGGTCTCCATCAACTCCAGATGAAGCTCTTTGTCACTTCACCACCTTTCAGTTGTTTGTCTGCTGTTTAGAGCTGGGTGAAATGATGTAGCTGATTACAAGCTAAATTAAATATTATAGCATCTTTGATGGCTAACTGTGAATACCAATTAGATATGAAAACGAGAGAAAATGCAGCAAAGAAAGAAAACCAGAAAAGAAAAGTCAAAGAGACGTCTGTGCGCCCATAAACACAATAGACCTGTTTTCAAAGACACGCTGTGAAGTCTCAGGACCAAAGGAAATCTTCTGACAGTGGTATGGCAGACAGGGAGGAAATCTGTGTGCACTTTATAAATGTATTAAATGAACAAAAACGACCACGCAATTTTTGAGACAAAACCGAGAGGGAGAACTTGAGAAGGCCACAACACAAGACTGAAGAAAAGACCTAGAAACCCACAACAAAGCCCATAAAACTCCTCATCAGACACACAAACACACCGCAGTTTCACATCACAGTGTGTGTTTAACGTGTCAGTGCCTGACAAACACTGGGTAGTCATGTTAACCGGGATGGATGAGGTGCCGGGTCGAGGTGTTGGTATGACCAAAGCTTAAGGTGCTTGTGAAGTTTGTGAAACCGGGGGAATGTTCTTCTGCCAAACCCACCGGACTGAACCGAGCCCAGGCTGTGCTGACACAGCTGGTTCCACACACACACACACAAACACACACACACAAAAAAACACACACCGACTCCGTGCTTGGCTCCGGGAGTGTTCCAGGTCTTGCTGGAGAAACCATAACAAATGCAGGAAATAGATTAGTGCACTCTGGGTTCCACACTGGCCACAAGCCTCCCGAGCTCCGGCCTCTCGGAGCCCACATGTGTGGGAACAGCAGACAGAGCAGCGGAGGGAGCGAGACCCCCACCCAGAGATCAGGGTGGATCCCAGGAGGACCTGATGCACAGAGCAATCACATCTACTTGACCTGGAATCATACCTGGAGACCAACATGCAGCATTTCATTTAGTTTATGTTTTCCCTCCTTCACAGCAGGGGTGAGGAACCTTTTCCTATCGAGGGCCAATTCAAGTTTCATAACTTCCTTCCAGGGCTGCACTAAATGACTAAACACATATATCATACTAATCTCTCTAATGCAAAACTGCTGCTCTATGTTGAGGCTTCTGCTGTCAGATGGTAGTGATGGTGATGCTGCTATCACACCAGTGATACATGGCAAATAAAGTAATTCACTCCTGGAATCAGAGTCCGCACTGATTCCACTCACAAAAAGCAACTCATTGGATTTTATTTACAGCTTAAATTTCTCTTATGTACGTTCATTCCCTCACTGGGTAGCAGTTTATATATTTGTTTGGTGAAGTCGAACGTTTATGAAAAGTTTATTTTCTTATTTTAGTGACATTTTGTCCAAACTTGTTTTCATTAAACTCATGTGACTGCAGTGTGTGGACATTCCTCTGTTGTTTATTAATCTTTGTACTCACTCTATCCCAGGGAGGTTCGGTCGAGGAACAAACAACGACCCTCGCCAACTCGACTTTTGTTTTCTTTAGCAAGAGATTTGACTCGAACTTTATATTTACAAGGATCTCGTGACTCGTGGGTTCATGGTTTGATTGAGTCGAGGGCGTCGGCTGATTGCTGGTGAACGATTATTAAACCGGCTCGGGAGGAGTTCAGCCAAGGCTCAGGTAGGTTTTGTTTTTATTCTGATGGCCTTCTAATGTCAACCCCCCATAGAAAAATAAATATGTTTAATACTTGAGCACTGTGGAAGCGATTCCGGCTCGGCTTCGACTTGGCAGGGAGGGAGATGGGATTACCATATGAATTCACTCAGTGCCCGTACTAGAGTGTGTGTGTGTGTGTGTGTGTGTGTGTGTGTGTGTGTGTGTGTGTGTGTGTGTGTGTGTCTGTGTGTGTGGTGTTTCATTTCCCCTTGTATACAAGTGAGTGGAAAAAGTGTGTGTGTGTATTTATGTTAATATACATGATGTATGCATGCCTTCTGAATGACGTCTGTTTAACATACACAATTAGAAACATTTCAATCTGTTTAAAATGTGTGTGTGTGTGTGTGTGTGTGTGTGTGTGTGTGTGTGTGTGTGTGTGTGTGTGTGTGTGTGTGTGTGTGTGTGTGTGCGTGTTCGCCTCGGGCTCTTTGAGAGCTTCAGAAAAAGGACTAGTAACTTGTACGTCAGCAAATGTTCAAACATCCCAAAATGTGCTTTAAAAAGATATTGTACTTTTTAATTCCAACCTCACTCCTCACAGAACGGCTGCAGGCGAGGGCGAGGGCGAGTTACAGCCAAAGAAAACCTTAATGAACAACGTGTCGGATTTTATTACAACTTAATTAAAGCATTTTACATCCGAGGTCAGTGAATCTAATGAAGGAATTCAGGGAACTTAAGGTTTTGATTATGTAGTGTTGAATTTGAATAAACAGGCTGTAGCAGCCGAGGCTGGGGTTCATCAACATAAGTGACGTTGTCGATCATGACAACAGCACGTTCATGAAAAGAGTGGGTTCATTACATCAGCCACTACAACAGATTCTTGAGTTTGGGTTCTGGAGACTGAGTCTTAACTGACTGCAGCTCAGTTACTGCAGCTCTGTGCAGTTTCAGAAAGAGATCTGCAACCAGCATCAACACAGGCCAGCCCATTTCGAATAAGCATGCCATGACAGTAGCATCTCATTTGAGGAGGCAGAGGACCACGCCAGCATCCTACTGATCTGTCACAGGTAAGGCGTTTAATGGAGTTTCAAGTAAAGACCTGGATCTAGTGACTTTAGATGTGGTTCCATGAGGGGACTTTTGTTCCAAGATAAATAAAAGAGCACTGGTTCTGTCTGTGTAATTTCTTACCCATGTTCACTTTGTAAAAACAAGCAGGATTAAGTGTTCTCTGTTCCTCTGTGTTAAGTCGCCCTCCTTTGAGCTTAAACTAGACACAGATTTGCACTATTTGTCCTGGGGGGGGGAATGTCGAGGCAGAACCTTGGAGCCGACCCCCCCCAAACAGCTGCCGTGTCCCTGAGAGCAGCAACAACACACTAAGAGTTCAGCCGTCCTCCCTTCCAACTCCTCCGAATGTCAAGAGTTCATTTGAATAAAGTTAAAAGTGAAACTGGATTTCGGCTCCATAATCCATGAGCAGGACTCGCACACGCTCGCAGAGAAACACAAACAGGATGCCTCGACTTAGGCCACTGGGATGAAAGAGATTGTGTTTATACACAGTTTGAATTCGTCTCCGCCGGTGTCGGGTCAAACAGCGTCGTCCACTGCCTGTGTGTGTGTGTGTGTGTGTGTGTGTGTGTGTGTGTGTGTGTGTGTGTGTATGTCTGAGTCATACTGCAGCAACACCCTGGATAAAGAGACACACGGGTTTCTGATCAACGTTGGATCAACAGAGCAGCGATGGAGAAAGAGCTCCGTCTCCAAGGAGAATAATAAAGATGTGTTTGTGTGGGACAGAGTTTGACTTTTGCGGTCACTTTTTCTCTTGGACTTTTCTCCCTTTTTCTCCATAAAAGCACGAAGCACTAAGATGACTAAGAACACACACGGCCGAACAGAACTGAAAGAGCAGCAACTGTGGAACTAACTTACTTCACCTTCTCTGCAAAAAGCTACTGGCGATGGAGAGATAGCGCATCATTAAAAAGAAAGATATAATAATACACATGTGAAAACACTGCAGGAGAAGAGGACGACAGATGGGAAAATACTAGAAAAATTTGTAATTTTAAAGGTTCAGTCCAAGCTAATTATAAAAACACTATCGGGTAAGGGAAGCAGGGTATTGATTTCGTATGTGTGTATAAGATAACTCAATGTTGCACGAACAGATTTTCACCAAATGTGCTGATAATATTACTTTGGGGGGAAATCTCCAGATTATTAACTTTTGAAGCTGATCACTCAAAGGTCGAGCTCTAAAAATACACGGAAAATCCCTTTTTACAAGATATCAAGGTTCATACAGCACATGCAGGGTGTGCATCGCCAGCAGTGACATCTACGACTTGTCGGTGATGTTTTTAATATTTTGAGCATAGGAAACGTAATTTAATGACCAGTGAAAGAGCAAAGTGGAGAAAACAGGAGAGAAGCTGAACGCAGATGCACAAGAGGATCAAACAAAGTCTTAAATGTGACCTACAGAGAAGGTAAAGAAGTTTCCAGGATGAAGGCGTCCAAAAAGAAACCCAAAAGAAGAGGTGAGAAAACTAAACTTGAAAAAGTAAACTCTCTGGGAATAAACACAAGGAAACAGCTGGAACTAAAAGACAAACTGTTATCAGTGAAGGAAACACAGGTGTGATACAATAGGAAGCAGGTGATTGAGGAAGTGGGAAACAGGAGGAAATGGGAAACAAGAGGAAGTTAACAATGAGAAACAGGCAAGACAGGAAGTGAGAGTCAAAATAAAACAGGAAATGAGACGTAAAGGACAACAAAAGCTAACTAAGGAATCTTAGATACACAAGTAAGGAAAACGTAACAGAAGAAGAAGACCAACACTAGAAATAACAAAAGACCACAATTGGTGATAACAATTAAACTGAAGCAGAACCGTGACACATTATTATAATTGTCTGTGTCTCACATATAAAGAACGGAGCAGGATATTGTCCAGGTCAGACGATTTTACACCTACAGGATATGTCAGCACATTAAAACCCATGTCTGCACTTTTATCACCAAAAGCTCTTGAATCTCGTTGTCATTCCAATTTGGCTTCTTCTGCCTCTTTCACATTCTTACAGTGGCTAACTTGGGAGGCTGGAAGGAAAAACCTCCAGAGAATCTCCTCTGCAACTGACTCGTGCGTTCTCACAGGAATAATATCAGTTGAGTGCGTGTCTGAAAGCAGCTTTCAGGGAAAACCAAGCTAAAACGTGGGAATGGGAAAATAGAGTCCAAACCATCCCATGAATAGACCTTGCATGCTGTAAGTGATAAATACTGTATGTTTGTATTCGAACTGACCCTTTAAGCTTTTTAATCCCTATCATTCCGCTCTCGTTTGGTTCACTAACGACGCACAAGTCTGCTGGGAAAACTCACAAAAAAACTCCAGATGGCCCGAGTTCCCTCCAGCTTCACGCATGAGTACACACAGCAATATGCATGTGAACTCTTGTTTGCATGTGTCGCTCCACAACAATCAGATACGCGGCGGGTCGGGCGCAATTTGGAGTTGGAGGAATTCCATGTTTTTTGGGGATTGGGGTGGGGGGTCCCTGTGTGAGTCAGCACGTTTTTAGTGGCTTGGTGTAAGCGGATGAAAGGGAGACGAGGGGCTGTGAATCTTCTTGATCTGCTGAGCTCTGACAGCGGTCGACGGGCCTGTGGTGAGCTGGACCTCACAGGCTGTCGGCTGCGTTTAAGCTCAACGCAGCACAACTCGAGGACAGGTGAGGTCTGACGTGAACACAGAGGTGACTCCAGGTAACGAGAGAGAAGGAGTTGAGCCCACACACTTAGCACCTTTAATTTACCAAAGCAGTAAAAGTTTTTATTATTTGAGCTCCAAGTGTGCTGGCCTCTCTCTCTCTCTCTCTCTCTCTCTCTCTCTCTCTCTCTCTCTCTCTCTCCTCCACTTCTAGGAAAAAAAAGGAAAAACTTTTTCACTCACCGAACCGCTTGTATCCAAAAGACTGTACTTCCTCCTCGTCTGCAAAGTCGTCTGTGTGACATAATCAGAAACATATGACAGAAATAGGTCAAATGCACGCAATTGGAGTAGGGGTTGCATTGTGTTTAAAGCAGTGGATACAAGTCTGCAAACAATCTCTACAGGGGCGGCTGCACACAGATTTATAATGTTCACCTTGAATACATTGATTTCGGATGAGGGAACAAAGGTTAAGGTGGGAGATGGTGGAGCATCATCTGTGTGTGTGTGTGTGTGTGTGTGTGTGTGTGTGTGTGTGTGTGTGTGTGTGTGTGTGCGTGTGTGCGCATGTGCGTGTGTGTGTGTGTGTGTGTGTGCACAGAGCTGTAAAAGCCACAGGCTGCGGTTTCTCTGGGTTGTTGACAGTAAACCCTAATTACACTCCGCTACACTCTGCTGCAGATCGGAGCAGAGCTCAGAGAACATCACTGCTAATGTTAAACAGATGGGACTGGACGGGGGGGTGGGGGGGTGGGACACACACACACACACAGGGGGGAGAGAGGGAGGGTTGAGTGTGTGTTTGTTGGGGGGCGGTCAGAGGGGGTTCGATGGAGTAGAGTCATTGATGTAAAGTGAATCAAAGCTGTTGTTTCCCTTCCATTTCTCTATAAACTAAATACATTTCAGTTATTTATGATACAGGTGCTGAGTGTAACACAAATATATAGGTGTGAAAACCACATGCACTACTACGGTGGGCCCTGAAGTGCACCGCACAACGACATATCAGAAAACACAACAGAAAAAAAACTACAAAAGACAAAAGCAAATCGGGAGGAAAACTAAACATCTGATGAGAAAGCACACAACAACAAATCACAAAAACACGACAACAATACAAAGAACATAAGAGCAGGACACAACAGCAAATAGCAAACACAACGACAAATCACAGAACACAACAGTGAAACAACAACAAATAACAACAACAGACAAGAAGACACAACAGTATATTAATGATCTGTTGCTGTGTTTTGCACTTCAGGGCCACCGTACTCTACAGGTGACGTTCACTGCCCATCATCTGTACCCTGCCACATTAAACTCATCCCTTTGCCCCTGAACGCATCTTTCTATTTACACTTTAACGTGTTTTATTTTTTTCCTCTCGTGCACCGGGACATTTCCGGTGACGCAGCCTAAATTGTACACACAACATCTCGCCTGTTTTAACTTCCTTCAGATGGGAAAACACAAAACTCCCCAAGTATTTCACAACCTCTGCACCGCGGCACCGTAATGTCATCCAGATGTGCAGCGCGCACCGGGAATTACGCACAGAGCGAGATCGAGTTTGAACATGTGGATTAAGAAAAATAAAAAGCACGCATGTTGTTGCGAGCTGCAGGACACGAACCTTTCATGGCGTTTTATAACTGGGTGAGGTCTGGAGAAGAGATGAGGAGCTTTCACTTTCTGCGCATCTCAGCATCCAGTGCGAAGGTGTGAACTGGTTCCAGGCGCCGGTGAGAGAAGAGATATAAAAACAAAACAAAAAGCTAGTAATGTGTCTTCATGTCGCGTGGTCAGGTTAGAATCCCATGTTCTCCGTGTCCGAGGCTCAGAGGAGAGAGGAGTGATGAGGAGAGGCTCGTCCTGCAGAGAGGAGGAGAAACTGGTCTGACTCCACCACTGTGAAGTTACACTGGGAGGCACGGTCAGCTTCTGGTGGCCCTTTCACAATTAAACACCCTTTGCGTAATAAAGTAATACATTTATTTGTGTTCACCTTAGATATGTATGTGCATAGTAGCATCTTAACTCTTCATTTAGATGAAAGTATGACATGTAATTTAAATGTAGGCTATGGCTCACTATAAATAATGTAAGACAAGGTGACATTTAGTATTGTTTACTAACTGTCCCATGTGAAACATTATCACTGCTGTTGTATCTCTCTGTGCTGCTGTCCAGCTCTGTCACTCCGGTCATTTCTGCCCTGTGGAGTAGAAAGCCCACACTTTTATTTTGAAGGCTGAGACCCTTGCCTTCTGGTACCTTCCCAACTTTCTCCTTGTGTTATTCTTAGCATCTTGACTCAGTCAGCAGAGACAGTTCATCCTCCGTTCATTCATGTCCCCTCTACTCCTGCTGAGTCTCCTGAAGACACTTCATGTCCCCTCTGATCCCCCTGAGTCTCCTGAAGTCACTTCATGTCCCCTCTGCTCCTGCTGAGTCTCCTGAAGACACTTCATGTCCCCTCTGATCCCCTTACTCTCAAAAAGTCCCCTCTACTCCTGCTGAGTCTCCTGAAGACACTTCATGTCCCCTCTGATCCCCCTGAGTCTCCTGAAGACACTTCATGTCCCCTCTGCTCCTGCTGAGTCTCCTGAAGACACTTCATGTCCCCTCTACTCCTGCTGAGTCTCCTGAAGACACTTCATGTCCCCTCTGATCCCCCTGAGTCTCCTGAAGTCACTTCATGTCCCCTCTGCTCCTGCTGAGTCTCCTGAAGACACTTCATGTCCCCTCTGATCCCCTTACTCTCAAAAAGTCCCCTCTACTCCTGCTGAGTCTCCTGAAGACACTTCATGTCCCCTCTACTCCTGCGGAGTCTCCTGAAGTCCCTTCATGTCCCCTCTGCTCCTGCTGAGTCTCCTGAAGACACTTCATGTCCCCTCTGATCCCCTTACTCTCAAAAAGTCCGCTCTGCTCCTGCTGAGTCTCCTAAAGTCACTTCATGTCCCCTCTACTCCTGCGGAGTCTCCTGAAATCTCTCCATGTCTCCTCTGTTCCCCCTGAGTCTCCTGAAGTCACTTCATGTCCCCTCTGCTGCCCCGGAGTCTCCTGAAGTCACTTCATGTCCCCTCTGCTGCCCCGGAGTCTCCTGAAGACACTTCATGTCGCCTCTGCTCCCCCTGAGTCTCCTGAAGTCACTACATGTCCCCTCTGCTCCTGCTGAGTCTCTTGAAGTCACTTCAGGGATTTGGAGCAGGACAAATGCGGGGATGTCTTGCGGTGCTGCACTGATCCAGCAGGAGATGAGATTAAGTTACTGGGGGTTGATGGAAATCGCGTCCCCGGGTGAAAACCTGGTTCTCATTACAGATCATTTCAAAGGTTTGTGGAGGTGGAGGGGAGAGCTACAGGGACATTTCTAAAGGGCATTAAGATAACATTTACTCTGATACATTTTCAAAATGTTCATCTTTTCAAGTCACTTTAGCGATGATGTGTCAAGTCTGAACTTTGCTGTGATGCTCTGCTACATGTAGATGACATTGGCTCACATTTCTCAATCGTTTTTAGGAAAATAAAGTCTTAAGATTCAATTATGTACAGAATTAAATTGATCTAATGGATATATTGAATACTATACATTGTCTTTTCCCTATATTTCTATATGTTGTCAGTTGTAAAGGTTTAAAATGTCTTTAATCTATGTTTAAGAATGGTTAGTTTGCCGTGATAAACACCTCAATATTTTTAACGTGATCTAATATATATTTCTTTTAATTTGTTTACATTTGCTCTAAGAGTATTCCCTGTTGTTTCAAATGGCGGCCAGGACTCTTCGACATTAGACTTTGAGGTTCAGCAGCGACCACTTCCCCTGCAGCTCTTCCAGGTGCTGTGATAATTCCAGCGCTTCCTGTCTCCATAATCTCTGCGGCCTGCAGATGCAGATCACTGATCAAAGCTGAGAAAACATCTGCATCCTCCAGGCTAATGAGGACCATGCACCCACCATCATGTCTCCACGGCACAGGTTAGTGTCACCGGGCTACACGATCTGGCCCCGATGTTAATCTCTTCACACTCGCTCGCTTCAAACCAATTGATTTACAGGAAAAGACACAGATAACACAAACCGTCTCAGCTCTAAATTCCTCTGAGCTTTAGAAAAAACCCTTCAACAAAGACATGAAGCTCAGATCTGTTTTTCTTCTCTCTTTGGATAACACAGTCCCTCAGACTCTAATAGCTCGAGATTGACCCAGTCCACCGCATATTAGATTCCAGAGCAGCCAGAGATGATAAAGCGGCTAATTACTTGTTTTCCTAAAGGCTTCAAAACTGTTATTTTACTGTCGGCTATAATTGGAGCAGCGGGCTGGTGTAAGGACTCGGCCGGAGATGGTGGTGGGCTGATAGAAAGCAGCTGAGGGTCAGGTATCTCACAGGCTCCTGCTGGTCCTCATTCAGAGGTTGGGACCTCATTTGCTGGGTCAAGGCTTTTCAGCAGTGGGCTCAGATTAACCGTGGATTGAGAAAGCACACAGGAATTCCACATTTACCACGCTGCTGCTGCTGCTGCTGCTGCTGCTGCCATGTTTGGATATCACAAGATAAGAACAATGGAAACTCAGATCGTCAAGAGATGGAGGCCAGAAACACAGGAAGCAGCGGAGGACATTTTTCATATAATGCTAATATAATCTGAGGGATGTTTTTGATTATGTTGGCTAAGACTCTGATATTTATCAGGACTTTCTCTTCTGGTAACTAAATTAAACATTTAAGGGGGGGTAGAAGTGAGTGACCTTTCTGTTCCCCATAGTACTTATGAGTATGTTTTGGAATATTTTTGCAGTAACTTTATTTGAACTAATGTATATAGATTACGTGAATTGTATAAAGAAAGATGAAGCACATCCAGTTCCTCCTGCTGCACAAAAACTAAGCTCAAATATCTTGGAGAATCTGACTAATACTGCAGCCAGCCACCAGGGGGCAATCAAGATGATTTGGCTTCACTTTTTGTTGTAGTGCTATCATGTTAATCGGTACCTAATTTACATTTACAAGAATGTATTCAGAATTCAAATTGTTGGTAATAAGAGGGACAAAGAAAGTATACAAGTACTAATAAATAAATGAATGCTATATTTCTACCCTTTTTGAAATTCATGTATTTGATTATATCTGCATTTATTTATCTACTTGTAGTTAAATAATCTTTTGTACTCCATACTGTACACAAGAAAAACAAGATGAACCAAAATCTTTTAAACTTTATTGTTGAAAATACACTTTGCTTCCAGTTAAAGATAAAACTTTGCAGATGCACATTCACCCCTGCTGCTCCCGTAGTGACCTGAGGAAGATGCAGAGCTTCAGCCCGTGACTGAGACCCTGCCAGGTCTCTGCAGGAGGCCCCAGCTCTCTGCCAGTCTGAAGGAGATTAGAGCAGAATGTTTTACCCGAGGAGGGCTCTGCGCCATGTGGGAGACGACTCAGTGAGACGGACCTGAGAACAAATGAGCGTGTTTCGTATGCCGGGCATTAAAGCCTGTCTCAAGCTGCTCAGCTGTATGAGTAAGATGTAATAACCAATAATACAAATACTCTAATAGGATCTGAGCTGCTGAGTGGATCCATAAAAATAGAACAATCCTTGAAGGAGGCTGACGTCTGCTTCTATCTCTCTCTCTCCCTCTCCCTCTCCCTCTCTCTCTCTCTCTCTCTCTCTCTCTCACTCTTCCCTCCAACTGCTGCTCTTGTTCTCCAGAGGCTGATGGTTTAACAGTTTTACTCACAGGTAAATACTTTCTATTATACTATTAAAATGTCATGTCTACAGTACATGCAATACATATAGTTGTACATACAACTGTACATACAGTAGGCTACATAAAACAGTACATAGAACAGTACACACAATACATATGTAACAGTACATACAGTACATATAAAAGTACATATGTAACAATATATACAGTACATACAACAGTAGACACAGTAGATATATAACAGTACATACAAGACTACGTACAGTACACACAGTAGGCTACATATTACAGTATATACAGCACATACAACAGTACACACAATACATACAACAGTACACACAGTAGGTTTCATATAACAGTACACACAGCAGGCTTCCAATATCAGTACATACAACAGTACACACAGTAGGCTTCTTATAACAGTACATACAACAGTACACACACTAGGCTTCATATAACAGTACATACAACAGTTCACACAGTAGGCTACATATAAAAGTACACATAACAGTAATAACAGTTCCTACAGTTGTTTAATGTACAGGCTCTTAGTGTCGTCAGTTCAGATGCCACAACTTCACTGAGGAAAAGATTAAAGTCGTAATTTCAGCTCCTGTCATTCTGTTTACTTATAATGAGCAGTTCAGTTGTACTGTATTATAGTTATTATCCTCTTTATGTAACATGATCCTTCAACCACACAAACGTCAGCTGACGCAACGTAGCCTCCTCTACTGGGAGCTTCACGGCTTCAAGAGCAAAGTCTCCAGCACTGGGATATTCTGCTGATGTTCAGGATTTGCTTGATTATTGTTTGAATATTTAAAGAGTAGAAACTGCCCCTCAGGAAACCAGTGAGCCCACATTTAATCTAATTTTAATGAGACAGAAAAAGCAGGTTTTGAGGTTTTACTTAATGAGGTAATCATGTTTATCTGGCTTCACACTGACGTCATGTTCCACTCGAAGGAACGACTGTTTCTTATTTGCCCTGATTATTCATTTATTTAAAAGAAAAACCATCTAACTTGATAGGCTTGTGAAATGGCGCCACCTAGTGAGGGATTTAGGAGAAGCGTTTTTAAAAACACATGATGATGAATAAAATCCAAGCAAGTTTTTCATTCGTGTCAGGATCTGCTGTGTGAGGCTCCACAGCAGAACACTGAGTGTGTCCTGTATAACATCCACAGGGCTGAAGACACAATGAGGAAGCTGCTCGTTCACATTCTCTGCATCACTCTCTCTGAAGTGGTGCTGAGCTCCGCCGACTCATCTCCACTGAGCCCAGACAGGCTGGAAAGTGAGGCCAATTCTATATATATCATATTTTTAAAACCTAAACTTAAGTACTATTTAACAAGTGAAGTATAATTCATCCCTATCGCATGTTTTTGATTTGGAGGAAAAACACTTTACATACTTTTTTATCACCATTAAACTGAACTGCATCATGTTATCTCTGGTGGGTGCAGAGCTGACTGCAGCAGGGGAGCGGTACGTCCATGAGGAGATAAAGCGAGCTCTACTCGGGTTGAAGCAGGTGAAGGAAACCATGGAGAGAAAGGAGGAGAGGCACATGCACCTGATGGATGCCCTGAGAAACAGTAACGAGAAGAAGAAGGTGAACCACGTTCCCACGGGTGCCATCAAATACTGAGCCTCTGCAGACGTATTAAATTTGCAGTAATAGTTCCTGATGGTAGAAACCCACGACCAAAACACCACGAGATTACTCTGTATTTAAGTATCATAACTTTTCACAGAAGCAGACAGTTACATGCCAGTCTTTGTGACCTAATCCGAGAGCCACCACATATTTTCTGCCTCATAGACGAAGGCAAAGCCGCACAGGGCCTCATGGAAAACCTCAAAGCAGACAGTGAATAATGAACGTGGGAGTACGGCTGGTTTTAAAGAGAGGGGGGATGTAGGATAAATGAACTGTTTGTAGATTAATCTGCTTTTTCTGTCATTTTAGAGTAAAAACCACATCTTATAAACTGTGGCTTATTCGGAGGGGATGTAACAGTGACTGATCTTTTATGTTTGGGGTTTCCTTCAGGGGGCGAAGCAGCTGGCCCGAGAAACCCAGCAGAAACTCAAGGAGGCCGAGCAGCAGTGTGAAGATTTAACCAAGTCCTCCTTTGACGAGTGCCGGCCGTGTCTCGAAGACACGTGCAAGGCCTTCTTCACCTCCACATGTCGACGGGGCTTCGCCGCTTTCTCTTTCAAGGTCAGAACTCAGATGCATTTTCCATTTATTACGTCTCTGAAAGTGTAAAAGTCCCGAAATGGTTTGAATCCAGTTCAAAACACATTCTTGCTGTGAATCTTTCTGCAGGTGGAGGAGTTTTTCAGGGAAATGGCCGCCCAGTTAGAACCAGCAGAACATGTTTACAATCAAAACGAGGAGAACGAAGCTCGGACCAAGACGCCTCAGAATGATGATGATGAGGATCAATCCAACCTGGAGCTGCTGGAGGCAGAGCAATCGTTCAGCCGGCTGCTGTCAAACATAAGCCTCATCTACAACCACGGCATCACGCTGGTGAAGAAGACACCACACGTCTTCGGTCATTCCTTTCTTGCAGCCTTGGACACGGAGCTCTGGCCCAGCCCGCTGTCAGGCCTCCAGGGTGCAGGCTTCCTCAGGACCGTGGGTCTGGATCACATCCTGGACTCAATGTACGACTTTGAGAGGAACGTGGTCCAAGAGTTCAGCTCCACTGTGGTGGATGTGTACGGGGAGATACAAGACGCTGAGGAGTATTTTCAGCAGTCCAGCAGAGGTATATGCTGTATTTGCAATATTCACTCCCATAGAATGACATTAACCTTTTGGAACATCTGCTGATTGTATGCACATCTTCACAGACACAGGGTCACTCTCCTCTTTGGAACAAACCCAAAGCAGTTATATGTGCAGACGACTGCGCAGAGAAGCATCAGAGTGCTGGCAGCTCCAGGATCTGTGTGAGACCTGCAAGGATTATCTCTTAAAAGGTAAATCACTGGTTTAGCTCATTAATTAGGCTGTTTGATAAATGCTTAATCAAGAAAATGTAAAAAATGTTTTTAGAAAAACCTTATTTAGTTTGGTACATATCCAAAGCACCAACATGTAGGAGGTAGAATTTATTTTACCTGTACTGCAGCCAACCACCAGGGGGCAATCATCATGTCATGTCGTCCATCTTTCTTTACAATCTATTAAGACACATTAAAAACAGAAAATCAGTGAAAGTCAGTAACCATTTATCAACACCTGACTTTAACAGTGACTTGTGCATTCATTGTCTCTGAGTTGACCAGTGGATCAATCGACTTTTCATTTCCTGTCCCACAAAATGACATCTAACCCCAGAATGATCTGCTCTGATTCAGTAATCAGTCAACGCCAGTGTCAGATTAAACATATTGGTTGACTATGAGGATTTACCTGATGTGTACATGCATCTCCTCAGAGTGTCCCAGTGTCCAGCAGCTGCACTCTCAGGTGGAGGAGATGGACATTCTGCTGAACGCCTCCAGTCAGCAGTACGACGACAGGCTGCAGCTGGTGCAGAGACACACGGCAGACACGCAGAGGTGGATCAGCGGCGTGCACGACACGTACGGGTGGGTCAACCGGCTGACCGCCAGCACGCTCGGCCTACACGTGTTCAACATGATCACGGTATGAGCAGCCATGTTGGATTTGTCAGAACAATTTACAGTATTTAACGCAGGAGGTTGTTAACAGGGTTGGAAAGTGTGAATTGCATTTCACTACTTTCTGCAATATTTTAATTTCTTAGTTTTGCATTCAAAATATTCCTGTTATGTGAAATCCATCACATGTAAAAACAAGATGTGAGAATTATTGGTTGTTTAGATCCAGAAACTTAAAGCAACAATAAGCTATATCATCGAAATCCACATTTTAATTCTGTGCAGTGACAATGAACTGATGCATTTTCACATGATCTCACGTTTCAGGTGATTCCACATCAGCAGGTGAAGAATCTCAGACGTAAAGCAGACACCAGCGTGGTCGTCACCATTCTGGACTCTGCCCCGCTCACTGTTCGAGTCCCTGCAGAGCTGGAGGTGGACGACCCGGCTTTCATCCAGTTCGCAGCTCAGGAGGCTCTGACGCTACATAAACAGCAGATAAGAGGTGTCGAGCCTCAGTGAATTTATTTTCCCCCGAATCGAGATTGTTAGAATAGGGCGATTTTACAATTCTATTCAAATTATAACTTATTCAGAGAGACACAAGGTAAATGTTATTTAAGATGATCATATCGTTCTTATCCACTGACTTTGTATTAAAAGATTAAATGGATCCATATGCAGTAAGGCATCACTTGTGGATCTCGTCAGCTCTTCATAAAGATTTCGTTTTTTATTTAGAAATTGATTTATGTTTTGTTTCTTTACAGGACTTGCATAAGACTGTGATCTGAAAATCTGGAGAGTTTCTCCAGACACTGAATCAAGAGCCCAGGACCAGTCCAAATAAACTGAACTAGAAAATTCAACTTCAAAGATCTCTACATTTACTGCTTGTATTATTTTTATTCATGTTAATTAATTCTTAGGGTTTATAATGTTTCCACCATTAAATGTTGTACATGCACTCTGCCTCGACTCAATTCTTCTATAAACTGAAATTGGGAAATCAAAATCCTTCAAACACCATTTCTGAAACTTTTGAAAACTTTGTTCTGGTCGATATTTGTTTCCAAACAATAAAAATAAGTAAATATGAGCATAACCCAGTGTAAAGTCAATCCTTGAATATTCTAGCGGCAGGAACAGTTTACATTTTTTAAATTGGGATTAATTTGGAATGGAGGAGAAAACCTAGAATATAATATGAAACAATTCTCTAATAAACAAAGCTCCTTAAAAACAATTTTAAATGTTGTCAAACCTATACTAAGCTTAAACGCACAAACCTGAAAACATCTCAGGTCAGCTGACTTCCTTGTAGCTGGAGCCACAGGAGGAAGTGAGACCAGGTGACACGGGAGAGTTGTTATAGGTTAAGTTGATTAAATAATTACTATTATAAACCGTTTATGTTTCCCTGTATATAAATCTGTGACTTTTTGCAACGAGTTGAGCTCTCTCGGCCACCGTAGAAAATGCAGAGCGCGGGTCTTACTCTGTTCCCGCGAGATTTAGGTCAAACCGGATGTTGTCACTGTCAGTAGTATTCGGAAGCGCATCTAAAACACCCGGGAAAGTTTCATAATTATAGTTTTCACCATCTCTTCCCTGCAGCCGCACTTTAGCGCAAAGTTTTCCCCCGCGTTCATCCACACCATGCCGGCCACCTCAGACATCCACACCGGGCAGCGGCCGGAGGAGCGACCCGCTGCGGAGGAGAGGACGCCGGGTGGTTTTCTGCGATGAGCGCGGGTACCTGGACCAGACCCAGTACATCCTGCAGCACGGCCGCAGGAGGGGGGACCGGACCGGGACCGGAGTGGTGTCCGTGTTCGGTGCTCAGGGCCGATACAGTCTGAGAGGTGGGTGTGTGGATTCAACACGGTTTCATATACACTTAAAGGGTAGAAATGAAAAAATTCTGCTTCTTTAATGAAGAGGAAATACTCCAAATTAACAGAATGTGCCTTTTGTATTGTTGGAGGGAAAAAGACTAAAGTATTTACAAACTTCTCAAACATTACATTATGCAGGGAAAGCCATTTACAGACAAACATGATTCAAGATAATCAACTTATTGTACACACCTGATTTATAATTTTAAAACAAGTTAAAAAAAACTCATATTTTGAAAGGCAAGATTTTTTTTTCGTAAGATCACTGGTCTTTATTTGATCCAGAAAGTTAAAGCAAAACAAAGCAACTATTTCCAAGGTTCGACACTTAAACGAGTTCACAATATGTATGATCATGTTTTGTTTGTCTGGAAAATAGCCACTAAAACTAGATGCATGAATAAAGTGCAACAAGAAGTGAGTGTAGTTGTGTGGGAGTGTAACTTTTAGAATCTTACATAAGTACATCTATTGTTTCCTCATGTTTTTTTAACTGAGAAGAAAATGCAGTACAGAAATAACTTAGACTCCCTTCCGTACTTTTAGTCACAAGTTTGCCCACCAGGGGGCACTGTCAGGCTTCTTATCCAATTCACATTTCGAGCCATTTTTGAATAACCACATAAAATAAATTAAGGCTGATTTATAATATTTTCAATCTGTAAAATAATAATTATGTAAAATAACCTGTTTATTCTTTGCTGTAGATCAGTTTCCTCTGCTGACGACTAAGAAGGTTTTCTGGAAAGGGATCCTTGAAGAGCTGCTGTGGTTTATTAAGGTGAGGATGATGAGTTTGTACTTGACTAAAAATGCCAATTCACACTAATTATCTTAAAAATATTATTTTCTCTCTCGTGGTAAGTAGCAACACAGTCTTTGGAACTATTTATATTTGGTAAATAAACTGTCTCATGTACCATCTACACCACGTTGACAGTTTTCACACTCAAAGAAATAATTTCTCTCAAGAGCATCAAACTCAACCACAAACATCAACTGACACTTAAATTGAATTAGACACTGATATCTTTTTCTTGTGTTTGTGTCACAGGGGTCAACAAATGCCAAGGAGCTCTCGGAGAAAGGGGTGAAGATCTGGGAAGCCAACGGGTCTCGACAGTTCCTGGATAACCTCGGGTTCACGGACAGAGAAGAAGGCGACCTGGGACCCGTGTACGGTTTCCAGTGGAGGCACTTCGGTGCAGAATACTCGACCATGAACGCAGGTAAAGTTCATCAAAGCCACACCCACTGTCAGATTTGAGTGTTTTGGTTGATACATGCAAATGAGAGTGTTTGGTTGTAATGTGAAAGTTATTTTGGATGGTTCAGAGATTTTAACCATTTGCAAATCACAGATTAACGGGCTTCAGATATTCCTTGATCCTTATTGTTGATCCTCCCCTCAACAGATTACACAGGACAAGGTGTCGACCAGCTGCAGAACGTCATCGACACCATCCAGAAGAATCCAGAAGACAGACGCATCATCATGTGTGCATGGAACCCCAAAGGTGCAGCAGAATCCCCAATTAAACCTTATTCTCTCCAGACTGGATTTAGAAACATCTTTATTCTCATTTTGTCAAAGGAGGATGTTTAAATGTTTAATCTTTGCCTCCTTGTGTTTTCACAGACCTGCCCCTCATGGCTCTGCCCCCCTGCCATGCCCTCTGCCAGTTCTACGTGTGCGATGGCGAGCTGTCGTGCCAGCTGTACCAGCGCTCGGGGGATATGGGTCTGGGCGTGCCTTTCAATATCGCCAGCTACGCACTTCTCACCTACATGATCGCTCACATCACAGGACTGAAGGTAAGAGCAGTGACCTGACCTCCTCTAACGACTATAAAGATCATTGTGTTCAGTTCCTTCAGCTGTTGTGTGTGTTTTCAATTCTCTCCCTGCAGCCTGGTGACTTTGTTCACACGCTGGGAGACGCCCACGTCTACGTCAACCACATCGAACCTCTCAAAATACAGGTGGGTTCGTTAAAACTGTTTTCTTTATTGGTCTCTTCTGGATTTTAAACTCACACGAGCTCGTCTGTCTTTATCTCACAGCTCCAGAGGGAGATCCGCCCGTTCCCCAAACTCAAGATCCTGAGAAAGGTGGAGAGAATCGATGATTTCCGGGCGGAGGACTTTGAGATCTGTGACTACAACCCTCATCCCCCCATCAAGATGCAGATGGCTGTGTGATAATCCAAAGGGAAAGACAATTTAGGGATGAATGGGAAAACAATTATCACACTCCGCTGTATTCATGAGTTATTTTTATTACCAAGATCATTTTTAAGAGTTTATCAACATCACTAAGGGGCTAAAAGAGATATTTTTGTATGTTTGTGTGAACTAGACCTTTAAACTATATTAAGCTCTTACAGTTGTTGTGTGAAAAACTAATCTACACTTGGGGGTTTTTCTGCAGCTCAACTTCTAATTTCCTGAATTCTTCTAAACTGTTTCAATTTGCTTATTTTAAATATGGTGATTAATGTATTTCTGTAAATAAAGATGTTACATTTGGAGTCAGCCTCGTGTTTCTGGAAACTTGTAGCAATTAAGCAGCTCACCGAGTGTAAAATTGAAATTGTGCAGATTGACAAAATTACAGCTGTTGGAATTTCTATAATGCAACTCAAGACGAGTTTAATTATTCGTCTAAAAGAGCCTCTGGTGACGTGTTGGAGATAAAACCCTTCATTTGTTCGCGAGCAGCTTCCACACGTCTCCTTCAGGGAACTGGTGTTTCCGCACGGACGAGTCCAGCATCTCGCAGGAGTAGCCCGGATCCTGAGAAGAGCAGCGAATACATTCGTTATGTATGAATAATGTAAAGTATGTGTAATTATATTCTGTCCCTGCCCCCAGCCGTACCTTTGGGGGCATGTAGTGGGCGTCCTGAATCACCACGGGGCTGGTGAAGTGTTCGTGGAGGTGATCCACAAATTCACACATCCTGCAGGTGAAGTCGGGATTAGGATTTTTTTTACGAAACCAATCAGACACAATCAACAGCTCGAACCAGGAAGTGAAAAGGCAGCACACTCACCGGTTGTCGAGACTCGCAGACACACAGATGAAGTCGAAGAGAATCAGATGCTGGACGAGTTCACACAGGCCGACTCCTCCGGCGTGAGGACACACAGGCACTGGGGGAAAGAATTATAATTGTTAAGATACTGAAATACATAGTATACTTTGAAAAGGATTAAACTAGAACCATGAAACATGCCCTGAAAAAAGGCATAAATAAGATTCATGCCTATTTGAAAACCTGTTTGATCCTCTTTTGCAGTTGGTTTTTGCTTTATCAGAAAAAGAAAGTTACAAAACTTTAACTCTGTTGCTTCTCAGGACTCTGTGTTTTGAAGTCTTACCCTGGAACTTGTGGGCCATCAGCAGCACAGCCAGGTTTTCATTGACGCTGCCCAGCCGACAGCTGTCGATCTGGACAAACTGCAGAGCCGACGCCTGGAGGAACTGCTTGAACATCACCCTGTTATGACACTGGAGAGGAAACACACATCAAACATTATCATTTCATCAGTCAGTGTGCATGTGTCCTAGAAACAAACTGGAGCTCTGACCTGCTCCCCGGTTGCCACTCCGATCCCGAGTGGAGCCAAAGCCTGCAACGACAAAGTCAAACATCTTTTATCAGAGTTGAACCTGGACGAATGAAACTGATGAGTCATAACGGACCTCAGGCCCGAGGGAGGAAGGGTTCTGGGCTTGAGCAGTTTAAACTTTAAAGTGACTTAATATTCAACTGTTACTCAAATTAGAACACAATAAAGAGACACAAAACAACCATAGCGACACAAAAGGACAATAAAGAAATGCAGAATGACCAGAGAGACTTAGTCAGACATCTTGATCATGTGTAGGAAGGGTGGGGATGGCACTGGAGGAAATGCCAAACTGTTACATAAGACTTTTCTCTCTTGCCTTGGAGATGGTGGCGTGACCCAGGATGTCGTCCGGAGACGTGGGCTCTTCGATCCACAGAGGTTTGAACTCAGAGAGGCTGGTCACCCAGCTGATGGCCTCGCCCACGTCCCATCTCTGGTTGGCATCGATCATCTACAAACACAAAAAACACCTCAGTACACTTGTTATTCTGTGAGACGAACATTGGCTACATCTACATCCACATCACTACGTTTGAGAACGCTAAATCTCAGTTTGGAAAAGCAGACTCACCAGCGTGTTGTTTGGTCCGATCATTTCCCGGATGAGTCGGCACCTGCGGATGTCGTCCTCGAGATCGGCGCCGACTTTCACCTTAAACTTGGTCCAGCCGCTTTTAAGTGCGTCAGTGCAGAGCTTCAGAGAAACACAGCTGTCAGTGACTATAATAAAATCTACAGTCTGCATGAGTGCACTGTGCATTTTCTAGCCCAGAGACCTGTTTGAGCTGCTGGTCTGAGTATCCCAGCCAGGCGCAGGAGGTGGTGTACGCAGGATAACCCTCCCTCAGCATCTGATCCTCTGGCAGGTGAAAGAAACAGTCCACACATTAATACACACCCGAGGAGAAGTGCGTTTTAATGGAGCAATCATGAGCTGCAGGGGCTTATTATGCAGACTAATAGCACTCCTGTTAGTTTCTAAAGAGGCAATTTAGTTTCACAAAATCCCATTCAACCATGTAATTAAAGACTCTAGTGTGCTCACCTCTCTGCTGCTTCCCCTCTTGTGCCTTCACCAGTATCTCTGAGTCAGGAAAGAGAAGCAGAGAGAGAGAGGGTGCAGCTGTGATTTAACGGTTTACAAGGCACAGGTCTGTTACTGGACTCACATCTTCATCATCTACAGTCTCACCTAGAGCCTCCTTCTCCGTCAGAGCGTCAGTGATGTATCTGAAGTCGATGCACGACACAATCTGCTCGGGAGCCTGAAGTGACACACATACGATGCATCATACTTCTCCTTCTACACAACCTGAACATGAATCTTCCATTTTAATTCACCATGGGACTCACCATGTCAACGAGGAGTTTCCACAGCGGCTGCGGGAAAAAACGACAGGCTGTGAGTCCCCATGTGTCATATCTGTGAAGGAAATACTAATAGTGGGTAAATCTCGTGGCCCCACCTTGCCCTCCACCCTCGCCCACAGGTCCCACACGGCGTTCAGAACTGCAGCAGTGGCGAGGTGGATCACGCCTTTCTCTGGTCCCAACTGTCAACGACAAAACAAGAGGTTTAAGAAGATGCATTTGACGTCCCCCTTAAAACCAGACTGGGAACAGACCCTACACACACTGTATGTAAAGAGGCTCTCACCCATCTCATCTGTCCGTCACTGGTCAGCAGGCGGTAAAACCCTCGGAAGTCGCTCACAATCTCCTGCAAGCTTTTCCCAACAACCAGTCCTGACAGGGCCTGCACAGCACACACCACTGCAGGGGCAACAAGCAGGAGGACATTACCGAACCTGACCACCAGGCGGCGGGGTAGGGCTCAGTTTGTGCTTACAGGCAAGCAGAGAAGAAAGAAATTTCATGATGAAGTACTACCTTAGCATGGCAGGGTAGTAAAACATTATCAATAATTATATATATATATATATAATATTATCCAATATTTATCAATATAATTCAGTGTGGAGGTCTAACCTGCAGATATTGGTTTTGAGTATATAAAGGCACCGAAAATATATTATTTAGCATTAGAAGATGAAAAATAAAAGCTCTAGCCAAAACAGTAGGCCCGAGCACGACAGCTAGGGGGCACTATGACTATTAGTGAATATTATCATAACGGAGACGTTCAGGGGCATTTTGTTTTGAAAGAAGTTGCGTTCAAGGCGAGTCAGGATGTGGGAATTCAGAGCTCATGAGGTGCACCTGAACGCAGCAGCAACCTTGTGACACATGCCGGACACAGTGTGCTTTTGTGTGTTTGTGTGTGTGTGTGTCTCACCAATGTCGGTGCCTTTCCCCAAAGTGAACGTGAAGCCGAAGCCCTGGAGACCACAGTCCGTGTCGATGACAACATAAGCGGTTGAATAGTCCGGGTCAGTGTGCTGCGGTGTGGACAGTGAACACACACACTGTCAACATGTCACTGTGTGTGTGAGTGTGCGTGTGTGCGTGCGTGTTGGTGCACAACCCTGCTCACCATTGCGTCTGAGCCATGCTGCTCCAGTGACGTCGGGAATCGAACATCCCGGACCGTCACATTCACGATCCTGTGTTTCATGTTGTCTTGTGTGATTCAGGCCCTGACCACTGTTCACTTCCTTGTAGTGGTCGATCCCGCCCACCTCCCCCCGTCATTGGCTTAAAAATTACTTTCACATTCTATGCACCTAACCCACTGAGGGGGGGTCTTCTGATCTGACTCATTCTTAAACGATGACACATGCACATGTTGCATCATTGGTTCAAAAAATGTCTAATTTCTAAAAAGCAAAGTGAGAAATCAACTTTTTTATTGTACAAATTCCCCATCATCACTCTCCCTCCCTCCCTGATATAATACACAATCTTATTTATTTTTTTATTAATATTAATAACCATAACGATAATATAAAATGAGGATTTTTTTTGTAATATACAAAGCCCTTTTGTACAAGCTCAGTTGTCATTATTCTATTATAATACTGTCCTGATGGGTAAATACAGGAGCAAAATGCAAAGAGAAAATCACTATATTACATCAGCGCCGTACAAATCGTTTCTGCAGGATACGTGAAAAGTTCTTCAGCATCACATTGTAGAAAATCAAACGTCTGTTTCCAGCTTATTTGGAGTTTTTTGTTCTTTTGTTTTCATGTTCGTCATCAACAAGAAAAGAAGAAAACTGTTCCGCAGTCGGTGAAATCCTCCAACGTGCTCGGCTGCTTTCACGTGTGAACGAAAGTCCACGAGCTTCATTACTGTTCAACTGTAATGAAGCACATTTTACAGACTGTTCTTATGTAAGCGGGTCCCTGTGGTCGTCACAGAGAGATTATACAACAACAAAGTGTGTTTCTGCATGATGATGATGATGCTGCTGATGGACATTTAAGGGGCAAACTTCAAATGAAGCTATAAAAACATGTCCACATGATATGATCAACTCTTAAGGGAACACGACATTCAAAAATAATCATATTAAAAGCCAAGAGAGGATAGAAGGAGTCCGTCTTCCTCTGGGCATTAAGATAAAAAAAGAATAAAAAAAGGAAATTGCACTGTAATGAATGACATATAGATAATGTTCAGCTGTGTGGAATTGGCTTTTTAAATAATCGCTGTCAAATGGTCAGTGATAATGACCATCGACTCCCCGGAGAGCTTCTCATACATATGATCCCCGTCAATAATTAATCGACTTAATGCCTCGTGAACTAATCCACCACAGGGGCTGTAATTTGGAGGGAAATGGAGTTAAAAAAAAATCCGAAAGCCGCATTACTCTCAATAATATGTTTTTTTTATGAGGCATTATCACAGCTTATTTCACAGCGACACAAAACTGTATTCATGAGCTGCGTGTATATGTAAAACAAAGCTGATGGAGAGGTTTGTCCATTTTATACACAATGAATAAATCTGCATGGAAAATCCACAAAGACTCGAGTACCATGGCTGGAAACAAAACACTATGATAAATGTTTGGGGCGCAGGATGTAAGGAAGAAGGAGAAGGTGGCGCAGTGGAGTAGTGGTTTGGTGCGACTGATCATTCCAGTCGACTTCCTCTCAGAGTCAGCAGTGTGCGCTCCCGTCTCCTCCCAGGCTATAGGTTCTCGCCCGGCTGATACTGTGGCTCCGTGGCGGTGAAGTAATCCTCCAGGAACGACTGCAGGTACTCGAACGTGGGCCTCTCGTCCGGGTCCTTCTTCCAGCAGACCTTCATCAGCTCGTGCAGCGACTCGGGGCACCCCTGGGGGCAGGGCATGCGGTAGCCCCGCTCCACCTGCTCCAGCACCTCCCGGTTCACCATACCTGAGGGGAGTGGGCGTTGGAGTATTTTAAATTGATAGAATATGTTTTCCAGAGTGAACAATATAAATCCTCACTATCGCAAACACAAAGGCCGAAACACAATCCTTTCTGTCGTCTAAACCCAAATACATTGTGTTCGCAATGATGTGCAAAAAGATTAAAGTGGAGATTTCCCACATATAAGAGGCTCAAACCAGTAAAGTGCTGTTTTTTGTCTCGCTAAATTGTTATTTGCTCTCCTGCTGAGAGTTAGATGAGAAGATTAACACCAATCTCCGAAGACTAAATATGAAGCTATAGACCAGGGGATGTTAGCTTAGCTTAGCATAATGACTGGAAACAGAGGGAAACAGCTAGCATGGCTCTTTGTACATGACGTGTTAAATCTGTGAAACTGATACTACTAGTAGTGCAGCATATGAAAACACTGTAAACGCAGAAAGAGTAATTTTTTTATTTGATTAAACAATCTAAACACATTATATATTATAACAAATATAATGTACAAATGAGTGAGCTTTAAAGATGCTGATGGAGCCATGTCTATGTGTTTCCCTCCTTATATCATGTACTTATGCTAATTCTTTATACCATATTCCTTTAATCAATTATACAAATTGTTGTCATTACTTGCTGCCAGTGGACTAATCTACTAATGGTCTCAGATACAGAGTCGAGTGGAGGGAGTGCAGAACACTGCAGGCACGGCTGCCCGGGGCCGAGTCAGGCTGGCAGATGGTTATAAAAAAAAAGAGTGGTGTTCAATCTCCTGATCGTTCCCCCACCAGATGGTCTCATCTAATCTCAAAGTGTGTGTGTGTGTGTGAGGGAGGGTATTAGAGTGTGTATGTGTGTGTGTGTGTGTGTGTGTGTGTGTGTGTGTGGTGGATGTCAGTGTTACCCCTGCAGAGGCATAAACAACCAGCGCAGACAATGTCAGTGAGCTTTACTTCATCCTCTGACATTAACAAACATGCAAAGCTTGACGTCTGCTGATTGACTGAAACCAGATAACGACGGCTGTGATTCACCGCCCTCTGATGCCTTGATTTCCCGGCACTAGTATCATTTTGTGTGTGTGCGTGTGTGTGCGTGTGTGTGCGTGTGTTTTTACCTGGGTAGGGAACTCTGCCTTTGGTGACAAGCTCGGTGAGTAAGATGCCGAAGGACCAGACATCTGACTTGATGGTGAAGCGTCCGTACAGCGCAGCCTCAGGCGCCGTCCATTTAATAGGGAATTTGGCTCCTGTGTGTGTGTGTGTGTGTGTGTGTGTGGGGGGGGGGAAGAGGAAAGAGGTCAGGTGATCCCCCACTAGATGGCGCATGTGCTCACTTCTGGTTTAATTTAGAGTAAACCACAAAGGCTGCAGGTACATAATGAAGAGTTTCACTGATGAGTCCATCATTCTGGTTTTTACACAATTCACAGAAAAGTCTTAATGATTCTAACATCTTTTAGAATTGTATTGAATTAATTAGCACTAAAACCTGCTCAACTTAAAGAGGTTCTTGTTCTGGTAAAAGCAGTAGTTTTATATTTGCTACCTCTTTATGATTCCAACTTATGTTGCAGGGACATTATTTCCAAAAAAGAAAACATTTAAATCACATTTTCAAATTCAACTTTTCAAACACCAGAATTTGTTTTCAGTTACAGCTGAACATTTTGTTGCTATGGAAACCCCATCTGAGATGTTTCTTTGTTGGGATCATAAATAATCTTTATGGAGCAGCTGCTGAGTGACTGAGGCGAACACGGCGAGCTAAGATGGAGAACATGTTCAACTTTATATTAATAATAATATTCAGAATATTAATTTGGATATTTCAAATCAGGACTTATTTTGAATGTTTTTGGACGTGTTTACTGTCAAATCTGAATTGGTGTGATTACGATTTTGACTACAAAGCTCTGCAGCTACACATGTGAGTTTGCTTTGAGATGTGATTTAGTTCTGTTGAAATAAATCAAAATGAAAGAGAAAGAATAATAATGTATATATATATATATATTGATAATATACTAAAAATGTCAAAGAATGAGCAGAGAAAACCCAAATTATCAACATGTGCAGTTAACACAGAGTGAGAGTCTGGTGAAGCAGCCCTTAAAGCAGCGTGTGAAAAGCGAAACTAATGACAGGAATCAGGAGCATCTGGTTTCCTCCATTAACCTTAATACACCATGATAGGAGGCAACAGGGAATCCTCCTCGCTGTGAGGTCACCGCTCTGTCCATCTCTACCTTGACACCTCGTTCACCCGTGACTGTGTGGGCGTGTGGGAGTGTGTGGGTGTGTGAGTGTGTGTGAGTACCAACCTTGCCGTGCTGTGTACTCGTTGTCCTCTATCAACCTGGCCAGGCCGAAGTCGGCGATCTTGCACGCCAGGTTGTCTCCCACGAGGATGTTGGCGGCGCGCAGGTCCCTGTGGATGTAGTTCATCCTCTCGATGAAAGCCATGCCGTCAGCGATCTAACAACAAACAGTTAGACAGCGTTTCACGACCAAATCATTTTTAGCTTCTCACACTCTGAACATCAAGCCCTTCTTTTTTTTCCCCAGACATTAAAAAAAGCGTTAAAGGCAAAGAGTGAACACAAACTGGGCCAAATCCGGGAGAGGAACACATGCTCGCCTGAGGCTATTGTTCTTTTTTTAGAAACTGAGGCTTAAAATAAAACTCTAAACTTAACAGAGTGAATGAACTCCACACAAATTGTGCACTCGTGAAACATAACTGTGGTTGTATGACTCAATCAGTGCAGTTTCAGTCAACTTTATATGAGGTAACCACGACCAGTCAAATCTGATCACTTCCTCTTTGAGCTCAAGTGACAACTGGGCAAAATGTGAAGAAATTCCCTGAAGGTGTTCCTGAAATATTGTGTTCACAAGACAAAACATTTGCTTTCTCATCATAAATCATAAAAATGCAGGTGTGTTTTGATCGTCTCACCTTTGCAGCCATGTCCACCAGCAGGACGAGCTTCAGGAATTTTCCATCACCCTCTTTGAGGAAGTCGAGCAAGCTTCCTGTGAAAACCGGAAAAGAGAGAAGTCATAAATAGGATTGAGCCACGATGAGGAGTGAACTGTGAGTGAGCTGACTAACAATATACTGTGATATGATATGTTAAATATTTCACTATTTTCCTGGATCCTTATCACACCTACTTAGGGTGTTAAGCGGAATATTAAACTGAGCTTGACTCTGATTCATAGTCAATATTTCAATCAATATTTCTCAGTGTGGAAAATATTTTTCTGTACCAACAGTGGAGGATAATGTAGAAAACAGAACATTAGTTGCTCTGTGAGTGAACATATAGTGGATCAACAAACTGCAGGCACTAAGACATGTATTCTCTCTCACTCACACACACATACACACACACACACACATAGAGTCATATGTCATAGAGTTAACATTTACACACACATAAATCTAATTACTCATAAAACCCTGAAGAAGAGAAAGGCACACATTGCAGCTGAAGACATTCCTCCCACATGAAAACCAATGCTGCAGTTTTCAATTAACCATCGCGGATTCAGGCCTCGAGGAACCACAGGGGACTTTCAGGGACCTTCAATCTGTGCAGCATATTAATTAAAAACGTCCATCAATTTAAATGTTTTGCCTTAAGGAGATGAGCACGCTGAGAGTTCCACGGGTTCAGTTGCTTGATGTTGTTATGCCTTTCTTCAAAAATAGACCTCATGAGTTTCATGTAAAGCTGCTTCTCCGGAGGGGCTATCATGTGACAATGCAAAATGTCCGAGTCAGTTGCTTTGAACGTTCTCCGGGGAACTTTTCCTGTCGGCCCCCTGGTGGAATGTCAGAGTGACCCCACATGGGAATACAGCGAGAGTGTGTCATAGTCGTGTCGATGAAGTTTGTAAAATGCGAGAAACCAGAAACTAAAACAATCCAAATATCCCAGGATGAAAAAGAGGAGGAAAGAAAAATGAGATTTTAAAATCGAGGTGCCTCCCCTCCCCCGAATATGAAATGTTCATGCAGCAGCAAAGCAAAGAAACTCCTGCTTCTTTTTTAAATGCGAAAGACCAAGCTCTCATTGGTTCACGTTTGAAAACAGCTTAACAGGAAACAGCTCAGTTTAGATCTTCTCCAGGAAAAAGAGATTCTTAGAAAACAACTAATCAAATAAACCAGTCTGCAGCTTCTTTTTTTGTTATTGGATTTCTTTCAGGCATGCGTGTTCACCTTTGGCCATGTACTCCGTGACGATGTAGATGGGCTCCTCCGACACCACCGCGTAGAGAGGCACCAGCTTGTCGTGTCGGAGCTTCTTCATGATCTGAGCCTCCTGCAGGAAAGCCTCGGGCGACATGGTTCCCGGCTTCAGCGTCTTTATGGCCACCTTGGTGGTGCCGTTCCACGTGCCTGCAGCAGGGAGAGGAAAGAGCCCACAGATCACAGGGGTAATCAGCGTTGGTAATGGTCTGGGAGCGAGACAATATCATCAATTAGCCCTTGTAATTGCACAGACGTGTGCTGCCGTATCATAAAAAAAACATCCCTGGGATGAGTCAGTTCAACGGGGGACAGATAAATTTGGCTGCAGCTGAGACGATGGCCGGAGATAAACAGAGGAAGCCGCTGCAGGAAGTGGACAATTCTCCAGTTTGGACAAAAATAGACAGGGATAAATATAAGCTGTAAATGTTTTGTTTGATTCATGCACACGGCGTCTGATTCCGTGTTTGCACCAGTGGATAATACAATAAATCTATGATGTTAGGAAAGCACATGTGTCTCGTTCTTACCCATCCAGACCTCTCCGAAGCAGCCCTGGCCCAGCTTGAGCTCCAGCCGCAGGGACTCCCGGGGAATCTCCCAGGCGTCCTTCGCCAGCCCCTGCGTCTGAGGCTTGACCGTGGGGCAGACCGTGGTCAGCTTGTGGCAGAGCCCGTCGGCGTGCTCTGTGACGAAGTGAGACACGGGGATGAAAAACGTTACACTACACCCAGCGGTGACACACACACATATATACACACACCCACGAGCCTCTGAACCAGCGTTTCAAAGCCGGTCCCTTTTTCATGCTAGATTCATTCCGTTTGATGTTGATGTATTTCAACGCCTCTTACACTAACTGTGATGAAAAATAAATGAGATTAATTTTTTAAACACACCCAAACCCTCTCCTGAGCCACTCTGAAATGAAGTGGGATCACAGCGATTTAACCTCAAAGCTCCCCAGGCCAGAGGCGGGAGGTGGGAGGCTGAAAATCGTAAACGCATCATCAATTGTTATTAAAATGAAAAGCTATTCATCTCCCTTGGTGACACTCGGGGGCGCCATTGTTGGAAGCGCAGCAAGCTGCATGGTGTGACTGTGGGTAATTTCCAGGACAATTCCTGGAGGTGCAATGAAAGACTGTGATAAATAATGAATGAGAGAAGAGAGGAAATCGAGTGTGAGGCGAGAAGCTCTGTGCTGCACGTACCTGTGTAGTGTTTGACAAGCTTCTGCAGCGTGTCAAACTGTGCCCGTGTGGTGATGTAGTATCCCCCGTTGTCCAGCTTGCGGATCTTGTAGTGTTTTACGTTGTCTCCTTTGGCTTCGTCCCAGTCTCGTATAGAGAGAGAATAAGCGCCTGAGGGAGAGAAGAGAAATGTCCTTTAATCCTCTAAACACGAGTGTCAGTGATTCAACTGCGTTTAGAGTAAACAGCAAATTCCAAAGTTTCTTTTATTTATATCATGTATTTGATAGAAGGAGTATCTTGTCTGAGCCAGAGTGGTTGTTGATGGTTGCAGCTACAGTTTAAATATAGCAATGTCAGCTTGTATAAGTTGTACACTATAGAGAAGCTGTAGCTGTTCTAGCAACACAATTCCCAGTTTTCTTTGCAAGATATTGTGTATTTAACACAAAAGTATGAGTGTACCTCGTCTGTTAGACAGTGGTTGGTTGATTAGTTTGGTTTGTTTGATTGTTTGATTGGTTGGTTGGAACCGTATAGTCCCCTTGCTCATATAGGTTTAGTACACGCTGTGCAACCTTTGATTTTTAATCAAAGAAGCAGACTTGTCCGTGTCCATCTCAGCCTCACAGAGCTCCAACTGCTAACAGGCTAACGTCAGGACTTATACTTGAGGATGAGAGAAAACAACTTAACAAAAGGAGGAGTCGTCACCTTTAGTGGTTTCACTTTCTCGTACCAGGAAAGTTCCTCTGTGGTTCCCTGTGTTCAGCAGCAGCCTCTCGGCGTCTTTGCGTCCCATTTTGCCGAAATACCACCTGCAAAAATACACGAGAGAGAAAAGGCAGCTGTGGACTGAGGAGCTTTCTGTTGAGAATCAGCGACACATTAACTAACTGTCCTGGTGGAGAGCACCGAAATCACATTACGAGGCTTCTCCCAGGTTGTGAAGCTGTTAACGTCGGGGCCTGTCTGTGCTCTGATGCAAGCCATGTGAGATGAGATCATGCTAGTGCCATTAGGCTGCCGGTGCACTGGCCGTAAATGGAGTAACAAGGTTATGAGAAGCAGCAGCAAGGGCCTTACTCTTCAGCCTGGATGGAGTCGGCGGGGGCCACGTAATTGCTCGGGATGTAGCCGTTCTTCCCCGTGTTGATGGAGCGAGCCTCCCACCAGTCTCCCTCCCTGCAGGACAACCACAGAGGAATGGATGAACGTCTGGTACTTACATAACAACTTTCACGGTTGATACAGCGGATGAACATCGGTAAATGGTGGTTAACAGTTAATATTTCACGGTTGAGCCATGTGAAAAATGATACGCACTTTATACACGTTTGTGGATTAGGGAATGTTCAAACTCCAACTGTCTTTTCAGCTTTTTTATTTAAATTTTCATATTTTGCAAAAATCGCAACGGGAGAGATTCTTACGTGTTGTTGATGATCTGGAAGCGATCTCCCTTTTTGAACGTGAGATCATCGGACGTTCTGGCTTCGTAGTCGTACAAGGCCACAAAGAACGTGACGCCACCTGAAAACCACAAAGACACGGATGATGAAAAACAACAAGTGCACACATGCATTAGCAGACGATGATGCAGGTAGAGCAGCAGGCTTGTTTGCCCGGGTGCCTGTTTAAAGACCAATTTGAGAAACATAAATCTGTCTCGCCGAGGTCTGAGAGCTGATAGTGTATCGATTTTTTCTTCCAGCTCTTGTTTTATTACGTGAGTGCGTCTCCGGCGAGGAAATACGACTCTGACTCAGACTCTGCAAACACGAGCAATGACAAAGAGAAGCCAGGATCGTCTCCCTCACTTTCATAATCTAAATCCTTGCAGGTGAACTTAAGTATAAAGTGACTTATTTGCACTAAAACTCAAATTAAACACAACAATACATAATAAATCACAGTGTAAATCGACTAATCGTTCTGTCGCGGGCTCGTTCTGCCGACTTTGCTGATGACGGTCATATACCCACCACTGACAACAATGCTGTCAACACTAATCCAATTATCCCCTGCAGAAAGCAAATACCATGGCAGTGCCACCTTCACTCCCCCACCCTCCCCCCCGAGAGCAGATAATCCGTCGTGGAGGAGGATTACAACCGAAATCCCACCTAAAGAGGAGGGTTCAATCTGGGTCTGATCAGGATCGCTGTAACCTGCTCAGACACGTTGATCACCGCTGATAGCAGCTCCTGTGTTGGAGCCGGTGGAAATAACAACCACTGTGGCATTAGCCGCGACGTCCACATGTCGGATAAACAAACGGGCGTTCAGTGTGTTTGCATTTAACTGATTTAACACAAACTGATTCCCATTAATTCCACTGTGAAGAATATGGTAGAATTAAGTAAAGCTGAAGTTTACAACTACGTCCACATTGTTATCAGTTCATCCTTAAGTCCAAGTGGACATTTGTAACGGATGTAATGAAATTCTCTCAAGGTGTGACTAAAGCATCACTTTCACAAGACTGGCCTGGACGTGAGGCCACAATGACCTTGACATTTGACCTCCACAGCCAAATCTGTTCATGTTTGTGCCAATTTGGAAGAAATTCCATTAAAATAAAATACTACTCACTGGGAACACCACCAGAGAAGGAATTGGACACGGGACCAGAGAAGGAAGACGACATCCCCCCGAAGGGAGTGATGGCAGATGAGGATCCACCAAACGGCGTGAGGGTGTGGTTAAAATTCGCAGCCCCGGAGCCAGACGTGGCCGTGGGAGGCTGATTCTGCTGCAGCTGGGTGGGATCCGGCCCGTAGTGACCTATGTGGGGCGTGGTGGCGACGGTGTTGGGGTCCGACACCAGAGAATTGTCCGGCTGGTACTTCATCACAGGTCCTTTGTCCTCTTTGCTTTTAACGCAGCCCATCGTCTTGCCCTTCCTGGACAGAGGGAACACAAAGCCCTGGGTTTTAATGCAAGCAGATTGAAGGAGATAAAAACAGCATCCCACTCATCCCTCGCCTTTATGATGCAAAGTGAAGTGACAGGCCAAGGGAGGCGCAGGATTAATGACTGCAACATACGGCTCGGGAGCATGAGTCATGAAATGAAAACGTAATGATATTATCATGTGAATCACTTTGTTGTTGTTGTTGCGAGCGCTAAGACTGTAAGCCATGTGCTAACTGGGACATATGGGTAAAGGCTAAAGCCGCTTTCAGTCTCTCACCAGTCAAACGTGGCCATGTAGATTAAATTGTGCGCATGTTTTGAGGTATGCTGAAAAAGCTGATTATGCGTTTATATTGTCCTGATCTATTAAACCTTTGTTCTATGAAGAGAAGTATTAATTCTTACATACAAGTGACAGGTTAAAAGCCAATCCGAGGCTATGCAGAAGAAAAGGAAGTCTCTCCAGTATTAGTGCTGTGTGCCACATCTTTTGCCTCATTGCAAATCAAACATCCCTTTTTGGGGCCCCCCTACATGGGCCTACTAGGCATAGGTCCAGTGGTTAAAGGGGTCAGGGGGCCCCTGGGCCACAGGCGTTCTAAAATGAAGACGCAAAGACTAAAAACAACCATAAACTAGACTGTAAAAATACTTAACATAACTGCAGTAATAAATAATACAACTATAAGCAATAACAGAATATTCAAATAGATGCAGATTGACCAAAAGATCCCAAATAAGAGACTCAAAACAAATACGAACAGACGCAAAAAGACTACAAACACTATGGCTGCATTGTTTGCTGTAGTTTGTACTTCAGGCGGCTTAGGGGCCTTTTATGTGTCTGCACCCAGGGGCCCAGTGTCTCATAACACATCCAGATCTTAAGATTTAAAACACAGTGTTGCCTTCGTCTGCGTGGACGTCATTTCTCTCCTCTAACACGAGTTCGGCTGGAGTCAGACACGCTCCTGAAGACGTCTGAGCCCAACTAGATCAGAATGGTCTCATTCATTAAAATCAGCCGTGACTCCAGGAAGTTGGACTCGGTTAATTGCCGCTGACAAATGTCAAGACTTGTGTGTTTTTCATTCAGAGGAGAGAAGATGTTGAAACGGGCCCAGAACTCGGTGCTACCGAGCAGCGTCGTGGCACAGCTGGTGACAGGCGGGACAAAGGCGGCCGCTACAGGGTTACAATCACACATCGGTCGAAGAATAGACGAGCTGCTGGAGCTGTAATACATCTTTCACTGATTTTGGAACAGCGGCCTTGATGTTGGAGGTGGGAGGGGAGAGAGAGTAATCGAGAGTTCATCGAGTTCTCCCGCGGAACTGCCAAGGAAATCAAGGGAATGAGGGCAAACCACAGAGGCTTTCCATAGATTCGGAACACTTTGCTCAAATAAAACGGTGCAAGTCGCTCGCACTGCAGGTTGGCGATCCGTCACTGAAGATGTGTCAAAATAAAACAGATTTGTTTAAAAAAAATTGCTCCAAAGGAACTCGCCAGTAAATCCAATGTCAGACGTTAGATGTGGAGCCAATGTTTTTTTTTGAGAATGTTGGAAAGAAGGGGGAGAAAAGGACGGCCTCGCTCGGCAGCCTGGTCAGCGAGGGCTGGCTCGCGTTTCATCATCAGACAGATGAGAGTCTGGCTCGTCGGGTCAGCAGTGAACTAACCACACCATAAAACCGCTGGCCGCTGTCCCAGGAATACTTGCACTTTCAACTGAAGACGATTTTCCCGTCCAAAACTGAGACATCAGGCATTTCTTGAAAGTGACATCACTCTTCTAAAACGATCATGAATGCAGAGAAACTGAGTTGAAATAATGGAGCTTACACGCAAATATACAAGGGTGAGCACTACAGTATACTGATGTTAGCAATTAGCCCAAACCACCACACTGCCACAGGATTAAAGTGCCTAACGCAGGGTTATATTTTGTTTTGTGTGTAAGATGTTAAAAAGTGACATTTAATTATTTTGTCATTCACTGTAGTAGACACATGCTGGTGTTCCCTGTCTACCCGCAGTACAAATACATATGATACATGGTCCACCATCCTCACTGAGGCCTGAGCTCTAAACAAGAACCACAGCAAAGATTAAATACATTTTATCTGACTAAATTAAAATTATACTTTTTATACCAATAAATCCAACGTGATAAGTGAGGCACCTCAGAGCAAAAATAATAAATCAGATAAAATCTCCACCAGTGGCATAAAGAAACCAATTTAAATCGACTTCACATAAGAGTAAGAAACAAAAGGAGACAGCAGGTTGGTTGAATGGGGGGTGGGGTGTAGGGAGGTGGGGGGGGTGGTGATGATGAGGCAGACGTGCCAGCTTAAACTACTGGGAGGATTTACAGAATTTAAGAGGATAATAACAGAGAGCAAATAAAAAAGGAGCGACCATCAGGACCTGGAGCCATAACGTGGTCGACCTCGGGCTCCAGCCGCACAGCGTGAGGTGACCTTCGTGTGAAAAGCACAAACACTAGATCAGCCGGCGAGGACCCTTGGCGGTGGTGAGACACTGATGACTGGCTTTGTCCTGAGCCTCTGAATCAGCTCAGCTTGCCGTCTATCAACACCGTGTTGGTTTAATCAGCCGGGCATCACAAAATGACACCATGGGGCGTCTTCTACCGAGCAGATGAGACGCAGAAGTGAGAAAGCATCAACCCAGGGAGACGTGAGAATCACATCAGGGCCGCAGAAACACCACGACTGCACTGAACCCACAATGTTTAAGAGTCTCTCAGTCTCCACAAGATCATTCCTGAACAACACACGGCACCAGAAAGGGAAAATCGGCCGTCGCTTGCTATTTATAGCAACTTATTGTAATGGCTGACAACATCCCATCCACTGCCCCGAGGAAGACGACGTGACCTACAACGGCACGGAAACACCAGAGAGCTCCCAGCTACACGAGCCAGAGCTATGGAGACACAATGAGGGAGGAAGGTGAAGGGTTGAGAGGAGGAAGTTTACAAACACACAAAACACAAACACACACACCAACAGTATACAGAAGCTCCGTCCTGAATCTAATTTGGGTCGACGCGGCGCTGCTGTCTGCAGATATACAGGGGAAATGAGGATAAGGCGACTTGTCAATCACAGCTTTGTAAATTGGTGCAGACTGAAATGATCCGCTGAAGGCAAACGTTTCCCATCTTTCAACCGGCTCGACTGTGAAATCTCCAAAAACAAAGAGGAGCATTGATTCTTTCTGTGTGTGGGACTTATTTATTCAAGGAAACCGAAATAAAGACCTTGAAAATAATTTTTCTCGCTTTGGTTTTTCCGTGCCAGAGACTTTATCTCAGTTTAGTATTCCTCCGACTGCTCTGTATGCTACTGTAGAACTGATAGGTGGTGGGGGTTCAGGGCCTTGCTCAAGGACTCTTCAGCAGGGCAGCTACGTCCTGACACCTGATTGAAACACGATAACCAGGCCACCTGGTAGCTGAAAGCAAACATGGAGACTGAGTTTCTATGTTTCTGAGGAGTATTCTAGAAAACACGTCTAAACTAACCTGGCATGAACCCCTCAACTTGGGGTTGGGATGTGCTCCTCACACTCAAACATTAAAGCTGCATTCAGACATGCACTGAATTCCATAGAACCTCTAGACATTCTCCGGAGGGGCTGAGTGTGAGAAGGCCTCCAGACCTTCGACCGACTTTCTCCAGCCGGTCCCCTGGTTAATACTCCACAGGGGGTCCGGAGGAGCCCATGTGAGAACACAGCAGGAGATCCTCCGCAGGATTCACAGAGTGGAGCGTGGGTGATGTTGCAAAAATTACAAAAATAAAATTCTCAGGATGAAAAAGCGTGTTTGAAAGGAAAACACCAGGAAAAAGTCCGGACCCAATTCAACGGACATCCTCCGGAGTTCACGTCTGGAAACAAATTATTTATGAATTATTAACATGATGGAGTCAAACAGGTAAAGCTCCTGTGCAAGATGCAAACTACAGAGAACTATACACTCTCTGGTATCTTGTTCATAATTTTCAATCTGACTGATGTATTTCATATCATCCTTATTTTAGATGTGAAGCTGTAAAGCGTATTTTAAAAAAAAAGCATAGCCTGCATTATAAATGAACTGAGCCAATTATTCTAAAATATATATTCGGTCTTTTTAGCATCTTGCTGGATCAAACAGCCTCCGTTCCCCTGAGGTTGAGATGATCTAGACTCTAATGAAGTTGACATTTGGCTAAGAGTCAGACAGCCGAGCTGAGGGATACGACGGCAGAGGAGTAGCTCCATCCGTCAGCCAGCGGTCGAAAGAGAAAACCCTGGCCAGCGTCTCGTTGGACAGCTGCTGGACGGGGGAGGGCCTCCGGAGCTTTACTGGGCTTCAGATCTGCAACACACGCTGCCTTCCACCATCCACCGCATTCCTCTGATGCCAAAGAGTTAAAAAGTGGGGTGTGGAGTAACGTCATTCCACGAGATGGATGTGAAGCCTCAACGTGTCAGGAGAAAACCTCCATAAATGAGATTTACACAGCTCCGGGTGTAGCGTCCTGCTGCAAGAGCACTCCCATGTAGACGAGGGCAAGACGAGACTTGTAAAGTTTGATTTGAGAAATAGTAAACACAGCCTGGAGGTGTTCTTTGGGAAATGTACGCAGAGACTTGAGAGCTCTTGACTGTTTTTATTGGAGGGAAAGGAGCCTCGTCCCTCAGCTGTCTTTACCAGCTCCAGCCCAGAGGGAAAAGCTCTGTCGGATTTTCAACTTAATATGATTCCACTCATTTTTTACTAAACCTGACAAGATGGTGTGTAGTAAAATCTCCTCAGTGAACCTCGGTGAACAGCTTTCGGTTGTGAGTTATTGTGCTGCCAGACTTCACAGGGTTTTCTGGTGCAAGCAACTCTTTTGAGAGCCTGAACACTGGCACCTGAGCGATGGCCGTGAGAATCGGAGTGTGTCTGCGATCAGCCATTTGTCAAGTGGGCCGAGTGTTTGAAGTGGTAAATGGTAAATGGTAAATGGATTTGCATTTATATAGCGCTTTTCTAGTCTTGATGACCACTCAAAGCGCTTTACATTACAGTTTCACATTCACCCATTCACACACACATTCATACAGTGCATCTATCCCAGCACTTTTGTTATTCTAAGGGGGGGCCATTCGGGGTTCAGCATCTTGCCCAAGGACACTTCGGCATACAGATGGTTCAGACTGGGAATCGAACCACCGACCTTCAGGTTGGAGGACGACCACTCTACCCCTCAGCCACAGCCGCCCCAGTGTCAACATGTAACAGAGTGACTCTGTAAAAAGACTGGGAGGTTGTCACTGGCAAGAAATCTAATTCACCTAAAATGTGAGGTTATTTGGAGACTCTGCAGCAGTTTGTGGGAGCTGGAGTCAAGTCAATGAAATAGAACCTAGATAGATAGATAGATAGATAGATAGATAGATAGATAGATAGATAGATAGATAGATAGATAGATAGATAGATAGATAGATAGATAGATAGATAGATAGATAGATAGATAGATAGATAGATAGAGAGAGAGAGATAGATAGATAGATAGATAGATAGATAGATAGATAGATAGATAGATAGATAGATAGATTGATGGATATATGGATAGATAGATAGGTGGATAGCTAGATAGCTAGATAGATAGATAGATAGATAGATAGATAGATAGATAGATAGATAGATAGATAGATAGATGGATGAATATATGGATAGATAGATAGATAGATAGATAGATAGATAGATAGATAGATAGATAGATAGATAGATAGATAGATAGATAGATAAGTTTTCCTGTGAGTGTCAGTGAGTTGTCTGCAGAGCCGCCTTAAAAACCCTGTGGGTGATGCAGATGAGTCCCTGGTCCTGTTTTCAAAGTGGAACGACAGTAAAATAATAATAAATCATCACACACACACAAACTGTGAATCATCAGTTTCATCAGTGAGCTTGAGTTCAGACAAACTGACAGCGACACAGAGAAGGATCTGAACCTCCTCCTCTTCCTCCTCCTCCTCCTCATCCTCACCATCATCCTCCTCTTCCTGACACAAATACTCTGAATCAGCATGAGTCAAACACAGACTTAGATATTTGACATGATGCCTCCTCTGCTGTCTGGCCCTCATTTCAGTCAACTGCAATTTCAAATACAACACAGAGTATTTGTAAAGGGTTTTATAATTTAAAAAAGAGGCAGATAATAACATTTAGATCTATTTATTTGCAAGAATTTTAACTTTTAACATGTTCTTCTTTTCCAACAAATCACCTAATATCAGCAATTAAACATGTTTAATTAATGTTATAGTACCATACTGTGATGTACTCGTGGTATAATGACCTTGTCCTATTTCTAAGCATTTAGATGATATCATGGCTACACTCATATTCCACAGGGACCCTGAGCACATGCTGTCTTCTCTCTCATTTCTTTTTAACCTTTAGACACACTGGATTTTGAATGTGAGTGAGGTTTATGTCACAGTGAGACAGATTCTTCTCTTTGTTTCTGACAGGTCAGACGGGCCCATCCTTATCTGACAAAGACCTGCCTAATAATCTGAGATCTTTTACCTTCACAGGATCCGCGTCCTTCTCTCCTCCTTCCCTCCTCGAGTCAGATCCCGGTGAAATAACGGAGATCGGAGTTATTCCAGCAGGGACGGAGCCGCCTTCATCCCCACTTCGTGCATCCGGCGGTGGAGAAGGAGAAGGAGGAGGTTGCTGTGTGCGCGCTAGGGTTTCGGGCTGAAGTTAAATCAAAGCAATGTGCGAGTAGGTCGGAGCTGATGCAGGAGTCACTCATTGTTCCAGAGAGGTGACGGAGGAAGAGGAGCAGGAGGAGGTAGAGGAGGAAGAGGAGGCCTGCAGCTGCATCACACGGGACACTAATAAAAAGAAGAAGGAGAACAGATCCTGCAGTATTCCTCCTCTGTGCAGCCTCTACTTCCTACTACTAAACTTGCATCCACCACCCACACAACATGGCCGACCCTGCCTGCCTCTGCCTGCGGGACTGGATCCGCACAGCTGGGGATCCGTCCGGTCACAGCTGATCCGGGAACAGCTGGATACACACGGCTGGATGTTAAGACCGCAGCAGATAATAAGAAAAGGAGGGATGGGGTCAGAGGAGGAGGAGGAGGAGGAGGAGGATGGTCTCATGCAGAAAAACAGGAGGACCCACAATGCAGGCTAAACAGTCACAAATGCAGAGCTCTAACTCCCCCTGGTGGTTGCGATCGGGCTACTGCAGCTGTGGGAGCACATCAGGGGATCACTCAAAAAGAAAATTGGATTCCATTTAGAGGGCTGGGGCAAAGATGATATGAAAATATAATAATTCGTAATAAATAATATTAATAAACTAAATGTCACATTATTGTTTCTTCAAGTTTCTCAGTTTGATCGATATGTGTTATACAAACTATAATGGAATAAAATGAAAGACCAGAAAAACATAATCCCAAGGGGCATTATGAAAAAAACTGTTACAAATACTTGTTAAACAAGTACTAAAGTATAAGCAACTAAATAAACTTAACCAATGGTGGAAGAAGAATTCGGATCATTCACTGAGGTAAAAGTACCAAGACAGTAAAGTAATATTTCAGTAGGTGGCGCCTACTGTTGCCAGTAGGTGGCGCTATCAGTATTATAACATACAGTAATAGATCGGTTCAAGTAGGGGCTCTGATGAAGGGTGAGCCATTTTGTGTCAATTGGACAATGATATAACAAATTTCACACTGATCTGTAGGTGGCGCCATGACCCTGAATATTGACACATAGAGCTGTTCAGGCTTGGACGGGGGGGGACGACACCGTTGAGCCCTTCTGTCACGCCCAATGAAAATTACTCCAGAATACGTAAACTTTCATCACTTTCTAATTTTCTTCATGTTAAAGACCTCCAAAGGCAATTAATTTTAATTGGCTTGTTATATTTTAAAAACAGCGTATACAAAGAAAGATAATAACGTTTAAATCTATTTATTTGTAGAAATTAAAATGTTTGATCTTTTCCTGTACTACCAACATCCTTCACTGACAAGTTAAGCTTTATATTTATAATGATTAAACCACCTGATGTGAACAATTTAATGGATTCAAGTTTTAAGCACTTTCTTGACATTGTGTAAATACATACTAATAACAGAAATCTAATTGTGCCTGGTATAAGGATTTACAATGGGAAATATACAAATATACACTGTAATGTGTCTGTGGTATCATTTCCTTTTCTTCAAAGTATTCAAATGACGGTTCCAGTCATATTCCACATGCTCTCTGTATAGTTTTTACCTTTAGAAGATGAAATGTACATCAAATAAATAATTGTATAAGGTTTGAAATTAAAATGTAAAGATATAGAAATATAAAACGGTCTCATGTGATTCAATGATGAAACATTTCTGTGTGGTTGTCACAGTGAGCCGTGGCTGGAGTGTTATCAGTGTAACTCCCAGTGTCAACACTGACAGACTCTCACTGTATATTACTCTGGTGATTACCTCCTCCCCATGTGTGCTCCCTGCAATTACTATAAAGAAGTCCCCTCTTTTACGGACTCGGTTTTATCACTTACTGGCTTTAATGGTTCCGCCTGTATCAGGAATTTCTGCCCAACTTGGCAAACAACAATTTTCAGCCGAACCTTTTAATGCAATGTTTATTTATTCAATATGAACCCAGTTTTAATAACTCTCATCAATTCCTCCTGCAGGGATGAATAATGTTCCTGTCATCCTCTGAGTTTAATTAAAAAACTGTTGATATGTTACGAAAGCTGTCGCCGATTATTCATCCGTCAGTTTGCTGTAAAAACAATATGTATTTCCCTGATTTTGATATTTTAGTCAGAAACAACAGGATTAAGTTTTTAATTATTTGTTGGTCAAAGTTTTAAAAATGATTATAAATAAATGAGCACCAAATAACCTGAGCACTGAGGGTGACCAGGCTTTTTCTGTTAGAGGAAAAAACTCTATGGAACAAACTCCCAGAGGACATCAGACTTATCCTCATCCTCTTTTAAATCACTCTGTAAAACACATTTCTATAAATGTGCTTTTAATCTTACATACGGTACATATGCTTTTCTCTTATAAAAGCATTTTAGATAGAAGCATATTTATTCATATTCCACAATCATTATATAAGCTTGATGATGAGTCGAGCGACAGGTGATTACTGAATAAATATTCGTATCTGCTTTATATTCTCTCATTAATTAGATTTAGACCAAATTGATACCGCAGCAACTTCAGCGCTCATTTCTTTGAAATGTCATTATGAGACGAACAAAGCCGAATTACTCATCGTCATTTTAATTTTCTACAGACGATCATTATTATACGATTATCTTATGTTAATCCTAATTATTTCCCACTTTGCACTGTCCCAGTGTCCACAAAAGAAAAATAACAAATCATGTAACTTTATCTTCCTGAGATGACAGGCTTGGTTTTCTTCTATTTACATGTGGTGTTTAAGCCTCTGAGTGGATTTTTAATGTTTGGTATTACTTCAATTATATATATGTTAACACACAAATTAAATAAGTTCTTTCACCTCAAGTAAACAAGTTATATTAACACAATTGCTAACTTTGATTTAAGAAACCCTTCATTACCCAAGTACTTTTGCCAATGTCTTTTTCCCCAGTTTAAGAAGAAGAAGAAGAACTTGATTTTACAAATAGGTTTTGGTCACGCTGTAACAGGAGGATTAAGTGAACTTTACATTTCAATTGTAAGTCCAGGGGCATTTAACCAAACTTTCACTTTAGTTACAGATCTTTATTCTGTTTACATGAGCTCCTTGGTATTTGAAAAGCTTGCTGCTACACTACAATGCACTTCCTTCTCATGACCACATGGAGGCAGTGTTCCCTCAGAACAAGACGACGACTCTCATCACGGAGTCTTGATCTTCCTCCTCCCTCAGCGTCTTCAGAATTAAGAGCAAAGAGTTTCTTTGCGCTAAGCAAACCGCCGCCTGACGTCAGAGCCAGGAAAGGATCGACTGCTCTGAATCACCCACTAAAGATTCAACACATGGTCCTAACATGTGCCTAGAAGAACCAGTGGACTGATATCATATAGGCATGGGAACCAGTCGGTTGACCAGGTTAGGTTCTACCAGACAATGGTAGAACCACACAATAATGAACAACATGTAATTGACTATTTGTATTTTACCATATTTTACCATATATTTTAGAAGGAAGTATTTGACCTTACTTAATTTATCTGAAAGCTGTAGATACTTGATAATTCACCAATTAAAGCTTTAACTAGAAATATAGAGTATAATGAGCTTAAGATAGAATGCATTGTTATTTGTGTATCACTCAGTAGAGCACATATATCTTTTAAATTGTCCCTTTAAATAAAAATAAAAAGCGTCACCAGATTACAGAGACTCACATATATCAGTCAGAAATTGATTAAACAAAAAAGTGTTGATCCACCCCAAGAAGTTTTTGCATAATGAAATGAATGAAAACATAACTTCATATGTGACGGTGAAGATTTACTTGAATGTCGTGTTTGGCTTGTGACCCCAAACACAAAGGTTCTCACAGTTGGGACATTTACATTCCAGATGTCTTTGAGTTGTAAGCAGTTCCAGAGACTGAGCGATTAAAAACAGGCAGATATTTGGAGCATTTTACCAAATAATACTTCAACTTATATAGAAATTACTTCCATGTTTAACGTTGTTGTATTGTTGGTTTATTCAATTCAATTATATTTGCGTAGTGCCTAGGCACAACATCATCTCAAAGCACTTACATAGTCAGATCGAGACCTATGAATATTATAGTGAAACACTTCCACAACGAGCAAACACTTTGGTGACTGTGGAGAGACAGAAACATAACCCGGCTTTTAACGAGAGAAACCGGCAACAGAGCCAGATTCCGTGTGGGCGAGCAGAGACAAATGGGGGGAGAGAGGAGAGGCGGGTGGGAAAGAGGGGAGAGAAAAAAGATAGAGAGACCAGAAACAGATTAAGCTCTGTCAGACTGATTGATATAATTGAAGTAATCATAGTGATTTTCATGGATGCAATTATGTTTTTGACAATAGCAGCACCAGTTAGTAGTAGTAGTAGTAATGATGATGATAATAATAATAATATGATAATATATTTAGTGCTTTTCCACCGGGGATTCTACTGATGGGTTGAATTACATGTGTCACACAGCACTTCAACCTCAGCAACAGGGAAGAGCCCCCACCTTCCACCAGGTGAGTCAGGTTCCAACTGTGTAAATGTCTTGAGCATCTGGTTCTGTGAGTGAGTCCGACCTCTGGGACGCTGTGTGTGAACAGGAAGGACGTGTTGACTGAACATATACTGATTGATGAGGCCACATGCATCACAGAGAGAGAACTTTTCTATAGGAGCAGTCACATTTCAGCACTGGACAGCTCCACCCGACTAACATATCAGGTTTCAGCACTTTCCAATAAAACCCTTGTGTCTGTGTGAGATCGGATCAATAGCTGTCGTAAGGGCTGAGGACATTTGTTCCTCAGCTGTAATAAAGCGATGGATTACTCAGCGTTATGACAAACACTTGCAGTTTTCCACAGAACAGAAGTGGTTTATTACTGAGACGACAGCAGGACGTCCATTAAGGGAAAAGAGGATCAAAACATCCGCATCTGAATGTTCAAGAAACCAAATTATTCAGAAAGATGACTCAGGTTCAGGTTGTGGAGCGGAGTGTGACCTCTGACCTAAGTGGAGTGGACCAGTGGGACCAGTACCTGCAATGTACTATTACTAAATCTGTTACACAGTCACAGTATAGGGATAAATTTAATATTTTACTTGGTTTAGTGTAAGGTTAGGTTTGGACAAAGTACATGGTTAAAGTTAGAGTAAGAACTCAATGTAAGTCAAAGTCCCCTGAAGTCATGGAGACACGACTTTATGTGAAGTGTGCGTGTGTATAGGGGGGGGTCCTCCCTCCCATCCCATCATGCCACGTGATCCTATCTATGGCGTGACGTCAGACCTCATCAAATCACTGTAGAATTAATCATAATGTTTGAATCGCCAACACCCACTCTTTTTTTTATGACTTGTCTCGGGGTCTTTCATTGACGCGGAGAGAGGAGGCTCTCCAATGGGTGCGGAGGTTGTTGATGGGTGTGTGTGTGGGGGGGGGCGATGACGCAGCCGCCCCCTTCCCCTCTCCACCCCAGCTCCCACCCTCCCCTTACCTACGTGACAAGTGAAAAAGGCCTGCCTGCACAGATTCATGAATAAAAAACCAAGGGGGAGTTAAGTTCACAGGACGCAGGGAAGTTCTCCGCAGACAAATGTTCGGCGGCGCTGATCTCCATCACAGAGAAGCTGCGCGTAAAACCCCCCGAGAAGTCAGCTGCGGGCGCACGGAGCGCTACTGCACTCACCGCTAACAAGAGACCGGACAGGCGCTTCATCGAGGGAACAGAGGAAGAGAAGGGGAAGAGGAGACACACAGAGAGAGAGAGAGAGAGAGGCTGAGATAGAGATCCTATCTCACCCTCCCCAGTTCTTCAGCGGATCGCTCAGCGGATCGCAACTGGTAAGAGGAGGCACTTTTTACGCTGCGTAAAAACGCAGAGCGTGTGAGGGGAATCTCAGGTGTGGCTGTTTTTTTTGTCCTTAGAAACTCACGGGTGTGATGTTAAAGTTATTGAATATCACCTCATGATTCTTCTTATGGACGGTTATTTCTATACACTCACTTGCTGTGTCTTTCTCTTACAGCAGGACAATGTCTAGCAAAGCGACTCTAGCCTTACTCATCTATGGAATCATAATGCACTACAGCGTCAACTGCTCACCTGTGGGGCTTAGCTTCCCCACTGTTAGGTATGTACTCCATCACTTCATCCCTAAGGTCTTCAGGTGTTCATTCCTCTTTTCTTCTTGTTGCATGCATAGGGAGGGAACAGGAGGATTGGGCACTGCAGCAGCTGCAGGGGGCACAGGGCAAAGACAATATCTGACTCACAATTAGTGATGTCTGCAGCCACAATAGCCTTTATTGGATAACTGGATAACAGCGTATGACAGACAATCCATAGGGCTGCTCACACAGAAATAATTGCGAAGAAACATCCACCAGGGAGCGGCTCTAATGTCATTTAGGGGAATTAGGCAGTGGAGTACAGTGGCTCAATCTATCCTGGAGCCATTGAACCAATTTATGTGATTAGATAATTAATAGGAAACGTTTTGTTGAGGAAAAGTAGGATTTATTTGAAAGAAAATCTCTTTTCTAAAGAATATTGCCTTTAAACTGTGGTAACAAGTAGCTTAAAATGAAGTATTGAGAATAAGTGTAAAGATTTCAGGGGACTTAGCTGTGTTGTACGTGCCTATTTTAAAGCTTTGTTATTTTTTTTATCTAGACTTGACAGTGAGGTTTATGATGAGGATGGAAATTCTTTACCCTCCCTGGATTATGACAGAGACCAAATGGATGTGAGAAGCCCTCCGTCTGCCGATGGCGACGTCTACACTTTGTATTACCCTCCAGACAAAAGGTGAATATATATTTATATATCATCCCTCTGTTTGTTTTTTTAAACCCCAAACCTTGTTTCGTGTTGGAAACCTTCCATGTTTGAACATCTCATTGCTGTAGTCCTATTTCTGTCCATGTTGTGTGTTCGTGTGTGAGTCAGTGTCCAATTCTGAAGTTTGTTTTCTATTTTAAACTGACCTGAGGAAAAACATAATTTCTTCTAAAAGTATAAAGATAACCTAATGGACATTTCCAAATTGCAAGAAAATAACCAATTGGAAATTCTGCCTTAAGTAGTTGATTCATCAGATTAAAAAAAAAGGTAGAAAGAAGCAAATGTAATCATCTAAATACTCTTTTAAATTTCTAATCTATCTTTCATTAAAAAAGTGCAGTTTAAGATCAGATATTAGAATTGACATGTTGAGATATAGATATATTTATTCTGCAGTGCAGCTTCTTGACATTGTTGCCTCTGTAAATGCCCTGGGTGTGTGGTGATTTCACTTTGTGGCTATATCTATTATCCCAGAACGGAAAGGCACGCAGACGGCATGTTTAATAAAGCCTACAGGAAAGCGCTGGGTCAGATATCAGCAAGGAAATATCTGCAATCTCAGATGGCAAAACGTGTAGGGTAAGAGCATCTTCTTGGTTGTCACCTCTTCTTTTAGATGTGATGTGTTCCTGTCCTGTGTGTGTGTGTGTGTGTGTTCTTTGTTTCCTTTGACGGATCCTTTAAATGCCCTGAATCCACGCTGTTATACGTGTGCTGTATACATGTCTGTGATGCCCATGTATCTCCCATGCGTGCTGCTAAAAAAACTGCCTCTGGATCAGCTATATTAAAGGAGGGTGGGTGCAAATGGGCACTTGATTGATTTGGAAGTGTCACTATCTGAGCTGTGTCATTAAGGCGCGGGGAATTAACCCGCAGATGCAGGCTTGCGGGTTATTTCCATATGAATAATTTATTGCCTTGAGTCCCAGTGGTTGCTGATGGAAGGGGAGGCATGCACTTACTCCAGTCTTATGAGCAGGCCTTATCGGATATTATTGGAGAGATGTGCCAAATTACCCTGGGATGGGCTAGAAGTTAAACAAACGGAGGATGTGACACCAAAATAAAGGAAAAACGGATTTGCAGGCACATCACTCCTGCAGGCGGAATCGTTCCGACCAAAATAAATCTCATTATCTCATTATTCCCCCGCCCTTTAAGATCCTAATTCCAGCATCCAGACTCCTAAGCCCCACAAGCAGAGGTCACTTGGTGATTGCGCAGTTGCATGTGTGTTTGTGTGTGTGTGTGTGTGTGTGTGTGTGAGATGCTGAAAAACCTCCCTCTTGTCTCTGGCAGCGGGGGGAAAGCGCTGGAGGACAGCTCAGAGCCCCTGTCCAAGCGACACTCAGACGGGATCTTCACAGACAGCTACAGCCGCTACCGAAAGCAAATGGCAGTGAAGAAATACCTGGCGGCCGTCCTGGGGAAAAGGTATAGACAGAAAATTAGAAACAAAGGACGCCGGCTGGCATATTTGTAGCATCCTCCCCTCCTGACTTATACCAGAAAAAAACCCTAAGTGTGTGCAGCCCCAGATGAAGTCATTCTGACATCTGAACAATCAGTGGATCGCTTTTATGTTCTTAAACATGTATTTATGTATGAAGTAAGCCATTAAAAATGAATATTTTGATAATAATATTGTTTTTATTTTGTACTTAAAGCACTTGAGGACACATATATCGACTTTGTGGACTAATTTTTGTTCGTTATGAGAAAAAAAATAGCCTCTATTTATGTATTCATTGATTTATTTTTCTTAGACCTATTGATTGAGGGGAGAGAGTTGCTCTCGTGGCGTTTCGCTCCAACAGCCCTGTCTTTTAAACATGTCAGTGCTAAGATAAGAGATTGTGAGGAAAATAAATTGTTTAAAAGACAATCAATGTATTGAATGCTGCTTTTTGTAAAGTGACATTAAGAGTTTAGTTGTCTTTATTCACAACAGCCTTGAAGACATAGGTTTTCACCGTATCCTACAAGACATAGACTTTGACGCCCTCCCGGACGGGGATGAGTTTGAGGCTTTTTTGGGGGACTGGCTGAAACAGTTCTCCCCCGAATTTCCGGTGAGTGTCAGGCTCTTTCCCGAGGCCGTGTCCTTGCAGGGGGGCGTCTCTCACGTCCCTCCCTTTTTTTTCTCTCACCCTTAACTCTGAACCTTGTGATCTTGCTCCAAACACTCAAATCCAACTCTTCTTCCACCTCATTCGTGCTCCTGTCTCTCTCGAGTCTGTCAGATTTCACCTTTAATCCCGCCTGTATAGCCACCGCAGCGTACAGGCTGAGCGTGGAGAGGCTTTGACTGATATGTTATACATATCACCGCTGATTGATATGAAAGGTAGAGATCTGTCCGCATCCTGTCCCTGGATGGAAGGATGATTAACGATAACTATTGTATCAGATCTGGTTTAAACCAGACGTGAGCCCTGCTGGCTTTCAAAGTGCCAGTTTTATAAGTCAAGATAGGAAAAAAAACAAAAAAATCTGAGATGAGGACCAGAGTACTTTTGAGGTTTTTCTTGTCCTTTTCTTCCGCAGTGTTTACAGAGTGAACTTTCACCTTTGACTCGTGTAAAGTGCCAATCTTGTGTTTCTCTCAACCGTGTGTCTGGAAACCTCTTACTCTGCTGACGGTTTCCTCATGTCTCTCTGCCCATATAATAAGTATCACTGCATTTAAAGCACCACCAGGCAAATTTCCAAAAAGGCATACACACACAAAAGAAGTGATACTTGTTACATGGCGACTAAACCATCGATTTGTTTCTTTGTGAGAGACACATGAGGCAGTTTGGACTTTTGTGTTTGAACCTTCTGGGTCTATTGTGCTTCCCTTTTCTGTCATGTGAACCAATGTAAAAAACTACAGTAGAATGCATGATTAAAGTAATTGCACTAGCCACTGCATCTCTGCAGACGACTCCAACTAGATGGTTTTGCTTTCTGACTACTGCAAACATATAAATATACATTCATTATTTACCTGTCATCTCTCTCTGTGTTGTTTTGTGTTCTGTTCTCCTCACTGAAGCTTGTCGTCAGTTGAAGAATTACCCTGAATGTCCATATCCTCTGTTAATGAACCATCTGGTAGTCCACTGTCAAATTGTACATGAAGAAAAACTGTAATTAAAGTAGTTTACCCATCGTCTTAATCATCACGATTGAAATGACAATTGAAATGAGGGAATTGAAAGTATAAGCTGCAAGTAGAGAGGAATAAAACACAGATAGAGAGACATTGAGAGAAAGACAATAAAGGAACAAGAACATGAGGCAAGGTTCATAAATGACTGAAACTCACCAGTAGTGTTCACACTTCTTCCCAGTTCCTACATACATCAGGTTACATTTTGCATAACAAAAAACAAACAAACAAGAGTTGATCTTTAGTTTTCAAAGAGCAGGGTAAAAAGTTATTTGATTTGTGTTTATTGTATAAATCTTTCTTTGATTTTGCATTCTCCTCTAGGCTTTGTGACGCAGGAAGCAGTTTGCGGCTGTGGTGCCTTGCATCGACTTTAAAAATCGCCATGAATCACAGGTGGCTATTTAGTGGCCCTACAATGCTGCACATCATCAGCTTACATTTCACCCTTTCTGTTGTTGTTTTTGTGTTGCACAGACGTTTGCTAGGCTCCTTCAGCGGCATCCAGCTTAGACGTCAAGCGTTCTTGCTTTCTTTCTTTGGCTCTTTGTTTTTAGAGCACTTGATTGGATTTTTTGTGAAAACAGAGGAAAGGATCAGTTCCCCCCTCTCCATAAAACATACATGTATGATAATGAAAGCGCCAACAGCCTTATTAAAATGAAATAATCTTCAAAGATATATATATATATATATTTATTGTGTAGAAAGTGAATATTAGATTACTACTTCAAATGGCGATCTGCAAAGGTCCAGTCAATAAATGTTTAAAAAAAGTGTTGTAAGATTTGTATGAATAAATTTTGTAAACAACAAATATTTCGTCTAATCTTTGAAGCCGATATCACAATAAGTCTTTGACATGACGAGACACATTTAAGAGGATGAAAATGAGAAGAAGCAAAAAAGCAGAATCAGTGCATCTCCATCAGTGGACATCACAGAGGGAATCCATGTAGACCACACACGACCAGAGAGGACACACCACCAGGCTGCAAATCAGTTTCAAAGCACAGACACTACGGAGTGCACATAGTAGCTTGAAAGAAATATTCAATTCACTTTCAATTTAAAGAAAGCAGTATTGATTAATGTGTTGTAGTTGAGGGCAACTACAAGATGTTGCAAGATAAACCAGAGATACAAAGGACGAGCTGCTGAAAAGGAGACCGACCCACGTCTCGGGCTCTTTTTCGTACTGACTCAAGTGGGTTTTGGCGGAGGAGCGGTGACACCAGTTGGCCGGGTGTCCACCTCCCCTAGAGGACAGCATGAGTAGAGAGACGTGGGAGGGATCACCCAGCGCAACCACACGGCCACACGCTGCCTCGCTGCACTTTACACCTCTCCAGGACTTCAGCCGTCACCTCCACCGCCAAGCGCCTGAAGCACGGGAGGAACAGTTGGCCGGTCTCAACACTGGTGCGTTCACTTTGTGCCAAAAGTGATGTCGAGGCACGGAGGGAAAGAGCTGAGGCAGGCTGGTTTCAAGCAAACAGGCACAAACGTACCTTTTTATGTCCCTTCATATATATAAAGTGACGACAATACAACCCAGTGCAGTTCAGTGCTGTGACTAAGCACAATAAAGTTCATCTTTTTGATATAAAGATGAGGGATAATGGAATATTTTTTATTTGTACAATTGTAATACAACACCCACCTTAATTTGCCTCCTACTTCATTCTCTGCATTATAACAAGTGATATGATAAGTTCTCATTCATTTTTAATAAAGCCCTATAGGACCAACAGCAACTACACTTTAGCCTATTTGCTATATTTAGCCTGCTAGCTCTAAGGAAATGATCCATGTAAAGGTCTTCAATACATTTTTATTGATAGTTTCCATTTGAATTGACTTAACTAAACAACCAATTCTTAATTGTTTCTTTTGGGTCAATAATGCCCCTCGTGGGCCTATATAAGTGGTTCTAGGTGCTATATAAAACAATATACTCTGTAGCCCTACGAGATGAATGACTCTGGGAAACTTGCTGTGTGCATTTTGCTGATTTAAACATCAAAGCATCAGATTGAGACTTTTTAGACTATTTAACATGTTGTGTTACATCACCTGTTTTCCAAAGTATTATCCTTCAGAGCCTAATAAAAGTTTTATTAACTTACCTACTTAGGTTGTATTATTTAAAAGTGGGATAATGCCCTAATCACTGTTATATAATGACAAGAAAGGGAATCAGCGGTGGTGGAGTGAGGCTTGATTGGGCTCCTGTTGAGACCCCAGGGACTCCCACACTGTGGGGGCAGCAGGCGGCATTTGGAATACCACCACTACACACTCTATCGCCCTCAACCCTGTTCTATTTCCACACAACTTAGCCAGAACTACCGGTGACGGCTTTGCATACATCCTCATATCTCACACATGTGATAATAAGTCACAGCTGGAGCTGCTCTTGAACAGTGACGGCTTGTCTGCTCTTCAGACCTGCCCGTAGTGCCTCCAGCCTCTTTTAAGGCTTCAGCCACTCTCAGATCACTTGTGAGTAGCTGCAGCATCACACTGTGATGTGTGGTATGGGATGTCAGAGAGAGCAACCACACAAAGCCTGCCGTGTCTCTGTCTGCTCCCCTGTGTGCGTAATAACCCCCCCACTCTCAGACATGATGGCAGGGCTTTGATTCTGCGGCCCCGGCTCTCAGAGGAGCAAGCACAGAAGATGATCAATGGGAGTGATCTGATTCCTCCGGCCCGTGCCAGACCCTTTCTTAACCTCCCTAACCCGATCAGCCAGTGTTGCCCGGCAACCGGTCCCGGGAGGACGCAATGGGTGTGGGCGTGGCGGCGGTGGCCTTCCTGGGCACCAAAAGATCACGCTGGATATATATTTCACTCAGATGGCTTCAGTGTCAGCGGTGTTGTGTTCTACTGGCGGCGATGGCGGAGGATGCAGGGCGGGGCTGATGAATAGGCTCTCACTGATGGAGACACAGGTTGAGTAATGCACAGTGATTCATAGAATCGCACAGACATAAAGAACGACAAAGACGGACACACACAGTATAACTAATGCTTTTAGAAATGAATTACACAAAGACGCGTTTGGGAACAGACTAATAAGTCATTGAGGTACAGATCTACAAATCCAATTATCGTTAGGCTGAAGATAAAACATGGTTGAAAAAGTCGTCGAAAAAATAAAATAACAAAAATGTAAATGGTAGGAAGATACAGGAAACTCTGGATTCCCAATAATATTTTGATTGAACCTAAGAGCCATTTTACTTGATGCAGAAGTCCAGTTTGTTTACATATAACTACAGAAACATGCGATTCTTTCAGAACATATCAACACGTTATATCAAATCTAACCGAAGCTAAGACGAGATAAATCAAAGTAACTGTAAAATTCAAACGTGCAACCATTCCTCAACATAGTTTCAATTCTAACTTTGCTGTTGTCAAACTGCAGCCGGAAAACCCTCCGATCTTCTTCCTCACGTGTTCAAATCGTGCTCCAAACTCCGAGCGTCAACCCCGGATCCCCCCCCCCTGCTCTTCTGGGGCCTGTGTGAGTGACAGCTTTCTAGAGGGGGAATCCACATGCAGCCCTTTCATCAGGACCGCCCCCTGGGCCCCTTCTTGACTGACTGCCGAGCGGTGCAAAAGTTCAGCCATTACGGAACACTGTGCTGCCGTATTCACAACGGTGAGATGCGTCACTTTTTTAATGTCCGACATGTAGAGAGACGTTTGTTATGTGAGCGGACTTCATCCCTCAGTCCATCGTCCACCTGCAAAGGGAGAAATCATGTTTTTCCTTTGGTTTTGTATTTTTTCGGAATTTTAGATACATTTAGGGAAACTAGCAGAGCCTCTTCGACTTCTGACAACTTACGGAAACAGAGAAAACAGACAAACTGGAGCAGTACTTCCACAAATCATGAGGGGGCAGTGTAGCTCATAGTTCAAGGTGGCTAATAAGTCATAGGACACAAGAAAGGCCTTTCAACACTGGCAGAACTTCTTAAGAAGAGCCTTTGCGAGTTGGTATGAAACTACAGGCTCTCTGTAAAAACACATCATCTTTCTTGCGAGGTACATTATCACAACTTCCTCCACCGTCTCTTGCCTCTGCACTGCCCTCTAGTGGTTATGCATCTTACGGTTACAGCGTATGAAACAGACTCTTTTTGTATGTAAAGGCAGCATCAACTAGCCTTAATATACAACATTAAAAAAGTTGGACTATTTTTTAAGGCCAGTTATTTTGCTTACAGTTTTAGTATTGATTTGTACTGCCTGTAACAATATGAGATCGAACTTTGGTCATAAGAGAAAATGACAAACATCTGATTCATGCCAGGGTGAGAAAGTCTCTGATGCAGCTTTTAAGACATTCTTAAAATACAGAAATCTATATCCCTTATCCAATACTTTAAAATCAACCTACATAACTTTTGTAAAAGGAACATCCGCAGTGATAAAACAGACACATGCTTAATTTGATACACTCAGGTGAATTGTAGCTGCAGCTCCCTGTGGTCTGGTTTGATCGGTTTGAGCAGCAGCTTATTGAAGCTAATCTTAGAAAACTTGAGGTGGACACTGCTGTTCGTTAACTTTTGACTTCTCTGAACTTCTGCTGTTGTTATTATATATTATTAATCCCATCCCGCCAAGAAAAAAGATCAAACTCTGCAGCGGGATAATGTTTTTCATGTCCGGAGCCTTTTGAAAATAATTTATTTCTACACTCTCTGCTCAGACAAGGTAAAGATCATGGTTGCGACAAGAAGGTATATGCTTAAAATTGGGGGGAAATATCGTATATAGAGTACTGATGCTATGAATCTTGAAAACTTCTTTGAATTTCCTATTAAATTGAATCCGTATTCATGAAAGAAAAGCACAGGTTTCTTCTCAAGGTGAGACTTTTTCATTTGTGATATAACGCTGAATCCTAAACGACAAAAGGAAACCTTGCTCTGTTCGGTGATGCAGATAGAGCCCCAACTCCCTGTAAGATGCAGCTGCATTCACAGGGAGTTGTTAGCACGTTGCTGGAATGTGATAAAACACACTGGGAAGCATCTCAAAGGATGAAATATATTTATATTATATTGTTAGGCCTAGAGACCCGTACCACTTATTAATCTCATAAATAATCTCATTAAAATGTACCACTTATAAAATAAAACATCTAAAAAAGATTAGACCTATGTTACATATTTTGTTCGAGTTGTGTAATTATGTTATCCAAAGTATTTCCAACAACATTCACACCCAAAGAAATCCACTTTTTTGTGACGTGTGCCTGAGTCATGTCAGGTAGATTTTTTATTGGCAATAGACAACAACTCCCATGATGCCACACTGCTACACAATGTCATCAGACTCGAACGTTTGGTCTTGTTTTGATTGACAGACCCCTATTGATCAAATTTGCATATTGTGCCTTTAAAGAAATATATCAAATTTGTTATTAACTTACCATTCAACTGTTATTTATTATTATTGATAATGTGCTTTATTACAATTGAATATTTGGCTTTTGATAAAGGCCAAAAAGCGGTGAAATGTTGGAAATACTGTGAGCTACTGTGTGTGTCTGTCTGTGTCTGTGTGTGTTTGTGTGTGTGTTTCTCTCTCAGTCTGTTGTTTGGGGAAAACAAAGCGCTGACAGCACCTTGTTAGGAGGCTGGAATATCTGCTTCTCATCCCGCTTCCCTCAGTGACGCTTTAACCGCTGAAGGCACGTCATGTTGTTCGTGCCTGTATCACAAATTCACAATATTCTCTATTTCCATTATTCTTTTCAAACCTGCACGTCTCCCAGTTCTCAAGTTCCTCTTCCCACCTTGGTTCCCTCCCTCCCTCTCTGCGGACTCCGTACAGTACATCAGAGCCCAATTAGCATTCTCCTTCCTGGCTCCGACGTCATGGCAGTCTGGGTTCAGAGGCCGGAGGTAGAGGAGCATGAACCTGGATGTGGACTGAACGCTGTACTCATTATTGGGCGGTCAGCTGACCCCTGATGTCATCCTCCCCACATCATTAGAAGTGGTGTAGGTCTCCAGGCTCAACTAGGCACAGACACACACACACACACACACACACACAGGCCACAGTGCCATTAATATGCATCTACTGACGTCACAGTATCGATCCATCCATTAGCACACTGTACCACCTCATGAAATCATCACTGCGCTCTGTAACTTTGCGAGGATGAGGAAGGTCACAGACACGCCGGGAGATCGGGGAAGATATGTACACAGTTAAATCACTTCTCTGCACATTTGCGGCGCGCTCCTGCCCACTGTGTCGGGAGGTCATAAAAAAAAAGAAGAAGAAGAAAGAAAAACAAGGCCATAAAGTGTCTTGTTGTGGTGGTTTTCGTGTCTAGACGTCCATCATTCATCTGACTCCGATGAGATGGCCGTAATAAATCACTTCACCAGCCTCTTTTAAATCCTGCAAAAGGTGGATGTAGAGTGGATTTATCTGGTTTCTGCTGACGTGGATATACCTGTCTGCTCTTGTAGGAGGCAACAGGGCGAGCAGAGATAAATCAAACTCTAACCGAGTACAATATTCAGTCATCTCCTTACGAGGGAGTATCAGTTATTCATGTACACACAATATCCCTGGTTTATGCTTTTGTTTCTTTGCAGCCAATTGAAGTAATCAGATTATTTTTAAAAATCAAATTAAGATAATACTTTTTGTCGGTATAGCTTTAATTTTGTATGTAAACTTTGGTCAGGCTGATATTTATTTTGTTATGCTTAAGAATTACTCATAGACTGTACATACAGATGGACAACCTGACATATATCATCTAGATCACCTCCTGGTGGCTTCCTGCTGTGTAGGTTGTAAACCCCACCTCCTCCATGTTAGTGGATGGGACATGGATCAACCAGCATCCCCAGAGGCCAAGACTATTCCCCACATGCATGTTTGCACCGAGCACTGCTCAAGTAAAACTGTTTAAAATCATATTATACTTCATGAATCTGCTCTGATTGTCATTCTTTCTTCACTTCACAACACAGACCTCCTGCTGTTCATCTTCATCCTCGTCCATCAGTCTCGCTGTTTGTCAAAGTTAGCTGCAATACAATTTAATGGCTTCTTATAAAACCCTTTTAGTGACCGCTTTAGACATGACACATAAATAAACAGGTGATGAATAAGCAAGGTAATTAGATTTGACTGAAGCCGAAACGTATTTCTATATGTATTATCCGAGCGATGGCTGCACGACCACTAGAGTCGTCTTTGTGGGAGAAATTCATTTCCTGTCATACATGATTAGACAGCTTGTTAGGACTATTATCCTGTTGGTGGTTAAGTAAGTGAGGCAGTCGTTACACTTTGGATTCTACATATCGTTTATTAACACTTTTGTTTTACATGTCCTTGATACAGATTATTAGAGTACAGTCTGGAGACCCTCAAATACTGAGTTTAATGGATTTATTCAATGATTCAGACGCAGGTTTGTTCTTTAGACGATGGGCTAATTTACAGATTAAGCACCAATCAGGAATTAACTAACCTTTGCCTGTTAAACATACATAATTACACCGGGGGGATAGACAACCTTTGGATGCCTTGTAGTCTGCTGCGATCTGAATGAGTGTCCTATCATTCATCCTCTCCTCTCTTTCATATGTATCTTTAATATCTGCCGTTACCAAAATAGAGCCTCTATCTTTAGCTCTTCACAGTTCATCTTAGCAGACACTGACTGCTCCTGCAAGAAAAAAGAAAAAAGAACGGGTCTCTTGTCTCCTCTCAGATTCCTCCTGAGGTAACGCTGCAGGGCTGCAAGTGTTGATGAAGCCGCGGGGAGCGGAATGACTGAAAAACCAGGCCACTTTCAGCCACTGAAAAAAGTGTTGACATTATCATTTTGCAGCTGATAAATAATGCCGAAATAAGACATCCTGAAGACGAGCCGACACGAAACAACTCCGGCGGCGGGGGGGCTTTGAGGACGTGTTATTTCACGATGGAGGAGAAACTTGTGTGCCTTTCATAAAACCTACAGTTTCCCTGAAGCGTGGCGTCCCGAAAAAATGCACGATGCCGGTTTATTTGTCCCTGATGCGCGCGCCGCAAACTCACTGCAGAGCAACAAACAAGCCTTTATGTCAGAATCAGCACCATTACTGTCTCGGCGAGCCGTACTGTTAAGCTCCGAGCTTATTAAAAAAGACTGAGCACGCCATATCGGCCGACAGCCCTGAATCTTTCAGCGGAGCCTTTTTCTTAATGTGGAGGGGCAACACTCTCGGGTGTCATCCAATGTACTTTCTGTCCTTACTTACGTCCTGGTGCTCTGTTTGAACCGCTCTCAGTACGTCTTAGATATATTCGTGCAATGGAGATTTAGAGAGACCCACAAAAAAAGCCGTTCTCACATCGTAAAGGACGGAAAGTCAAAGATGTGTTGCAAGGAGAAAGTTCTACGGGCTCTGGCTTTTGTCTCCATCGTCTAAGAACAGAATAAAACAGTCTAATCAGGTACAATTTATTTCTCCCATCTCGTCTTGTTTTCTCTTGTTTGAGTTTACATACCAAAGAAAGTAATTATGAGACCGATCCTGGGGTTCAGATGTCAGGATGTGGTGAACAACATCCGCTCATGGGTCCATTGCCTGCGGTTGTTTTGGGAAGTAGTGAATATTATTGTTGTAATTAAACTTTAGCATAATTGTAAAGAGCTAAAATGAAAATGCAGCCTCACATTAAATGAACCATTTCAATTCAAATTCATTCATGACACTGGCAACTTCTACTTGGTCAGTAGACTGTAAATAAAGCTCCCAAAAATGAAGTGAACTCATCTTGATATCCCCCTAGTGGCTGGCTAGGTCATAAACCCTGTCTCCTCCACGTTAGTGCACGGGACAATGGGATCAATCTAAAATGTATGAACATTACGGTTCCTCAAACACACACTGGATATTTTACTAATTGAGAAAAACACAATTTGTACAAATTTAGTAACTTAACTTTTAATTCAAACTTTCTATTCCCTCTTATATTTTCTCCATAGCAGAAATTGATATTATTCCCAAGCCTCAGAGCTGCGAAAACATGTTTACAAGCCACCACTACTTTATGGATTCACCTTGAATTCACACAAGCATGAATCATAATTCAGATGTTATTCACAGCGTGGAGCTGGAATGCAGCTGAAGACCCCCGACGCTCGGTCCTCCGCCGACTCTCTCAATCTGAACATACCCTCATATAATCTCTTTTCATATTTCATATTGTTTATTAATAACGTTTCAAATGCAGAGGCTGCAAATCAAACTCATTCGTCTTCATGCACACTCTGCACGTTTGTTGGTTATTGAACAGACTTTCTTCAGCGGCACTCCACCCTCACATAATTAAAACCCTTCACACTAATACTGAAATAACAACACACAGAAATTTCCATTTTGTTGAAGATCTCATAAAGTGCAGTTGAACTATATGTGATTACAGGGAAGCGGGAAGAATGTAAATAAATGAAAATGTGCTCCGCCTTATTAAAAACAGGTTTATGAGACGAGGTGGAGTGACAGCTCACGTCACTCCCGCTACAGATAGAAAGTGTCACTTTACACGGGGCCGCAGAGGAAGTAGAGCTTCCACACCACGATGTGAACTCCCATAATTCAAAAGGTGGATATGTTATTAATTCTACTTTCAGACATTTCCGGAGAGGTTGAATGTGAGATCGCAAAATGTCTGAATCAGTTTTTCTGGACATTTGAGGTGGAGAGCTCGACTGAGAAGAGAGAAAATCTGATGGGACATGCTGTAGTATTTATCATATCATATATCTCATATATATTTATCATAGTATTGGCTGGGAAGACGTCACGTGGGAAGAGATGCATAAAAAAACATAGGCATGATCTATATTCACGTTAACACAGATGTAGGATCAATATTTCACTTCACTGATTATTAAAAATATTACTGTAAATTATATTCTTCTTTGTGCACAGTGATGCCCCCCCCACACCTCGCCCTGAAGCAGCTCAAACACCCCGAGGGTATCGGCTCAAACAAACATCCACCTGGAGGAGACAAGGCTCCACCAGCCGGCCGACATTTCGACCTGTGGCTCAAATTACACCGTATTATAACGCCTCACAAAGGAATAATGGAAAAATACCATTAAGAGCCTGTAATAAAAGTAGTGAGCTGGGTGTAATTATGTCAGAAACCTTTCTTCATACAGCTTTTAATTGAGAGGCTGCATCACCGGGATGAGTGTGCTCCTCTTCTCTCTGTTTTCTAGCAACGAGGACTTGCTCATTATTGGTCAATTGAATGCAAGGGTGTCGTGGTGTCAAATGAGATTTGTCTCACCATTACAAGAAGTAATTGGTCGAGGCTCTCCCCGCAATTTACTCTCAGCCAGCGCTACAATAGCTTTATGGTGAATAATTGCTGCTGTCTGGCTCAGCACTGTTATGGGCAACAAGAGTGCGGAGCCCCTGCAGCTGAGCGGCCCGGAAATCCACGGTGGAGAGGACGGAAAACTCTCATCTGGTCTAATAGATGGACATGTTCAGAGCAAAAATATCTTATCTAGGAAACCCTAAAAAAATACAGTTATTACAAGTGAGTATAATAGATAAGGTAAGATGAGATATGAGAGAACAGATGAGACGAGACGACACAAGATTTATATCTGAAAAATAAAATGTCATCATACCTCCTAAAAATATTGTTTCCTCATGTGTTTCATTGTGGGTAATTTAATATATTTGATATTTCTTTGGTCTGGTTAGTGAAATGGGGATTGGTAGTTTTTCATAGACCGTTATAATTTTAAATTGAAGTGATATTACGCTTAATAACTCTAAAATGTCCCCGGGCTCTGGTGCTGAAAACCCTTTTAATAAAAAACAAGTTTCCCAGTCGAGAGGCCGGGATCACTTTTAGTTATTTGTGCCGCAGACAATTATTCGGGGAGAAAAAACTCAGACAGAGCCAATTACTACTGTGCACTTAAAGAGGAATTATCAAAAAACAAGATGGAATTTAAAACACTGCACCAGTATTTGTCAGCGGTTAATATCACAGGATGCATTTGAGTTTATAGGGGAAAGACTCAAGATAGAAGACAACTGAAGTCTGTCGTCGACTCGCACAAAACTTTACACAAAAAAGGAAAAAGTCAAACACAGCGTCCCGACACCGAGCCTCATATCACAGATTTGTTGAATTTTTATTATGTATGTATTAAAGCCTGAGTTTCTGTCTAAATCTGTATTCTCAGCCGGCTGCCGAGGAAACAGGCCCTCATGGTGTATTGATGGCCTCGGCTCAGGATGAAGTCCTTCACTGTCTGCTAGCGATGTCCTGGTTATACATGCCTCACAAATTTTTAGCACAGGGGGTAGGATTTGAATAAAAATGTCAGGATGATTTAGCGATAAAGCCGCTGCCGGTCCTCATGACGAGCGCCCTCTCTCAGTGTGAAAATCGTTTGGCAGGCTCTCTCCCCGCCGAGCGTCACCCACCTCGTGCCCTTGCTGCATCCGAGCCGAGCTTCGTTAGGGGGCAGAGGCTCGGAGACGTGACATTTGGGAGTTTCTTGTTTGTGTTTACTTTTTTCCGTGACACACAAACTCGCCGCTATAGGAGCGAGAGGATAACCGAGACGATAATAAGGGAACTGCAGGAACTATATTCATGACTGCTCTTCTCCCGTTAGTTTTAAGGCTCAGGATGAACAAACCAGAAGGTTAAATGCAAAGGCCACAAACTGTTTACAACCTCGATTCTGGGCTGTGATTGGCAGCTTCGCCCGGGCGGCTCCTCAGTGCTGGGAAATGATATATATAATTGTTTGCGATTCTAACCCACTGGCAGCGGGGACACGTCTGAGATGTGGCTTTCGAGACCGACACTGCAGCTCCTCTCATTAGTCTGGTTATCACTGTTAAATGTCCCAAAACTCGTCGGAATCAGCGGAGGTCAAAGAATTTAGCAAATAGACGTTTAACTAATTGTCTTAATGTGACATCCGATTATGCAGCAGTGTGGTTCTCGGGGCTAAATTACATTAATAGGAGACTTCCTCTGAGTTTCAAGATATTTAATTACAGATGCAGCCAACCGGGCTAAGATCTTATTAATATTATCTCCTTATTAAGTCGGAGTGAATGAGGATTGTATCCTTTCCCATTGCAGACAAAAGTCGGATGGTAGTGGTCTTTTATCAGCTGTAACCTTTTGACCTGTGGAAAAGCAGCAGGAGATAATTGGGTAACTTTTGTGCTTTTGTAATTAAAGTTGAAGAAGACAGCAAATTGAGATAAACTACTGGGATCGACTAGTTTTGTGAGGCTGTGACCCACAAAATAAATAATGGAAGACTCATGTTTGTTGTAATGTTTAAGATGTGCCAGAGCTTTCAGTCTTCCTGTGTCTCTCTATCTCTGTGACACCTTGACACTTATCCGAGCAACATATCAGTTTGTCGATAGCGCGCACCCGTGCGGCGACGCCTAACTCATGGATCAGGTGCCGGGCGGAGGTGGGTGAGGTTCCGCTGCATTTTCCCTGAAGGAGATGGAGATGAAGGAGGGAGCGAGGGGAGTGCGAGAGACGAGGGCCATGACAGTGAGAGGGGGCCGGGTAATTTGCTCATGTCCATTCATTACCTTCATTAAAGTCTGAGAAGCAGACACATGCTCACTGTCTGATTCATTCTGTCAATCATGGCAATGATAGGCCGGCCTATTACTCTCCCTCCACCAATCGGGTAGTAGTTCGCGGCTTCATTACGCACTGAGTGTGAACATGGAGATTTGCCGAGGAGATGAATGACACGCCGCAGGACGCGGACATGACTCGGAGAAATTAATGACTAACCTGGTTTACAACTTTAACTTGTTAAATGATGATGGCAGCCACAAAGAAAGCTGGGGAAAAATAATAAACGGTTTTACATCATGAATCCAAAAACTCTCTCTCTCTCTTATTACTTCAAGTACCATTTATTGTGCTCTGAACTAATATACAAACGCAAATGATAATGTAACCTAATAATAAGTCATTCTCCCAGAAATATTAAGCCAAAGCGTCTTGATCGCCCCCCGGTGGTTGACTGCTGTAAAGGTCATAACCCTAGTCTCCTCCATGTTAGTGAATGGGACATCGATCAAATTAAGTCAAAGTACACTTCAAAAATAATGAAAATAACAGAAAGCAGCAAAAATCAATCTATAAAAACATCATCTGAAACTGTAGTGGTTTGATTATTCATGAAAGCCTTCCAGTTGCGTGTCGGACTGGGAGCAGCTAATTAGAGGCTGCAGTGCGACCTCAGTCGTGATCACACTAAAGACCAGGAGGGATCAGGGACCAGCTCCTGGTGATTTAATGTGGCGCCGTGTCCCTTTAGTGCAGCTGATGTGTGGAGGCCGGGAGGCTGAGCTGGGTGTCAGGCTGCGCAGGGCAGAGCTTGATTGGAATCAAGGCTCTGTTGGTGGAAGACCCAGCGGGGACGGCCACGGGAGGCTAATTGGTCTTTGGCATTTAGCACATTGTAGAAGGGGCGAGCGGACACATTTCCCCCCTGTGCTTTGACTTCCAGGTTTGCATAAAAGAGCAGAAACCAGCGTGAGAGGAAGCGGTGCCTCCCTATTAGTGCAATTAGATGACACCGGACATGTATAGAACACTGCACTTGATCTTTTTGTTTTCGGTCACAATTAGCTACAACATCTGGTCGCACTGTTTGAATGTCACCAGTCTGCGAACAGGGACCAGACTTGATTTCAAATCTATAATTCTCCGAAACTTTAAATATTCGTGACTAAGAAAAGCCACGATCAAAGTTCTCGTTCGGCTTAATAGTTTTGAACAAATGTCAAACAGGTTGTTTTCACGCCTATCTTTTGTATATCAGATTTGAGGAAAAACTAATGATCAGATTTCCATGATACTTGGGAGGAAGAAGGAAGAACCCATTACATTTGTGCAGCTCCAGGATTGTTTTCACTTTCTTTAACATTGTGAGATTTTTCAACATTTTGGCCAGTTTCACTTTTGTTGAAAAAATTCATGGCCCTGATATTTATGAGTTTTTTTCAATTTGTTGCAAATCAAAATCAAAATCTGGATCTCTGGTCATTATTATTATTGTTCTGTCTTTATTGATCAGCTTCTTTATTTACGGCCTAATTAACTCTTGTTAATGGAGCTTCACAACAAAAGGTTTTCATATGATAGCGCTTGTTAAACTGCTGTGACAAGAAACCTCTTGAGACTTGAATTTCGAGGCTCATAGTTATATTTCCACTCTCTGACGCAGAGGAAGCTTCTCACATTTCACGACAGCTCCTGTTGAACGGTTTGTTGCTGAACTTATCTTCAGTGGTGAAAATCAGTGAGGTCCAGTGTGGAGCTGCAGCCCGTGTTCGTCTTCAAACCAGCAAACAGCCTGTGTGTGTTGCACATTCCTTCACAAACCACACGCGGGATCTCAGAGCTGTTCGGCTTTGACCCGCTGGCATTTCTGAAGGCAGTGCAGAACACATCAACTCCCCCTGCAGCCTCCCTGCTGGGCAACAAGGATCTCACTGAGTCATGTGTGTGTGTATGTGTGTGTGTGTACTGTAGTTCCCCCCATACTGTCGCCACGGAGCCTGTCAGCCTCAATCAGCTCATTGCAGCAGCGACCATTACATACACGGTAACATTAATCTGCTCACGGCACAAGAGACCAGGTAGAAATTTCAAATAATGTGTGAGAACCTGAACTGTACATGTCAGAGTGAAGAGAAGAATAAATCTGATTCAATAATGCAAAGCCTCGGGTGATGTGTTGCCTCAAACCTCCTCCGTGCCGTGCAGCTGTGGATACAATAAATAACGTGTTATGCTAAACAAAGGCGTTTTTCAAAGATTGGTTTGAGACCAATATTGTGGCTCGTGCACATGTGCTATTCTCATATAGGCACACGACCACGAATCACGGGGCTGACATCATGTATGCACTGTTTCATTGTAAGGATATCATGGTGTTATGTTTTTATACAGTCATTTATACGTTTTACCTTTATGGAATACGCTTGCTTTTCTTTCAGTAATCAAGCTGTCTGAACGATTCATGAATTTTAATAACACCCTCCATCCCTCACACACTGTTTCATCCACTGCTGCCTTCTTTCATCACCGAAAATGTCAATAAATCTGGTGAGGCTAAAAATTTGCTTTTCATCTTTTCTTCATTTACTCCAAAATCTCATCAAACATTCAGAGCCCGTGAGACCGGGTTGCTGATTTAGACTGTACACTGTGCATAAGTCAAAATAATGTGCATAGGAAGGACGCCATGTTACACAGTAGTGATTAGGAGATGATGCCGGGGTGATGAGGTCCCACATACTCGACTAATCATGAGTCAGTCCCAGTTGTCAATCATGACGTTACACTGTGTTTTTATAGCATCAAATAACTAATTATAACCAAAGTTACTGGAAATATTCACAACTAAAAAAAGGACTACCTTAAAAGACAGATACTAGAAACATGTGCTTTTTGGTTTGTGTCGTGTCCCGTCCACTGACATGGAGAAGGTGACCCATCAGCTGGTGAGCAAATGCTTTTTAAAGTCTGTGGTTTAGCCCGAGGTCCATATTGACCAGTGGTGAAAAAGTACTGAAAAAATGTACCTCAATTAAAGTGCAAATACACTTGAGTACAACAACCACATTTAACCAAATCTCCTTGTGTAAGATTACTTTTAAAAATAGAAAAATAAACTCCACAGACACACACACAGCCTCTCATTACATTATAGATAAGTTAGGCTGGACGTCAGCCCGTTCTCCCAGAGACAAAAGTTCAAACGTCATTATGTTTAATTAATGCATCATATTTTCTTGGACGGCAGCGATTCAGCCTGGAGATAAAAGCTCATCTACCAAAACAAAAATGTGCTCGTACCTCACAAAATGTAAAACTTGTTGAAAGCTAAAACGACTCCTGAAAATGCCACTTGGCCTCCAGTAACTCATTTCTCTTATTCTCTAAATTGAAACATGGGAAATTATAGAAAATCGTTTTAGTTTCAGAGAAGCTTGGCCAATTGACCTTTTCTGGAAGAGAAGCATTAATTAATCTCTTATAAAGACATTTTCTTTCACTTGGATAAATTAAAACCAAAGAATCCAAACTGATACAAACGCGTCTTTTCCTCACATTTCAATCCTATTAAAATGGATCAAAACCAGTTCTCCTGTGATCACTAACGTTTTCCTTGGTCAACTATTTTGTTTCATTAAGGTGAGACCAGCTGCCACATGTTTCCAGCTCATTAGCGGCTCACTACCTCGGCATGCTACTTAGGTTTGCAGCGAGCGACGCACAATGGCCTCAGGGGAGAATAGGTGACCAGTCCGTTTCTGCAACGGAGGTGTTGTTGCTCACCCATGAATACCAATTAGTATATAGGTGCATCCTTCCCATGTTAAAACCTGAAATGTGAGGCAAGACGGTGCAAACACCAAAAACACTGCTCAATAATTCAGGCGTCTTTAGGAGAATCGATATCAATATTTTGCGGTAAAGAACAAATCAGAGTTTGCCGAGTGTATACATTTTTAATATCCGTCATTACAATTCCTGCCCGCTTCCACGCTACGGCTAACCTCTTACTCAGTGTCAGGCGTGGCATTGAGATTCAGCGTTTTACTGAATCTCTCGGAGAAGACATTAGCAGCAGCCAATTAGCGGCAAAGTAGATGGCGATGATTTCCATCAAGACCGGGCTATAGAAGAGGAGAAGACGCAGCACGGTCAATTAGCAAGCATTTACTGATCCACCGACAGCATCATCCCACTAAGCCCACGCACACTCATCAATCCAGCCAAGGCTCAACACTTTCTATTGATTCGACCGCTGAAGAATGTTGTGCACTATACTGCGCTCTCGCTATTATCTGTCCCACCTGTGTGAATGCATCGCAGAAACAAACGATAGAAAATGAAGTGAATAGACGTGTGTGGGAGCAGATGCCGAGGTCTCTCCGTGTCTCTTTGTCTGTGTGGCATTGGATTAAGTTGTAGAGAGAGAGCGTGTAGTTAAAACATTTATAATCTAAATGTGATCAAGCCATAGAAGTTTGTTATTTTTTTAAAGCAGGTAAGAGCAGCTGGTTGTACACAAAAAAGTACCAAAAACGGGGAATCAAAGCTTTCTCATCGTGTCCAACTGCAGCTCTGTTGCTAGTTGACAACGATGACACAAATCACGGAAGGCCGTCTCATTCGTCAAGGAATTGGGACACAACTCGTGTCACTTCTTTCATGTTCCTCTGTTTTCACACTTGCATTTTGGGGTGCAACATGCACAACACTATGAGGCCCGGATTGTGTTGTGGACACTTCTCACCTGCAGGGGTTGGAACTTTGGCGGCCCATCAGCGGAAGAGGAGGGGCCAACAACGAATTAACAAACCGAACGGAACAATTGACTGGTTCCTGTATGAACAGAACAAATGTGGACGGACAGAATGAAATGCACAGACTGAGGATGAGAGGAGAGTTTGGAGTAGAAGTGATGAAGGAGAGCAGCAATCCCATCAGCAGCACCACAGCGACCATCTACCTGTCCTGAGGAGCCACAGTTGCCAACAACATCTTACCGGCCATATTTGGAAAAGTTTAAACTACAGGTTTGTATGAAATTGAAAATCCATCAACCTGATAAATAAAGACGGTGGGTTTCAATACCAACCGTTGACTCCGGAAGAAGGCAGCGAGCAGAAGTGAATGGGAATCACATGAAGCCGAACACGATTCAGTACAAATCAACAGAAGCTCAAGGTCGGCCTTTTGTCGGCTGTTGTTGTGAATGCAGAACGTCCATGTGCGTACTGTATATACACTGGTATTCATAATCATAATCTGCTGAGGAAGTTTATGTGATAGGTGAGAAAGCCGAGTTACTGAATGGAGCTTGTGTTGAGATACTTTTGTGACAATTGTGAGTGTGATGTCATTTGTGGTTTTATGCTGTTTGTGAATAGCAGTGGTGGGAACATGGGGCGCGGTGGGCTGTGGGAGGATTATGGGCCTTTTGTGACAGTCAAGGAAATCTTGAGAAACCTTGATGTGAGTCAGGGACAGTTAAAGCGTCAATCTCATCAAATTATCCAAAACGTGTTTGAGGGAACTTGGTCCTCTGAGGTTTTCCAGCCTAATGGTGTCATCTCACCAGGATTTAAGTGAGGTTCTCCTTTGAAATCAACTCCTTTCAATTAGTGGAACTACTCGTGGAGGCAAATCCAATCCCAATGAATTTAAATCTGGAAAATGTAGGGGCTTCTTCCTTGGATCAGGCCCCACCCCTCCACAACATTTCCCAGAATTCATTTTTTTGGGAGTCTTGAGTAATCCTGCTGAGAGACAGAAAAACAAACGTCAATGAAAACATGACCTACTCGGAGGAGGAAACAAAATGCCAAATATAACAGTGGAGGTAAAAATAGACAGAAGCTTCACGAGCTATTGTGACTTGTGCCATAAATCCAACAAACTGTCAGATCAGCTGAAGCGCCGTTGAAGTCACAGTGTTTCAGGGGAGTAAAGTCTTTAATGGCAGGTTTACTTTGAAAGAACTGTGAATTCTGCCCACACACACACACACACACATTTCATAGTCAAGCTCTTTAATTAGAATTAGGTGTTGATGAAGAAGCTGCTTGTTAGTGCCTGCCACCGTGTCACAGTGAACCTGTTGTGGACTGAGAGGAATGTCTCGAGCAAACACACAGACCTCCCTCAGATTCACGGAAATATTGACGTGTTTCCATAGCTACTCTGAGCCCCTTTTCTGCAGAAATGAAAACAGTTCTGGGAACAGATGCAGAAGCATTAACGTATCCTCGCAGACACAAAGGGAAGTTATGATGCTCACTGATGCTCAAGGACTGTTCTCCTTGTGTGTGTTGGTTTTATGTGTGTTTGTGTTTGTGTTGTTTCAGGAGGTGCCACAAAACTTGTTAATGCATTAACTATATATGAAGATGGACGATATGACAGCTCCGCAAGAGTGAGGGCCAAGACAGCTGAGACTGATACGTGATTGGTTGAGCACTCCATGATCGCTGCTGTGGAGACTGGCTCTAATTTACATGGCAGTAAAAAATGGCAGCGTCAGTATCTGTGATATTTTGGCTTCATTTTTGTACGATTGGAGGTCGTGGAGACGTATAGTCCATTTTTAAATACAATTCATGGTTTATACGTGTGTGAGAAAGCCCTCTAGTGGTCGTAGTATGTATGACAGGAGCATAGGATGAAGTCGGCAGATGATTCATACAAAAGTCTGTGTAGGGATGTTTTCTTTTCAGAATCATTGTCCCATAACATTAACCACGGCTTTAATAATCTAGTCAGGGCAATATAGGACCTTTAACCTTAAAGAAGCATTTTAACCCCAAACTGGGATGATTCCCTAAACTTAATCAGGTTATTTAAAACAAATGACGTCGTTATAGAGGGCGGTTACAAGCACATCACACTGTAAACAGATGGATCTAATCAAGACTGAACATCAAAATGCCTTTAGACTTATTTAAGACACACAAAAAAAGAAGAAGAAACAGCTGTTCTCAGTGAAGCTCTATTGCAGCTCGGGAAATCTGTCTGTGCCCTGGTGGGCCTCATTATCTTCACAGACCCTTGATGCATGTTTCCTCACACACATCTCCAGCCTGGATAAGTGCCTCGGCGGAGTCGGTGTGGCCGACGTTCAGCTGTAAATCTGAAGATTCAGAGCTGCTGATTGTGCTGAAATCTAAGTGCGTGATGACATCAGCCCGTGTAGATGTGGAAATAGTCTGCTGTCCTTATTGTACACTGTGTGGTGCTCAACGGGTTTCTATCGGCTTTTAAAAAATAAGAAGAAAGAGGAAACATGTCTTTATTATCTCCGTCTAGAAGGTGATGTTTTTACCTGCGTAGTTTGGAGGATAACACAAAAACTTTTGGATGGATTTCCACAGAACGTAGTGAAAGGACGAGGAGTGGGTCAGGAAAGAATCTATTAAACTTTTTGCAGATCTGGATCAGGGGGCAGATAGAGGAACTTCTTTCCTCCCACATCGCAAGATTAGGATGTGCTGCAACCTTTTCGTTGATATAAAGAATATATTGATGTGGATATTGATGATGTATTCATATGAATCAGTAATGTTTGGTAGAGACCCAAAAATGTCGTCTCATTAGTGGACTGCTGTTGCCCTGGCGGAGGAATTCTCTCTCTAAATGCTCTTCGGGTTTAACATCTCTCAGTTTATTGTGTCGTCACAGCACATTCATCTCTGGCATGTAAACATTGATGCCGCTCTACCAGTTCCTTCTCTGGTTCCCTGTTCATGCCCGTGACCAAAGGCCAATAATCTGACCTCCACCTGAATATTTTATACTTGTTTGTGCTTCCTGTTCGAGGGCTTTGAAGAGATTTGTCCGGGGAACGCCCCTCATGCATTATACAGGAGGCGCGCTCCCCATTGATTCAGCAGCTGTTTAATCTCAGCGGTGTCACGATATTTTCCCACGTCAAAGTCACCGTCATTACTCCCCCAGCTTCAGCTGTCACACGGAATTACCCGCTTCGCCCTGCGCCAGCTGAGGTGAGTTCAGGGGTACGGTGGAAACAAGCAGCAGCGAGTAGGACTTTAAGGCCCTGGACACTTGAGCATCTCATGGTAACAGTTTGAGAAGGACAGCGATACTTCTTCTCCTAAATATATATTTAACTGTGAGGGCAAAGGTCACCATACATCGTCTTCATCTGGGAAATACAGAATGTGACTAAATGTGGATGTATAGACACTGACAGCAGCTGGCAGTCGGCCATGACAGTATGGTGGTCACATCCCGACACAGTGAACAAAGTCATAACAGCATCATCGACCGCCCACAGCTCGGCTAATTGGCTCCTTGAATATTTTATATCAGACGGTAGTTATGAGATCAAAATGAGCCTATTTGCCCATAACGACCCCCAATAAGGTAGAAGACCGTCTGACTACCGGGGCACTCCCGGGGCAGCGAGGGAGTGCTCGCACCGCTAATGGGTGCGGCGGTCACCGTCAAACCACGGCGGTCAGGAGAAACTCTAAAGAGGAAGCTGCGATCGATTTGTTTTCTTTTCAGACTAAATCTGGCAAGTGAGTGAAACGTGTTCCCTGTAATTTAACTTATTTTAGATTCAGTCACCAGATTATTCACTCAGGTGGATGACGGTCTTCCACCTTCACTAAGATAGAAAAAAAATACTCCATCACACATAGTACAGCTGTATTACTCACAAAATGTACCACATAATCAGAAAAAAAGGTAAAAATCATATTTTCTTATATTCAGTCACAGTGTTTGATATCATTGAATAATTAACAATTACCCTGTAGACTTTATAACGAGTTCTGACCTCTGACCTCTGAGCTCATTTTAATATTTCATGAAATACTGGGTGTTTTTTTTATTCTTCAAACTTAATGTCACTAACAAAAAAGTTGAATATTTCAATGTAAGGCAGTAGAAGCTTAAGGCTGTCCGTATTTTGTTTTTGTGTGTTGTTCCTGTTTGTGTGTGCCTGTGTCCGAAAATCACTCACTAATCACCATACCCTATACAGTGCAATCATTGCTTCCCACAATGCATCATGACAAATGATGTGCAACCGAGGGTCACTAAAGGAGGAATGTATAGCGTCATGCCTTGTGCTTGCAGCAGAGTGACCACAGGAGAGATGGCGGCAGGAACAGCCTTCGAAATGGAACGGTCAATTTGCGCCGCTGTGATGTTATCGGTCTTCATATGGAAGAACTGGGCACTTGAACTGGGACGCAGCTGTGGTTTTTATCAACCGTAAAATTTGTTTCTAGATGAATATGTTAAAAATAGAAAGTAAATAATGATTTATTCTTGTTCTTTGACCGACTCCAGGGAAATAATAAACTAAATAAGACCGAAAAGCTTTAATGAGCTGATAGGAATCACGACTGGCGCCTCCTAATTCACTACATATACTCCATTGATACAATATGAAAATATCTATCAGAGCAGCTTTAATTATGGTGCATGAATACACGTGTTTATTCTGCTCAGCTCATCCAGGCGATCAGATAAACAAACATCTCCTTGTTAGTCACCAGAGTTTTCATTGACTCTCAAACAAGTCACACATGTTCATGCTGTTGTTTTATTACAAACAGGAAATTTGAAAGCGTCCCATGTTTGCTTATATTAATACGACAGGGTCAGTGGCTGTAATTAAAGTGTAATTACTTCTAGACCTCACAACAATAAGAGCGTGAAAAAAGTGGTAAAACTGCCTCAGTGACTGCACGAGGTCGCCGGTGGATTATTTCTCTTTAAAAAGCAAACTCATCCTCAGGTCTCTTCTTTTTGAAATCACACGCCTGCTATGATGCTCGGGTGCAAGACAAGTCCAAACCTTTAGATGCGTCATTCTCGTCCAAATATAGTTTACACATACTCAGAAATAAAAAAATTAAATAATAAAAACCAAGCTTCCTGTCAGTCTTGCCTCTGGCGTTTCAACGGAGATGAAAGTGCGGCTCGGCAGAAATGTCAATGTTTACTAAATATTTCATCTACTTGATGCGGCCACTGAATAGTCATGGAGCGGGTTTTACATCTCAGGAGTAAAACGTACGACCAAATTAGCAGTTTGTATTTCCATATCAAAAGCCGTTGTAGCTGCGCGTCTCAGGACTTTGTGTGGGTTTGGAGACAGTGGAAGACATTGTGGAGGCAAACAGGGAAAATAATACGTGTGTGTGTGTGTGTGATCGCTGAGTGATTGAAATGCAGTGTGATTACGCTGCGAGGACATGAATTGAAACCCCGTTGTCGTCCCCTCACCTCCAACATGTGACATCTGGAAAAATTGTGAATGTAACAGGTTTTATATAAAAATGTATGCATCAGGGGATTCTTGCTCTGCAGAGACACAAATCTATTCCTCAAGGACTTTTCCTTTAGGTGTGGGTTTTCTGGGGGTTTATTATTTATCTCTATATTCACCTGAACCAAGAAGAATATGTTTTACCCTGTTTGTTTGTTTGTTTGTTTGTTTGTTTGTTTGTTTGTCAGCAGAATGACACAAAAACGACTGAACAAATTTCCATGAAGCTCGGTGGAAGGATGGAACATGGGCCAAGGATGACGCCATGGTTCCAGTAAAGAGATTTTACCACAAGCTCTCAAAACTGAAGCTTTTCATATGGTGGCATTTTACCTGTGGGACTTTGCTGATTTTAGCTGGCTCCGGCTAATGCTACACTACCGGGAATCACTTATTTGTAGCAGCTTTAAATTTAAAGAAAAGGTACCATAACACGACAAATGCATTTCCTTCTACATGCATGTCCACAGACTAACACTCTTCTTCCTCCCTGCACACGTTGCTTTGCTCTGAGCTGACAATGATCTTCATGAGCTTGTTCGATGTCACAACTGTTGAGTCACTGCAACATAAAACTGGAAACTTTGGACTTCTGTTCGATAGAGATTTTAATATCTGTCACTGAAAACGGTCGTCGGCCGAGCCTGGCTCCATTTAATGGCGTGCGGTCACTTAGTGAAAGCTTTATAAATACTTAATAAGTGGGGTTAAGTGACCTGTTTATCATATATCGTGAAGCATTGCCGCCACGGTATTGATTTCTAATGGTCTTGTTGGCTGAGTGATGCTCAGACGTTGTCAAAGCATTAATTGTTTTTCAACAATTCTCGCAAATATTAACTGGGAATCAAATAGGTATTGATTTTCAATTTAAGTGTATAATAAGTTGTATCACAGAGAGCGGGGACTAACTTACAAGGTGTCAGTAAATGAAAAGACTGTTTTTGATATCTCACATATGACGTTAGCAACCCCCCCTCTGCAAAGCATTTATTAGACCTACTTTTCTCTGATTTATTATGAAGTACTTTAAACCTTTTACAAATAAAAAATAAAGTCATTTACTGATCTAGGACAATTGGCATCTGAATCGAATTCACTGCCGCTTCTTTGCTTTCTTGTTTCTCAGACTCTGCTATTTTTACTGCCTGTGATCGGCTCTGATTTTGCTCTCTCTCTCTCCTGCTTTTATATTTTGGGGTTTTGATGTTTTATTTTCCTGTGAAGATCTTTGAGCTATCTTTGTGCTCAAAGATCAAATAACTCAACCAACCACCCCAAAAACAACTAGCCTGGATATGACCCTTCACTTTTCACGTGATCCATTGTTAAAAGATATACATTAGTAGATTTAAATATGTTTTTATCAATGGGCACTTGTGTGCATGGACATAGAGGTAGGTACACTACAGGATCTGACAGGCAACACTTCTTCGATATCATTTCACACTTTCCCCCCAAAACACGTCATAATTATTTCACAGATGTTTATAATGTTGCCGTATCAGTTTTGCAACCAGGGAGACAGATTTCTTGCAAAGCAGCAGCCATAATGAATGTGTCAGTGTGTGTATTCATGTAGCGTATCAGAGCTGTCACTGATTGCTGACACGTTGTGCAAACAGAGGGCAGAGTCGGTCCAAAGGAGACGGAGCTGAGGTCTGGTGCGAGCTCGGGCTGTCAGCGAGAAGATGTGACCTCACAGCGGAGAAACCTGCAGAAACAGAGGAGCTGCAGAACGTGATCGTCGCTGGGAGAGCTTGTTTTTGTTTGGGTTTTTCACGCCAGGAAACCACCCGGGGGGATAGAACTCAGCCTGGTGGTTTTTAATTGCGCCCGCCACCATAGTGAAGCTTTAATTGTGAAACTCATTGTGCTGGTTTGTTGCTTCATCTTTTTTAGCGAGAGGTGTTGGATTCAAAGATATGCTAATGCCATCATGGGGTTTGAAATACAAATTTGGGTACTACTCTGCAGCCTCGTGAATAAAAATACTCACTAAATGGCCCAGTTATCCAGCAGACTTGGGACAATAGTGATGCATTTTTAACGCAATGTAGCCATGGGAGCACATGGGGAAAAGGTTCCAACATGGCGTGGGCCTGAGCTTTTTCATAAAATACAGCTTACAGGCAACATAAATGTCACCAAACATCTCAAGTTAACATTACACTTAACTCTTGTGGCTCTGGGAGAACGTGTTGTTAGCCTACAGATAGCTTGTATCTACCTCAAACCAGAGTCGACACAACAACAAAATGCCTAAAGCTAATCATTCCAAAGTGTGTCCGTATTTCACGGGAAACTACCTCGACTACGACTCGCATACATTTACACACGGTGACATATGTGGAGTGTCCCTCTTAGCAAACCTCTCGACTGTGATCTCTCCGGAGACGGACCGTCTCAAATTTCATAATCCCACTGCTTGCATGTATGAGCATGACCATGGCCAGCTGACGAGCGGCGCTCGCCACGTCTCAATGATTGTCCACGAGTCTCTCAAAGAAAAAAGCAATTTAGTTCCTTGATAGTCTGGAACATAATGAATTAAGTGTGTTGAGAAATTTGAAGTTTTGATGAAAAGATATGGAATTCATGATTATGTGAGTGTAAAGATAGATCAGGGGCCGGTTCAATGAGATTCTTAAAGACTTTTGATACTGACCTGGCTGCACTTTCTGTTCTTTGTCCTCTGTGGTGACTTCATTATCAGGGAAGCTCTTCCTTTAGACAAGCACCTAGGTCTCGTGCAAGTGTGAGTGTGCGCATGTATTAGGTCGCCTGGAGGATTTATAGAGCGTTAAAGATTTAATGCAGCTGAAATCCATAACTTGCTTCAGGCTGTTACACCACAGTTACTGAAGGATTCGCTAATATAATTCAAACAAACACAAAACTAAAAAACCAGGAGAAATCAATGATGTACAGCATCAAGGGCAGAGACGGTGCAGAATGAGAGGAATTCTTTTGGTCGCAGCAGGTAGCTTCCGCAGCTGCTATTTTTGTCTGAACAAGGTAGGAGTACAAAGCACCTTAACGCTTAATCAACCCTTAACCACGATGGGAGCAGATCAGAAATGACTGGTTCTTAACATGTGTTGCCCTCTCATCCTGCTTGTTGTGGAGGAGCCAGTCAACACCTTGTGTCTGTGTCGTGTTGGTTTAACTTGGCTTTAATTGCTGATATCGCTTTCCCACTCCTGCTTGCGTTTGTTTGCTTTCTCTCCATGTGGTAGTGTGTAGGTGGGAAACGCAAATGTCACCAGTGACACGGTGTAGCTCATATAGCACTATACAAACACACACACACACACAGGCTTATACTGTACATATGCTGTGATATAACGCAAACTGAAAAGTGTAAGACAGCAGCGATGCGAGAGGAGACGTAGTATTTCTATGTTGCTATAGTGTCTTGCTCACCAGTCATCCCAGCATTTACCATACACCCTTGACACAGTGTTCTTTGTCTTGTGTTACTGATTTGTGGTCTGAGCAGCTTTAAAGAACCATTCACCTGCCAATATATCTCCTGGTTGGGCTGTGAGAGTGCACAGGGAGGAACCTGGGGGACGGGGAGGAGATGGGATTACTGAGGCTTTGAGCCTGGTGTTGACCTGGAGCTTTAGATTCTGAAGATGTGAAATGAAAAACCACCCGATGGACGGTCAGATCGGAAAGCAAGGAAATATTGATCGTTTCTCAAAGGCAGTTGAAATTTGTGTTCATTTCTTCAGTCATGGGTCACTCACATCATCAACGCACTCATAACATATGCTGACGATTGCATTGGTTGCACGGAGAGGCTAAATATAGAGTGTTAATTAACCAAGCTCTCACTCCTGCGCTAGTAGCTCCTGCAGTTTGATTTGTTTGTGACGCCTCCCTCTTTGTCTGCCGGCGATCTCATTGTGCATTTAAGTGTGTGAGTGTAGTAAATATCTAAATGTATTCAGGTCAAAATGGATCTGTCACAAAGTCTGATGTCTATCGAGGACTCGTTTTGCTTTTATCCTCTGTGACGCATAATGAAAGAATTATCATTCTGTTTTAGTATTTTTCACCTTGGTATGATGATGTGTTGATTGATTGTCACCTAGCAACACTGTGTCCTAGCCATCTGGTGGCTAACGGCTGTGTCACTTTGCTATGTCCCATTAAAGCCTGGACAACGCAAATTAACACACGACCAAATACTCCACGTTAATATCAAGGTTCACAGTCTGACATTCACTGTAAGTGTGTAAATATTTGGGTCATTGGTAAAAATCTGGGTCGGTAGTATAGGCTGTAAATAAAGATGGATGATTTGACGGCTGCCCAAAAGTGAATCCAAAGTGGCTGGCTGCAGTTTAGCTCATAAATCACTCCTACACTCCGTGTTAGTGGGTGAGATGTGGACCAAACTAAAAAGTCAAAGTACACGTTAAATAATTTCCTCTCAAAGATGGTTCCTATATTTTTTGGGTCGTACTGATGTTTGTCGTATGGTTAGTTTATTTTAAATAGATTACATTCTTAAGTTAAACAGATTTTTTATGTATATTTTTGTCAACACTCTTTTCACTTAACCATATTATGTCAGTGTAGAATTTAAGTGGAAACCTTGCATGACAAAGACTTGTGTTGGATTATAAATTGACATCCATGTTAATTGTGTGAAACCTTGCACACCTCGTCTCACCTCATCTATTCCTTGCTGATTGATTCTACGCTCTCTGCTGTGCTAACAATCACACGAGAGTCAGAACTGTACTGATCAAGGTGTAATGTGTCTTAAAAACTTTAAAAAAAGACTTAGCTACAGTTGATGTTCAGTATTATTACCTATTCACAGGCTGCCACACTGCTTATTTACACCTAAAGGAAGTGAGAATGTCAGGTTTAAGGCCGGTTTCGTTTTTCTCAGTGGATAGATGCTGGGTTCACTGTTCCGGCAGTTTTGTCCCGTCAATAGATGTTCATTAAGATCCAATTGCAATGTTTTGATGTGCTTTTGTTTTCTGCAACTAACGAGCCTAATTAAAATGTATCCAGTGATTCAATACCATTGTCTCTGAGGACCTTTAAAGCATTTTGGCCAAAAACACTAATTAGTGTCAGATTTCCACTGTAGATTAATTTACTCCTCTTCCCTTTTCCACGCACACAGACAGGCTCTGGTCTCTCTAATGAGGCCTGTCTAGGTCTGTGGGAGGAGAGAGGAGAGGAAGTACAGGTGGCAGCTCTCTAATTATGTCCCCAGTGGATGACTACATTACCCAGGTACCCCAGTCCTCTGACAGGTGGGTGGGTGGATTGGAGATAGACCATCACTGGGATAAGTGACAATCTTAATAAATCATTTCCTCAGTCATTCCATTAGGGAAGTGAGTGGGAGTAAGTTTCATCTAGAGGCTGCACTTCTGTGGTCTCTTCACAGTGTAATCATTTTATATTTCTTAGGAGACGATAGGTGTGATATTAGCTGCTACCCTCAACTGTGATTTGACCATTGCTGTTCTACCTAGACTGCACTGCGACATAGAGCCGATGTAGATGAGTCGTATGGGATAAAGTAGGTTCTACGTAGTCCCAACACATTGCCGACGTCGGGATTCTGTAGCTGCACCTCCCCTGCCTCTATGTTACGTAAGGAAATGAGATGTAATGTCGTGATGATGTTCCTCTGTAATGCTGCTTTCTGGGTTTGGTCACTATCCATCAGCTCCACTGCTCATTCAAGGAAAGAGTGAAAACACAAGCAAATGATTCCTTCATTTAATAACGTGGAATGGAAACTTGCAGCATCATCCTACAAAGCTGCCCAATGACTCAACAGTTGTTGAATTGAAACAAATGTTTCCTGTACTATGGGAATCAATGCAAATTACCATTTTGTGGACTACAGGCGGCAATGTGTCTCCAGATTTTAAGTAAATTGGAAATTGCACACCACCAGGTATGCTAAAGAGCTTAGCATATTTGTTTAAAATGGAACTTCTGAAATGGTAACAAAAAACCTTGGCTAAAATACACTTTGCAAGTGTTTCTCCACCGCTGGATTGTATTGTCTCCACTTTGCCTTCATCCCCTGGCCTCTCCTGTTGTTTGAGTAAACAGTAGTTGTCAATTTGCACCGGTCATGGGAGCAGGCTGAAGCCTCCTTGGCAGTGATTTGTGTGGAGGGAGACAGTCCCATCTGTTCCCTGTCCACAGGGGATGTCGGCTTAGCCAGGCAGTCTCCACCAGCACCTTCCACTCTCCACTCCTCCTCAACACCCAGAGAGAGGATAATGAGAACGGGGAGAAGGTGCGCCACACATCACCGGGCAACATTTGTGTCTGAGATCCTGTCTCGTCCTCTGTCCTATCGCCACTGGGTCACAGCTGGTCACGTGTAATCTGAGAAACTAGGAACAATTCCTCAAATGCAGATGAGCAGCTTGACACATGTCTTAGTGACTGAGAGGCTGATGGCAATGCTCATAGCTTTTGGAATTTTGGGTGAGCTGTCTCCTAAATCAAATGGGCCTAAAATCCAACAAGATAATTCATCTGCTGCAGGTTTTCTTGCATTTTCAAAACAAGACGTCTGCTGCAAATTTGACCCTTATAAATAAAGATGTTCATAAAGTTATTTGCAGTGTGATAGCACAAATTTGCAGCTCACTTGTAGTCCCGTCTGTAGTTTGGATCGCTTCCTTCTTTCTCAAGCGGTACAAATGGAGGCAGGCCAAAACACAGCTTGAAATATTTTATTAAACGTATTTAATCAAAAGAGGAATCTGGAAGAGGACTTGTTGTTTTGTTATTTCTACCCTCTTCTCCAGAGCCAGTTAATCAGAGCAGAGATGTCAAACTCACTTCTCTGTCGAGAGTCAATCATTTCTCCTCTGAGAGCAGCTTGGAGGAGCTGTAAACAATTCCTAAATTGAGACTAAAAGAGGCCGTGGTGATTTGTGTTTCACCCCAACTGGATGACGTCTTTCATTGCATCCCCGCCCGCACCTCTTGACCCGCTGACAGGGGACAAATGTTAATACTTCATTCAAAGTTCCACTCAGTATTAGGTAATTGATATCAGCCTGTAACAACAAACACTTTGTGACAGTCTTCATTGTCGGGCACGGATGTCGCCCGCTGCGAACTGGCCAGGGACCGGAGGCTTCAAAAATTTCACAACTTAAACGGCGTGACCAGATGTTCCAGTGACCGTCTCATATTCAGGGACACACCCACACACGAGGCAGAGGAAAACTCTCGCTGTCTGAAAATGAGATTTCCCTCATTCTGTCTGCAGAACACAATGTGCTGAGATTTGCATGTGTGAATGAAAGTCTTTTCCCCTCGTACGCCTCAGTTATATTATATTCTCATTCCTTTAACACCCTGCAATATTAGTTTTGCACAAAAAACGTCATACATTGGTCTAACTTTTCAATATCTCCCTCTGTTCTGCTAAACATTCATGTTTGCAGAGTTTGGTTGATTGCTTTCCCGCCCAAAATCACTTTAAACAAAAGGCAAGGCAGCCAGAATACACCCCACCTCGTTCCTCGAGGGCAGACTGAAATTACAATATGTAGCAGATCACATGGTCCTTTTGGGACTCGGGTCAGACTGCTATTAGAATATTGATTCAGACAGAAAATGGACTCAGCCTGGCACTGAGATTCTTCGGAGGATATTATTTCACACACACACACAAAAAAAAACCCTTAGGGAGTTCATAGCAGGATTTCAGTTTTAATTTGCACATCGGAAATAGTTTAGCTCACACGTTCAGACACCAAAGGGGGGAAAATACCTGAAATACCAACACAGCTGTTTAGTCATTCATATTCAGTACATGATACATTAACACTTAATCCTGACTAACATTGTTGGGAATATTTGTAGTTATCTCCAAATCGATTGATTTAAGAAATCAATTGACATTTTCAAAGATAAATAAAATAGAAGCGCAGAAAGCAGGCAGAAGGATAATCTCAACCTGTCATTTCCTTAAACTACATGGAAACTTCCACTACAACTAACCCACAACCAACAACACTATGATAGTACTAGTTTGTTCATAACATTCATAGTCCATAGAAAGTTTCTACCACATTTTCTCTTTTGACATTATATTGCCTGAAAGCTTAGAAACAAGTGGTGTATAGCTGTTATTTAAAATAGATTCCTTTCATTGTGTAACAATAAAATCTGTCCTTTACAGTGTTTAATAATAGACACGTAAAAGCCTCCTGTTCACATTTTAATCATGCTCCATGAATCTCACCTGTAAAATGAATATTACATTCTGTGGAAAGTGTCTGGAGTTATGTAAATTGCAGCATAAAAAGCTCTCTCCATGCTCACCATCTTTGTGCCTTTCTTATATGTGAGAAGTTCATGAATAAATGCAGACAGGTGAGTGTGAAAGAGGTGCAAATGATTTTTTCCTGCGAGTTTGAGAGCTGCTCAGGGTTAATTTATTTACACTCATTAATTTTTTCACCACCAACTCCCTGTGGTTGTTACACACGTGCATCTGCCCATGTGCATACTCACCAACACACACACGCACAGACAAACACTGTTCTCCCTGATTTTAGTGGACATTACAGGACCCTAACTTATCCTAGAACCTTAAAACATGACTTCATGTGACTAACGTCCTCATAAGGAAGGCATGTCCTTGTAATGCAAGTTTGTAGCCGGTGTCCCCACAAGGTGGATAACACCAGGACCACACACCCATACAAAGGGTGTAAACCAGCCCAGAGGTCAGAGGGGCAGTAAAGACACAGGACAACTGATGCTTTGAGTCACTCTCCACCTCCAGTCTCTCAGTTTCCTGCTGATCCTTTGTACCTGACGGCGACGCCTGACTGTTTGATGTGTTTGACAGCGGTACAGAGAACACCAGACCCTGCAGTTCCGATCTGGTTTAATCATGGACCCACCGCCGCGCACTCCTGCCGATCCACATCCTGTCACCTGCAGGGGAAAAGGTCAATCCAGGTAACATCACAGCTCACAAGGAAGGTAACTCACGATGATTTGTCCCAAACAAACATGGCTGCAGCGACACTCCACCCTACTTTTCATCTCTCTGTGGGTTTCCCAAAAACCACGCCCTCACACGGAGCTGGATCGTAGCCACCGTGAGTGTGGAGGTGTCGTCACAAACAGTTCCTCTAATGGTGCTGGGAAGCTCATCTGTGGCTCAGTTCATTTCTGGTAACAAACAGATTTTAGGGTAAAAGCTTTTGCAGGGTGGGACTAACTGAAAAATGTCCTATATTCACAAATAACTATTTCAATATAGTTTAGTTAAATACTATTTAATTATCACAAACTATGAAATCCCCCAAAACAAGATACTTTCTTGATCCCATGCAGGGAAACCGAGATGCAACTTTTAAATATATAGTAGAAAAATCTACCATGTACAAGAAATGTCTCATCTTTCTGAGCTACAAATCCACTCACACTGCATTTCTACGCTTTAATCATTTGCTATTCTACCCCATTGTCATCTGGATCCGTCATAAAGCACCATAATTAGAGTTAATACCACAATTGTTAATCTGATCAAGGAGGGGGAGGTGTTTTCAATCAGCTATGTAACAGAGGTCTTATTGTTAAAATCCTGAAATAAAGTGTCTTTTTATTCATTATGACCTCATTTATGACAAAAGACATTTCAGTCAAGTGCTCCAGCGCCCGTAATACAGCGATCCAGAGGACAAATGGAAATGTTTGATCGCTCAATGAGCATCTTTCATCTCTGTGTTTAAACGAAGAGAGTTTTAAATAAAACTCAGGATATTAAGATGCTACTTTTGATAGTTTTCAACCCTAATGCAAAGAGAAACGCAAAGAGAACACGGTTTAATCAAACACCTGAGGTTACTCATCTTTGCACAAGTTCACACTGTTAAACTAATATGAAAGCATATATTTCTCGAACATATCTCCGATTCGGTGCATACTGGGAAACCCTCATGTGAGGACAAAACAATAAAACATAATGAAAGCGTAATTTGCACATGTCTGTGGGCAGAAGGAATTAAAAAAGGAACAGGGTATTTTTAATGCTCAATGAAGAATCATGGTTTAGTCCCTGGGGTCTCTGAGAGGAGTCTGAAGGCATCTAGATTGAGACTGAGGTGGTAAAATGTTCTTCAAATAGAGGGGGCAGCCTTGGTGACAGCAGAGATTAGATTAGCGTGATCGAGGCTATTGATATCGCCGCAGTTGTCCCCGGGGAAATGGTACGAGAGATTTAATTCACAGTCTTCTCATGATGAAGAGAGGTAGGAGCTGTAGGACCAGGAGAAAATGAGACACCTAAAATGAAATGTGAAGTTTCCTGCCCTCACAGGTTATAGTTTGAGTTGAGATATGGAGCTACCTGATCTGATCTGTAATGATCCTGGTTTGTCAACGTGAGGAGACATTGTTCCACCAATTCTAAATTCCACTTTGCAGGAGCCTGTTTGAGCTTGTTTAATAACTTGCGGCCTCCATTTTTTGCAAACCGGCCCTCGAAAAACTCTGTACAAAATCCTTTATCCGTAATTATCTCCAAGTCAACTCATTGATTTATTTCTTTGCAGTATTTCATTTGAAAAACGTCCTAAATCACCAGAACAGATTTTAACACCTTTCAAAGTGTTAATTTTCATAACCCTAGTCTCTGTATATCCATGAGTTGCCTACATGTAAAGGAGAAGCATTTGTGAAATGATGGTGTCACAGCCTGCTGTTGTTTTGTGTATATCATCACTCTTCATCAGTTCAGTAGTTGTTGTGAAATCCTGTTGTTTTGTCGTCTTCTCCCTTATGAAAAAAAACACCTTCCATAGTGCCTGCAGCCTAGCAGCTACCACAAACGACACCAATCACCGAAGTCTGTTGTTAGATGTATTTATAACGAAGCCGAAATGTGAGCAAACATATTTGCTGTATAATAAAGTCGTACACTGTGGTTTATTGCCATCAAAGAGCCGGGCTTATCGATGTCTGCTTGTTGATCTCCACTGAGGTCTGTTTAATGATCTCCGTTGCTCTCCTCCTGCTATAAGCTGTCTGTCAAAATTCAATTAATTTGTCAGAAGTTATTGGCCTGCCAGTGCACTGCATTTTAATAAAGCTGAAGTGCTTTGATAAGACCTCGCTGTAATTGACACAGAGGAAGCGATAAAGCCGCCTTTATTTATTTCCTCTTTTTTTTTATTTCGCCTCCAGCAGTCGATGATTCTCCAGTACAGCTTGATCGGCGCACAGAGGACGCCTCCCTCGAGCCCTCTTGAAACTCGATCAAGAGTTTTCAGCGAGTGGTTTCATTTGAACTCCACTCTGTGTTTGTGAAGGACAGTGACTTCCCAACGGTGAGACTGGTCTCGCCTTGTATGTGTCCTCTCTGTCAAGGCTGGTATACTGAGCTGACACGTCTCTTTTCCATCAAAGTGGCACATCTGGGCCTCCTGGAGCTGTAGTCAAATGTCACCCGGAGCCCCCCGCAGGGTGATGCCAGCCCTGTGTAGAGTTACACCGCCAGCATCCCAGTGTCATTCTTGTGTCGCTGCCCACTATGATACCCATGGGTTATTCTCCCATTGTCGGTTGTTATAGAAAGTTTTTAATATTTGATTAGCAATCGTAAGATAATGGTTATTTTTCTGGCGTCATCATCTTCTGTTTTGTCAATAATGATGATGTGTTCCCTTTCTATCTTTACCTGGAGATTATGTGTTTTGTCTTATTTTCATCTGGCTCTCTTATCACTTTAATTATGAAGCACTTTGTGACTAGTGTCTGTGAACGGTGATACATAAATACACTTTTGTTGCTTTGCTATTCTACTTGTCTTAAGCATTTATTGTGAAGACCAGCTGAACGCTAACGTGACTCAATATCAAGTACTATTGCTTTATTTTTCCACTGCCGTTGAGAGTTGTTGGTGAGTAATGGAATAAAATGTCATGCTGATCTTGTAATGTTCCTTTTACACTGTAAGTAAACAACCCTTTTAATGCTAATGTTGGCTAAAGGCCTATATAGCAAAACATTGCAAATGAAATAGAATGAAATAGTGTAATAGTTGGGTCGTTTGCCTCATCTGAAGTCCGAGAAAGTATTGAAATGACAACTATTAAAGGTTTGTGGGGGAAATATATATTGTTCTTCAGATAGCACACAACCAATCAATTGTTATATATAGTTAGTGTATTGAAACGAACCATCGGCAGCCCAAGAGTTGTGACCATTTGCTGTCGAACGTAGGTAAACTGGTCTGCTGCCCTCAACAGAGGTTTCCACTCTCACCGTCCTAATGGACAATTACTATGCAACCTGTCGCTAGCAGACGCTGCCTCGTATTAAAGGAGAGCTCCATCAATTTAACAACCACACAGAGATTAGTGTACTTCTCGGCCTGAACAGCGGTGTAATGTCCACAGCGATTAAACTGCTTCCCATTTAAAGAGGATTCAGAAGATTCAGAGTAGGCTTGATATAGATACTTGGGACTAAAGGTCAGGACATTTCCACCACTGCTGCTTCGTCTTTGACCGTTTTCTCAAGTATTTGTGGAAAGGTATGACTAACCTGACTACACATTGACAACAACAGAACACAAGTCCAAGATATAAATGATCTAAAACTGCATTTAATCCGTTCAGCTAGAGACATTCTTTACTCTAAGTGTTTGTTTTTCAAACTTATACTTTTCTAACTTGATAGTAGAAAAAAAAGAGGAAGCTATGAGGTCTATTACACTCAGTAACATGTCACTCTCATGAGTTGCAGGCTTAAGTTACAGCTTCGCAGGCGTATTCTTTTTATCTGAGGGATACCCTCCGAACATCATAAACAGTTTTCCATAAATAACCACTTAGCAGCCAGGCACAAACATCACCCACATACACATTCCCCAGGGGGTGCTGCTATTCTGAGAAACCCTCCTTTCCTTCTGCTCTTCTGTCTCACAATCTTCAGCCTCAACAGAAGTGGATTGAGTATCAGATATTTGGCATTTAGGCAAAGCTCCAAAGAAACGGTCAAGGCGAGGAGCCAGATGTTGAGCTACGTGATCTTGAGCGAGATTTGGTTATTGCCTTATAGGATCAAAATATACACAAGCCTTTTGACCCCCTCAGTGTTTTATTCACCTCTGCTCTCCGTCTCTGTTTTTTTTTACACCCATACAGACTTGATTGAGTAGATCTCAGACTGGCCCTGACAGGTTAAGTAGGACACGAGACACAACTCTCTGCAGGTCCTGGCCTGCTGCTCATTCACATTACCAGATACATCTGTTTGAGGTCCTTGCCTTAAAGGCCGATAAGTCATGTTGTCATGGGTCTCGTTCTGTACACAGAAGATCACGGAGGACAGAGGACTCGGCCGGAAGGCGTCTGAAAACGGGTTTTGCGCTAAACAGCTTGTTTTCCCTCGGACAAATTGATTTTGGCGTGTTCGCTTGTTGAATGCCACGTTTTCTGATTCATGATAACTCGACATGTTATGAAATCCCACGCAGGGCTGTGGTGTTTCCTCTGGGCAGATCATCTCATCATTTGATGCAGGAGGATGTGCTATGATTTGTAGGGGCATCAAAGCACATACAGCAATTCTGCATAAATAGTTTATGTAAGGAAGATTTTTGCTTTCTTACATAAACAAACACGGCCCAACTCACCAGACCCCGACAGATCCCAATGGAAGTCGATGGGTCCTAACCGGTCACGTCACATCCCGACAGTCTCAGCTCAGGTTGCCACCCTCTTAGAATCAGACATTTTAATTCCAGATTCCAGATTGTAAAAAAATCTCCACGTGTGGGAGCTCAGAACCAGATCACATTTCTGTGAATATGTTTGTGAATGAAAACATAATACGCAAAATTGATAAAAAATAAAATAAAAAAAAGAGTCTGAAGGTCATTAATGAAGAGCCGACAGCAGCCACGGTGGTAATTATAACCAACCCAGGGTCCCGGCCGACCGGCACATAGTCACAGACGAGTAGGGGGGAATTAGTTTAGCATTAATGCAGGGACACTACACCCAGATCCCTCACTGGTCTGAGGGGAGATGAAGAGCTTCATCCCTGGCGAGAGAACAGGCCCGTAATCATTAATGAAATGGTATGGATGAGTCCTTGAGGAAATCCTCCAGCCATGCTTGCATGAACATCAATCATGTATTGACTGAGTGTGTCCGAAGAGGGAAGGGGGGGGGTCCAGAGTGTGAGCAGAATATCTGTGAAGTTTTGGGCCAGACCGGCTGCCCCCCCGGTTTCAACTTTATAACAAGCTGTCAGCAGTGACTGTGTTATTAAAGTCGGACGTGGTACCTGTCACTTTCCTTTTCTCTATCACACTTAAACAATGACTTTCCTAAAAGGGGGAGTCGGAGCTGTTCGTATTTGTTAAAGCAGACATGTCTTTAATGCGGCGCCCTCCACCTGAAGCTCCTGTTCTAGCTGTTTGTGGGATGTCAAGAGATCTGTCTCCCTGTGGCTTTACGGGGCGTGGGGATGTGCAGCTCATTCGTGTGTGCGTAGGTTGAGTAGGTTGAGTCACTTGTTTCTCACTTATTCCTCCTTTGTTGAATCTTGAGCTCAATGAAACACAAGAGGACAAATGAATGTCTCACTCGTGATTGTGTGGTTGTGTTTTTACCTCCGTTTCCGGCATTTCAAGGATTTTTTGCTCATCAGTAAAAGAAACTTTGGATGAAATTACGGTTATTATTTTCTCAAGTTAATATTTGATCCAGGGTGTCAGGCAAAAACATTTTTAGCACCATATTTGTGGAGTTTCTAGTGGCCACATGAATCATCACATCAAACTAAATACAATGAGCTCTTAGAAATAATAGGAGGTGAATAATGAAACCCTGTTCTTGTCTTTCCCAAATCAACAGTTGTCTCGAACCGTTTAGTTTGATCTCATTACCTAATAAAGTGTTCATTTGTATTAGAGAAGTGAAACCACGATCCAGATGTACACAATACCATTCATCTGTGCGTGAGTAGATGGCATTGAATTACACAGCAGTAGTTCATTCAGTTGGTTTAAATCTGTTTATGCACAAAAACAACTTGTCGTGTTGTAGGTTAAAAGTAAAAGTTAATAATAACCTTGAGGATAAGGAAAGTTTACCGTCATGATTAAAAGTAAATCCCTTCATACACTTTGTGGATCTGTAATAACATCACATCGCCCCTGCTCTCAAAGGACAGGAGTCGTAATTACTATAGCAGCTCTAGCTTTGACCTTTCGACGTAAGCATATGACGTTGTTTGGAGGCATGAAGGACTGAGTTTCTTTTCTCAGAGGGAAAGTCTCCTGTTTGTCTATGATGACGCAATTCCATTTTTTTTTCATTGCACATCATCGTTTTTTTCTGAAGCTCGAAGAAAGAAAAAAAAAGGAGGGTCGGGTATTTTTCTTTATCCCTTTGCCCTCCTTTGTCCCTCTCAGACTTAGTCTTCCTCTTGCAGTCGGTTCCTCCACATATGTCCCTCCTCGCTAAAATAGAGCTGCAGAGCCCTGGAGAGCAGGAGCTGAAGTGACGGCATGTCATCGCTGTCCCATATCAGTGACTCACTGAGGCCTGTGTGCCCCGGCCTGTCACCAGCCTGTCGCTCTCTCTTGCTTGGGCCGGTCGGTAGCACGATGTCTCATCACCTTGTCCCTGTTAACACCAGCCTCAGAAATCCCCCTCCTCGCCCGATGTAAAGTTTCACAAGAGTTTTCCCGAGAGGAAGAAGCCTCTAAACTACCCGTCTCTCTCCCGGCAAATCCTTAAACTATAGGATAAACCAAGAGAGCGTCCAGGGAGACCTGAATGATTTCCACTGCTGGTCAATTTGGTTCACAGCCACAGTGTTCCCTTGTGCCAGAGGGAAGAATAATTACCATCGACTATTGGAAACGCTGTGTTACGTCATTAGAGGAAACACATATAGCACCAGATTTGCGAGCTGTCAGGAAGAAGGAGAATAACGAGGGAAGTGATAAAGTGTGGACTTGGAAATGTGACTTAAATTACAAATAAAGGCTTAATGTGGTTTGGCAGGTGGTGTGTAGCATCCGGTCCCTAATATCCGAGCAAAATATTCAAAATTGTAATTTGTGCGTTGATAAAAGCCATAACTGAGGGTGTGGGTGGCTGCATGTCTGTGACGCTGATGTGTAGTAATAAAAATCTTCAAACCACAGATAGATAATATATTATAGAGGCGGACATGTTTGAAGAAAAAGGAAATTTAATTAATCTTTCGAGTGATTTTTTTCCGGTATAGCTAAACTTCGAGATCTTTATCTGCTTGAGTAAGTGTCATTTAAACTGTGAAATTCCTATTTAATTAAGTTTTCCAGGTAGACGAGTCTCTTACATACGGTTTAAAGTGTATTCAGTACTTTTCATTGACTGTTATCAAAGGCAAAGCGAAATCACGAAGCCATAACCGGGGCTTAAATGACAAAGATATAAAAAAATCTTGTTGTGATCAAGAATAAATTAACATTAGGAAGAAAAACACATGTGACCCCTTGGTGTGCCTCAGCAGGGCGCTGTTATTTGACGTGAGATTCATTATACTTAGGTCAGTTTCCATCACAACCACTCAGCATTAAAGGTGAAACTCATTAATCTTTAGTGAGAACCTCTGCACCTTGTTGAAGAAGGTCCTCGGACAGGACGGATCACACGATGTGATAAATATAGAACCTGTCGAGAAAAAGGATAAAACGTGACTTCGATGACATTCAACGGAATAAAAGCGGATTGATATCGAGGCTCAGTAAATATAGAAGTTACACTTAAACAAAATGGATCATGTTTTGTGTTTTTTTTTGCGGCAGAAATGACAGAAATATCGGCAGCAACTAACCTCAAATGAATGGTTAATTTCTTCAAATGTAACAGAAACATGTACTGTATGAGTTGCAATCAAATAAAGCACTATAACAAACAATTGTTGGGTTTGGTGCCTCACTGTCAAAGAAATTAAAACTAAAACACCTGCATGAGCCGCTTATACAGACAAACTGACAAAGACAAAGTTAAACACACAAACTAAATATCCAGCATAAAAAAAAGTCCATATAAAAAGAAAATGAAAACAGTATTTCAATAGTTCCCTAAAGTTCAGAAGGAAGAACCATGACACTGTTTATTTCAAAATGGCTGATTACACCTTAAATCAGGTATAAGAAAAGTCTTTCATCTTTGTGAAAACATTACCTTTAAGCCATTTATCCTGTCCCTGTTTCCCTGTGTCCTTAAAGGTCAAGTAAGGTAGAAAAAAATAGAGGTTGTTGTCGCTGCAGTGCAGAGGTGGGGGTTCAGACAGGTGTGGACAAACCACTGGGAGTGTGATTGATGGAAAACCCCTCTGAAGGACTCGGTAGAGCTGGCGGCTCTTACCGGCAGCAACCCGCCACAAACACCAGCCCACATCCCACACTCAAGGATCTACTCTGCTCCTCTGGCTCCACGGCGACGGCTACGCTCATTTCTCTGATTTCCTGTTAATACTTCATGGCTGTGACTAATTCTCCTCTCATCAGCAGATCATCTAACATCCGCTCTATTTTTAACCCACCAGGAGAAAGAAACCAGGTGTGGTCTCATCTGGCGTTTCCTCCGCCGGTATGTAAGGGCATCGGTCGGCTGCAGGATATCAACACAGTGGGGGGGGGGCGATAGCGCTCAATGTCACGGTACACCTGGAACTAACCTGCTTCTGGGTGATCTGGAGTAAACAGTCTGTACAGAAGTGTGACTGAAAAGACGAGCTGGACTGATATGACATTTATTTTTTATCTTAATAAAAGTTTGGGCCACACTGCCCACCCCTATATCTGCTGTAATATTCAATGACCACTTTATTTGGTACATCCAGAGAATCTATGGCAATACAATACGACATAGCCATAAATTCTATCCTTCCAACAATAACATGTCCATTTTTAGGTATTTCATGATTATTATTCAGGTGGTCAATAGTTTGCATTATATCAGGAAGTGTATTTCAATTTTATTGTGTTTTTAAATGCCTTATGCAAACGAAGGGAAATGTCACGGTGTATAAAACTGACCAAACATATAAGCCTTGACTTGCCTCATGAAAAATGTAATGTTTTTTTAATGGCTGCCCACGACAGCACAAAATGGAAATATTCTAAATGTCCTCTGCATCATGTCATACACACATTTAACAAAAATTCTCCCTGACATAGCTGGTATTTTTAGATACCTCTGCCACAAGTGAAAATTAGGCTGCACAGCACCAGTTTGTAGATTCACTAAACAATAAAGTGTCTTCCCTAAACATGCTCTTATCTAAAATATCATGATCAACATTTTCTCTAGAGCAAGAAAAACAACCTCAGACTCATCACATCAAAACCTATCGTATATATCTTTAAGCCTTTTGTCCTCACCTGGAGAAGTTCAATCTCACTGTTTAAAGTTATATGAGCGCTGACAGACGATGGATCAATCAAAGATAATCTTAACATCGACCCAAATGCCACATCACTAAGGGATTTTTTGCCTGTAATCTATATTAAACAGTAGCCTTTGGCAAATTTTTCATTTGCATTGATATATGCAGCCAGAATGGAAAACTCCCATGACTTTGTTTACTTCTCTCACAGAGGAATACAGCCTGCAGCGATGCATATCCACTGTGATGCAACCTGACCCGTCACTGACACAGAAACAATATTCAGGAAGAGCTTCCCAAGCGAAATAATGAGGTGTCATCTGACGCTGAGCCGACATGAGGAAGTCGTTTTTGAGTCTTTACTGAGGTTTGGCAGAGTTTTACCTTTTAAAAGGAATCGTCCTGCTCTAGACTGAAAGACCCAAAATAACTTTTTGTCTATCACTACCCACTATTGCCAATATTCTTCTGCATTATGTCGTGAGTGTAGAAATGTATTAATCAGACCAAGAGCAGCAAGCGGAGTCAGGACACACATGGAAACAGAGCTGTCATGACTCTGTTTCTATCCAACAAAGCCAAACGATTTGTAAATCCAGCACAGAGTGATTTCCTGCCTGCTGCCATCCACCTGTCAGCCATGTTGACACCCAGGAAGCTAATATCCCTCAATTTATCTCCGTCGGTGACTATTTTGGACTCGGCTGCTCACGTCTGGATGTTCAAACACTCCTTCTTCTTTTTTCTAACCCTCTCTGACACCTTTTCATTGACTCCCACCGACACGTGCCGCTTGCTGACAGACAGATCCTTACGTGAGAGACATGAGGTATCCTGTGAATGAATATGGATGGAGCTGTCCATCCTCCACATCAGGCAGATGGACAGACTGAATGCTGATGGGGGCCCCAGCGAGAGGCCAAGACGCCAGAAGAACGCCCGATTTGAACGAGGCTCTAATATTTTTCCAGCAGGGGCCCGAGGTGGGGATATTTTCATTAGCGTTTTATACCCCCTCTTAAAACAGAGTGAGGAGGCGTGACGTCTGATCTATTAGCTTTGAGCGAGCAGGGAACATGAGGAGAGCAGATGAAGAGAGAGAGGTTTGGGTTTGCCTGACAGGGAAGAGACACGGATCTAAGCATGTTTGCATACGTGTATTTATTTCTATGCACGACGGCACCCTGGACTCAAACCAGTTAGAAGATCAAACATGCTAAAGCTCCCATTCAGACCAGTGGCCAATTAGGAGTCTCCATCCCACCTGACGAGCTCGTCTCCGGATACGAGACGCAGCCGCATGAAGCGAAACCCACACATTGACAGGGAGGACTAATTAAGGTAAATCAAAGAAAAACTGATGACACCACATGTAAATAAATAATTAGAATGAAGCATCTGGGATCAGTGGGAATATAATGACAGCAACTAGAAGCACCGAGCGTCTGGATGTTCCTCGGCCCCCCTTGACGTGGTGGTGTGTGATTGGTAGGTTTTGGTGGTCGGCGGTGTGCGGCGGGACTTCCTGTTTGTCGGCAGCACTGTCGCCATTACTGGAATCCAAACTGAAGAGAACAGATCAAAACCGTAAAGGGTTAGTGTTCAAAAACAAAACAATGAGCCAAACAATAAGATGATATATTCTCTAATATACCTCACATGCACATTGAGCACATACTACTCCTACAAGATAAATCACGATGACCTGTCGTCTGTAAATTGGTGTTAAGAGCATCATAAAACTTGTATTAAATTAGCAGTTAAGTGTAATTAAACTTTGATCTAAGTGTTATTCCACTCACTTCAACAGGAAACCGTGTTCTTGTTCCTCTTGTGTATCTGTTACACGATAAGTCCGGATAATGTGGCTGTTCAGCGCCAAAGGATGAAAGTGTGAGATGTGGGAGATGCAGCTTCTCAATTTAGCTCCTTAAAAACCCTTCGTCTCTCTTCCTCTTCTCTCCGTTTGTATATTTAATGGCTGCCAGATATATCTTGTCCCTTGGGTGACTTTGAAACATTTCGTAAAATACATGGCACAACGTTAAATCAGATTATATTACCAGAGTCTACATCCTCATAAATGCATTTAAGATAAGATATTCAGCGAAGCGTTTGCTTTGATTCCTCTCATCTCAAATTTAGAGGTAAATGAATCCTTTGAGAAGAAGGAATTATAATGTGAATGTGTATCAGACAGGAAATCAAAGCTCACCATATTGCCAGAATAAAGACCTGAGTTTTAAAAAACACTTACATTGAATATTAAGGTTTCTGCTGATGAATAAAGGAATCTGAGCGAGAGAGCATGAAGTCAGTGACTGTGACAAACCCCAAAAAACGATAAGAAATTGTGAAGAAATCAGTATTTTTATCTTTTTAATGGCCGCTTTATTTTGCTATAAAGGAAAAAAATAAGAATCCACTTAGTTAAAAAATATCTAGGGGTGTTTTTTCTTTCTTTCAGAATCCAAGCAACATACTGAAGTTGTAACCATAAACATTAGAGTTTGTGGTAACACATTTATACCTTGGGAGTTGTTCCTACGTCTGCTCGCTCATCTTCAGATTTCATATTCTCTCTGATGATGCTGACTGACGAAACTGCTAATGTGTGGCTGCTCGTTCATTGTGGTTCCCACTTTTTCAGAAGTTGAGAGTGTGTGCCGAGCGCAGGCAGCGCCGGAGACGGGGCCTTGGGATTGAGACAGATGAGGAGACTCGGCTCCTCGTAGGAAGGAGTCATCTTCCCTCTCTCTCCCCCGCGTCCTGTGGGAGATCTGGCTGTGATGAGAGCCAGTTTGCTGCGCGGCTGTCTCCAAACCAAAGGCTTTGTTTTGCCCCTCTGCGAGCCGAGTTGTTGACAAAGCTCCTGACTATTGACAGCAACATTTTCCCAGACTCTCTCTCCTACCCAGAATTAAATGGGGAAATATGTCTGCTGGTTTACCACGGGCAATATTGCAAATTCTCTTGTGATAGTTTACACAGTGGGGGAACTGCACAAGGCCCCTCCTCGCCGCACTTAAGCATGACTAGCAAAGCGTTTGATCTGATCAAAGGGTGTCGGAGCAACTTCTGAAGAAGTGACTCACTGAAATCTTAGTGCATTCCTGCAAAATGAGGGGTTGGCATGGTTTTTAAAGTGCCACTTCACCAGTTGTTACTTGTCAAAGTTGATTTATTAGTCAGGTGTCTGATGCTACATTACCAGGATAGTTTGAAAACTTTATAACATTATACCTCCTGTTTCTCCTTTACCGCTAACCCTAACCCATGAAGTCAAAAGTCCCGATCATTCATTAGTATGAACTTTTTGATGTTGCACAGGTGGTGGGAGTGAGAAAAGAGAAATCAAACGAATATTCTTATTAATCTTTACTGAAACATTCCTCAGCAAAGTACTTTTCTGGTTTTCATCATTACCTCACGTCAGGCTCAATGAGGAGAAATGGAAGCTGCTGCATTGTGTGTGTTTCAGAGAGAGAGAGAGAGAGAGAGCATGACAGGGTAATGTGTAAAAGATCCTGCTGGACTCACACTCTGTCTTCATTAGCTGTGATGTATACTGTGGCCGTAACTCATCCTCATCTGCCTTTAAGACAGAGCTATTCATCCCCACACGGCGCCACACCTCCGCTCCATCCTCTGGATACCACAGACTCATTAGGGAGGCCCTGCCTTGTCGGAGAAGGCAGGCTGTGGCCTTTGCTGACAGAGAAGATGGCATCTTTCAGAGGAAACAAGGAAAATCAACGGACAAATCATCTATTGAACCAAGAGTCCTTGAGAGAGTTGTTCAAGAAAAAAAGAAAAAAACATCTTTAAGCGATTCAGTATAATACTGGGAAACATTTTGAGGATCAGTTCAAACACCATGAAATGTAAGAAAATAGAAAACACTTTGATCAATCCTTAAGACACATATTGTGCCAAAGATTCCTCAAAAGGCAAATGTTAAAGAAAAAATAACTGTTTATCTGATTGCAATTTGGGAAAACAGAAATGCACTTTCATCTCTCCAAAGGCAGCCCTGTGGTTAACTACATCATAAATGTACCCCAACCCAAAAATAAATCAAAGGTCCCACATGCATGAGGAGTAGTGCAGATCAAAAGGAAACTGGTATAGAAGCATTTGGTGTTGAAACTTTATTAAAAACAGAGAAATACTTATGTGACAAATGTTTAAGATAAGTCATGAGTCCACAGTGGTGAGCCAGGGATGACGAGGAGGAGGAGGAGGAGGAGGAGAGGGTTCACCAGGGGGAGTCGGTGTCTACAGTGTGACTGTGGGTTTGTCCTCATCTTTAGAAATGTCTGCCGGATCGTCTGCGGGTGTCAGAGTGAAATAGCTCGTGTGCTGAAACTTGAGCACCTCGTTGCCCCAGCTGGTCCATCCGGGCTGCAGGCTACGAGCAAACAGCTCCAGGCACGAGGCGTCCGCTCCGACGTACCGCTGCAACACCTCTGTGGACCGGAAGAGACGAGGAGGATTCATGATCACAAGTAGATTAAGTCACTGTCGCGTTTTGACACTATTGAAATGTAAAGTTCAATAGATGACAAGTATCAACCAATGGGTGCATGCACTGCTCTTTATCTTCTGTGTCACATTGAGAACGTACATGCATTGGGTCCTGTGAATATGCCAATAACAATAAAAGCTATTTCAAGCAATTCTCAAGAACATACATTACATCCATGAAATACTTTCTTTTAACCACTTGTCGATGTAGGGAGCAGGGTTCTCATGGGTCCCTGCTCTGACTATTTTCACACAAATGCAAGAGGCAACTTGTCTCGTAGAAATTACATTTATATAGAACTAAACTACGTCTGGTTGTTAGCACTGCCACCGCACAACTTATGTTAATTGGAAACTCAGATTTTCGACCATGGGTGGATGGATGAGCTGTATGAGCGTGTATTCAAATGTTTTCTATAAGGGACCTTGATAGGATAAAGGTTAATTTGTGTATTTGACAAGTTTTAATTACGTTGATACAGAAATTATCAGTAAATTGTTCATAAACAACACAAAAAATGCAGATCTCGGAGTACAATTTCCACGAAAGCAATATTACACTTTTGATGGTTATGTTAAAGCACCCATGATTGTTGTCATGGTTACAACAATACAAATGTGGTTATGGTTGCAGTTATGGATAAAAAGAAACAACCAAGACTAATGTCCGACTTCATCCTTTATTCCTGTCATAATTACTACAGCTGCTAGAGGTTCTCTCACAATAAACAACTACGTACTATGCATTGTAACAAGCTGCTGCACAAGGGACCTACGAGGTCGTTTTATTTACAAGAGGACAGAAAAGTGGCTTTACACTTTATTTTTAAGAGGAAGGACATGCATTCAGCAAGGATGCACACAATGCAGTGACCCTGATGCGTTCAGGTGCCACGGTAAGAGGGGCGTCGCCCTCTTTGTCCACTTGGTAGTCGAGCCTTGAACAGGACAAAAGAGGTAAAACATCCCATTGAAAATTTGAATAAATTGAAAGTTTGGCTGTAAAATTCCTGCAGTGCATCCATTTCCTATCAGAGTACTTTTCTTGTTACTCTGTAATAGAACAGCACTAGCGACAGTCCAGCTCCATCACACCATTGAATGGGTTTTTTCTCTCAGGACTGGAAGTGACCTTGAGTCTTTAAGTGATGATATTCCTGCAGCACACCTGACAGATACGTTTCCCTTCCTCTGCCCCGGTGCTACTCTGCCTGCTCCTGTGCACGCTCAAACCCGCCCTGACACTCGACTCAGCCAACACTCAGGGAGTTAATGAGCTCAAAAGCCTCGTCCCCTAAACCCATCCAACCTGCACAATGTGGTGTCCTGCCTCCAGCTTTCTCATCCGATGTATGTCAGGGAGACAGAGTCACCGAACGGAAAGGCCAAACATGCAGCTCTCCGACTAATTCGTCCCGAAGCGGTGACTCAGCTCTCAAAGTTGAACGGAGAATAAAAAGGTCTAATTATCCTCTTAACTCTGAAATGGGACATCGAGTGAAACTTCTGCCAAGAGAAGGCTTGTGGCAGAGGAGGGTGTTACTCGACTGTTCTCTGGACGAGTAACATAACAAGTCCTAAGTTGTCTTTTAATTGTGAAATCGAGAACGGTTGTATAACAGGTTATACAATACAGTAGAATTACAGTAATAACTGCAGGTTATATATCATACTTTTCCTTTATATACTTCTCATTTAATTCGTACAAGTCTGAATCAAATTCGAATAAATTATCTGCAACACAACCAGGGCATTAATCATTATTATAGAAGGATGTAAAGGCCATGAACTGCAGTTTCATTGTCCGTACCATTGGGAGTCCCTCAGGATTGAATTCTTGGTCCCATGTTAATCTTCACATACTTTTAAAACTCGGGCCTGGCTTTGTTTTCAAAGGACAAGCACTGAAAACTGACTGTACACAACCTGTTCAGACGTGGTGGAGCATTTTGCACATCCAAAAGTCCGATATTTCCCTGAGGATTGGTTGAGGGCAGAGAAAGAGTGAGAGAGTGTTGGTCTTAAATTCACAATATCAACTCTATGAGGTGATTATACATCAGAGCTTGTTCTGCTGCCCCCATGTGGCCAAGGGAGTCTGGGTTATTTCTGGGGGAAAAAGGAAGCATATGATCTAACCCTCATTTTGGCTTAAAAGATTACACGGATCAAATTTACAACAAAGAGGGGACTGAATCAATTACTTCTTCCTCAGAGGTTCCCAAAAATGCGGATCAATATTGGGAAGTCAAACGCTCTACAAGCAACCCCTGGTGGCCAAGCTGCTCCCTACACCTAAAAGAGCCAGAGGGATTTTGAACCATCTGACAACTGACAGTGTCACAGTCTCACACGTGTAGGAAACAAAAGACAATCGGAACATTGGAATCAGGGTTTCAAGACACGGGGGGAAGTGAAAAACGGGGACAGTCGACCGAGAGAAAGCTTAAAGCTGCAGCTGCCAATAAAACATACTGGTGCATAGATCACAGGGATTACAGGCGCAGTTCGTTTCCCAGTTATCCCACAAACCCTGGCAGTGTGATGGAGTCATTGAAACACTAATTAAAGTACAAATTTTCACAATTTCTAAAGTTACGAAAGGGGGGGGACTCAAAGTGCAATACCCCCCAGTGCTCTCTTTTTGCCGCTTGACCATCTGGCAAGGATGTGTTGTGTCTGTAGCGGAGTACTGGTGTGCCCTATCTCTCCATGGCAACCGAGGATTGTCAGTGACAGTAGCGGGACAGAAGTGGGTCAGGGTTTCTCGAGGCGGCGGCGGGCACGAGGGCAGTGGCGTCACACCGACCGGGCTGCCCGCTGGCTCCAAGCAGACCCAACGAGCTGGACACCAACACAAAGTGAGGCCCCGTTTTAAAGGAGGAAAGCCGGAGACGAGGATAAGAAAGTTCAGGGAACTAAATGTTTAAGAGGTCGAGAGACTTTTAAATTAGATTTTCTTGAATTTCTAGCAGTTTTCTAATCGATGCAGGAGCGAACAGAAGAGAAAAATCAACCCTCAAGCGACTACGTGTTCATTTTCATCTTAGATATTATTTTTTATCGGCAGATCTGGAGCAAGCTCTTCCAATATTTGCCTCAGTGCATTTATCAACTACTACACTCACAGATTTGAGCCGCACCCACTGCCGTCAGAGCTTTCTTGCCTCTCGCAGAACAACAGAAGAGGCATAGTAGAGCTGGAGATGAAACACAATAATAGATGCGACTCATTCAAGCCGATTGGTAGTGCAGACACAAATAAACCTTAAATCACTAGTGGAGCCGAGTGCACCTGAATAAAAATTTTGCTTGGGGGAAACCTGTTCATAGTCTTTGCACTGAGCAAAGAATCACATATGGAGACCGCACACACATCTGTTCACTAATCCACTTACTCTCTACGGTCTCACAGCTCCACAACAGAATCTTTATGTTGCAAATCAATGCATTTCAACAATAACCCGCCACGAGTGTTAGGTGAAGGCTTCTCTTTGCTTCTGAAAGGGCATTGGCCGACACTGGCTGTGTTTTTCGCTCTCTGTACTGCACAATAAACTGCATTCCCCGGAGAGGGAGGGAAATGACGTCAAGCCTCGCTTGTTCACAGGCCCTGCATATTCATCGTCAAGGTCTTACGTTGATTCCAAGTAGCAGAGTCCGCTTTGGACGCTTGTCTTGCCACAACACCAAGATAATGGCAACCAGGAGGAATTGGACACATCTGAGCAGCAGGAGTTCAAGCTTTGACAAATCCAAACCTGTCACAGGTTGAGGATTCAAGCCCTGCAGTTATTATGGATACAGCAGAGACCCCTCTCTCCAACAACATCTGCAACCACTAGTGGGGTTCTCAAAAGAAAACCCTAACTTTCTGCAGTAAGCACACCAGATATTTCCACTTATATAACGAGATAAATCAATACTTTTCACTTGAGTATGTTCATTGCTGATACAAAAGCATATCGCCTTCATTATTTTGACCATTTTGAATTTCAAACTGGAAGAAAATCCAGATGGTGCAATTTAAAAAACGCGAGTGGCTGACTCGGACATTGATTTGAACGTGTGGTAGCAGCCTGTCGTGGGGTTTAGAGCTCGTCACTGAAGCTGCACAGCGAGATAACAATCAGTGATGTTGCAGCATTGCCCTCTGGTGGCACAGTAAGACACAACTGTACTGGTAGATGCAGTGGAAGATATGGCACCTGAGAGTGAGGGCTTCTGGGAGTGGAGGGCTGATGGGACGCTGACAATCAAACGCGATTCTTCTACAGGAACCTCTGACGTCTCAGAGGAGCTGGAAGTGGTCAAACAAATATGATTAAGAGACATTAAGGGTTATCCTCTGAATGTTTATTAAACTGACACAGGGAACTCACCTGGTGGAGTGATCGGCAGAGGGGCGGTATCGACCCAGAACCAGCACTTCATACGGCTTCTTGTGCGGTGAATCCAGCGGGAACACAAACTGTCCAGATGTGGTCACCTGAAGGAATAGAGCGACCCCTTTAAAACATCTGGAATCCCAGCAACAGGTTGAGAGCTGTATCTGTCCATCTATCCGTACCTTGACCCAGAGCCATTGGGCTACGACCTCTAACCCCCAGTGTGGATACAGCTCCTCACGGACGAAGCGCAGGTGGCTGGGCCGGTTTGTGACCCAGGTGACCACCAAACAGTTGGTAGATGCCAGCAGAGGGATGGGGAGACGTTTCAGCTGGGTTGAGGGGAGAGAGCTGTATCTGCAGCGGGAAAAACAATGATTACATAAGATGAGATAGCAAATGGATTCATCATATCCTTCACCACTTCAACACGACTCTTAACAAGTCTCTATTTAATGAATTACTGATCGGTTGGACTAATTTAAAAGGCGAGCAGTGGTTCGGTCTCGGTGCCTCCGTGTTTCAAAAGATAAATCTGACAGATCTCAAGGTGTTAAAGGAAAGAAATGAAGAGGGAAGAAAAACTTTTCGGATTGTTAAGTTTTACTGTTTTCTATGTTTCTAGCCATGAAGGCTATTTTAACTGCTTCGCCTCCAGCAGATTAAAATGTGCACAACTTTGGGGAAATGGCTCAATATCTTGGGTGGATTAGAACAAAATCTCCTAAATAATCATGTGTTTTAGTTGTGACTTTAGTGATCCCCTAACCTTTGCTCTTGCTATTAAAAATCCTTTTCAAATGTATAGAATGTTATAAGGGTTATGGTTAGGGTTGAAGTTTGCTGCACTTTCATCAGCTCAAATATTTGCCTGATACTTTGTTTCATGAGGAACTTTATGCAAAACATCCCATCAACGGCTGTACATAATATTACTAAACAAATGTTGGCTTGTTAACACACCAAGCTAACAGATGTTGCAATATCCATATGTTGGCACAGCTTCAATGCTCTGTAATATAACATAGTATTCTGTTGTATTGAATATGAACTTTTGAAGCAGTTCCTTTGTCTGTTTTCCTCTTCCATCATTTGCTTATTCAAAGTGTGAATTTGAATCCTGGAGATAAATCGGGTGTTTTTATCTGATCTTCCTTTCTGCTTCACGCCTTCAGTCAGATTACCTGCGACTCCTTTTCACAGACTTGTTTTCCCACGGTGGATCCATGACGATTAAGTCAAACTTTCTTCCACCTGTGTGAGACACAAGCAGCTTTGTAAAAAAAAATAAAGAGAACAACAGAATATGGTTTCACTCATGATGATGGGAATCACAGAGTGACACTTGTATTGAATTGAGGGAGGGGTGGACATGTTTGTGCCACATTGGCTTCTCCCCCTCATTTAAATGATGTTACCACAAGCATGCAGTGACTTCAGCTGGAAGGCATTTTGTTATTTGTCAGGCCAAAACATACTTTTCTCAGAACTGTCTCTGACGTCGTACTCACAGTGGACTAGCGGTTGTATTCTTGTGAAATCAGACAGCAGGAAGGAAGCGTGAGGTGGTATCACATACTCCTCTCCCATCAGTGTAACCACAGTGGCCCCGTCCGCCCTGTTCTCCGTCACCCGAGAGAACAAGTCCACATGTGACGTGCAGCCACCCTCAGTGACGAGAGGCTGGACACGTTCCTGCTCCTCGTCGTCCACCAGAGGTAGCTCTTTAGCCATTTCACAAAGAGCGGCCAGCCTGCACTCCTGGAGAGGAAGTGGCTCTTTAACGGTGTCCGAGGCTCCGTTCAGAAAACCCAGGGATCGGGAAGAATCCAGCAAGGACTTGGTTCCCTCGGCGACGACAGACCTGATCTGCATCGGAACACGATATAGAGATGATTCAGTTTGGGTGGTGAGATAAACTGAAAATATAGTATATATTATATATATCAAGATTTCAAGTTTTCGTATGGGGGTGTTTGAAAAGCATGAAATTAAACTCAGAGGCTTGTACTTATATGCAGGCCTTGGGTATTGTATTAATTTGGTTTACTTTATACTACTATCTAGGTGCAGATATTGCACAATATTGCAGCGTTCATGAAACGGATGCTGCCTTCAATAAACCCTAACTCATTGAGAACCTTATAAACTGTTGCACAATGGACCTGGCTGCCTAAATAACCCGAAGTGCAACTGCTCACAGCTCAGTTGGAGACTCACAGAGAAACATAACTGGAACTGAGAAGTTGGATTTTCTCGAGGAAAGTTGTTTTTACGTGTGGCTGCTTCATTTCAGGAGAGGAGACGTGCAGCTCGGACTTCAATTTACAGAACGAGAGGCGACCTACCTTCTCGTGGAAGATTTGTGAATCAATTTCACCCTGGTTGAGTTCGCTGTGTTTTCTTTTTCTTTTCTGGAAATAAAAATGTGCTTTAATCAGATGAATGGGAAGAACAAGAAAAGAGAAATAAATCCATTTTTTCTTTTCTGAAAAATAATCTCATATAACAAGATTGTAATATGCAAATCATCAGGCTGCTACAGTATGATTATAAATCACTTCACCTTAGTAAAGCAGGTGCCCAAGAACTTATTGTTCTTTCTACTTATATACGTATTGTTGAAATATCTATGTTTTTCTGTATCTTGTGACTATATTTTACCTGTATCCTATGAGTAATTTCAGCTGCATAGTCCATATATTCAATAATGCACAATACAAAGTATAAACTGTCACTGTAACCTAAAAAACATGTTTATGACAGTTGGTTCCTCAAACTGCGGAGTATGCACAACAAGCACGGGTGCTCAGGATTAGAGAGAGGACATCCCAGAAGTAATACAAAGAGGAGCTTCATAAAACGTGGTGAGAAAAAGATATGATATCTGCTGGGTTTGTCCGCTGTAGCAAACTCCCTGTTTGCCAAGGCCAAAGTAGCGGGAAACCTGGTCGGTTGAATTTTACCCTTACAAGTGATGTGCTTGCAAAAAACTGCACTCTGAGGAAGCAGTATACATCTGGCCAATAACTGAATTCCCTCAAAGAAAAAGACCCGCCTCTTTGCTGCACCCTGTGTCTTTATAATACTGTGGATTTAGATGAAAGTGAGCTTCTTCTCGACATGATCCAGTGAACCTGGTGACGTGTCCGGCAGAACCCCAGAGACTCTCTGTAAGTATTGTTCTTATACAATAAACGTGTTACTGTGAAACCTTTGAACATTGAATGTGTCTAAATAAATGACCTTTCCCACTTGAACCTCGAATTAACGAACACGACGCTGTCCGTTGTTTTATGTCCGATGCATCAACCACACCAAGTCAATTTCCTGTATGTGTAAAATATACTTGCCAATTAAAAAGAATTCCGATTCTGATACTAAACCTTCAACTATTTCTCATCCGCACTCATAACGGAAACATCATTGTTACTGTCGTTTTCATTTTAGGGCATTTTTTGAGGTTTTTCCTGCCCAGGCCCGGATCTACAAGTGGGCAGATTCTCCCCTAATTGGTCAACTTTATTCTGGGCCAATTGAATCTGCCAATCGAAATTAATTGGTATAATTGTTATTATTATACCATGTCGTGGTTGAATTTCCTATTGGGACACGTTTTTTTTAACAACACTGAGTCCACTGGGTGAAAAGGTGGCCACCCCAAATTTGTAATTTCCCCCCAATCTGTGCAGACTCGGCCCTGATATGCTCATGTTGCCATGGTAACCTGACCTGGGATCACAATCCTAACTCGATTACATCCCAGGACTGATGTGAGGTCACGTTGTGGGTTCACGACCATCAGCCATTTTTACCTTCGCTGGTTTGTTTGCTTTCTGCAACACCTCCACGTGCCCCGCGTCCACAGCCGCGGCCTCGTGGCTCCTGCACATCTGGAACCACTGGCCCTTAAAGCGACACCGCACGTGACTCCGTGCTCCATCTTTCCAGCGGAGACAGCGCGTGAACCCCTGGTCGATGAGGGAGCGTGAGTCCAGCACGCAGCCGTGTTCGCTGCGCACCAGCACGGACATGGAGGAGGCTGCTCGGTTCCACACACAACGCCCCGGTGCCTCATGCAGCTGGAATCTGCCCCGCCTCCAACTCCACTGTCCCCGGTTTCATATCAACAGAAATGTCCCCGAACGACTCGAGTTCCCCGGAATCGAATCCGAAAGTAAACAACCTCTCGCGTGTACTTGCGCAAAGAGAGATTTATGATGTTGGTCCCTACCGGACTTCCGTAGAAAGCGTGCTGCGTTCAAGTAAACCTCGTAAAACTGAATATCGGCTTAAGTATCAATCCAATTTGGGAGTGTTTACTCTTTTCTTCAACACCTTCTGTCGGATTTGTATTTTTATATTTATATTTAGCGTTTTATTTTGCAATTCACGGCTGTACTGTATTTTAAGAGTTCGGGAAATGTACATGTTATTTTACGTGTGTGCCATAGGTGTGTGCGTACGTGAACGCAGCAAGGAGGTACGCTAGGGAGTGTCAACAAATGCTTCAGTTTGCGGCTGGTAAACATAGACGCGACGTCGTTGGCGTCGCGCTGAATCTCTCCACCGACACATTGACTCCAACATGTCCTCGTTCGCGGCGCCGATGAGCCGCGGCGTCCAGCGGCCGAAGAGACGGATCCGTGTCTATGACTGTCGCCTCCGAACCTCCGCGGGCTCCTCCGGCCAGGAGCTGGAAACCTCCGGGATGAACTTCCATGCCTTTCTGGGACTCCTGGTCAAAGTAACGTTCTTTACTTTAATCTACTCACTGGCTGTTTGGAAGATAATGTGACTTTTATACATATCAGGCTGTTATTATAAAACCTAACTAGTTATTTACACTTCATAGATAGATTGATAGAGGGATGAATAGGTAGACATATATATAGATGGATAAAGGGATGAATGGATGGATGGATAGATGGATAGAGGGATGAATAGGTAGACATATAGATAGATGGATAAAGGGATGAATGGATGGATGGATAGAGGGATGAATAGGTAGACATATGGATAAAGGGATGTTTGGATGGATAGATGGATAGATAGAAAGATAAAGAGATATATATATGGGATAGAGGAATGAATAGGAAGACAAATGTCTAGATAGTAGATGGATAAAGGCATGAATGGATGGATAGATAGATAGATAGATAGAAATATAGATAGATAGATAGAAATATCGACAAATTCTCGCGTTGAGACTATGTGCTGCTGTCTGGTGTGCTTGGGGAATTGCGGAAGCCATGGCCAAGGTCGGGAGAACAGGGCTGCTTCACTCACTAGACAACACAAACAGTGTAGTCAGGTAATACTGTCTCCAGAGCCAGAAAACACATGATCTGTAAAAGTTAGAATTGCATGTACGCAGAACTTCAGAATATGAGAGGACATCAAGCACAGTTGTTGAATTGATTTCTCCCTGGCCAAGCTTCCATAAATATTTCATCATAGGACTCTTGAGTAATACCATCACTGATGAGCTGACCTTTGACAGACACAGACACAGACACAGACTGTTATGGCATTGGTAATGCTGATTTGGTTGTATGAGGAACCGATGGAGCCGTGTCAAATGAAAAAAAGATGTCTTTGATTAATGTTAAAAACATCTGGGAGAGCCTTTTTATTTTTATTAATCAATCTTATGATTATTTAACAAGTAATTCAATACGATTGTTTGTTTTTTCGTACAGAAATTTCCAGTCCGTTCAGAGGAAATGTTTGTGGTGGCAACTACAGATAGAAAAGCTCTGGATTCTAACACATTTGGTGAGTAAACCGGCCTTCATGGGTTTCCACAAATTATAGACGAGAAAACGTTTGACGGACTCTGTTCTGAACTTGCTGTGATTATTTATGCTCCTTGTAGAGGAGCTTCAGGATGGCTGTACCCTCTACTTGCTTCATAAGCTGGACCAAGATCTCCCCGCGGCGATGGAGGAGCAAATCACGTTCATACCACATTATGACACGTTGATCCAGAGCGGCCTTTATGAGTACTACGATAGTGAGGGCCAGAAATCCTTATGTAAGCACTAACCTGGTTTAAACAGTCATTGGCTGTTCTAATAAGCATACTGGAGATTGACCGAGAGCTTAAGCTGAACTGCATCTTTCCTCACTTGATTCTACTGTTCATTTTTCTAGCGTACACACTTGCTGAGCTGATCGACAACTCTCTGTGGGCCACATCCAAAAACACAGAAAGGAGGACAATAGAGATACGAATGGTTGGTTGTGGAGTTGCATGTAACTTTTTTATCTTAAAGGAGACATATGATTCTTTTGTCACTTCTTCTGTCCTTGTTAGAACCTAGAACCTGTTTAGGTGGAAAGGTGAGTGACGAAGCACTGAGGGCTTTGTGGCAAAGCAGCCTGTTATTATAAAAGTGATTTGTGTTAACAATAGTGAACAAACGTCAACACGACATGCCCACTTCTCATTGGTTGAGGGGCGGGACTTAAATGATCACCCCAGGTTCTAGGTGTGATTAGATTAGATTCAACTTTATTGTCATTGCACAGTACAAGTACATATACAACGAAATGCGGTTTAGCATCTAACCAGAAGTGCAAAAAAGTGGCAGTTAAAGTGCAGAGATGGAATATGTAAATAAATATGTATTACAGTTAGAAATATACACAGAATATAAATAGAAATATAAATGGAATATGAAGAGTATTAAGAGGTAAGATATGATATTAGAATGATGAATACACTAAGAGCAAGATAGATTTATAAAAATATGAATACACTATAGGTGGGATAATACAGTAGGAATAAGTTTAGTGCAAATGTTCAAATGTGCAAATTCAAATGTGCAAATGTTCAAATGTGCAAATGTGCAAATTCAAATGTGCAAGTGTTCAAATGTGCAAATGTTCATTGAATGTGCAAATGTTCATTGAATGTGCAAATGTTCAGAGGCTGGAGGAGGTTGCGTGGCAGTCCAAGCCAGGTAGAAGGTGTGTGTGGGTGGGTGTGTGTGTGTGTGTGTGTGTGTGGGGTGACAGCCGCAGGGATGAAGCTGTTCCTGAACCTGCTGGTCCGGTCTGGCGTGGTAGCGGCTTGATAAACAAACAATGTCCATCTATACTCTCTTAATTATGAAATTTAATATGAGCATAATATGTCAGACCATTGTATCTTCAAAATCTTCTCTTTATTTTCCAGCTTTTTGATGAAAGTGTGGGGAAAGCCGCCATCGTTGCCTTAGATAACGGATGTGGGATGACCTCACAGAAGCTCAGAGATTGGGCCGTATACAGATGCTCTAAATTCAACAGGCCGAGTGAAAAGTACGTTCGGCCAGATCCCGCCCCTCGGAGTCTCAACAGTGATATATCCTACTTTGGAGTTGGAGGAAAACAGGCTATTTTCTACATCGGAGACTCGGTCAGGGTAAGTCCTTCGTGATCATAGTTGAGAATGCAACATTACTACATTTGTAAAGCTAGTAACAAAAAAGAAGCAGGTGGTCTTTGCAGCGGGATTTATATATTGCGGTCTTCCACCAGATGATCACCAAATCAGTCGGCTGCCCAGATGTCCATGAGCTGATCTTGTCAAAAGAAGATTTTAAGAGGAAAGAACAGAACAAGGAAGATATTTTCAAAAGCGTCATTAAAAACAGGAAGGTAAACAACAAACCTTTTATTTTTTTAAGCGTTTCATACTTTTAATGAAGATGAAGATAACTTGCAGCTCTCTGTGACGCCTCGTCCTCCTCCTGCAGCCCGGCGACCGGTCACACGTGATCAAAAGCGAGGAGCGCTTCCTCCATTCCTTAATCGCTGAGGAACCGGGGAAGGAAAGCTTCACAGCCGTGGTCATCACAGGGATCAGGCCGGAGCATGTAGCCTTTCTGAAACATGATTTCAAGGTGCTGACCAGACAGCTAGCGTGAGTTATTCCACCCACATCCTCCACAACAATAATCCAAAGTCTTATCAGGCCCCAACTGCTCTGATTTTCATTATATCATGTTAAAACGTTTTTTTCCTTTGTTTCAGTCACACGTATCACTATTACATACATGGAGTCAATGGAAATGACACAAACTCCGATCATTCCAAAATTGACATTCAGGTAAGGCTGTTGGTCTTAAACAGTTTAAACAGCCTGTTTGGGGGAATTCTTACTATTTGTCATCTTTGAATCAGGTCACCTTGTGTGAAAAGCCAACTAAACTCCCCCGTGTGGTGAATCTCCGGGAAATAGAGGACGACATGCAGACTCTGTACATAAGAGCGGCTGCAGACACGTTTGAGTTTAAGGCCGCCACCGGAGTCGACACCGGCAGAGTGGAGGGAATCATCCGCTATCATCCCTTCCTTTACGACAAGGAGACATACCCACTAGGCCCGGAGGTGGCGGAAGGTATTACAACGTTGTTAAATAGTCAACATACTTTGATGCATGACAGCTTTGGATTAAATTCAGGATTTTATCCTTTGTTTCTTCAGCACTTCGCGATGAAGAAGATTGCGATGGTGAGTCTGTGGTCCGGCATCAGGCAAGAGGCAAGAGGCCGATCTTTGAGTGTTTCTGGAATGGACGCCTCATACCCTACACCGCAGTACATGAGTAAATACGTTCATTATTATCTTTCATTACTTTTTTGCAACCATTTTACAACATGGATTTTCCCGGCAGGAAATGCAGCATTATGCATCTTGGTACAGGGAGGCAGAATCTTTATCTCTCGTGGCCTCATCATCTCCAGACTGAAGTTTTCCACTATTAATTAAAGAAAACCTCCTCAACCCATGAGCTGTACCTTATGGGCTGATTAGAAGTATGTGTGTATGTTTACTGGTTTCTCTCATGTCTCGTTGTTGCAGGTTTGACTGGTGTGCGTGGAAAGTCAAAGGAGCAAAGGTGCCCGAAGAGTGCTACGGTCGCTTTTCAGGAGTGCTCTTCACTGACGACAAATTCCAGATCACGACGAACAAGCTCACCTTCATGGACCTGGAGCAGAAAGTGAAGTGCAGGGAAACTATCTTCACACGGGTTGTTAATGGACAGGTGATCATACGCACATATTCGGAAAGACAATGACTTTGTGGTCAAAGATCTCTTGGTGCAGCTTCTTTGAGATAAAGTGATGAAACCTTCCACAGGAACAAAGAACTAACATACAGAGGGACTTCACGGAATGGCTAAAAAACTGTCACAAGAATTTTGACAAGCAGGTGAAGTTCCTCGGCTTCAGGAAGATCATAACTCGGCTAGATATGAGCTCGAAGAAAATGCAGCATCCCTGGGCCACGTTCTCCGCCATCGAATTGGACGGCAAAAAGTACAAAACAGGCCAACTGGTGAGCCTGTTTGTCTTAAGATACTGAAAGTGTATTCTGATTGTTCTGCACTCTACCTTGTACCAATGGTTACTCACATTCTCACACAGGTGAAGTCTCTGAGAACGCAGCCGATCATCCATGGCACCGTGCTCCAGTTTTTGCTGTATGGAGAGCATAACAAAGACGTCTTTGCCACAGGAGGACAGGTTGAAGTTCGTCTGGTAAGGAAGGAAAATGTCTTCAACGTATTACTGCCTTAGGAGGTTTTCATGCGAGTCATTTATTCTCCAGTCTACACAACTGCAGATATTATTTGAACTTTTGTTTTTAAAATAAAATCTCCACACGACCTTGTTTTACAAAACATGTCCACCCAAACGGGAACACGCCTGGAGGTGGAAATTAAGTCTTCATTAAAAGACCCATCAAATACCTGAAAGGAACACTGTGGTCCAGGTAACAGTGGGCGAGGCTCCTTTAATCCCCATTGGTGCAGTTATGACTCCTGGCAGGCACAAAGGTGGAAAAACAAGTGTTTTGTTGTTGTTCTTCTTTCTGGTGCATACACTCAGAGCAACAGTGGGAATTTGCCAGAGTTTTAGGAAATTGAAAGGTGTTTTTATAAAGCCTTTGTCTTCATTTTGACATTTGAGTTTTAAAAATTCTGCTTCCCAGGAACCCAAAGCACTTTACAACAAGAACAAGATCATACCCATTATCAAGATCGACAGGAACGCCACGGACGAAAGCATCAAGAAAAACATTGAAAATGACCTCTGCAGGTGAGTGAGCTGCACCGACACCGAAATGCTCACGAAAAGCTCACAGCGATAGATTTTATTCAGGCCGATCAACTTTTCGGTCCGGCTCTAGTTACCGTTTCTACTTCATTGCCTTCATGTTATATTTTATGCTGGATTGCACCTAATCAGCTCAAGTACATGATTGTTTGGTTCCAGGCTTCCACATGAGCTGAAAGTGATCTGTCCGGAATCTAACGACTGGATACAGGATGGTGTTTGTCCAGCTGGGACTCCGTTAGGTAAAATATTGTGTCACCTCTTCATCTTGCCTCTTCACGCGCACACCACAGTCACCGGTTATAACACCGACAAATACCCAAACATCATTCTGTTTGTTTTGTGTCTTACTTCGAAATTTCAGGGCCACTCAAAGTCGAGATCATGAACAAGAAGGGAGAGGTGATGTCGAGGATGCCAGCAACAAGCCAGGGGACGGTGATCAAACTGAGCGTCAAGCTAACAGTGCTCAAGAACGGTAAGATCGTCCGGGTTGCGAATGAGAGAAATGTTCCATCACGCCTGATGTGTTGAGAACCTCCGTCCCACGGATCCAAAACGAACACAAAGGTTCAAACATCAAGACTCTTAACCGTTTCAATTCAAAAGAGCTGCAAGGAGTTACACACCCATTTTTTGCTCTTGATTTATTCCCTGGAAAATCGTAAATATAAAATTCTGTAACTTAGAGTCACCTTCATTACTCTTAAACAGCTCCTCTTCATCTTCTTCTTACGATTCTTCGTCGTCCGGCCTCTTCTTGTGGAGCTTGTAACCATGTTTGTTTCCTCTTTCCCACGTAGGTCCTGAAAAGGCCGAAGAGGTTCTCAGTTTGGTTGCCCAGCACTCGGTGAAGTGGAATTACTGGTTCAAAAAAATTGGTACGTTTGTTTTTTTTATGTATCGTTATAAAACGAATAGAAAGATGAAATGTAAGTATCATTTGTCATTGTTGCAAACATTTCACCTTTGTCAGAGAAATTAAATGACACTGGGAGTTACACGCTGTCCCTCAACACCCTGATACATGACACCGGTGCCACAGTCTTCGGAGGACAAGACCTTCCAATCTCCAAAATCTGGTTCACCATCACGGGTAAGGAGCGCAGAGCGTTTACTGCCGTGTTTTGTCATCCTGAGTGTGAGCCCTGATCTCACACACCTCCGCTGCTTGTCTCCTTCTCAGCAGGGACAGCTGAGGCGTTTCTTTTGGGCGAGATGAGCCCCACCTTTCATGTCGGCGTGCCATTTGACATTCCCCTGCAGTTAACAGATGGTTATGGCAACTCCACAAAGCCTCTTCCCGGCCTCCTGCCTGAACTCGAATGCAGGTGGGTCATGAGGTCCATGAGGACGTGGTAGTGATCGGTATGTTTGTCAGTCTGTGGTTTTGTCTGTAGTACATTGTGTTCTTTCTGGAACAGATCTCAAACTGGTCTGTAATTCTTCTTGGATAGTCGTTGCTGCTTTTCAGGTTTGTTACAGCGCTGCCATCTGATTGGTCAACCAGCCAATTGTTTTTACGCCTCAGTTGCCAGAGGCGGTGTTTTATCAGCTTCCACCTATGACTTATCAAATTTGCTCCTACTGTGATTGCACCGTATAATCTGCCATTTCCAGTTTGGTTCAGGGAATATTTCATGTATTTATGTACTGTTGTTTGTAAGTACCTAGTTTTTGTGTTTCCTTTTTTTTTAGAAGATGACTCATAAGAAAGATGAACCTTCTGCATATTTATGTGTATATAAGATTACGTGCACATGAATCCTTTATTATAAACTTGACATGGTTTATTAATAGTCTCATTAGTTGGCCTTTGCCGTGACATTATCCTTGTTATTATTCAGGGACCTGGAGGTGAGTTATGCGTCAGTGGACTGCAGTGGGAGCAAGTTCATCATCAAAGGTGTCAAAGCAAGAGGGAAGGTCCTGAATAACCAACCAGTCAAAGTGAGAAGAAAACCCACATGCTCTTTTTTTATATAACCACACTCTGTCACAGGGGTTGATATTAAAGAGAATCTCCATTCTGCTCATGCAGTAAAATCTCAACTCGTATTACAACACAAATAAAACATCACTTCTCAAGCCCGGTTCGTCTCCTGTTGACTTTCTCCATCCTGCCTCTTATTTTGCAGAAATTTGACCTGAGAGTGACCCTGACCGGCCTGAAGAAACACACCCAGAGCATCAAGATCAGTCTCCTCCCTGGTAACAATGCATTTATCAATTCAGTTAGATTTGAAGTCAGCTGTTCATTATAAGACTCCGTGTGCAGGAATAATTTTGATGCTAGAGATGGTGTGGTGGAAATCTGGAAATACATTGCAACCGTGTATTTAATAAGGGGCTTTCTGCAGAAAGGATCAACACAGAGAAACCTCAAGGATCTCAGAGTGAAGATGCAGGACAGTCAAATACAATGATCTTATAAAGGAGGTTCTGGTTCTGTAGACAGACAACAGATTTACGTGTTTCCTTTGGAGATAAGCACACATTACTTCAGTTTTTTGGGGAGTCAGTCGGCAGATTTCAGGTCATACACAGTTCAGACCCTTAGAACAGTCCAGGTCATAAATTAATTAGACTTTAGGTTGTATATGTAAGAAGATATAGGTCATAAAACTTACTTTTCAACTACAACATAGGTTTCACACATGCTTAATGAATTTGTTCCATTATAATGGTAACTGTTTCTATGATATAACAATGATTCAATCCATGTTGATTTGTTAATGTACATGATTATAATTTTTAATCTACACATTCATTTGATCTTGTAAAACTTGTAAACCTGCATTTTGTCAAATGAAATTAATTGTTCATAAACAACAGAAGAGAAACCTTCATTTAAAAACATGGCTGTTGTTCAAAGGGCTTTAGAAAGACAGTGTTTTACTGTTTGGACGAGGCGAGTCAAAACTTTTATCTACAAACATTTGCGCTAAACTTTATATAAGCAACTTTCTTGAGATCCATTATAATGTTTTCCAGGTGTTCCGCATACTCTCCATGTGAAGACAGACGACAATCCAGTCGTGATACAGAATAGAACCGCTGCCAGGTTTAATGTGGAAGTTCACGACGAGGCTGGAAACATCACCACTCACCCCAGGCAGATAGTTCACTGCCAGGTGCGTGTGTGCGCTGTTGTTGCTGGGAAAGTGTTTGTGTTTGTGTGTGTGTGTGTGTTAAGACAGGTTGTGCTCATAGTGAAAAGTCGTATCTTTACCTCTCTCTCTTGATTGAATTATACCATTTGGTTAAACATGGATTGTTCAGTGTGCATTTAGATTTATCCTCATCCTCCCTTTTTTGAAGGTCCAGGTTCCGGGGCTGACGCCGGCAACGGTCGACTGCAGCAGAACAGGAGCAGGTCAGCTGGTGACAAAGCCCATCAACCTGAAAATAGTCGGGGGTGAACCTCAGAAGCTGAAAGTTCAATTTGAAATGCCTGTAAGTTTAAAAAAAACAACAACAACACCCAAATTTTTCCTCTAAATTAAAAAACTACTCATAATACGCACACCTCTTTGTTTTTCTGCCAGAGTCGGAGGAATGTAGAGTCGGTCGTGAGGGAGCTGACTGTGATACCCAGCACCAGAGTCTCCCAGATCATGGTCTGCAGGCAAAATGGTGAGAGTCTGGTGCTGAGGAGCGATGAGAAGATCAGCTGGCTGGCTGGAGGCACCCTGGAGAACCTGTTCTATAAGCTGTATGATGAGGCGGGCAGAGCTGTGCCCATCACCGAGGAAATAGCTTCTATGATCAAGGTGTGTATCAAATAACAAATTAAAAACAAAATGACAGAATCCATGTAGCGATTCTGTCCTTCAGATAACTGCAGCCTTTGGTATTAATGGGTTATTTAACGTTTACAAGTTATTAGTTTGGTCCATGTCCCATCCACTAATACCGAGGAGGGGGGGATTTATGAATAATGCTGCAGCCAGCTACCCACCAGGGGGCGATGAACAATGTGAACTGGCTTGTATTTATCAATAATCGTCATTGTTTTGAGTTAATTTATTTCAGGTTAACTGGACAAAACAAGTTGACTTCAAAGACCTGGTGCTGGGGAAGCTGCCAGCCGTTCCGGTTCCCACGCAGGTGCAGGAGGAGCGTTTCTACCAGGTCTCTTTCCAAGACCAGAGCGTGTCTGTCTCCTTCACCATCGTGTAAGTACAAACCCAACTTAAGACAAACTGTCCTACTCAAGCCACTTTCAGATCCCCTCTGTTTCCAGTCTTGATGCTAAGCTAAGATAGCATTCTCACCTCATCCTTTGCGTGTTTCGGTTTGTAGACCTCATCCGGATGAACCAGCCAAATTAAAGACGACTCTGCTCAACGACACAGTGAAGCTGGGTGAAACTCTGTCTGGAAACATCAGTGAGTATGAACCTCATCACACACAGATCAGATTTTACTCAGATATGGTTTCACCCAGGACAACACGCTGCTTTTGTTCTACCTGACACAGACCTGGAGCTTGTGGACAAGTACGACAATGCAACCAGGACGCTAACGGCCACATGTGTGAACTACTTGAATGTGAAAGCCGAGGGTCTGGACAAAGAAGCCGTCACCTTTCATTGGCAGGTGAGAGATTTGAGGATTTATTTCACCCCAGAATCTTCCTTTATAAAATAATACGAATAATACAAATAAACATAATATAGCACTTTTTAAATCAAAGTGCTTTGACAGCAAAGTGACAGAAGTAAATATGACAAAAAACAATCAACAGGATGCGCCAAGGAGGCCAGACAACCACGTGTTCAAATTAAATTGATAAATATAGAGCTGTGACAAATGAAAACTTGAGCACATTAAAGAAGTAATATGACAATAAAAATAAATGAACATGGGAAATAAAAGGTGAAAAGAAAATTATGAAAACAGTAAATACACAACTTCAAAATAACTTATTAACGTATTTTCTTGTAATCTTTCAAATCTGTCTACTTACAAAACTTGATGATAATAATAAACTATTTATTGTTATTATAATATATATGTATATAGCACTTTTCTTTTATATGTGATGCTTCAGGTGCATATTTCACTTTTCCAACTGTCAAGTTTGAAAACAGTTTGAATGACGCATGATTTGTTGGAACACATTCAAATATAAACCCTGCGGCTCTTCACATTAATGGCTCACTGTACTGATGGGGCAAGAGGCCCAGCACTCATAAGTTAAGCTGATAGTTAGCGCCCTCTGCAGGTTGTTGAGGCAAATGACTTCAGCCTTTTGAATGGGTGTTTGACTCTCGCTCTGTGTGTTGTTATCAGGAGAGCAGCAGGTCTGTGGATGTGACGGGAATCTGTTTCCTCCGTGGGACCCCCGGCATCAAGAACCTTCTCTTCACGTATCAGACCTACACAACGTATCAGATCGTTAATGTGACGGCTGGAGACCCTGCACTGCTCAAACTAGTCAGTGGACCTTCACAGGTAAGAACAGGTTCTAATTAGCTCATAGCTTTTTTAACTCTGCAAGTTTTACAAATCTGCCTATTTTTACTCTGTGTGTTAAAAATATATCACATCTCTTCTCTACGCACAAGCCTCTGCAGGTGATTAACGATCACAGCATCCCCACACCGTTCCTCATCCAACTCGTCGACGAGTGCGGAAACGTCTCCACTGACAAGAGGGTCGTCGTGTTAATTAAATCTTCTCCACCAGGACTGAAGGTTAGCGTGACGAGAGGAATGCAAACGGCCCGTTTACACTTTTATAAAATGTCAATTGAGTAATCTAACTGGAGAAATGTCATGTGATCGCTGTTGTTGTTTTAGGTGTCGTCAGATGTTGTTTCACAACCAGTGGATTCAGAAGGGAAAGCCTCTTTCACTGTTAATAGTGTGAGCGGTCAAAGGTGAGTCACCTTTTAAGATAATAGAAAACTGTATTATTATGGTTATTATCATATTATTACAATAAAAGAAAGAATGTGTTCATCAGTCACTTGTTGCTAATCCTATTATTCCACCAGGGGGTGCTATCAGCTGGACTTTTACGGATCCCTTAACAACAGACACATCCCGGGTCCAACAGTGAATCTCACTGTTTTACCTAATCCCAACAAACCTGTTAGTCTGACAGTGGATTACAGCACCGCCGCCAGGTTTCCTGCCGGAGGAACTTTCCCAGGTTTGTGTTTGTATCTGTGGTTTGTGTTTGTGACCGGTTTCACTTGGTGCAACAAGCTTAGTGTGTGTCTGTGTGTGTGTGTGTGTCCAGTGTTCTCAGTGACTGTGATGTCCGATGAAGGAAGCCCGATGACGACTTTTAACCCAGCTGCTGTCACCATGTTGCTGTGGGCGGGAGAGGCCTCAGACAGGAGACCTCCACACACAGTCAGTGTTTTACTAACATACTCAAATACTGAGTTTTACTTTCCATCAACTAATGTTTGTTGAAATACTTTCTTGTACTTCTCCTCTGTAGCCCACTGAGCTGAAGTGCAGTAAACCCATGGAGAATGAAAGGAAAGACTGTTTTCACTTTAGGTAAGATATCATTTATGTAATTATATTCTTGATCTCAAATATAAATATAAGTACACATCTTTTCTGCAGTGTTTGTACTGTAATATAAAAGGGATTCTACCTATGACGTCTATCATCCAACTAATCTATCGTTCATGCTCTAGAACTGAGAAGATTGAAACCTGAGGGGTAAATATGTATATTTGTGTTTTACTGCAGGGATAAAAAAATCCCAGAAACCGCTGGAAATCACACCGTCCAGTTCTCTCTGCTCATCGACAAAACAAACTTCCTGCTCAGCAATAAGGTCGGTTGAACCCAACATCTATCAGATCTGTTTCTTCCTGACACTTCTCAAACAATCGAGGCATGCTGGGAGACTTTGGCCATCGTCCCAGATCCCTGTTAGAGGAGACTGACTTCAGCTCTGTCTCGTAGATCACTATAAACGTGGTGGCCAATCAGCCGGTCAAACTGGCGCCTGAATCCCAGCCTCCAGCTCCGGTCGTTTCCTGCTGCAGGGACGTAAAAAAACGAACACTGGTGCAGGATATGACCCTGAGGATCATGGTAAAAAAAAAGAAGAAGAGCCTAAGGATTTCAGTTGGGCGACAAATACCAGCTGATAAACCACTAACTTGTTGACTTAATGGTTTTCAGGACTCCTACGGGAACCCAGCCGGGAAGGACCTGGTCGGCAAACTGGTGGTTTCCATAACCAACTGTAGCGGAGATGGAGCAAAACCCACTCCTCTGTTTAATGGCAGATTGAACAGATTGGAGATTAGCCTGGCGGAGGGACAGGTCCACTTCCCAGTGAGTAAAGCCACGTTCCCACTGCACACCTGGCTCAGTCACCAGTTCACACTCCACGATCTTCCACCAGGAGAAATCCCCAACTAGGATTATCATATTTAAACTTATCTGAAAAAGCCCTCTGATCCCGACCCCAACCTCACTCCATGCAATTAATATAAGCTGCACTGGGTTTGTGTTACTCTCTCTACCTGTTGTTGCTTGTTTTCCCAGATTAGACGTGTTCAGCGTAAAAAAATCAGGGAGCAACTGAAACCGTATTTACCGGCTCCACCTTTAACCAGTGCTCTGATTAACTGGAGTAGGGTATTCAGCCTGGTAGAAATCTAGTCGGCCACCGCCCATCCAAGCTTTTGTCTTCTTGGTGATTGGAAGACTCCTCAGCGTTAATCCTGTGATGAGATCATTTTTGGCGTCTTCCAGGTCTCACTTTGCTCCTACTGTCCACAGAGGTTGGCCATCATGGAGAACAGCCCGGGCGAGGACGGCAGTGAATACACCCTCCGCTTCCAGCCGGACGTGCCGCAGGTTCCCACGCCCCTCGCCCCGTTTGAGCTCACCTTCCGTTTCTACGATGGTATAACAAACTTCACATGTGATTTGATTTAACTCACTTACCTTGTGTTTTGTGTTTGCTCAGTTTTTGGGATTGACATCTCTTCATTATACATCAGTCCCTTTATTAATGCAGTGGTTGATGATTGGATGATTCAAAAACTGTTATTCTGCAAAGACACAGTGCTGTTTTTTTCAAAACATTGCTTTTTAGTTTGCTAAGAGCAGATTTTATTTTAAGAAAGAAGAAGACAAATATCTGAAATCTGGGCAAAAAAAATATCATTTCTAATTTGCTTTATTTAACCTTTTTTCATTTCAGATGCAGTGAACCAACAGAGAGTGTGTGACCTGCTGAAGAAGAAAGAACATCTCAGTTCTGCCATTTTGGTTCATAAACAAGTGTTTGATGATTACTCTGGACTCCTTAATGAGTACACAGGTACGATTTCTAACTCCTCAGTTTGTTTTAGTTGTTTGTTCGAATCAAAGACTTAAAAGTGAAGCCAAATCATCTTTATCAGCCCCTGGTGGTCGGTTTGTGTCTATTATTTTTGTCTCTAATTGAGAGTCCTCTTCTGAAACCAGCTCAACACCGGACTGCGAGTATCAAAGTGGCCGACCAGAGACAAGTTCTGCAGAGGAGGAACGTGACAGTAACAGAATCTGTAAGACGTCGGTTCCGCTCCCACACTTTTCCTTCGAATCCCTTCTACATACATTTATCCTGAGATGATATTTCTTTACACGTTTCTATTTTTTGCAGATTCCTGCTATTGACCAACTCCTGATAGAGAAGACCGAGGCAGCCGATGGGATTCGGGCTACCGTCAAAAGAGTCTGCTCCCTTCGTGACGACTTCATGGGGCAGCAGGATGTTTTGGGAATGGTAGTGTTTGTTCTTTTGTATCTTTACACAAACATATCAAGCGTGTAGAGGCTAGAGTTTGTTTTTTCATTCGTACTCTTTGCAGGTCGGTCACTTGGCCTACGTGCAGGACGACGCGGCAGCCAGAGTCATCTCCTGGCACATCCGCGGTGACATGGACTGTGTGGTCACCAGGACGACAGAGGCAGCTCGGAGGATCTACGCCGACACACAGGGCCGGCAGCAGGTCCTGCCCCTCGACAGCGTGCTCCCGCAACAAGTGAACAGGTAAACTTCTTTCAGGTTAATCTTCTTAACATATAAAGTTAAAAAGGTCTTTGCTCCGACAATGAAAAGTTCAGTTTGACGGTTTGGTTGCAGAGATTTAATTGTGCATCTCTTGTGTTTTTCCATCAAGTCCCAACACCTTCATCAGTCGTTTGAGTTTTGTTGTTGGCGTCTGAGTAGCTTCCGTATGTGTGTTTGTGTGTGTGTGAGTGTGTGTGATTATAGTCCAACATGAGGCTTCCAAAATAATAATTTAAACATCTTGTGCAGCTCCTTCTGTAACTGAGCAACACACACGCACCTATAGTGAATTCCTGCTTTCATTCATTTACCTCAATACAAATAAATAAAGGGCAATACAAAGTTTAGTGTTTTATGATACAAGACTTCATGAATAAAGTTATTTCTTTCTATTTCACTATACAAATAATGGTGATGATTATTATCACACAGGAGGAAGTGCAGTTTCCTGCTCCTGATGACAGTAGCTGTACTTAAAGGATCATCCCGTCAGTGTTTACTGTTTCAGCCCATTCCAATGAATGAAATACTTTACAACACAACCCGCCATTTATCAAACCAGGTTTAGATGTTTAAAGCCCGGAGTTTATGCCGTAATCTTCCTCTTAAATCTGAATTTCCTGCAGACCTCTGCCACACATAAGAAACAGCCGCGGACTCTTTGAGCCGTCTGGGAACCCGGTGTTTGCCAGGGACCTCTTGATTTTCCCGCGGGACCAGGAGAGCTGTGTCACCGGTGAGTTTTCTGTGGTAAATTTCTGCTGCTCAGTGAAAACGTCACTAAGAGTTGTCGTTTTTTCATTGAAGACTTATTAAAAGAGTTCATGGTTTCTATTCGAGGTTCCCACGTCTCTTTGCTGTAGTTGGGGTATTTCCTTCATGCCCCCGCTGCTCCCGTTGAGCTCTGGGTAAATGTTTCCACCTGGGGTCCAGCCTTGTGGGGTATGAGGGGTCCCTCGTTAGGGGCCCTTCCACTGGAGCAGAAACTGGGCTATAATTGACTTTAATTTTTTATGTAGTGATGATTTTCTTTTGAGTAGATAAAAGTGGGTTCCGCCAAATCAAATAGATTTTGTATTATTCATTGTTTAATATACCATAATTGTCAAGCTTGTTTACTGGGAAACATGAAAAATCATTTTTGTTTCAGATTTCATTGACTGTACATTGTTCTTGTCCTATAAAGAGTGGTCATAGACTGTGAATAACGATGGACGACACGTCTCCACTTCCTCCTGTAAACAAGTTGATATTCCGAGTGGTTAAATAAAGTTTCCTTGTCACTTTTCAGTGTTTGCTATCTTCCTGAGTGAGACGATTCTGATTGATGACCTGGATTCTGCAAACGACTACAGACGGGCGGTGAGTGACGCCCACTGACGGAGCAGCAGCAGAATAGAACCGGCCGCTGGTTACTGATCCTTTTCAAATGTGCTTCTGCTTTCAGCTGGTGCAGAAAAAGATCCGGTGTCCCACCATTCTGACCAGGCAGGGGGACAGGGTCAACGCCGGGGGCAAGTTCGGCGGCGCACAGAACAGAGCCCCGCCGATTACCTCATTCAAAGTGTTCGGAGCTCCAATGCCAGAGCTATTCTACACTCTGCAAGAACAAATAGGTGACATCTCTCATGTGTCCTTTTTCAGACGTGAACTTTAGAGAAAGTCCGGAAAATTGGATCTGGACATTTTCTGTAGTTTGTCGTTTAACACGTGAACAACAAAGCAGGAGATTCACAACATCACAGAACCCTCCGGAGTTCAGTGCATGTTTATAGTCATGTAATGCCTTTTAATTTTTTTGGCTGTATTCACTCGGCTTGTGCTTCAATTTCTCTTTTCCGTTTTTTTTAAATTAATTTAACTGATAGACCTGCTCCGTCAGTACCGGACAGCTGTGGAAAAGAAGGAGAAGACAGAAAAGGAACGTGACGCCTACTCGAACAAGATGAAGTCCCCTGACATGATCAAAAAGCAACAGGACAAGGAGACGAAAGAGAGGCAGCTGGAGGAGATTGAAAGACAACTAAGTATGTTTGTCCGCCTGGGAGAAAAAAAAGAGAGTAAATTACAGGATTTGATCTGTTAATGATGATTTCTCATTGCTCTTTGTTTCATCTTCTAGACTCTACACCCATGAGGCCCATGAAACGGGTTCTGAGGGACTCTGCCGGGCCTTCGGACAGCATCGCAAAAAGACCTAAATGAAGACTCACACAAGAAATGGAGGAATCCAACCTGACTTGAATTTTATTAGAATATTTTTATTGGTACCTTTTTTATAAATATATTTTTTTACTTGGGAAGTCGCTGTTTTTAAATGCCTTCTTATGTTTGTTTGTGGGGACAAAACTTGATTTGCAAAAGCATTATGTGTGTCTGGAGAATATCTAAATATATTAAAGAAGTTCTGAATTCTCTAAGCTCTCTTTTTCTGTGTCCTTATTTCTGCTCAATAATAACTAGGGTGAAACGCACGTTGTAAATATCAAATCTGGGCACGCATTTTACGCAGGGGATAATTGCGAAGGATTTTGGGAACAAAAACCATCATTATCCAAACGTAGGCGTCAGGAAATCATGTAGGTGGATGATGTTGGGGGTTTTTTTTACGCTGGAAGGCAACGAGATCTCTGTGTTTGTGTGTATGTGTGATGTGAGAACACAGAAAACGTCCGTCAGTGTTGGAGGGGGTCTGCGTAACGTCACATCCAAGGACGCTGGAGGAGCTTGTGCGCACTAGCGAGAGGGGGAAGAACCCGCGTCCACTACTCCTGAAGACTTTCACCACTACTGATCTCAACCTGAGGAGCTTTTTCAACATTTCAACCATGACGCACGGACTCAGTGGATTTACACTTATTCTCATTTTAATCCCTCTCGCCACCGGGACACCTTTCCACCACGGCAGGTTCCAGGGCAACGCGTATTCTGGCACAGACGCACGACAGAGAAACAAGTGAGTAAACTGGATAATTACACACTTTGCATACGAACAAAACGCATGTGTGTACAAAAAATGATGTGTTCATGAGCTCTAGTTCTACTTCGTCTTAGTGTGAGGAAACAGCAACTGACTGATTAACCCGGTTTTTTTGCAGAAACTGGTGCGCATACGTTGTGCACAAGAACGTGAGCTGTGCCGTCGTGGGAGGCACAGGGAGCTTCGTGCAGCCGGAGATGTTCCCGTGTCCTCCGGAGATGCCCGACTGTGCGCAACAAGTGATGTAAGTTCCCCGGAGTGGAATTATTCATGCTTCTATTTAACATTGTGGGTCTGACCAATCACAAGTGATGTTTTTGATCCATCATTAACATTGATGTTTACGCATGAATATGAAACGAATGTCTCTTAATTTTTGACTAATGTGGAAGAGATTAACTCTTAGAATAGTCTTTTACTTGTAAAGCAGAGACATATTCAGGCATCTGTGTTGAATTTAAAAAATGGCAAACATTGGGATGTCTTTGTTTTGCTTGAGTGTGCATTGAGCAACAAACACTGAGACGCACTCAATCACTGGATGGCAGGAGCCATGTGAGCCACCAGTGTCCCCATGGTGGAAAGTCTGAAACAGCTTCCTGCAAACTGCATGGTTAATTAACTGCAAATGTGACTAGTATGTTGAGACTCAGTCGTCAACAAACATTATTTACTACTTCGTTGTTCCAAGGTTACATTTGTAGAAACCAGAGTACGTTGTGTTACCGTGTTTAAATGCTTCCAGATACCGGACGCACTTCAGGCCCACGTATAAGATCGCATACAAGACTGTCACCGAGCTGGAGTGGAGGTGCTGCCCGGCGTACCAGGGCCATGACTGCATGGAGGTGAAAGACTTCAGGATGCTCCAAGTAGAGAATTTGCCTCATGCGCCGTCCACTGGACATATTCCAGTGCCACAAGGTGAAATACATGATTATAAATTAGAAAATGCATTACAAAATTGCATACATTACTGTCTCCTAACCCTCTGGAATTCCTCCCTGTAGCTCCAGAACAGCCAACAGACGGACAGAGAAATCATCCATGGGTAGGGGATGGGCACTTTGGAGGTCAGACAGTTCAGAGACCACTCGGGGGTCACGGAGGATCTCAAAGTGCTCAACACCTGGAGGAGGAGGTGCAGCAACTGTCCCAGATGGTCCTTGACATGCAGGCAAGAATGACAGACATGACCTCCAATCTGAGGCTGGACTTCCAGGAAGACGCTAGTAAAATGCTCATCACGCTGCTGAATAACGTCCAACAGCCTGCTGGTGCACGAGGCGCAGGAACCCAAGCCTTCCAGTTGAAGGACATATCTGACCAAGAGATAACGCCTATGGATGAAGTTATGAACAAGATCACCCAGGTCACAGACGATCTAGCGTCTAAGACCAATACCCTGGATGACGTGCTGGGCCGCGTCGACCGCCATGATGCACAGATTCGTCTGCTGATGGAGGCAGGTCAGAATCCATCTTCTTCTCCTCCTCCTCTTCCTCCTCCACCAGCCAGTGATCCAGACCTTCGTGCCTACCTGGACGCGAAGATCCATGCTCTGAGAGAGGAGATGATGGAAGGCATGGAAATCAAACTTGCAGACTTGAAGAATGTTTGTGATTATAAAATCATGTCTGTGAGGGAGCAATGTGAGGGAACAGAGGCCAATTACCTGAGCCTGGCTGAGCTCATGGACTCAAAGGAAACTGACCTTCGACAGGAGATCCAGGACCTTAAGACCAAGCTGGAATATCCAGAAAAAGAAGGCAATCGTGTGTCTGATGCTGTTCTCGGTCGTGTAGAAAACCTTGAGATCCATCTGAACACCTCTCAGAAGACTGTGACAGAGCAGTGCCTCTCGGTGGAGGAAAAGCAGAGGAAAGAGCGGGCAGAGGCCATTAAAGACTTGAAGGGGACTCTGGAGGACAAGCTGGCCACTATGGAAGATCAACTCACCACACTGTTGGTAGATATAAGCACCAACTCCCAATCTGGGATTCAGCCAGTGAGTCAGGACGCACAGCAGAGGGACATGAACTCTCTAAAGAGCTCTGTTCAGACTCTGGAGGAAAGACTCGACATCTTGGACCAGTTACAGTCCAATGAGCATAAGGCTAATTTAGCTGTTGCAGAAAACCTTCAGCAAGATTTTCAGAGCTGCAAAGCTGCTATTGATGCTATGGAGATGAGTCTGGATGTCAAGTTAAATGGCCTCGGAGACATTGAGGGACATCTCGTCAACTACAGCTCTAACATTGAGAATGTGCACAACAAGCTGAGCTCCATGAGAACCCGCATGGGCATATTGGAGGACTCCTTATCAGATGTAGTCAATCAGCAGTCCCTGACCTCGCAGAGCCTCAACTCCACCTGGGGTCAAGTTAAAACAGGAGCGGAGCAGGAGCTCAAGGACCTTTCAGAGCTCCACAGAACACAGCATCAGGAGCTCAGAGAGCGGCTGGATGGGCTGAGCACGGAGGTGAAAGCCGAGGCCCAAGAGTGCAGGGGGAAGACTGAAGACGTCGGTAAGGAGATTGCCCACATGGACACACGCATCGTTAGCATGGAGGATTTACGCGGCAAGCTGGATCCGATCTCTGCTAGCCTCCAGAGAATCAAAGAGGGGCTGAATAAGCACGTCACTGCGTTGTGGACCTGTGTCAACCAGCTGAACGGCACAGTCAGAGCTCACACAAGAGATATCGGAGGAGTGAGGGGAACTTGCACGAATCTCCAGAGCCACATCGCTGACATAGCCAGTGACCTTCAGATGCTAACGGACTCTGAGAGGACAGGTAAGCTGCAACTCAAAACAATCCTCCCCTAATGGTGTGGTCCATCACTTTGTTCCCATTATTTAGCTTTTATAGCAGCACCATCTAACATTTAATTAGCGCATTGCCCGTTCTAATCATGCCGTTTGCAGCTTTCCTTCTGAAACTGCAAAATTAGCATGAACTAATTGAGCAAAGGCAAATAAACATTGGCTGTGGAACTCAGTCCACAGAACCCTGAAGCCACGACACCATTGTTGTACGAAGAGATTCAGTACAAAGAAACCCTGAATTATTGAATCCGAATCAGTTGAGCCACAGACGGACAGAAGAGGATTTCCTTAATCTTTCAAATGAGAAGTTAAATACTTTCAAACTAAAACACACTCTTTTCAACAGTTTTGCTGCTGTACTCCCTTAGTTGGTATCGACACTATAGCGTTTCTTGGCTAATGCTAGCTAATGTAAAGCAGACATTCCTGACTCTACTCGTGCTACTGTTGAACAACATGTAAGCATTTACTGCCATCCTATAAACGTTACTTGTGGTTACTGCCGCTGCCATATCCTGTCAGTTTATTATGAATACCAGCTAAATCTGATTTATCATCCACTAAACTTTCCATTGTAGAACTTCAAATAGCTGCAACACGTCCTTTCCTTCTAGGTCATAGCTCGGACCGGAGCCCACCTATTCATCCCGGGGCTGACTGTGTTGTTGGAGCGGTTTCAGTATCGGTGTGTGTTGGAGAGTGAGAGGAGGTTGGAGTTTCATTAAACAGTGTTCTCGGTGTAAGGAGGCCGGGTTGATTGAAGACACATGCTTGATTTAATAGAGCCCATTTGTGTTGAGCAATACCTTGGCTCAACGACCTGGCGTTCGCTTGGCTTTTTTGTGCATCCAAGGTTGGATTTGTGTCTTTGTTCGCCCACAACCTCTTTCCCAATATGTGTGTAGTTTTTAATGGGCAGGTGTGTAAAATATTTGCGTTGCTTTGAGCGTGGACATCAGATTGAACAGCCTCAGCGTCATCAAGTGGATCCGTTGCAATTTGAGTATCACTGAGGCTGGCACATGTAGCTGAAAGCATATTCGATAGTTCTCCCTATCAGAACATGTGTTGCATACTTCTCGTATGAGCCTGCTCATTAATGACACCACCTCTGAGACCGAGCTGGACCTCGGAGCCTCATTGTTGTAGATGCGAACTGGAAGCTCACACATGATGTTTATAAGCCAAGTGACTTCCTCTGGGACCTGCTAGTTTTCAGATGCTGGTTTATGGGGCAGGTGATGCATCATGCAATCCGGTCCAGGGTCCCAAGGGAGGTGAGCTGGAAAGAACTAGTCCCTCTTCTGGTCCCATTAGCTATAGGCTTTGCATCATGATATGTTTAAGCTTTTTTTTCCGATTCCTCTCTGTATTTTGCAGATGCCAGTTAACCCATTCTTGCCAAATAATGAATCAGTACTGGTGGATAAATGTTGCCACTCCACCCAGTGGTTCTTGTCATAAGTTTGCATTAGATTAATCATTCTGTCATTGGGAAGTTCTGCACGATTATTCACGATTTCCACTCTCTCTCTGCGATGCTAGGGGCCACTCAGTGCTTGGCTCTCCGTCTCTGCTACCTCATCCTAACGTCTCCCGTCCAGCTTATCTGAAGAGGGTGGAAAACACTGCTCGGAGGGGTCCTTACAGGGAGATCTGCTCACAGCTTATCAACGAACCACTCCTGGGCGTCTTTATTTCAGAGCCAAATGCTTCTGTTGTTCTTTTAGTGGTGCGACAACACCGACTGCTTCTCCTGCCAGTTTACAGTCACGTCTTTTCTCCCGTTTCCTCAGCCCCATCTGCAGCTTTCTCACATTTTAAAACTTCCAAGGTTGAGTTCCTTTTTCTGTTTAAACAAATAGTGTAAACAGCCAGAGCTGCTCTGGGGTCCCCAGGGCAACATGTCAGTGTTTTCACCATGATGTCATACCCGCCATTAACCTCAGACGAGAGGGTCAGGGAAGGGGTGAGGAGAGATGCAATATGTCATCCTGGAACTGATTTTGTTGCTTTATTTAGCGTTTGACGTTTTACTTTGGTCCATCAATAGACTGTGAATAAAAATGACGTTCCCCCATTTCCTCCCAGTATCAAGAGATCAAGCCAAAACTTTCTGGATACGAACGCTGCCATCTGGCGCATTTGGAACCGGGGTGAGTCAATGACGGAACATCAGTTTACTTACAAGGACAGAAACTAAATTGATGAAACATTATTTTACATGTACTTATGACTTTTCAGCTTGGCGCATGTCCGATCCACTAGCATTGGGAGGGTTTTATGACTGATACCACAGCCAGCCACTAGGGGGTGAACGAGACGGTTTAATTACACTTTTACTGAGCATTCATGTCGTCCATTTTTATATGTAAAGTCTACAGTCCCATATACCTACATGGAGGAGGCAGGGTTATGGCCTATACTGAAGTCAGCCACTAGGGGCCGATGTAGATTTGGCTTCACTTCACAGTCATGTCGTCCATGTTTATAAAGTCTATAACAATTTGAATTATTCTAAAGAAAACATCTTTAGCTCATAAATGTTTTACGAGGAACGTGAAGGATTCACACTGCGTGTTTCTGTGAGAATCACTGAATGTAAACACATGCCCACTCTGGACTCTCATTTTATACTCATGTGTATACAAGTGTTTAAATACACAGAGACGATCACTTCCTCCGTCTTACAGCCTCCACAGGTAAAACGTATATTTCTCCTGATCCCTGCTTTTGTGTTGAAGGCCATCGCTCTCATTGTGTTTGACAGGGCGGCATCTATCTTCTTCCTACAGCTCAGCCAGGCTCCATTATGGGGACGTCTTGAGAGGCTTTCCTGCTTTTGACAGAGCTCAGTGGTTTCGGCTCGTAGGTCAACGACCTGCGACAGATAAGGAGACTTGTCGGGTGACACAATCTGTTCAGTGGTAAACCATAATAACCCTCAGGAGCCCGAAACAAGATGGGGCCTGACAGAACGCGCTCGAGAAACAATGAAAAGCCAGAAGTTTGTCTGCCTCCACTCATTTAACGCAACAGTGTAGGTGTCACATTATCTGATGTTGGACTCGTATCCTTTTTTCTGCTTTTGGCAATAAATGCTGGATTTATTGTTTCATGAATCAAAGTCTGCGTTTTTTTATGTGTTTTCGGTCACGGTGACTCATAAAGTCAAACCACACCAAGTCTTGCCCTGCAGTCCTCGTAATGTGGTATGTAATGCGGAAAATGTCCTTTATTGTGGCACAGGGGGCTGCTGCGTCCCCAGGGGGGAGGGTGGGGGAGGCGGAGGGGGTGAGTGACTAACGACAGAGCGAGGGTTTCCCATGCTGCTCTGTGCTGAGGCTGTATGGTCCACAGCAGATCCAGCTGCAGTTGTTTACCTCTCACCTCTTTCATCACGACAAACTCCCTCACATGCATCCCACGCTCGCCTCTTCTGACTTCTTCACCAGGTCCCCAAGTTGGTTTTGATTGGCTCCCATCAAAGCCCATTCACTGGATATAAACACGAGGAGCGACACGGCTAACAAATGCAGACCAATGAAACACATCCACATGTGTGGTTAAGCACAGACTTACCCCCTGTGCTCTTTTTATATGTTTACCCACCCGTCCCGCTCCACATGTTGTGTTTAACAGGCAGACGCTTCTGGCTGCTGCACTAAATGACCCTTTTCCCCGGGGTGAGGGGACAGGCCGTCTGGTGATTGAACATGTGGCCGGGCCCTGGTATGCTGCTGGTATGTCTTTTATGTGCTGCTGTTCCCTCTCGGAGCAGCAGATCTGGGGCCTGTTGGCTTAGAGAGCAACAGCGACTAAGTGCCCTCGAGCCAGGAGGTTTGATTTGTTGATAAACTCCAGGGCCGGTCTCTGCCGTGGTTCTCAGGAATGCTGCGGCACTTGTAGTTTACAGATGACCGTGGAACGATGAGGGAAGAGCTCTGTCATTTTCTCTCTTTGTCTCCAAAGGACAGGCTCAGGTAATCACTGTTTGTTAATGAGAGTCGACCGTGAACATAAATGCTCGTTGCTTGGATTTCACAAAGTGACAGTGACAACATCACATGTAATTATATGTTTTCCCTTTGAGAGATTATACCTCAGGCTAAAGTTTGATTTATAATGAGTGCAGACTTCAGATTCTAACAGATCTTGGAGTATTTATTACGTTTTGAGTTAAATCACCGACATTTGAACATCTAGATGTTCAGATAACTGTCACTACTTTACAAAGTCGTAGGGATGTTACCTGTGTTTACCACATCTGGACGGTTACCATTAGTTGTGTTTACCACATTTTAATTGTAAATGAACAGTATTTATTCAGCCATTTCCCAGTCTTATCTACCACTCAGTACTTTACAGTACAAGTTCCACTCACCCATTCTATCGCACATCATCCACATGCTGTCACATAGGTTTGGGGAGATTCAGGGTTCAGTGCCTTGCCCAAAGACACATTGCCATGTGGACAAGATGAGGCGGGGCTCAAACCAGTGACCTTCTGTTTAGTGGATGCCCTGCCCCCCCTTTCTAAACCACAGCTGGCCATTCTTGCCAAAATTCACAATTTTGAAACTTAATCAAGTCCTTGCACCAAATACATTGCCAAGTTCCCTTTAAATGTTCTTAGTTCACAAGATTTTAAAATCACAAATATAGATTACAGTTGTTTTAAAATGTCACGTTCAACAGACTCTCTGAGGAGGAGCAGCACTTAGAAAGTCATGAGTTCATAAACCTGACAGTGATTTGTCTCCTCTGCTCGTAATTGAAAGCTCCTCGTCTGGGTTTATGGGGGAGATATTACAGAGTGAGGAGGTCTGGGCCTCTAAGAAACCAGCTGCTCTGTTAACTCGTCTAACCTCCGCACATCTGTCTCGGTCTGACCTGCACCCGTGACCCCATCACTCACGTCGTATCTGTCCCTGTCAGGTGTTCGGGTCGCAGTGGACGACGCTGGACTTTCCCAGGGTTCAAGTGAAGGCCTCGCGGTGCCTGTGGTCCCCGTGGACGCCTCTCTCCCTCAGCCACCTGTGATGGAGACCGGAGAGGCAGGTCCCCCCGGCAGGATGACCTCGTCCAAGTTGCCCCCGGGGACCAGCGGCAGCCTGATGCCTGTTCAGGGCTTTGCTGGAGCTCCAGGTGTGAGACGCACACATGCACATTAACTCTGTCCTGCATGTTTCCCACACTTGTTAACATTTTCTCATCGTTTTGTTAAATTCCCAGCTTCTGCAGTCAAATCCACTGACTCGCTAACGACCAACTTGCCACACCTCCCAGGTAAAGACGTTCATTTTAATACACTACATTACAATAAAGCCTGTAAAGGGTGGATTCCAATATTTTTGTTTGGATCATCAGATGTGAACCTGCCCCACGGACCCTCACCACAGGAACCTGCCACGAGCTCAGGTCAGAATTGATTGATTATCGATTCTGCTTCTGTCTCTGCAACAATTATTAGTTTGTGACGTTTCCTCTCCCGTGTTCAGGCGAGGTTTCATTCTCAGCCGGTCTGACTCTTCCATCGTTCCATGGAGAGGTCGGAGTCATTCGATTCAACAAGGTGCTGGTCAATGACGGAGGACACTACGACCCTCACACAGGTAACTTTTATATCTCAGTCAAACGTCAACATATTCAATATACTATGAATAAATGATCCAGAGAACAGCGGCAAGAAGCTTAGGGAATATTTCATTGTTTACGAAAATTGGGCAGGAGTTAGAGCGTGTCGTCCATTAACCAGAAGGTTGATGGTTCGAATCCCCACCTCCTCCAGTAATAATAGTAATAATGTCTCCCCCTGTGTCCTCAGGCGTCTTCACCGCTCCCACAGACGGCCGCTACCTGGTCAGTGCCGTGCTCGCAGCCCAACGAGGTGAGAAGGTCGAGGCCGTCCTCTCGGTGTCCAATCGCAGCGTCCAGAGGTTGGACTCCACGGGTTTCCTGTCCGGAGCGGCCGTGCCAACGTCCCACCAACAGTGTAACTGCAGCAGTCCCACCTCGCTGAGTCTGGTCCTCTCCCTGAAGCGAGGAGACCGAGCCGGACTCGTCCTGACGGCCGGGACGCTCGCTACCTCTGCCTCCTCCTCCTCCTCTGAGATCCTGTCGTCTTTCAGCGCCGTGCTTCTTTACCCCAGCCCGTCGAAACGGTAGCCCCGCCACTTCCAGAGAAGAGACATCTGGGACCTTATATAAGCCATAAACATAGTGCAGTGTGTATTATCGGGGGAAAGACAAATTATTTAGAAACAACCGAAGTAAGAGATTATTTCTGTCATGAGTACTAATATATAGTGCATTTATATTAAAGTGAAATTGTATTTTTTACTGTAAAGGTTTGTTTACAACCTAAACCAACCAAATAAATATATTTAATTAAACACAATACGTGTTAACTTCTTCTTTAAAGGTTTTTTTTATAAATGTAAACGTTCCCTCAAAGTTATAAAACAGAAGTCAGACATCTTTTCTGAAAGAATCATTTTTAACAAAATACTTTTTATTGAACACTTTTACAGTGACAACACTTAACACAAACAATAATCTATAAGTTTGACACATTGGATCAACACAAGGTAGAAACATCAGCAGGAAACACATCCAGCAGCAGCAGCAAAAGTTCTTCATTGTAAAGTTTCACGAAGTCAAACTAAAGAGTCAATACTGTGTGTTCCTGTCACACAAAGTTTATCACTTTCATAGAAAGAAGGCATTCAATTTAACCAGCAGCTGCTCCGAGCATGGAAAGAAAATTGGCGGAACATTAATATCATACTGCAGCTCCAGAATTTGTCAAAAACTGTTTTTCTTGATGTAAAACTTCAACAAGCAGCAGAAGCATCTACAGTTCAGAAAGTGCTTTTTCCTCCCGATTCTACAAATTCTCAGCTTTGAAAAATCATTTCACATGTCTCCTTAAGCATAATATTGCAAAATCCTAAAGCTCTGGAGCAGAGATACATGATTCATATACAGTAAATAACCATCACAGAGCATATAAGGCCTTTAATGGGACGTCTAGGGCGATAAATACTCCATGTACTGGATGTTTGGTTCCTAAGTCAGGCAGAAAATGTTCCACTTCAGTCAAGTACTTCAATTTCATACTGATCACATTTTAAGTTAAGTTTAACCTCCACTGACTAAATAAGTGCTTGAGTCGGTGTGCGGAGGAGAGACTGGAGTCAGGAGCCAGTCAGTTTGAAGTCAGTGCATACAGATGTGTAAAATAGATCACAGCTTGGTTCAGTTGATTTCAAGTAATGAATCATTAGGATTAGCACCGGTCTGAGTTACAGCAGCTCCTCTAAACGCAGCTCTCCGATTGGCTGCCTCCAGAAGCAGAAGGAGCTGAACTCCGGGCAGCTGAAGGTGGCGCTGTGCTCGGAGCTCCGCAGAGGGAACACGTGCTCCACCAGCTCGCTCAGCCGACTGTAACTACACGGAAACACCAACAAAGTAAAAAATGAATAAATACTGAAAAACATAAACACAGACTCCAGTGGTGATTCGGTACTTACGATGTTTTATTTCCTTTGGCTTGCTCGAGGATTAACTCCCCTCTGGGATTCACGGTGAATATCCGGCACACGGGCACACCCACCTGCTTGTAGGCAAAGACGTCCTAAGAACAGGAAGAAGAAAAAAGACAATAAGGAGCACTCCTTCACTTTTAATAAAATATAATCCGTAGAGGGAAAGAGGGAAAAAATGATTAAACATTTACACTGTCTCTGTTTCCGAAGGCTGCGTAGAAGGGATGCGTGTTTGGGAAGAACAGGTTCTTGATGTCGTTGAGACATTCGATCTTGAACTTCTCCGGCTTCTTCTCTATGACCTCTCTGAAAAGAGAATTACAGATAACAAGTTACAGACTCTGACGGCTTCATTTGAGTCGGTGGGCATCAAAAACATCCACAAAATAACCATAATAACCAAATATTACACGTTAAAAATCTGAGAGAATAACTCAAATGTTGCATTAAAGTCTGAGTAGTTTAGATTTAACTTATTTTATGACATATAAGCTTGACATTGTCTCTCCAGCTCGATTATTTAAAGAGATATCTTGTCAAATGTGATTTATTTTTTAAGATCATATTTAGTTGACCTTAACCTTTGACCTTTATGCTCCAAAAGTTAATCACCTTGTGATAAACACCCTCCTAATGTTCACCCCAGGTTTTGTGTAAATCCATCTGTGCATTGTTGAGTTATTTTGTACACACACACACACAGACACACACCGCCTGCTTCTGGCTTTAGTAACACTACTGTTATCTCTAGAGACCAGAGGACCCTGTCATGAACCATTTCATCTTTACTGTGTCTCATTCAGACGATGATGCTGCTCAGGGACGATGTTTCCCACCTGTGGAAGGCGGAGAAGAGGCTGCTGGGGGACAGCATGAGGGGCCCCTGGGGCAGGAGGGTCCCCCTGTCGTTCACCCAGTGCAGATATCCCCGCGTCATGTCAGCCATGCCGATCGCTCGGGCCGAACAGTACAGGAACTTGTACCCATTCCTGAAGAGGGAAGATAGTCATTGATAGATGAGATTTAATAGATCAGATTTGGCATCGTTATCATTTTTAGTTGACAGTCGTCGGTCTTACTCGTGCACTGAGTGGTAGAGCTTAGCGATGCCTTGGTGCGTCCAGTCTTTGCCGAGCTGAGGGAGAATCTGACCAAACACGTCGGATCTGTGGGAAGGAAATGATCTGGGTGGTAAACATCTTTCACTGCCTCGGAATAGACTCAAAACAGGTGTTGGATGTTCTCGTACTTGGTGATGGTGCCGTCGATGTCGGAGATGATGACCTTGTCGTCCCAGTTCCACAGGTAGATGGTTCCCACACAGCGACACGTGCCCTGGTACTGCGTGGTGATGCTGAAGCTGACGTCATTAAGCCCGTCTCTGAGCTTCAGGCTGGACTGTGAGAGAAAACACTCAGAGTTTCAGAAAAACAATTGCCACAGTTTCTGCCTGTGGCCAGTTTTAGCCGAAGTAAATGAGTACTGGGTGGTCTTACTATCTGGTCAGACGAGAGGCGGAGGGACTTCTTGTAGGAGGGACCAGGCGCCGGGTCCTCTGGCTGCTCACGCTCAATCGGCATCAGATCAGGTGCGTTGAGCTCTTTAGTCTCGTCATCGCTCGACCACTCGGATGTTTTGTGTCTGCGGGAGAGAGAACGCAGTCTGAAGCAGGAGGAGTAGAGCAGAAGAGTGATTTACAGTCAGCAGGGGGCAGCAGAGCTCAACGCCTGCAAGGATCTGAGGCCTTTTAGGTAAAAAAAATAGTTTGATCTCATTACTTTACTCTAAAAAAAATTAAATCCGTACAGATATTGAGCTCAAAGCAAAAAGAAGAATCTGAATAGCTGCTTATGTGTAAATTGTTTAAAATGTGTATGTTATTTCAGCCTCTGTGGCACATGTTTACCCAACACTGTGTGTCTATGTGTGTGTGTGTGTGTGTGTGTGTGTGTGTGTTGCTGCTGACTCACTGTGTTTCTGGGGCCTGGTGCAGGGCTGGACTCTCCCTGGTCAGTGACTCCTGTCTCTCTAACTTTGTCTCTGTTGACGACTGAGGAGAGGAGGAGATGTTATCGTCCTTTTAATGACGTGACGTAAGAATCTATCGTTAAAATCATTGGGCAGTGAAATGCAGGATATGAATTAGTCTTTATATAATGATGCAAATCAGGAGGAGGAATTTGGTTTACCGGCTCATTTGTCTCATATTTACAATGCAAATATACTTCAACAGTGTGGGATCCCCATTGATCTCTGCAGTGTTACACACACACACACACACACACACACACCCACACCCACACCCACACACTCACACACACAGACGGAGTTGTGACTCAACAGATTATTGTCCGAGTCACACGTTTGATACCTGCTTCACGCTGCTCTTCCTCCAGAACCACCAGCGGCCGGACTTTTTTGGCATCTTCTCCTTCACCCAGGCCTCCTCTGTCGCCTGCAGAATAAATATGTTGTGTAAACAGACGTCATGTGCTGACTCAGGATAAAAAACACATCACAACAGAGGATACCTTGGGCAAGTTCTTCTGGAAAGCCTGCATGCTGAGTATCAACGGTGCTGCCAGAGTCCAGTTGTAATACCTGGAGGGAGAGAAAGCTTGTGAGCCGTGGTGATGCACTCAAATATAAACAAGAGAGAGTGTGGATTAGAGAGGAGGAAGCTTCACCTGTTTGCTATCCTCACCACCAGATTAGGATTATCAATGATCCCTGGATTCTCTACGAATTCGTTGTAGGTGATGATGTGCTCCATGAATTTTTCTGGAATAAATTAAAACATAAAAGCCTCAATATGAACTAGAAAGTCAGTAAGCAGAGGTCATACAGTCCAAGAAAATTCAACATGTAATTCAGACTAAATAAATTCACACATTTTCAAAGATTTGCTTTATTTGTCACATTGAAATAAAGAGATAGAAATGTACACATGTAGATAAAAAAGGTAAATTAATATATGTCACTAGAATGTAACGTGTGGGGCAGATTAAAGATTTTTTTTTAATCCCTGAAATACAAAATAACTTTGAACTTCCCGTATGAGAAATCAATCTATTAATAGGTTATAATACACATGATGAATTACCTTTAGGGATCTCTGAGTTCTCTCCCACGCCTCCGCACAGCGACAGCGTGACGTCAGGGAGGTCGCCGGCTGAGTCGGACAGACACTCTGTGCCGCTGTCCGCCGCGGCGCTGCCCACCGACTGTGGCGACTGCGACCCGGAGCGCCCCCCCATCTCCACCCAGTGTTTAGGAACCTGCCCGGACTCACTGGAGAACGCACACGCCCCAGTTTAACACATTAAAGTCACCCAGTCTCAATGATATGACAGTTCAGCTTTATTCTCCAACCTGGTGGAGCTGATTCTCATCAAACTTATTTTGAAGCAGCTATTTTAAGGTAACAGTTCGAGGAAGTGAATACGACTTCATGTTTGGTTTGTACCTCTTGGGGAAGTAGCGGGCGACCACATCCGGCTCGAGTGCGTTCAGGTCATCCAGGTAAATGTCTTCAGGGCCCTGATGCTGACTCCTCTTCCTCACGCCTGAGTGAAATGAAGACGAGTCTGCTGAGAAAACGCTGAATGCATTAGTTTCACTTCCTTTTTCAACTCAGGCCCAAACAGACACCACATCCTTCCTGTTAACATTCACTCACACGAAGACTCTGTGTTGACAACCATCATGAAGTCCTAGACCTTAAAATAACAATGCTTCTTCACTTCCTTGGACTAATTTAGGACGATGGTATTGCAGCGTTTTCCCAACTCCATATGGTCCCTTGTTCTTAGGTGTCTTTTCATTAAAGGTAATTTTTTGGTTTGCCTACCTCATTGTTTTTATAAACCGAAGTTCACCATGTTACCTCTCCTGCTGGACGGGGGGTCTGTGGGTTTGGACGAAGCTTCTGTCTCGACACAAACAGCCGCAGAGTCTCCTGCTGCTGTGCTGCCTCCGCTGGCAGTAGAGCGGCTCTCCCTGCGGCTGGGCGGCGAGGACGTCCACCGGGTCTTCCGCTCTTTCTTTGTGTTGGGGTCGGGGTTACTCAGACGCGGCTCAGAGGTGAAACTGCTGCACTCTGAATTTGAGAGGTCGGGTTGGTGCTGCTCGATGTTTGTGTCGTGCTGAGAAGCTCCAGCCGGCTGTGGTTTGATGGTGCGAGGCTCCGGTTTGACGATACTGCAAATGGGATACGTGTCCCTCGCTCTTTCCTTCGACCCCTCCTCCATCTCTTCAGCACTCAAGATAACCCTGAAATGTGTTTTCCCCACGGGGGTGATGGTCAACACCTTTGGCACAGCTTTGTCCTTTTTGTTCACCTGAATGAAAGACAGTGCGGCACAAAGTAAAGCTTTAATATACATATATATAATATATATGTTTAGAGCCGAGGCTACGAGTCTAGATCTGAGCCGTTACCCTGGTAGATTCTGGAAACTCCCCCCACGTCCACTGCATGTGGGACTCGGCCCTGAGCGAGCTCCCTGTCGACTTCACCATCAGCTCGGAGTCGCTCTTGGGCTCGGACGTCTCCCTGCTGCAGGAAAAACACATTTTCACTGAGTCGGCTGAAACGGCCAGTTGGGAGTGAGTTGTTTTTATTCAGCTGTCTGTTTTGATGAAGTGAATTTGAAATGTTGCTTCTTCTCTCTGCCTGTATGAAGAGTGTAAATGTGTGGGTAGACAGCGTGTGTGTGTGTGTGTGTGTGTGTGTGTGTGGTCGTACTTTGAGCAGGGGGACCAGTCGCCGTCGGAGAAGGGGTAGCTGTCCCATTCGAGGGCGGTGAGGGGGGGAGTGTTGTTTGTGGTCATTGCTGTTCATCGTGGAGAGAGAAGAGGGCCTGGAGACAGGGAGACGATGAGATCAACAAAAGGTCCACAACAAAGAACAATAAACAATAGACTGTAATTAAAGATGGATGATCCGTCTCCACTTGTCGTGCAAAAATCTGCCTGAACTGGTCGGAGCCTGAGAGACAACTAACCAAACCGGGCAAGAATTCAGTTTTAACGTGCATTTAGACTTTTTCAATTTGTCCATGTCCAATTATCTAACATGGAAAAGGCTTGGCTTATGATGTGTTCTCCACCAGGGGGCGATCCAGGTATTTTGGCTTCACCTTTGGGGGGCTGTCGTGTCTAAGCAACCAACCTAACGTCTCCACTCACTGTCCGTTGTGTGCATTGAGCTCCTCGTCTGAACTGAGCTCACACAGCTCCGGCTCTGCGCCTGCAGCTGGGGCCGCCTGCTCCTCCTTGCGTGGCTCAGCTTTGTGCTTCCTCCGGCGCCTCTTCTTCTTCTTGCCTCCTGAGCTGGAGCAGGGCTGGATGTTTCCAGTGGCCGGGTCCTCCAGACTCAGACCGATCTCCGCCACTGATGCCCCACATCTGGGCTCCCTGCTCCGGAACGGAAGCTCCTCGGTGGGGATGGGCGAGGTCACCAGGTGGGCCGGGACGATGTCCTGTGTCGGGGGAGGAGACCTGCATCAACGTGATTGATTTCTACGAGTGAACATCTTCATTTTAACCACCTAATGTACAGAACTCACATTGTGCTCCTGAACAAAAAAGGCCTCTCCGTTGTCTCCAAGCTTCATTTGCAGCTCCACAGGTTCTCCATTGATTTCTATGTCAATCTGCAGAGTCAAATAAAAACACTTCACTCCATGTTCTCCTCAGTTGGCCTCAGGTTCTCAACAAGCATGTATGAAGTGTTAAAGCACCATAGGAATGTGTACAATACGGTTTCGTGGATCAAACTGTGCCACAGATTTACCAGAAGAATTAGAGTTAATCCACAGAGAAAAACAGGGAACAGCTTGTACCACAACTTCTGTCCCTGGATTTAACAAACTTGGACACACAAATGATTAAAAGTTCTTTCAAATCAAAATTGTCAACTTATATTTGAACAAACTTAATTAATTAACGTTTTAATAACTGAAGTATGTTACCAATCAGAGTAATTTCCCCTAAATTGGGAAACAATTGACTTTTTTCAGTATAATTTGGTAATCCATAAAACGATTTATTGCTTGATTCCAATCAATATTATCAATGCATTTATGTTTGCAAGTATCAAAACTTTAATTTTACAGGGTAAACTATGCATAAAATATGTCTATATATTTGGTTGTTTCTGGTGTTTTCTTTTTATTCATATGTTAAGAATAAATAATAAAGATTATGTTTAAACTGTAAAACATTGTCATAGGGTTTGATATTGAAAACATTGTCAAGTCTTCTTTTTTCGGCTTATATAATTCGTATCGCTCTCTAGTGCACATTAAGTCTCCTTCAACCTTTAAATTATCAGAAAGGTATGTGAAATTAATCACAATTGACATTTAATGAGGTGTAAACATAAGGTTTAACTCTTCCAGGTTGTTTCCTTCACAGTGACACAGGATGTTTTTGAGCCCACAGGCTTTTCAGAGTCTTATCTGTGACTGTTTGCGTCTCGGTCTGTCTCTGTGCTCGTCTGTGGCTGATAAGACTCTTCTGTGAGACACTCGTCTTCAATGGGATGAATCTTAACAAGGTGGGAGGACACAGTAAGAGGGTAAGTTGAGATTGAGCCTGTTTGTCCCACCACACCAGGGACGACTACACACAGAGGCTATAAATAGAGCGAGAGGGCGACCTGCTCCTGTGAGAAGCAGAGGGACGGAAATAGTTCAAGCGTCACAGTTTTACTTCATGTCCTCAGGCACCTGAGTCTGTTTTGCCTGGAGAACTGAAATCTGACAGCGTGCAGCTATTGATAGATAAATAAATTAAGGAGCTTTTTAGATTTTAGTGGTTGCCCAATTAATTAGGTATTACTCATCTCCAGTTAATCCTCCCTAATCTGCAGAAAGCCAGATTTGCACAGAGACAACAAGTTCTGATTGTTGATATAAAACTGGTTGTGAGAAAATGCAATAATAACTCATGTTGATAACAAAAAATGTAATGTTATTATTGTTTCCCTTCTTCAAAATGTTGGCTCACCACTTTCTCCCTGGAGCGCAGCACTCCCAGTTTACCGAAGCGGACGTGGAAAGGGGAACACTGGAAGGTCCCGTCAGGCTGTCGCACCACGATCACGTCGATGCAGCCGGACAGAGTCGCCTGATTAATCCCCTTGTACAGCTCCTTTACTGTCACCAGCACCTGGCCCGCCAGCTGCCCCACGTAGTTCATGGTGTCCACCTGTCCACAAACACACCTGAATTACCTGCAGGATAAAACTTCTCAAAAGCAAAGTCAAGCTGGTCCCTAAACGCAGCAGCTCTGGCCCATTTTCCTCAAAAGAGTGCTGAGATGACCAGGTCCTTGAATGCAGCAACATGGCGGCTGTACAGGAGACACTCAGTGTTTCTGTCTCCACAAAAAAGACATAGACCAGCAGCTTAGGTCAATACGAGACTTTAAAGAGCCTGTAGGTTTGAAAGGTTCTTTCTGTGTGTCGGGCCCTGTGGTGGACTGGAGATCTGCCCAGTGTGAAGCCCAAATTTTGTGTTTTTCTCTTTTGGCTTTGAACATATCAGAATAGGCAGATTTTAATCTTTGTGGTTTAACAAATAGTTTAAAAGGATTTGAATGTGTCTGTAAATCCTTTATTTATGATTCAGGCCTCAGGGCAATGCCACTGTGGTGAGTTTCTAAAACATAAAGCCAAAGCAAATCTGTGATGGACAAAGACTTATGGATTTGAACATGAAAGTTTGAGTCCAGATCGACTGAAAGATGATAAAAAAAAATAATCTGTGCATCTGAACTCTGCATCAACACATCGTCACAGGCTGTGATCAGTGGACGGGGAAGGATGTGGTTGAATCTGATCCTCGTCAACCTCGACTTTCATAATCGTTCTTTGTGTCTTTCCAGGATGTCACGTTACATTTTCATGTTATCTCACGAGCATTTTAATGTTTATTACGTAATCATCCAAAGCAATTTATGACATAGAGATAACTTTTAGTGCCATTGGTTTCTAGATGATATTCAAAATGTAACTCCGGAACAGCTCTTTTTTATTTTCCTGTGTGTGTGTGTGTGTGTGTGTGTGTGTGTGTGTGTGTGTGTGTGTGTGTGTGTGTGTGTGTTTCAGTATTGAACACAATGGACTAAATCGCAGCTGCATACCAGCTGATGGACTTTGACACCATTCAGTTTCTATGACTGGCAGCTTCTGCACCAGCTAAACTCGAATGAACTTAGAGAACGGCAAAGAGAAAATACAAAATAAACCGTCTGTTGAAAGTAAACAACACTAAATTATATCAGCCACAATGTGACCATGTACAGTAAGACTGGTCACTATGGCAACGGATACCATAATGGAGAAGTTTCTACCACAGCATGTTGTTCAGCTCATATAAAGGTTTCAGTTTCATTTGACGTCACCGTGTCTAGTTGCAAATAAATCAGGGTAACAGCTCTATGGTAACATAACATAATTGGTGTGTGGTAGTAGGTTTTACATTTCCAGGTATTGCTTTCATTAGATAAGACTATAAAAAACATCCCGTAATAGCATTTTAACATAATTTAATATGTTCTGCAGAGGTTCAGTGTTTGTGTGACATGGTTAGAAAATGAATTGTTTCATATTTGTGGATTTGAATGTCAAAGATGTCAAATTGGACTCTGCGACACTGTGACACTAATTTTTTCACATTTGTTTGGACTAAACAATATTCGATTAATCCAACATTAATCTGCAGATTAATCAATGATTCAAATCACTGTTAGCAGCCCTATAAAATACTTTTATCAGCAGATTGCTAGAGGAAAACTGTGAACGCTTCAAATAGATTCCTATTAAAACGTCCAGTCGGACATTTACCTTTATAAAGCGCAAAGGATAATAATGGCCCAGACTTAAAAAGTCCCAAACTCACCAGAGTCCAGGAGGACTTACGGTGCAGCTGCTGGCCCTGCTGCTCTATGGGAAACCTCTCTGAGAGCTCCATGTGTCCCCAACAAGATCTAACAGGAACCCTGGATCTGGTCTGCATGGACCGTCCTCAGCCTCCCTGCTCCTGCTCCACACCTCCCACAACCTCTCTAACCCCACAGCCACAGGCCTACCCCCCCCAGCCTGAGCCCTTACATAACCCCTCACTCAGCGGAGGGGACCACTGCCACTCAAACCCACTGAGGGAGTTAGACTGGAGGAGTTTGGATTTGTAGGTATATGGCTCATACTGTAAATAAAGTAGGACGACATGACTGCTCCCTAAAAGTGAAGCCAAATCATGGCTGTCGCCCCCTAGTGGCTGTCTGCAGTATGAGTCATTAACCCTGTCTCCTCCATGTTAGTTGATGGGACATGGAACAAACGAGAAGGTCTAAATACACGGCAAATTAATTTTTTAAGTTGGTTTGTGTCATTTGAGGTAATTTTTATCACACACATCTATGTTCAGGTGTTTTTCTGATGAGTTTGATCTTAATTGGTTATTTGAGGCTATAGAATTCGGGTGAAACGTCATGATTGACAGCTGTGGCCGACTTTTGATTGTTTGAGCATGATGTTGCAAGAGTTTAAAGCTTCAACACATTAATCTGATCTCCATGGATACAGTATAATTATAATAATATGATAATAAGATGACCCAGATCCTAAACTTGACAGATCCCGGTTCCTTCTCGAGCCAGAGTTTGAGGATGAATCAAGCACGACCAGTTCTCATCCTCACGACCAATGACAGTCCCTGTTTGGAAAGAGGGGACCTTAAAGAGGTGTTAATCCTGTTCACTGGATTAGGACTAATCTAGCTTTCCCTGTCGCTGCACGTTCCTCCTGCTCGATGCGTCCAAGTGTCCAACGTGAGCCGGCGTCAGCCAGTGTCCCGTGTCACTGATGTTTTCATTTCAGACATGAATACTAAACAAATCATATTAGTACCGCAGGGTTTTGACTCAACTGTAAATTGAGGATCTAGATAAGGAAGCAACTAAGGATTCATTTCAGTTTTAATTATTCACTTTTTAAAATTGTGAACAACATGTCCATCAAAGGTTCTCAACACCTCAAATCTGGAAAATGTTAGATTTAAAGTGAGGCGGGTCAATAAAACAATATCATCAATTATCCAAATATAAACAGCAAAACTTGTCAAATGTTTATAAGAGTATAAAACCACAACCTTCACTCAGGGGCAACAATCAGTCTTTACACTTATGTAATGTGACACTAATCTTGATAATTATGACTGATGTTAAAATTATGTTATACTTTTTGACCGTATTGCTCATCCCTGGTTTAAACTCAGAAGCAGCAAAGTAGCATATACAGAAAGAATTGGTGCCTTCAATGACTTTTAATTCACTTAAAATGATAAAACCGTAATGAATTATCAGAAATTAGAATTTGACATTTATCGAAATATATGAAAATATTTATCTTGATATATATTTTGAAGTCATATCCTTCAGCTGCAGTTATAAGTTGTTGTTTTTTTAACAGAGAAACAGCAAATCCTCACCACATTCAAATATCTCATACAGTGAATCAGTTATTAAAATGATCAGGGTTACAACACCATAAATCTCAGTAAATATTTGACTCTCATATCCCAGATCATATGTGAGGCAGTACGTTGATGTGTACATCTCCTAAATCAAAGTACAGGTTACTGTTAAACACAATCAAGCCACAATCAGCCCCACAGGATCAGAGGTTCATGATATATTTAAACTGAGCTCCACAGCCTCACGTGCACCTGTAGATGATGTTAATGTGACTTTCATCTTAACATTGGACATTAAAACCTGCAAGTTTCCAAAGATATGATGCGTTCAGGGACACAGAACAATCTTTTCATAGAAATAGAAAGAGAAACATTGAACACTCATAATTTGCTGTTGTAAAACCAATGCTTCCTCTCTCGTGCTCACCGCTAATATCCGCCGTCGCCCCTTCACATGCGATGTTCACGATCACACAGGAAACTTTAACAAGCTCCAACTCAGAGTCTAAGTTATTATTATTATTATTATATACATTTATATACAGGATAATGAGAGGTGAAATGATCGTACCTGCAACAGCAGCAGCAGCAGTCGCCTCTCTCTCTCTCTCTCTCTCTCTCTCTCATCTCTCTCATCTCTCTCTCTCTCTCTCTCTCTCTCTCTCTCTCTGCTGCTGCTGCTGAAGCCGCCGCACCACGTGACCGCGCACCGCTCAGCCTGCACGTGATCACCCTGCACCTCCCGCACGAGGACACTAAAGTTCATTATCAGAGTGGCAATGTACATGTCTATAATTATAATATAGTTTTACAACGTACTGCCACTTGTTATTGTTTGTGTGCTGAACGTTGAGCTGGTTTTATTGTTGTAACCTTGTCAGCACTTTGGACATGCGGGCCAAATTAAAAAAGTCAAAATGGTTTCTGTCATTTTAAATATTTCACACAGTGTTTTTTTATTTAATTAGTTATAAGATGCTGTAAAAAGGAGGGGGGGGTTGACATCATGATTGACAGCTGAGAAGGACTTGGTGGAGCATGTATTGGGGGGGGACCTCCACAGTTCTAGCCTCCAATTGCTATGGTGAATAAATAAATCATGTGTAAAATGTACATATATAAGTTATTATAATCATTTACTGGCTCTGGAAGGGGAAGTATATTTTCTTCATGAGCAGCTGTGTCACAGGGGATAGGCTCATTGACGCGTGTGACTTTAACACATTTTATCTGTTCAGTTTCGATATGTCTGTTCAATGTCAACATCTTCCCACCTGCAATCCTGTTAACGCTTTATAAAACATTATTACCCTGCATATATTATTTTATATTTCTGTGTTTATATTGCATGTTTATTTTTTATACTTCAGCGCAGGTGACAACCAGCGATATATCTGAAGAACATCTCGAGAGGAAAGTCACAAACTGTGAAGTTAAAGGTCACGATGACGTAAACAATCATGTTTGTTGATGTAATTCCACTTACTAGGAAGCGTTACTCATGCTTCCTATTTTTATCTTCCCCTTTCTGCCAAAGTACACTGCAAATATCCTTTGATTTGCTCTGATCCAGTAAAATATTTAATGAAACTAATTTGGAATTAAAATAACTTTTCATCAAAGCAGAAGAATTTGTATAAACCGTTAAACACCAAATTTGTACGTGCATAAACCTGCGTGAGTGTTTGAGGGGCTGCAGTTCTTCTTGCATCTCCATGATCTTAACTGAATCCCTGAAACTTTTTACACTTGTTGATTTGAATCAATTCTGCTCCGTTTCACCTGAAGAATTTCTCCTGTTTGCTTTGTTCTTCTCTGCGACAGGAGCGTGTTCTGCCTCTTTAATCCTCTGAGCCCGTGTAACTCTGTGCATTCTCAAATCTCATTAAAAACACCATAAACCAACTAGTGAGACGAGTTCAATCCAGAAATATGTTTAAACAGTTCCTTTATTCAAACAAATAGGAAAAGGATAAAACTGTAAGATAAAAATCCAGATCAAAAAGATTTGATTGTGATAACTGAAAACACAACTATCACAGTCGACATGAAACTCCACATCAAACTTGTAGATAATATATATGTATGAGTAAATAATGCTTTTCTCATTCACTCCGGCTGTGTCCTCTCAGCCTCTGGTTGGTCGGCTGAATCTGAATCTTTTGTTTCTGCAGCGGCTTTGACTTTCATCTTATTCTTCTTCTCCTCCTCCGGTTCCTCACTTTTTCTGTCCTTTTTGTCTTCTTTCATTTTCACAGGTGGCGTCTTAGCTATAGATTATGAAGGTGAACAATCATTAGTAAACATGTCACACCCACACACACACACACAGATATGAGCCTCTTTCATTCCCTCTCACCCTTTCGCTTTTGCATCTCTATCTTTTCCTGGGGAGTGTTTGGGCCAAACACCACATTTCCCTCTGGGTCGGTCCAGTATGACGTCACGCCCTGGTCAGGCGTCTCCTCTGTGGTTTCCAGCTGGAAGGAGGCAAACGTGAGATTAGAAAACAAATCAGCAAACTCAGCCATCAGCCAAAGAATGATGGTCCACTACTTACCCATGAAGTGCAATGAGGGCAGATCTACCATTGTCAAAATAATCCACTTGATCACAGTAAAAACAAGAATCTTGCATAAAACAAGTCAGCTAGCCATATGACTTCATTTCATGTTTTAGAGTGTGTTGTAGTGAATCATATTTTTCACATGATTTATCTTTGAAACAGATTTTCTTACTATTGCATAAGAAGGATCTTAGAATACAATGTATTATATGGTGTATAAATAATGAAGCCCTCTGGGACGAATTTTTATATTTTGACCTAAATGATCAAATTCCAAAAGTCAGTTAGCCCACATACACTTTTTTAGCCCATTTACTGTTAAAAGTCTATATTATATTCATATTGTGATTATTATTTTATATTATTATGATAAAGAGAGTGTTCCTCAGTTTACATATTATTTAATCTTATCTGGGTCCCGAATACAGTTTCACGAGAAGCAGCAGAAGACAAATAAGATAATAAAACTCTACATAATGCAACATGAGAATGTATTTGTTACATCTTCCCTGTCTGGGAAATTCCAACAGGTTCCAAACCAAATGTCCCCAGTTTCACAGACTTCCTGCAGAGATTTGTCATCTATAGAAGAAGAACTTTGTCGTGAGAACTCGTGCCCCTTTAACTCTGTGTGTTATTAGAGCTGCTGTGAAAACACTGTTGCTTTACATCGTCTATAACTTCCAGTCAGTGAACCTAAATAGAGACGTGGATCTGCTAATCCACATGTTCTCTGACAGGAGGGAACTAAAAAAGATTTGATCTTTCTGTCTGTGAATGTATAAAGATGAAGCGAGTCAAAAAAAGTTTTTAAAAGTAAAAGTAAAGTTATTATAAAATAGAACATATTAGAAATCCATCTGCCGACATGTTTAGAAAACAGCTCAAAACGTATATTTACGACCTTACTTTTAATTTCTTCAATCTTAACCTTACTTTTACCCGTTTTTCACACATTTTATTGTTAGAACATCTTTTCCTATCTTAGTATGTTCTGTTTTTAAGCTTCTGTTTAATGTAAAGCACCTTGAGCTGCATTTTACACAATGGAAATGCTATATAATAACGTTTGCTGTTATTGTTCATGTATATTTCTATCGTATATTTGGTCAGTGACGTGAATGTCACATTATTGTAGCTTCCAAGGCCCCATCAGTGAAGTGCACCATGAACAATAAACCAATATGGGGTTGGATTACAGTGTAGGGGGGGGGAATCCATGCTGGTGGTTGATCCTCAGGGAGTCCGAGTGTACAGAAATGGTGGTGATGGGGGGGGAAACAGGGAGGAATCTACTGAAACGAGAGAGTGAATAGTGAGAAGGTGAAGGGTGGAGGGTTCAGACCAAAGTGAGACGACTCAGAAAGAAGGAAGAGGAGGAGCAGTGGGAGGAAGTGGGTGAGAACATGCTCATTTTTTATTAGTCTCATCAAGAAACAGGGAGAACAGGAAATATCACCATGATGATCTTCATCATATCATTATGAGTAAAGGAGACATGGTGCACAGTGAAGGGGAAGGCATCACAGCGGTGAATAATAATAATAATGATGATGAGCAGACGGTTGGGCTGACGTGTTCGTTACAGACATGAAACAAGGGAAGTGACATCATGATCACAACATTCAAAGTGACTGTGAATCAAATGGACCAAACAGAAAACAGGGCGGATGAAATGACACGTTTCATTAAAGATCCACGTTTTAGTCCATTTGCAACAAATTCGTTACGAGCCAAAACTTTTCTCCAGCAGTGAGGGCTGACTTTACATTGCTTCATTTTAAAAGTTGTTCTCCAAAAGCCCAAAACACAAGAAGTGTGAGGAGCTTGTAGAGATGATCTCAGCTCGATTAGCCAACATGCTGGAGTCGATAGAGAGATAAATTGTTATTTGTGACAGTGAATCCCATTAGAGGAGACAGGGTTTAGAGAAAAGACATTTGTGATTTTGAGATTTTAAAGTTGTCTGTAAACACTGTCTTCTTCTTTTACCTTCGCTGAGGAGGATATGTTTTCACCCCCGTCCCTTTGTCTGTTCATCATCAGGATAACACAGGAACTACTGAACAGATTTGTCATTGACAGACTGATGTCAAGAACGTGAACAAAAAGTAGTAGCTCTGCTTATTTAAGTTTTCGACATAATTTGAGGCAAATGGGATAAAACATGGGTTTAAAATTCATTCAACTCTGACTTCAGGATTTTTTTTATTCCAGGTTGCGTCCGACCAACACAACATTATCTTCAACTAATGTGTCGTTTCCTATTCTAAAACAACACGTGCCTCTCTGCACAAACACAACTTTACACAAACAAAAACTAAAATTGCACGAGTGACATTTCTGAATAGGTCACAAATACCTCATCATGTTCAATCAGATTCATTGGATCAAATCTTCGTAGTTCTGTCTAAACTGTTGGACATCTTTTGTTTTAGCACCTCTAGAGTTAATTTTTAATCCTACACAACCACCTCACAACTTCCTCTCACCTTTATCTCTCCTTAAATATTTTTTTCCAGTGTTTTTTTTTCTTTCTTTTATACATATTTACGACAAGATTTGGACCGCTTCTATTTTTTCTTGCCGGCCGCCTCTTCAGGGATGAAGACACTTACGGTGAAGTCCCCGCTCTCCGTGCCGTACTTGTTCTTCACCAGGATGCTGTATTTGCCGGTGTCCGACGTGTTCACGGCCGTGATGGTGAAGCTGGCGAACTTGCCGGACTCGAACTTCAGGATGCAGTGGTCGTCGGAGGTGATCTCCCTATCGTTCTTCAGCCAGGTGACCTTCGGCACGGGGTCGCCCGAAATGTTGCAGGTGAGATTCAGGGCCTGAGGCACAGATAATAACCAATATCGAACATTAGAGTAATTACACATATATTTTAGCATTTGGAAAAAACTGTCAGCTGTTGAGTTTATAAAGACACATATGAATTAGTTTGTTATTTCAGCACCTTGCCCTCCTGGATGGTGACCACATCAGGCAAACCTCCTGCTACTCGAGCACGACCTGAAAGATACAACATGTAACATTTAATTTCTCCGATAGCTTAGATTTGTTAAAATGAATCAGAGTAATATGAAATCTGTTTTCAATTATAGTCTGAAAAGATCTGCTCCTGTTCTGTGACGGTAGTGATATTTCAAGACTTCTGATAAATCAACACCCTGGATCCATAAGTTGTTTGCTCATATTTTTCAGTTTAAGTCACAATAAGAACAAAGCTTTTAAAAATCATATGAAACATTATATTGTTAATATAAAAGTGGACAACAGACAGGTCTTGATGATGGTTCAACAGCTGCTGTGAACACCGTGTTACTTACCTTTCTCTGCAACAGCAGCGGACCTGAGGAGGTAAAAAAAAAGAGGGAACAACAAATTATATCAAAGTTGCTGAGAAGTGAAACTTAACCTGCATCATACAGAACTAATTTATTTATTTCCTCAAATAAGAAAAACACACCATTCTTTCTAATGTGTCGGTCATCATATGGATAATAACTTACTTGAGTCTCTGGAATTCTGCAAAAGCGTCATCAAATGCTGCAAAACAAAAGTCAGGAATCTTAATATTTATTTATTGGCTAAATGAGATTTAGTATAAGTATAAAAAGTCAGTTAATGGTCATAAAAACACATTTAATACACTTTTTAAATTCAGACTTATACTGCATCTCAAATATAGATAAAAAAGTTATCTCAGTAAATGTGTGGTTATAAATACACTCTGGCTCTCACCTTGACCAGACAACTCCACGGTCCTCCTCAGGCCTCCCTTTCCGTCGTTGAACTCGATGGCGTACTTGCCCGTGTCTTTCTCTGTGGGCTCAGTGATCTGCAGCCACAGCTGCTCCCCCACCACGCCGCTCTTTATACGGTCAGAGAAGGAGATGGCTGAATCTCTGTCAGGGAGACGACACAGACGAGAGGACAGTGAGAAACATGTCCACGTGGAATTCTAGTTGCTAGAGTAACTAACAGCTAATCTGAATCAACACAGCTATATATAAAAATGCACGGAGGACTAACTTGTAGTGCCATGTCACTTGGAGTAAATCGTTATAGAAGTTGACGAAGGTGTAGAGTCGGATGCCCTCGTCTGTGCTTGTGATCTTCAGCGGAGTGGAGGAATTGGCTGCAAGTATAGAAAACACCATAAGTTTTTATTTTTTGGTAAAAGAACAAGTTTTAAATCTATCGGCTGTAACATTACGAAGCAACAAAATGTTTCCTCTTACCAATAAAACTGAAAACTTCATTCATCAAGTCCTTGAAACCTTTAAAACAAGAGGCGTTGATCATTTGAAGTGATATAAAAGGGATAAGTCACATCTGTGTGAGTGTGTTCTCCACTGAAGGTCACCTTGATCCGTCAAATTCAACGTGGACGTGTCCTTTCCTCTGTCGTCCTTCAGAACCACCTCGTACACACCGGCATCCTTCTTGGAAATCTGACAGAGAGAAAACAATGAATTAACCTCAGTCGTAAAAATACAACACTGAGCGTCATTGAGACTTTTTGCAGGAAAATGTTTGTATTCATGAGAAAAGACAAGCTTTTTCTCTTCTGCTTTGGATGCTGCAGAAAACACATATATAGGACCAACTGACAGACAAACAAACAGATATATATAAAAAAAAATGTATTTAAAGAAAGCATTCTCAAGGCAAAACCAGAAATGAGCGATGACGACAACAGAAAACTGATCCCAACTTTTATCTTTCTCCAGATTACGTCGCTGTCGGCTGTGTTTGCCGGGCAGTCACACTGAAATGGGACACATGACATCATGTTTATGGGTTAAAACTGAGATGGAGAGACAGACAGAGACGCTTAGAGACGACACAGAGGATGAGAGGGAGAGAGAGAGAGAGAGAGAGAGAGAGAGAGAGAGAGAGAGAGAGAGAGAGAGAGAGAGAGAGAGAGAGAGAGAGAGAGAGAGAGAGAGAGAGACAGATGGAGACAGAGGACAGGATTTGAATCAAGGTGGAGAGGAAAGAGCTGAGAGAGGATGACGGAGCAGTTAGAGAGAGAAAGTGAAATGGCATTACGGGATATGGGTAAGTTACATTTATTTTAAAATAAAGTTAATGCTGAAGACTCATTAGGAAATTAGTCAAATAAATGTTTTTATTAGTCCTTATCTTTTTATTTACGTCCTCTGACTCAAAGACAGTATCTTGAAGAAAAAAAACCATTAAATGTAAAGAAGTAAAGATACAAACAGAGGATATCACCCTTTACAGTCATATGTGCAAATGTATTCTGTGACAAATATAAAGTACACATTTATAAATATATATATACACATCAGTTCACACATCAAGCAGGCGTCTTCTCTCACCTGAGCTATTTCCAGTTTGAGCACTCCCTCTGTGAATCCCAGATGCTCGTCTGCCTTGATCTCTTTTCCGTCTTTGTACCACAGCGCCGAGGTTTCCTTCTTCACGTTGCCGACCTGAAACGCAGCCCAGCAGCAGGATGTGAGGGAATGTCTCATGGTGTTTTATTCAAGATGTTCTCCATGGAAACGCTTTAAAAGTTCTGTCTCACCTTGCACTTCAGCACAACACAGCACTCAGGCGTCACCTCGTAACTCAGATACTCGATAAAGTGAGGACCTGGAAAGAACAGGGCAGTTATGAGGATGGAAATAATAACCTTTAATACAAATATAGATTAAGAACCATCTGTATTCAGTAGAGCCGAAATGTTTAGTATTTTAATTCCAAATGTTTGCTGGTTCCAGTTTTTTCCATAATTAGCATTTTCTGCTTTACAGTGTGATTGTAAAGGGAATTAGTTGTTTTCAACGGTTGACAGGAGAAATCGTTTATTTACTAATTTGTTTAATCAATCAAATAATAAGCAGATTAAAATGATAACAAGAAAACCATAATTTGAGTGAGTTAAAGCTCTAGTTTCCACTTTCCAGTTAAAGCTCTAGTTTCCAGTTAAAGCTCTAGTTTCCACTTTCCAGTGACTGTAACATACCTTGCTTTCTGATCCACTCTTTCATCTGGAACTCTGATTCCTTCTGCAGCCCCTTGAACACTGCAAATAAAAAAGGTTTAAAACTGTTTAAATCCAGGTTACATTATCCATATTTAGTTTGGGATCCTGGTTTACAATGTGCATCCTTAAATGTTTTACTGCCCTCTAGTGTCCAGAGAATGGATCTGCTGGACTCAGATCTGAATCTCTGCCAGCTACACATGAACAATTATTTGGGCTTCAGTCATTTCTATAAATTATATATTAATGCCAAAGAAGTGAGTAAATACCCATTGACTTCCCCATAGATTTAAGCCCCTGATGTAGTTTAATTATCATGAAGCACAGTAGTCTTGCTGGAGTCAAGTTGTATACCAGTTTGGACCAGTATCCTTTCCGAGATGTTTTCTTTTGCCTAACATACCGTCTCCTATCAGCACCAAGCTGGACTGGTTGGTGGCTTTCCCGTCTTTCAGCTGGAAGGTGAAGGTGCCCTCGTCCGCTGGGGTCAGAGAATCCATGATCATCTCGATCACGCCGGTGCTCTTGTCAAAGTTCATCTTGTATTTCTGCAAAAAAAAAGGAGGACAACTTCAGGAGTGTTGATTAAGCACAGAAAAGAAAAACAATTGTTGATGATGATGAGTTTGCTTTGCTGCTCACTGACCTCCCCCTGAGAGATGAGGTTCTCATTGAACACGTAATCGACTTTCCCATCGGCGGAAATCTTCTCGGCCTGCAGCCAGAAGCGAACTCTGCCTTTCTCCAGCAGCTCCACAGCCAACTCTGACTTCAGGGGAATAACTACATGTATAAAAGAGAAGGGGTAAATGAAAGAAGCTCAGAGAAAGCAATCCAGTCCTTAACACAGCAGTGAGAGGATGTGAGGCTGAAGTACTCACCGGGGAATTTGTGGTCGTGACTGACCTCCAGCAGCCTCTTCAACTCTGTCAGAGATAAGAGAAGGTTAATAAACAGAGATTTACGAAAAGATCAAAACTGAACTGATTGTTGAAACGTGTTCCTACCTTGCTCAGAGAGATCGTAGCTGGATGAAGCTCCATCAGTGTGGGTGACGATACAGGAGTAAAGGCCAATGTCCTCCTCTCCAGGTGTGTTGAAGACAGCTTTAGATCTGCAGGAAAACACAGTATTATTCATTTGAACAACTGTGTGTGCATCATAGAGTCTCACGGCTTTACAGATTTGGACGTCTCACTTGTTTCCCTTGGTCTCCATAGTCAAGCGGGAGGGGTCTGTGATCTCCTCGTAATTCTTGGACCACACGAATTTGGAGTCAGGGGTCAGGTCGCAGCATTCGAAGTTCAGGGAGATGATGCCGTCATCGTCCACGGCCACGACGATCTCATTAGTGCCTGAAACCACGGAGAAACGCTGTAGACATGCTGTAGAGATTTATTTCATTATCACCATCATTTCATCACACCGCCTGTATTTCCTCCTACCAGGTTTGGTCACAGCAGAAACCGGCTCTGTCTCTTCAGAGGTTTTTCCAACACCGGCTTTATTCTGAGCACGAACACGGAACACGTACACCTCTCCCTCCTTCAGGTTCTTGATCTGTGAAATCACATGAAAATAAGTCAGATCACAAACTAGCTTCAGAAACATGTGACCATGAAGGATGAGAGGGACTCCAGGTGGTGGCCACCTTCATGTACGTCTTCTCCTCGGCCTTGTTGTTGACGCTTCTCCACGCCTCCACCGGGGCGTCCTCCTCCTTGATGTCGATGTAGAACCCGTTGACCGGATCGCGGCCCTGGTACACAGGTGGTTTCCATAGCAACACCAGCGAGTCGTTGCGCACCTCTCTCACCTGCAGGTCGTGAGGAGGTCCTGTGGGAAACACATGGGAAAATGTGATAACAATCTGCAGGTCTGCACAGTACACGTTCTGTCAGGAGGTGAAACAGCCGGTGGAACCAACCTGGCACAGCGATGGTCCACTCCTCACACAGGAAGGTGTCACTGGGAAGTGACGGGATGCCAACACCGGCCATGTTGGCTGCTCGCACCTGGAACTGGTACTTCCTGTTCTCCATCAGGTCGGACACCTGAAGAAAAAGACACATGGTGATTGTTTGGTTTTCCATTAAGATCCACATCCATATTGGTTTTAACCCGGTGTTCCATACTCACTCTGTAGGCCCTCTCACTGACGGCCTTGATGTTGGCCTCGTGCCACTTTCCCGGCACGCCATCTATGACGTCACGGTAATCCACGAAGTAGCCGGAGATGTCAGCACCGCCGATGAAGCTCGGCTGTTTCCAGGCCAGCACCATGGCGTCACGAACACACTCCAGGACGCTGATGCCAAAGGGCGGAGCCGGGGAGGCTGAGAGGACAGAAAACTCAAATTAACACCACAAACACGATGATGTCATGGGAAAGAATAACATTACATCAACCCTTAAATCCCATCTGTGATCACACCTCGGTCCAGCTGCTCTCAGCAATTTAAAAACCTCGATCTATATGAAAATTATTCAGTTTAAACAAAGTATTTCTAGTACATTTGTTTTGGAAATTATCTTTCTTGCCAAGAGTCAGACAAGATTTTGATTACCATATCTACAACTAAATTGATTTATATGATATGTAGCTAGCCTAGACACATTTGGGTTAGGGTTACAAAACATTTGATAACTTTCTAATAAACACTCTGCAAAGCATGTAAATTAATAAACTACAGAAGCACTTAGAAGTAGAATAGATTTCCTCAGCGAAGTCCCAGCAAGAAAGAAAACCAGAATATATGTTCCAAAATTACTTAAAAGTCTCAAATAGAAATAAGGTAGGTTGATGGAGGGACATTAAGAAATAGTTTATCTCTAAAACAGATTCCTGTAAAGTGCTGATAGTAAATTGGTTCGTCACACACATGTAGTCAGGTAAACTAGAAATGTTTTTTATTTAAAGGTCTCATATCACATGTGTCCTGCTCTCGTGTTCGCTGGATAAACCACTTGTGCTCCCTGTGACATACATGTGTGTTAAAGTGCTCAGAGTGGTGGCAGCTCCCGGGCGCCACTCGACTGACGCCAGACCACCGAGTGCAGGAGGTTGTGGGAAAGTGGCGTCCAGCATTGACAAGCGTGACTGTGGTGACCAGTTACGGTTTGCTGCTTTTTACAAAGACTTACCTGTGATTGGAGGATACCAGTTGAGCTGACCCCCTTCTGTTTATTGATTATTTGGCCTTGTAGAATTGATAAAACATCGGAAACTCTTTTATTTGTATTGTGAAAGAGTTGTGTATTTATTGGATTGTAGGTTGGGGTTGGGGGGGGATGTTGTTGTATTTGAGGGTTTCCATCTGTGACCGGTGCTCACCTGTCGACTCCCTCCTCGGCCTCGCTGGCTCCGGGTCAGCCTCTACAGAGAACTTACGTGCCTGTGCTGCCTCAGGCCCGTCGGCTGTCTCTACATCCTGAACCCCAGCAGTGACTGGCTCTAAGCATGTAGCTGTGTCTCTGTCAGTGTGTGAGTTAGAAACCGAGCCTGACACGGACTCTGGGACCGGGTCTTTTGCCAGGTCAGGGGCCCGGGACACACTGCCTCTCTTGCCCCCCTTGTTTTTACCCTCGGAGGGGTCGGGCCCAGCAGCCCCGGCCCCCTCCCTGGCTCCGGTGTCAGTCTGAGCTTTTTTATTGCACTTTTGCTTAGTGTCAGGGGAGGACTGGACAGTTTCATGCGTGCCCGTCCAGCGTGGCCTGTGCTCAGTTAGTTGGCCAGCGTTACCCCCCGGCCCTGTCTCCGGCAACACACCATGAGGGATGCCGCCCCCTACAGGAGTTAAAGCAGAAGAGGCTTCTTTAAAAAAAACAGGCAAGAAATCACAGCTCTTATCTCAGTCCCACAACATAGAAACAGGCTTTAAAGACTAAACACATCTACAGTCATTACATCACGTTCAGTAAAATGTCTTCATCTGACTGGAAGTGAAAAATGAAGACAAGATGATCAATAAGTGTCATCCATGTGACTGGTAGGAGTATGAGAACATGCAGATGCGTGAAGAAGAACAGCCGAAGACCATGGATGTGCAGACTTTGCACGAGATAACAGAGCATGCGGCTCGGCACAAAGTCGACCAGTGAATGAGTGAGATCCAAAGCTTGAGAGTTGTGTTAGTTTTAATGCAAAGAGAAATTAGGGAACACATGCATGAGATTAGAAAGAGACAATTACTACAATGGCAGCTTTGTTCTGTTTTGCATTGTTTGTTTTGGAATAAGGCTCCAGATCAATGTAATCATCGATCGACTTTAAGCACAATCATATCTTGATACATGAAAATGCTTAGTTACTCTTCTTTTACTGAATTCTGTTGTTTGAATTAATTCCATCCCAACTTGAGCGAAACATTGTTCTTTCAAGTGACACTATATAACTTTTACTGAGCAACAGCGCCCTCTACAGCCACACATGGTGCTCTGTGTCTGAGCCATTATTTCTGATTTAGACTTTTAAAAAACAGCCTCTCACTGACTGAGACTATTTCTATCTGATTTGAAAAAAATATTTATAATCTCATAATTCAGATAATTACTCAACAGAACAATACCACTGCCAGGTTAGCTGCTTAGAAAGAGGTTAGGAGAGAGTTTACTTCTTTAAAAGGTACCGGTGAGGGAGGGAGAGAGTGTGCGTTGATACCTTTAGCACCAAGTGGGGGTTGCCGACACATTTTGTGCCCAGGACGGGTGAGGGAACCGGGATAATGGAGGTGGGGTGGGTGGTGTGTGACATTGTGCTGGTTTGTATCATAGCTGACCAAGATTAGAGGAAGTCTACAAGTCCTGACTCAGGCTGAGCAGGGAGGTGGAGGAGGTGGAAGAGGTGGAGGAGCCGGGAGGAGGTGGGAGGAGGGTGAAGGTGCGGCTGAACAGGGTGTGGGGGTGGGGTGGGGGGGGTCACACAGAATAAGGTGACAGGGAGAAGAGGTGGGACCATGATGGAGAAAGTGTGGTGGGGGTGTACAGTAGATGCTGATGATAAAAACAGCTGAAGACATGTCTCAGAGAAGAATATTGAATCTTACAATACCTTCTAAAATTTTAACCCAAAATAAAGTTCTAATTCAAAATAAAAATGATCATGTCTGTGGTATGAACCCGACATCTCACTCACCAATAGCAGCCTTCACCTCCACAGGCTCAGACTCTGGGGAGAACTGGCTGAGCCCTGCTGCGTTCACTGCCCTCACCCTAAACACGTACTTCTCTCCCGTCGTCAGACCGTGGCAGATGAACCTGTGAACATAGATGTAAATGTATGGTTAATCTTAAATGCCTATAAGAGCACCTCATAAAAACAATAATATGAGATGTGGTTTTACCTAGTTCCATTTACAGGCTTGTTGTTGCACGGCTCCCACACGTTGCTGCCCACGATGCTCCCCTCGATGTAGTAACCCACCAACTCTTTGGCATCACTGGACGCTGCCCAAGACACGACCACCGATGTGTCTGTGTTTCGAATGGGGACGACTTTGCTGGGGGCTGATGGGATATCTGAAGAACAAAGTATGTTTCAGATACTTGAACTGAGAATGAAACTAAGCCTCACCTCCTCCATGTGAGCGGTTGGGACATTGACCACTGATCAAGGTACATTTTCCCCCTTAATTAGTTTTTTCAGTAGTTTTTTGCTTGTTCAATGGAAACAATACAAGACTCGTCGTCCATCTTCATCTATGGTCTATGTACGATTTCTCACCAAGCTTGTCGCCAACTGTGGTGGCCTCCGTCGGGTCGGAGGGTTCACCGACCCCGGCAGGGTTGCAGCACCGGACCCGGAAGCTGTAGGACTTCCCCTCGGCCAGATCGAACAACGCAAAGCGAGGGGACTTGACTGGGAGCTCTGTGTTCACCCTCTGCCAGCTATCTGTTCCCGACACACACTGACAAACAAGCACACAAGAATCCATCCGTCAGCCGTCATAGTTCCAGATTTAGTTCAGATTTAGCTGTAACACGTAAGAATATAATTTACCTTCTCCACGTAGTACATGACTCCCTCCAGGCCTTTCTCTCCAGGAGGCTTCCAGCTCAGCACCACGTAGTTCTTGGTCGCCTCCGTCACCTGGAGTTCAAGAGGTCTGCCAGGAACAATGCCCTCTGTTGGTCAAAAGATATAAAGGATAAGGTAACGTAGCAGTCATGTCGCTGGGTTTCATGGAGATAAATATGTTCATCTCCTACCTGCAGGTTCCTCCTCTGTGACAATGATTTGGCCGGTCCAGGGAGCAGAAGTACCTGTCAGCAAATACATCATTCATTATCATGTAAAAGTTAATTATCCCATGTTTTCATATTTATATTTTCTTTAATTGGTGCATTTTCAAATCAGTAATTCTGCCAAGAATTGTTTTTGTTGCCATCGTAGTAGTAAAACCTTAAATATGATAAGATATATCATATTTTACTGCTGCTTTTCAGGTAACAAAGCTCTAGGACAGTGGTAGTATGGCGTCTATCACACAAGCTGTTCAGTTGTACTTCTCAAGCGGGCGCGGTCAGCCGGGTCCATGGCGGCCACTGGTTCGGACACTCTGGACGGGTGACTCATGCCGCTGTTGTTGATAGCACGCACGCGGAACACGTAAGAACGACCTTCCACCAAACCGGTCACAGGGAAACGGGCGAACTTGACCGGCGTGTCATTGCACTGGATCCAGTGGTTGGTTCCAACCTCACACCTAAATGCATATTAACCATTTAAATCACATATAACAGCTTTTTAAAATCAACGATTGATGCACAGCCCAGGCAGCAACGCCCTGACTGACCTGTCCACGAAGTAGCCCAGGATGGAGTTGCCGCCATCGACAGCCGGCTGCTTCCATGTGACGATGATGTAGTCCTTGTTGGCGTCGAGACAGCGAACGTCCAGAGGGGCTCCGGGAGCGCCTTCCATCTCAGCATCAGAATCTGAAACAAACATGATTATTAAAGATCTGCATACTCTCATTTACATGCGTGTAGCCTGAGTGTTCTGTTGTCTTTTCACATAGGAGGTTATGTTTCCACTATAGACTGCATATAAAGGTTTCCACATGTGTTTTGTTTTGTTTGTTAATTTGTTTGCAAGACTATATTAAAATTACTGAACTGATTTCAACCTAACTTGATGGAGGTTGTGGGGAGTGGGCGGTGTGGAAGAGGATTAAAGAGGCGATTCCAGGTATATATATTATTTCTTTCTTTGACTATGAGTGTCATTCTAGTTTTTATATTTACTCAACTTTGAATGCAACTACAAAACAGTTTACACTTAAGCATTCTAGCCGCTTTAAGTGTTCTTCGTTTTGCCCTGAGTTTATCTGTGTAGCTGCAGGGCTCTATGCCAGGAATGTCTCTGGGTCCCGGAGTCAAACACAAGCCGAGAGCAGTCGGTGGCCGGGGGACCGAATTAGCAGCAGCCCAGCCCCGAGTGAAAGGGGATCAGAGCGGTGACTCTTATCTTATAAGCAGAATCAAGGTAAAGTGAGGCCGTCTACAAGAGGCGTCACTGCAGGCATGAGTTGCATCATAACCTAAGAGCATGTCTCAACAGTGTGTGTGTGTATGTGTGTGTAGCCTTTGTTACAGCCATTAAGGCTAAATCAGCAACGTTATATTCTACTTTTATTCTAACATGCTCCCTGGAAGGTGGAAGAGATTGAACAATTCAAGAAAGAGTAATTATAGAGAAGGTTTTGGCTCATTGAAAGAACCAGAGGAACGTGGGCCTATTGTTTCTCCTTGAAGCAGATATTCACAGGATCTCTCTGCGCCCACACTCATTCCTCCGCTGAGCTCTCTGAGAATAGACAGGCTCATGCAGTGTTTTCGCTGTGGAGGTTGTACCTGGCTTCTTCTTAACTGGGGTCTATTTCCTAGCTTGTTCATACTGAACATGGTTCCTCAGAGCCTGAAAGGTCAGATTGTCTCTGAAGGCAGCAGAGATAAGCTTCGCTGTTTTTTCCACGGCATTCAAACTGATGCCAGGGAGCTGCCACTTTGCAGACTCTCTATTGGAGGCATATCCTATTTAAAACCAGCCACTCACATTCACAACACTTTGACCGTTAAATGCTGTTCGGTCACAAGGTGCCAGAGGACGTGCTGTTGTGACTTCGACCTCGGTTTGATAACATCACTTGACCAAAACAAAGCCGGGGCCACGGGGTTGTATTTATCTTGTGTTGACTGATGGTTGCAGTTAAAATGTCTGAGAGGAGATTTCTTAGATACACAACCTTTTGGAGGAATTAAGAGCTTGAGTGGGCACTGGAGAAGGATTTTGGAAAAGGCCCTGTTGGTGGTTTGATATTTAGCATGGCGATGAATAAATACAAGTCAGAGGTTAGAGTCCTTAGGGTCCTGGTCAAGAAGCAGTCAAATTGGCGAATATTCATGATGTGAAATGTAGGTGAGTTGAAACTATGCGTTGAACACACAGCATAAAGATTGTTATCTCTGAGATTTTACATGTAGAATCCAAAGAATAGATCATAATGCCTCATTTAGTGAGTAATTAAGGTTCCTTCACCTCTGACGAAGACATATGAGGAGTAGGTTTCATATCCCGACTTGGTGGTGACTCGCAGGGTGTAGAGACCCTCGTCCTCCTTGTTGAGGTGCGCGAGCGTCAGTGTGGCTCTTTCTCCGCTCCAGTGCATTTGGTACCATTTAGATGGAGACAGCAGAACATCTGGAAAACCCACCAAAGACAGAATTTAAGTCTTATATGATACAAGAGTTTTGAGCCCATCATATAGGAAGCAGGTTTGAAAGGGCTTTAAAATGTGAGTCTGAATTCCATCATGCTGTTGGACTCAAAAGACAAACAACCCTGAATTGTCTACTCACCATCTTTGTACCACTGGACCTCTGGCTGGTAGCGGTGCAGGGCCGGGTAGATGACGACTGTGCAGCCCAGACTCATGGTCTCCCCCTCTCTTCCAAATGAAACACCAAACTTATCAACAATGTGAGTCTGGAAGTTGATGCCATACTCAGACACTGGGCCATCTACGGAGGAAGCGAGACACAGCAGAGTCAGAGTTTGCACTGGCGCACTAAATTAAAAGAAAAAGTGAAAAGACCAAACAGTCTCTAAAATAAAAAAGAGGGAGCAGATCAAATCACATCCAAAAGAATAAGACGGAGACGTGGATCAGAGGTGTGCAAAAGAGTGACTCTGAAACACAGTGCTCAAAAAAGTGTGTGTGACAACCTACATGCCAAGAACAGTGAAGCACCACAAATGCAAGTGAAAAATGCTGAAATAAAAAATAAAAACATTCCACAGAGTATCCAGGATGAATACTCTAAAATGAAAAGTAATATTATCTTATTAAAGTTTTCTATATTCTTCCAAGGCTCCTGTGGCAGTGGGGGTGTGATCAGTGTCACCTCCCCCTGGTTCACCTGGAGGAGCTCATTGAGCCACCTCCACAGCTCCGTTCATTAATTATAGCAAACACTATCTAATGGCATTCTAATCTATTCTCACCCTGAAGACAGGGTTTGCAAAATGCTTCATTAGGAACTCTCTGCGCATAAACTAGGACAACTTAAGCTTCCAATGTTGCCCACTAGCAACATTGATGAGGAACACAGACTGTTTCTCTACCAGAAACACTAAAAAAACCTCAGATCAGACCTCACAGTTCCAGGAGAACACTGTGGACTTTACAGTGAGTGGCCATGCAGGAAGCATCAACTTCAACAAACCAGATTCCTTTGAACCTGTTACCTTGAGTAATGGCCCCTGCATTGTCGCCCCGCAGCATCAGAGAGACAAAAAGGTTGTTAGTGCAGAAGCTCCCACGGATTTCCGTTAAACGTTAAAAACAGATACGTCTTCTTTAGATACTGAAAGATTAGATATATGTTTTAAAGGTTCAGTTTGTAGAATTTAGTGACATAGAGAGGACCCACTCCTGACGTAAATATAAAGGGCTCATTGTTGTGTAGAAAAAACACCAACAATTTGTACAATTTAGATGAAACGCAATAGTGAAAACATTTATAGGATTATTTGATATACAATTTCTGCCCATAGATCCCTTTAATCTAAATCTTACACACTGAACCTTTAAGATTGAACAAAAAATACATAAAGACAAAATAAAAGGGGCATCATTTTAACACTGAATCCAATTAGAGCAAAAGTGATCACTTGTAATAACAAACAGATCACACAGCTTCTTTGAGCTCATTCATTTGGTTTTTCTGTCTGCAGGGTTTGTTGCTGCGATAACAGGAGACAGACAACATTCAGCACATTTAGCTGGAGAAGAAAGTTGAGCAGTTGAGCTAAAGATCTGGTGGAGAACAAACCAGAGCTTTAAGGGGAATGAATTGTGGACGTCTCTTGATCAGAAGACAAAAGATTGCTCTAGGTGAATGCCAAATGCTACAATTTTAGTAGTAGCAATTTAATAAGATAACATTTTATGTTTCTTTCAACTTGTTTAGAAGATTTTGTAAACCCTTGTTACCATGAATTAAAAAAATGCAGTGTTAAATATACAGAAGAACAATGAATACAGTGAATAAACACTTACGTCTGGGAGCTGGCAGGTACTCATCAACTTCACCTTTGAACCCTGTGGAGAATAGCAGCAGCTGCTTTTAATACATGTGACACAAACAGTACAATATATTAAACAGACATAATATACAAATTTGAGTGTAGGACAGTTTTTTTTATCGTGATTTAAGTAAATCCGTGATTGTGGGAAAACTAAGGTGTGATGTTGGGGCTCATCAAAACCTACTTTTAACAACAACGGAGGCGAACGCAGAGAGCTCCCCCTTGGAGTTCATGGCAGAGACGTGATACTGAGCTGTGTCATCAAAATCGCATCTGAAAGAGCAGAGGATCAGGTGAGCAATGTCCACGATGAACACATTCTTCAAGGATTCGTGTGCACGGAGCCCTTCCCCCCCTCCTCCACCTCAGCCCTCTGAACCATGTAAATAATACCGACTATGTGAGGCCTGACTCTGAAGTGTTCCATAACTCCTGGCCAGGAATACTGCAGCAATAAATAGACACGACTGGTGATGTCATTTGTACCACTGGGTGTGAATTTCTCAACATTAAAGTATCTAATGTGTGCTGTACATGATGGGAACCACAATTAATATCCCCAAAGCATAGTACTCTACAGTATAAATTCATACATTTAAAATTAAAAATATATTTTAAAGTATCAGGAGTTGTTTTGTTTTTTAAGAGACAGACAGAGAGGGTAGGTAATGAGGTAAATGCAAGGATGGTAAAATTATTACAGATTTTTTTACCACTGCCCCACCATAGTATCAAATGATAGTGGAGAGTTGGACATTTAGTCATATTAATACAAATCAGATAATATCAATATCGGATGTTTTACTCTGTCTCTTGCTTTGGACAGTATCCAGGTTGATAATGTCGCTAATGCTAAAGCTAACTGCCGGAAGCAAATACCTGTGATTCATTGTTTATTTGATAATTGAAAGAAATAAAAATATGTTATGCCAGTGGCCTTTTTAATATAAGCAGTGGTAAAGAATTATGATCCAGGAGTTGTTGAAAGACAGAGTGATCCAAACTAGCTATAAAAGACACAGTCAAAGTGGTTAAATGTGAGGGATGTTACAAGATGCCTTTACTTTAGGTAATGCTACACCCACCTGTTAATATCCAGAGAATGGACGCTGTATCTGCTCTCAACTTTATACTTGCCAGGGTTTGCAATCGATTCAATGGCCACATTGTTTTTGTACCTTTTAGAGGGAGGCAGAAAACACGATAGAGGAAAGACAAAGGGAAAAAGCTTGAAAAGGATAAAAAAAAGGAAAGCAATGGAAAACAGAAGAAGCCTAAGAAAGAAGCATGTTGTTGAGAGAACAGAGGACAGACTTTAGGTTGTTTTGTTGTCGGCTGTGTGTAGGTGACCTACCAGACGACCCGGGGGTCAGGCCAGCCAGTGACAGTGCAGTGCAGACGCACACACTGCTTCTCCCACACAGTGTGGGAGCGAGGTTTAATCACAAACTCCGGGGGATGCATCAGGCTGTCTTCGTTCATACGCTTGGAGTGTTCCTCTTTATCATGGATCTAGAGACAGCAGAGTAAGTCACTCAGGGCAACCGGACGTTTCCAGAGCATAAACTGTTAAACATCAAACAATTCAGAATTCAGAACGCATGCTTGAAGCAAAATGAAAGCTTTCCCATCATATCCTCATTTGTTTACACATGCAAAGTGCACATTTGACACGTGTCACAGTACCAGTGTGACAACGTGTTGTTCATTATGTCCTATGAATAGCTAGCGGAGTTGAGGTCTTGTCTTGTTGTGCGACCAGTAACTCAGCTCATATTATGACGACACCCAAGGGACAACTCCTTCCCTGTTTCTCAAGATACACAATCTCCAGAGTTATTTGTCACCCAGATATCTGGCAGAGAGCAGACAGATAAATACAGTGAGGAGCTCACTGTGGCTTTTATGATGATCAGTGAATGGCTGCGTACTTCACATAATCACTCAGTCTTAAATAACTCCCTTGTGTAAGGAATAGTAAACCCGACCACTCAGCCACAGGCACTTGGCGTTCCTGAGACATGCTGCAATCCATTAGTTAGTTCAGATACACAACCATGCAGATAACCTGACTGGCTTTTGTAGCTGAACACATTTTAAGTGTTTAAGAATGGAGTCGTAAAGAAAATACATTTTGTGATGGGATAAAAGAAGATGATCTACTTCTGTGACAAATTAACTGATGATGTCATGAAGGACGATGTCCACTGTGATGTCATTAAGGAGAACAACATCAGTGATGTCACATTGATGTTCGTCATGTCCGTCAGATTGTGTTGTTCCCATAATAAATCTTCACGATGATGTCATGAGCAAGAAAAGCAAACTTGTAATGTCTCATAGCAAATCAAGATCAAACAGTGATGTCACGACAGTGTCATAGACGTGTTTTCGATATTTATAAAAGACTATGTCTTCCTCTAGGACCTTGAAACAGCTTGAAACCCCTTCACTGACCCTTTTGTTCAGACAGATGCGATCAGCTGACTCGCGCATGGCCTCCTTCCTGGAGATCAGCTCTGACCTCTCCATCTCCAGGCCACTGCTGAACAAATCCCTGCGGGCCATGTTCCTCACCCTTGATTCCTCTGTTTCCGAATATCCTGTAGCAAACTCTTGACTGGGGGTCGAAGGATCGATGTTGGAGGGGAGTAAGGAATAACATTAAAACTGAAATAACTTCAAGAGAACAGCAATTTCAGTGTTCCACTTTCAGACGGCGAGGAGTTTGTTACCTGCCCCTGAAGATAGGCACTACATAGCCGATGATTTGGTTCTCTCTATCCACAGCCAAGTAAGTTGGCTTGGTTCTCTTGGGTATGGGGCTCAGTCGGCTCTCTTCCAGCCCAGACACTCTAAGTCTGAGACACACAGAATACCATCAGCCTGGCTCACAGCCAGACAGAGCAACCAATAACATGACATCAACATGTGGGGGGTAATGCTCGGGTCACGTGTGGATGAGTTGTGGATTAGTGTTCGATGGGAGGGAGGTGTGGATGGTTTAGTCATGATTATAATATCAAAGACAACTGAAACAAATTATTACTGAATCATTAAAACACCTTGACAACACTGCTGCAACTGACTTCAATAGTCCATTAGGATTCCAGATCCTCAATACAACTGATACTGAACCATTTATAACAATATTATTTTCTACATTCAAAGTAGAACAATCCAACTCAATGTACGGCTGCCCCAAGATAAATTAAGAAAATTGATTACTTTACGTATCTTTCACCTGCCTTAATGGATTTTAAGAGATAGGTTTCTGATTTTAATTTCTACTCTGTACTTTTCACTTGGCAATCAATTTGTGTTTAAGCTAAAAAAATTCTTTGAAATAAATTTAAGTCTAAAAAGAAGTGCGCTCAGAAAATTCATCTAGTACGTTTTTTCCAGACCGTCCAGTGCAGAATGTAGGTCAGACTCCTCTCACTTTGTCGTTTCGCAGGAAGGGGAAACTCTATCTGTCGTACTGGAGAGCTGGGGGTAGGAGCTCATGGTGTGAGATAACATGAACACGATAAGGAGGCGGGGGCAGGAAGGGTCAGTGTCCATTTAGCTCACACCGTGTACATCCACTTGACTCTCCAGGACCAGGGCTGTGACGATGAATTATTACGTATGAATGAAGCCCATGAAACGTTCATGATTCTCTGCAGTGACCACATTAGTATAACCACCCTGCCCATTAAATCATCGTCACCTCATAATCCTCCTCTCCTCACTGCAGCACAGATTCCTGGTGTGTTGCCCAGCGATCCACAGTATCAGAGTAAAGATCAGATGTTAGTAAAACCTAAGCCTCCTGACCTGTTCACACTCTCCAGGCCAGAGTATTTAAAGACACTGTAACATGTAAACCGACAGTTTTGTGAATCCTGGTGTAAAAGATAAAGCCAAGTCCTCCTTTAAATATCAGGAAATCTGAATATATATCATCCTTCTATCAACAGATTTTAACCAGGTACTGTATATGTTAACACAAGTCAGCTGACTGTGCATTCAGCAGGGACCGAACAAATCTCAAAACCATCTGCTAACAACTGTATTCATGCTTATTGGATATTCACAGAAAGCATCAAGTTTTCAAGACCTGATAATCAATGTGGATTCTCTTAGGTTTTTAGAGAAAGTGAAGACCTGCAAAAGACCAAGTTTGGTGATGTGGTGAAGCAGCAATGGATCATGGGAGTTTCTGTGTTCACACCACTGCCAATGAAAATCTGCCTGATGCAACCCAAGTGCCAACCAATATAAACAACTTGCTAACAGGCCAGCAGTGTGTTTTTTCTTTTACCAAACAACGGACGAAGCAAATCAGCTGCTTCTGTAACCTTTTGTTTTGTTATTTGATTGAAACACTTTTGATAACTCAAGTTCACAAGTAAACTAAATAAAAAAACATAGGTCTTGTTGTTTTTAGGTCTTTTAAGAAAGAATTGTGACCTGTCTTCAAGAGGACACGGCTGAGAAACTGTCAGTGGTATTCACCGGTCAACAGTCTATTTTCGGTCTATGCCCTATACCATAACTTTCCATACAGCGTATCCAACAAGTGTTCCTGCTCGGAGCTGTTATGTTGCCCATTTCCATTGACTTGTGGTTGTATTAGTTGGTCGGCATGCATGAGAACACACTGGGCTAATATCAGCCCACATGCAGAGCCGGTCGTGCATGATTCAGGTGTGTGATCCTCAGGTGTGACTGAGGGTTGAAGAAAGTAATAAGACAAGGAAGGTTACTGGTTGTCAATGAGTCAGCAGAGCAGGAGAGACGATTGTGTGACTGTGATGGAGGGGAACTTGATCAGTTGGATTGGGAAGTGATGGGGTTAACGGGATGATGGTGGTGGGGGGGGAGGAAGAGCTTTCCTGTGACAAAGACATGGGTTGATGAAGGCAGGGCGTGACCCCTCCATCCTCCTCCTCATCATCATCTTCCTCCTGCTCCTTACCCTCTACTGCTGCTGCTGGCGGAGGTGCTGCTGCCCGCAAAGTATCTGCTGCTGCTGATGCTGCTGCTGGACTGGTACTGGCTCATTTTAGACGCCGTCTCCTTGTTGCGGTAGCCACGGTCATAGTGGCGGTGGTGCTTCTGGTAGAACGGTAAAGATCCAGACATGCTGCAGGCCGCTCTTGGTAACGAGCCCTGAGTTTCCGAGTTTCACCTATTTGTTTGTCTGTCTGGTGAGTTGATGTTCAAGAGCAGGTGGATTTATCGTTATTACACTGTTGGCTCATCATGACTTTTTAAAAACTGGCTCCATTAAACGGGTCATAAGCGTAATGAAATCATTTCAGCAAAAAATGCATAATATCCCCTTGATCAAAAAAGAAAACAAAAAGAGAAATGAAATTTACTTGCAAAGAGTTTTTGCAAGACATGATTTAAGAGTCAGGCAATCAGGCACATTCTCCTCATGCTTACACAGACATATGAAACAAACACAACCTGCCTTATCACATCTTTATCCCTGCACAGCATGTGCCGCACTTACCCCAGACGAAACCCCTCAGACTCAAAAGCTTTAAAGAAAAATATGGTCCAACTCCAAACTTCGAGCTCGATATCCCAGCAGTCCCACAGGTAGGTGCGTACAGGGCTGTGGTCTACACAACACAAATAATATTGGCCCTTGCCAGAGTGTCCAGCAGCAGCCGCATCCTTTTATGGTGAGGGTGGAGATATATATAGCTGGGAGCCGAGCTGGGGGGACAAGTCAGCTCCCGTAGTGCAGCGCATTCAGGGTGAGGGTCTCTGCCTCTGAGCAGCAAAGGCTGATATGCAGGTAAACACCGGGTTAGTTTTTGTATTAGCATTTAATCTCCTTTTTGGCCTCTTGTTGTTACCTGCATGGAAAAATATATTGTAAATATTAAGTTTATTAAAATTTGGTATTGCATACTTGTCTAATCTTCTGTGATAAAGGATGAGACACAAATATTCGTCCACCATTTAGGAATATGATCATAGACAGAAAGAATATGACAAAGGGTTGGATCAGAATACCAATACCTCCACATCCAACCTTCTAAAGATCAGTGATCAATTTTATTTAAATTATATTCAATTTATTGTTTGTTTTTGTCCGTAAAGGCCTCGCTGACGTAAAGACGGAGGTTTATCCGCAGCGGCCTCAGCTGTGGCTGTTCCTAACTTTAGCTATGCTATTGTTACTTGCTTCACATTCAACAAATGCCAGTTACAGTTTCTTTGTCACTCTCTCTTTTTCCGTCTCGCTCATTTGTGGAGGTACACAAAAGCCCCTCCTGTGGCCTGTGCTCATTAACAGCTTCTGAAAGGAAAGTGGAAATAGATGAGAGACTGGTGATCCAGGTTAAAAGGTAGAGTGGCAGTTAGATATAATTGCAATCACTACAGATGTTTTGCCTAATGTCCTGGAAAATGTCTGCAACATAAACACGTGGTAATTTCCAAGCCAAAGAGATGCTGAACCTTTTTTCGTCTTCACCCACCATCACAATCCCACACAATGATCGGTATGACAACATGTTTAAAATGTTATGGCAGCAGTCTGAAGGGTAAGCTCGTTACAAGAGATCAGCAGTGAGGGGAGCTAAAACGAGACAGTGAGCAGGGTCACAACACTACGTGCTGGCTGATAAGAAATGGAATCTAAAGCTACACAATTCGCCACTGGACCACAGCCTGAGAAAATGGAAAGTGATATACATATGTGTTCAGTTCACTCTATAAAAGCCTGTATGTGTAATTCAAATGGACAAAACCAAATAAATACCTTTCCATTGCTCGCTGTCAAGGACAGTCATACAATGGATGCCAGCAAATAGCCTCCTTTAGTTTAATTAAAATTAAGAGTTAAATTCCTTCACGTATTAGCTGTATATCAGTTGTTTCTAAATGCAGTGAAAGAGAGATTCACGCAATAAACAAGTTAATCACATTAGATACATTCACATCTTAAGACCCTGTCTGGCACAAAGGGACAGTAACCAACAGGATTAATGACTGAGTGTCAAAGAATCCCACACGGCCTCTGCAGCTTTTATTACAAACATCTTGGGCTTTGTGCTGATCGGATTTTAAGCCCCAATAACAAAAAGGCTGCCAATCACAGCTCCTATAGAAGAATCCCTTCCATGAAACTCTACAGTTCATAAGAAAACCTGAGGTAGCCCAAATATCTTCTCTGTAATGTGATAACACAGATACCTAATGACCTTATCCACTTGCATCCCAGGGTATTTGAGGAGTATAAATCTATTTGAGTGGTAGCGCTATAACAATGTCTGCAGCTTAATAGGGGAATATCATCACCTGAACTCAGTTATTGTTTTATAACATCAAATGCATAAGTTCAATCTAATGAGCCCTGTGACTGTAAAGGCCTGTAACGATCAGTTTTGTTGACGCTTACACAAAAAAGTTTATTAGATCGATGGTAATGGTAATGTAATACACTGCATGAGAGGTTATTTTATTATTCTGTTCATTCCCAGATACACAATTGGTTTGGTTCCATCCAAATCTTCTCCAAGTCCATGAAATGAATCTTTTTCATGGTCCAAGTTATGTATCTGAGTTCAGCTGTCCAGGAAATTCCAACTATGTGGCCGCCTCAAGGGATTTATTTGGACTATTTAAAGTCTGGTTTGGAATCACTTCCTTAAACAGTTGCTGTATGAACATTTAGGTTAACAACTAGACATTAAGAAATTCACTGAGCACACACAGGAGAAACAATCTATTGATTAGCTCAAGAAAGTCTCTATAACACTGAGGAAATGAATAGATTCATATTAAACTAGTACACTCTAGTGGTTTAATACAGCACTACAATATCAAATGATGATTACCTCTGCAAAGGTGGATCTGTTTTCCTCTGTATTTGTTTGTTGGTTTATTTTTCAGCAGGATTACACAAAAACGATTTAACCCATTTCCACTAAACACTTTTTATCAGAGCAACACAGAGCATTTTTCAACATTTTCATGGATTTTTCAGGGAATACGTCATTGACCATTATCTTTTAAAAAACGGTCATATAAAGTTCTATCATATTTATGATTGTGTGCAGTTTTTCACCCATTTAATTCCGTGGTCGGTACATGCAAAGAAGTAAAGCAGAAAATTATCTTTTATTTTGTCTGTTAAAAACAACACTATGTTAGGAAATGGATTTAATTTGGGCCTTTGAGAGAACAGACAAATATCCACAACAATGTTTAGTTCCAAAGTCTTTTTTTCAAACAGTCAACTTCTATTGTTTCACTCAGAAACACCAGTCATGATGTTTTCTGACTACGCAGCTTTTGACCTAATATGTTAGCTTAACTATAAACGGCTCATGGCTTATGTTCAACAATTTTCGTATCGACTCTGTAAGCGATATGGGTTCTGGACAGAAAGCCAGATGTGGCTTGTTTTAACCTGTGAGTCAACGGTTCCACATCTTACTGTTGAAGCCCTGCAGCAGTAAGCCTCTCTTCACAGTAACGACCTGGACGCCAACTGTTGTCTGAACCACGCTGGACCGTCAGTGTCTATTATTACCCTTCCTATCAACATTTTTAACTTATTGTTTTGCTTTTAGTACGTCAGGGTTGTCATCATTTATCACTTTCAGGCCTGTCAGGAATACAGATGCAGATTAACGAAAATAAACAACATTTATATTTACCCACTCTTATATGTTAGCACTATCTTTAACAATATTTAGAGTTATTGATATTAGTATTGACATCTGCGATGCTGGTTCTCATAATAGCTTGTATCAGATCCAAGCAAAATTCTGACATCACCTTTTGTACATGTATTTGTTAAATAAAAGAAAAAAAACATTAACACCACTATTCTTGTGTATAATGCCAGTAGTCTAATACTATCCCTTTACACATTTATCAGAGAGATTGTGTTTGTTTGCATCTGACTGGAATATTTCACAACATAATTAAATGGGTCAATGCTACACAATAAAATGATAAATATATTGTCTTATTGGTGGTGAATCCAGATCATTCCCATAATTTAAACTTTCCCTTCCCTTTAATTGCACAATACGAGGCAGGATGTGTTCGTTCTCTCCTTAAAAGGACAAATCCAGGAATGTCAAGGGAGCGTTTGTGGACGTTACCTTTAATCCAGCGGGGGAGTTGAATCTGCACTGTGTGTTTTATTACCGCTTATACTTACATATTAAGACACGTTTCATCAAATATAATGTAGATAGGAATCTTTAATTGTGAAATTGAGATAGTAGTAAGGAGTGAAGTGCTTTTAAAACAAGTAACAAGGGTTTCATGTTTGTTGAACCCCCCTATTCTCCAGCGTTGGTCCGCCCTGTAGCTCTGTGCGGAAGCCAACGGGAGGATAAGGAAGTGAAGGGCGGTGGTTGAGAAGACGAGCAGCACCGGGCTAACCAACATTTCTCTTCGTAGTCAGGTAAGACCGTGTTTTGATCTGTGTTTCCGGGTCTTTACACAACAGTTAGGTGAGTTACTAAAACTCCTCTTACATAGAGCTGTGGCATTAAAGCTCTTAACGTGGATTAGAGGATCTCCTGCCATTTTGAGGGTTCGCTTGATAGTGTTGAAAACACAGCTAGCTGTTAGCTGAGCGGCTAACACCTCGGAAGCTAGCGTAGGTATTTTTCAACTCGTTAGGTTTTAGACTTGTAAAGTGGAATTTGTATCTTTTGAGTAAATTTAAACCGTGTCACTTTTTAATAATAAGCTGCGGTTCACAAATGTTTGAACACAAACTGAGTCGTGAAGCTTTAACCAGGCCTCGAAACACCAGGACTGTGTACGTACTTTATAAAGTATCGTGCTTAAGTTATTTCTTCAAACTTTTTAACATGAAGATTGATTGGTTTCGATTATAGACGAGCTGTCAGCAAAGTCCACAAGTGATAATCATTATAGTAAATGGCAGTGTAGTAGTATAGTGAATAACAATTATTGTCCTCGATTATCAATAAAGTGGTTAAATAAATAAATGTAAACATGCTACTCAAGTATTTGTTTTGGTCTGACAAAGATCCTTAGATCTGAGAAGCTGGAAATCAGCATCTTTTTTTTCTTCTTAAAACTGAATTTAAAAAAAAACAATTAATCATCAGCAAAATTATAGTTATAAGCTTATAACTGTTATCAATAAAATACAGCTTGAACTAAAGAGCCTTTATAGCTCCAAAGATCTTAGACATATGGTCCTGTTGTTTATCCTTATCTAATGATCAGTAGACACTAAAGTATTCAACAATAATATTTTGAATACGTCAGTTCTTTCTCATTTTCATGTAAAAGTAAAATTATTCGCTGCTCTCCTTTTCATTGTAAATTGAGCATTAAAATATGAGTATAGTTAAAAAAACATTGTTTAATCCCAAATTCAGATTTGTATCACTGAATATACTTATCAATGACCCAGATAATATCATGGCATTAAGAGATGACCCGGCTCTGTGGAATCCCTGCTATCCAAGATGGAGGAGTCTATTCTCCATCAGCGCTGTGTAGCTAAAACAAACGTGTCTGTCAACTTAAATTTGTGACAGTTGGACAGTTAAAAGTCTACATTCAAGACATTGCCTGATAAGGACATGTGTCCTCACATCACTAGCTTTCCTGCCCTCTGTGAGGTAATTTTCTCGCCCTCTGTGAAGCCAGTGAGCTGATCAACCTAGAAAGATGAGGAACATTCCCATTTATAGCTCAGTGAGAGGGACACCACACTGGGGAGTCACTGCCAGAGAATTAAATGACTGCCACCAAGTTGTTGGCACGGGTGACTAAACATTATATACAGGCTTATATTATGTGAAATATGTTAGTCATTGAGACAAAATAGGGCTTCAGCTCAGAGTTGTGTTCTTGATTGTTACTTTTATTTAAGTGTATTTTTGTCTTTTGCTTTGGCAACTCAAAATTAGTTTTCTAGATTTCTGTTGCTCAACTAATAGTCAATTTGTCGACTGATAATGTTCTTTATGAGCCACTAATTCCTCTCAAAATGAGGCTCAATCATCATTTAGGGGAATTAAATTGGAGACAATCTTGTGATAGACTCACACCCACTCAACTGGATTTTATTTGACCCATGATTACTCTGGAGTTAATAAAACATTACTGCATGACTGCTAGGTAGTCATTGGTTGGACAACAGCCATCATCACAGTGATTTAAAATCGTTCCACAGACAGACATGCGCACACATTCCACACAACACACCTGCTCAGGATCTCAAAAGAAAGGAACTGCCTTTTTTTAAAGTCCCAGCTACAGCTCTCTCATGACACTGTTATTTGGTGGTTTTCTTTATAGAGTACTTCCCTAGTTGTCTACTACAGGATATCGAATCAAGTGTTGTTTTTTTTACAGACACAAAACCATCAACATGTCGAGCAAAAGAGCAAAGGGAAAGACCACCAAGAAGCGCCCTCAGCGCGCCACCTCCAATGTCTTCGCCATGTTTGACCAGTCTCAGATCCAGGAGTTCAAGGAGGCCTTCAACATGATCGACCAGAACCGTGATGGGTTTGTCGACAAAGAGGACCTGCACGACATGCTGGCCTCACTGGGTGAGTTGGGGAGTCTTAAGGAACCTCAAGAATAAAAATAAGATCAAACATGTCGGTGTGAAGCTGTGAGCTGTTAGAAGAATAGTTCTTGAAGCATACTTATTTAATTTTTCATCAGTTAATGTAGAACGAGCGGTGCATTTGTAAATGCTCCAACTCAATTGAGTGCACTTTACCTTTTTTTACAGGGAAAAATCCAACTGATGAGTACCTGGAGGCCATGATGAATGAAGCTCCTGGACCCATTAACTTCACCATGTTCCTCACCATGTTTGGAGAGAAGCTCAATGGCACAGACCCCGAGGATGTGATCAGAAATGCATTCGCCTGCTTCGATGAGGAGGGAACAGGTAAATATATACAAAATTATTCTTTTCTCCCATGTGTGTAGCCTGTGTTTTCCAAGTGCTGTATGGTAATATATAGATGATAGACATTTGAGGTGTCTTTTGAAAGGTGTAATGTAGAGTACTTGCCTAAAACAATCCAGCTTTATCAATACACTTTGAAGTGTAATTAAATCTTTGACAACAAAAGTAATCTCTCTAGAAGAAGATTCTGGTGATTTCCTTCTCAGTCTTATCTGTTCTCCCTCGTCAGGTTTCATCCAGGATGAGTACCTCAGAGAGCTGCTGACAACAATGGGTGACCGGTTTACAGACGAGGAGGTGGACGAGCTCTTCAGGGAGGCTCCCATTGACAAGAAAAACAACTTCAACTACGTGGAGTTCACACGCATCCTAAAGCACGGTGCCAAGGATAAGGACGATTGAAAGGCCAACCCCGCATTGACCTCCTCGCCCTCTTCGCCTCTTTCCATCAGCTAGATGACCGTGCTGCATGTCTCAGCTCTCCAGTATAGAAGCCTTTCAACCAAACCAAAGCAATAACTATCCACTCTCTTTGTAGTGAACTTCGAGTACTACCAAATTTGCACGTTTCTAATTAGAAGAAAATATTCTAACGTGTCTAAAGTGTTTTTTCTTCTGTCATTTAAAGATGTGAAGTGGCAGCACTTTGGAAGCTCTTTGGGGGATAAGTCTTTGCAATTCATGTGATCGGGTATAGCTGAATTTTTACATTTTATAATATAAACTTTTTAAATAAAGCCCTTTATCAAGTTATATTCTGCCGACTGTTTCACTTCCATAAACGACAACTGAAATTATGTGTTGCATTACTCTGTCTTTATTTTTCCTGGGGTTAATGAACTCGAATGCTCAGGCCCACTTTTTCAGGAGCTTGTCAAGTCCTGACAAGTCTCCCTCCTCCTAAAATTCATTGAGCGTGTGCAGACGAGCATCAGCTGAATTCCTTCTCTGACAGGGAAAGTTCAGGCTTTAAATGGATACGACTTGCACAGAAAACAAGAGAATTATTGGGGCATATTTAAAATGACCCGCTTGTAGAGGAAAGGAAAGAGCCCCTATGATTTGCTGTATGTGGTGGTGAATCAGTTCATTCATACAGGATGTGACACTTAAAAAATCAGCAAATGCAAGTTCTACATACAGCTTTCTTGAAGGCAACTCACCTCTCATCCAAGATGCTTTTTGGTTCATAATAGAAATGTTACTACATAGTCATGTATTATCATGCTGCTCTCTACAGGAGGCGTTATCAAATAACTATAATAAGAACACCATTAAACTGGGATGAAAATAAGCGCTAGTGTTCTTACATCAGACAGCCGGCCCAACATTCCTCTTATGAAGACACATTTAATTGCAATAGATTCAGGTTTTTTCATCAAGTTCCATACATTTTTTCCCTGGTAAATCAGCTAAAAAATAAACTCCCTTTCTCAAAATGCTAAAGAAAGTGATCCTGGACCTGCATTAAAATGTAATGGTAGTTCTCTGACCCATAACACATCCTTCCACCATGTTTTGTAGTAATCCAGACAATAGTTTTTAAGTAATCATAAAATGATGAAAGAATTAAGATACATTTATTGTCCCAAACACATGCACACTATGTATGGCGCCCGGGGAGCAGATGTTGAGGGAGTAAGGTGCCTTGCTCAGGGGCACTGACATAACCTCCTTAGCAATAAAACCTCCACACATTTATCAAGGAAATGTCACCAACATAAATAATTATTAGAAACACAACAGAAAATTAAAAGTAGATTGAAATGTTTCTAGAATATCTAAATAGTTGACGGGTAATTTTCTGTTGGTCGACTTATCAATTCATTTATTAAAAGCTAATTTCCCCCTGCTACTTAGTCTATAGGGTTTTTATATTGTGTTTTATTTACATTGTTTATATTGGTTTATTTTTGTTGTGCACTGATTGCTGGTTGTACATCAATTTGCCCTTGAAGGATATTAAAGATTTTCTTTTATGGACAACTTTAGTTAATCACAAGCTGCACAAACCAAACCATTTTTACATGACATCTTTTTATTGAAGACTCTCCTCACGTGAACTTTCTCTACAGGCTACAGGAAAACAGGGGGTGATGCCTTCAGGTGCTGTAGGGATATATGACATGACCTGTAAGTATGTTTTTTAGCTAAATATTGCATTAATAAAGCATTCACCCTACTGCAGTGAATGTTACACATTGTCTTTTCTCTAGAAGAGATTAATCTGTTGATATCCACATTTGTTATTGATTTAAAAAAAAGATTTTACCCCAGGTTTGATTGAGTGTACTTACGGTATACAAACTACCGACATGCCCCTGAACGTCTCTCCCTCCTTACAGAACCACGCTAGTCTGACTTCCTCTCTGCCGCCGGTTCTCTGACCCGTTCCCGCTGCTGGACAGGACCAGGTATGAACTTTACTGATTCCATGTTGTCATTGTTTATTCTGTTTATCACACGAAGCTCAAGTTTCAGTCATAGAAGGCGCCAATAACCGGGAAAAGTGCGACTCTCCTGTGCTAGCCAGGGCGCTAGCGGCTAAGGCTAACGTTAGCTAACAGCGTCCCTCAAGGTTGGTTAGTTAACATGAGGAGGCTGAGTTCTGTCATTACTGCTGGTTCTATTCACTGCTTTACTGATATAATGTCTTCTAACCAGGTTGTGTAAACGTGTAGTTGTATATATGAACGTGTTTGTTGTTGTTGTTTCTGAATCAGCTGGTCCTGAGGGGTCCTGGACCAGGGTCTCAAGATGATCCGGAGACTTCCTCTGCTTGGCCAGCTCGGGATTCAACGTTTCCCCTCCGTCTGTCCCTCCACCCGGCTCCTGAGAACCAGCAGTGCGGGTCGGCCCTCATGTGCAGCCGGCCCGGGCAGCAGGCAGCTCCAGTCGGGCTGTGGGACCAGGGGCCTCGCCACCATCATCAGGGAGCCGTCCTTTGTCGCCAGCAGCTCTGTAGGACTCCACAAGGATGCAGACCTCCCACGGCTCCGTCTGACCCAGCTGCACCGACCCACATCTGCAGAGGAGCAGGCTTTCCAACAGGGTCTGGCCAGCTGCTCCTCCTCCCGGCAGGTCCTCAGACTGCTGCGCTCGGTGGAGATCTTGTCTGACATCATGGCCGCTGCAGCTCTTCATCGAGTGGCTGATCTGGAGCAGGGGGGGAAAGTCACTGAAGGACCCCGCCGTGCTGGAGAAGGACACCATCAGGGCCCTTTGCTTCCAGCTGGAGCAGGACTCCGGGCGGCTGACGGATGCCGGGCTGGTATCAGCTCTCCTGGCCTGCACCCGCCTCTTCCTGGATCCCTGGAGCACTCTGATGGTGCGGCTGGTGTCTGAGAGCCAGGAGAGGCTCGACAGGGGGAAGATGATTGTAGCTGAGCTGTGCACCTTAGGCCAGGCATTGCTTGCCATGGAGGGACCTGGCTGTGTGATGCTAGAGCAGGTGATGGAGGACATCCAGAAGCTGGAGCCTGCCCAGTGGAGCCTATCAGACCTCAGTGCAGTTTACAGGCTTTTGCAGGGTGGTGTGGGTGAAGATGGAAAATACAGAGACCTGTTGAATGCCATGCACACGCCTGCTCTGAGACTCACCTCCCGTATGGACCCTGCTGCTGTCAGCGGGCTGCTCAGTGCTCTTGTGACGTTAAACCAGACCCAGGCCATGCCTCTGGTTATCAGTCTGTGTAAACAGGCTGTGCGGCATGTACCTCACTTCACTGATGAGGAGCTCACCCTTGTGGTCGGGGCGCTGATATACTTTGGTCACAGCGATCATTATTTTGTGGAGGCGATGGAGAAGTATGTCCCCACCATGGCATTCGCCTCCAACCCAGAGACGGTTACAACGGTAATGCAGTTCTTTAGCCGGAGGAACATCCTCTCCCCAACGGTGTTTGACGCCATCGCAGAGAGCTTTGTGTACCGAGCAGACGACTACAGCACCAGCCAGGTGGCCAGGCAGATCATGGCTTTCGGGAAGCTGGGGTACCTCCCGCCAAACGCAGGCGAGGTGTTCAGGAAGGTGGAAACCATCCTGCACACACGCTTTTCCCACTTCCAACCCCGAACACTGCTCAACCTGCTCCACGCCTGCGTCCTGGTGGAAAGGTTCCCTGTTAATTTTGTCTCCAAGGTCTTCAGCAGCTACTTCCTGCAGCAGTTACAAGGTAAAACACCTCAACAGGCAGCTGACACATGATAAGAGATTAAAAACATTGTTGACATGTGTGATTGTTTATTTCTGTGCCGCAGAGCAAGGCACAGGGATGGATCGGATCGTCCTGGCACAGCTCACTCAGCTCTACATGACCGTGAAGCTGGAGTGTCCTTTCTATCAGGTAAAGTATTTTAAACTATGTGAAGGGTTGATGGACCAATGGATGAGCAGAAGCCTTAAAAACGAATCCTCTGGCTTAACATGCAGTCAATACGTGAGGTTCAGTGTTTCCCAAGTTACCTGTGATAAAAACAAACAGACAGCAAGACAAGAAATTTGTGTGTTTGCTTTAATTGTAAGCATCTATAAGCCCATATTTATTTATTTTTTACTTGAGATGCTGAGGTACCACTAATCAAGTAATGTTTTCTCAGACATAAGATCCCCACTGTCTCCTTTTCTCTGGGCCGTGTCATAAATAGACATTTTAATCTGATATCTCATTCGTATTGTGTTATTCTTCCTTCATCAGGGTCCCAAGCTGCTTCCAAAGTTCTGTGTTAAGTCTTTCCTCACGTCTGGGCGCTCCCTGGAGACACCGGTCGATGTACATCTGTACAACTCTGTGAAAAATGGTCTGATCGAGTTGCTCGGGGCTCGTGCATTCTTTGGATCCAATGTCCTCACGCCGTACTGCTACACACTCGGTAACAGACAGCTTTTAATCTTCTCAATGTTTCCCACAGTTTTATTTACAAATAACTTAACGTTGGTTCCGTTCTTGTAGACGTGGAGATTAAACTTGATGAGGAGGGATATGTGCTGACTGCCAGTCAAACTGAAGAGGTGTACAAAAGGTAAGTTGTGTTATGTATTGCGTATGCTCGCGATGTACAATATTTTTCCTGAATTAGATGTGAGAGTTCCTGAGTTAATCTTTTAGAGCGGACGTGTGATTGCAGGGTAGCTCTGTGTATCGATGGATCAAAGAGGTTCACTACAAACAAGAGGCACCTGCTGGGAAAAGAGGCCATCAAGCAGCGACACCTGAGGCTTCTGGGATATGAAGTTGTTCAGGTTAGACCCTCACTTTTATGTTTTAGAGTCATCTGTTTGTTTTCCTCAGGGAGAGTTCTGCCACATTTTCATCTGCCCAAATGTAACATCTGTGTATTTTGTATAATGCTAAGTGGCAAAAAAAATACAGTTGTAAGTAAAATCTGAACCTGATTTGTCTTTTTTTCTAGATTCCTTTCTATGAATTTGAAGAACTCAAAAGCATGACCAGCGTGGTCGAGTACCTGCACCAGAAGATCTTCCCTCACACGTACAGGCTGAGCTGGTGATGACACATATGACTTTGCTGCAGATGTGACATCATGAATTGTTGCTTTTTTTGATTGAAATAAATCCGTATTTATTTTTGCTAATAAGTCTTTGTCAAATGAAGGTGTTTAAGTTATTGATTCTGTACATCCACATATTTATCTTTTGAATAAATTGACTTTGAGTACATATTGACTTTTGAATGACTCGAATGCATCACACCAATTGAAGTATGGATTGAAAAATATAATTTATTTGGTTGTTGGTAAACACAAGCTGCAGAGACTGTACAGAGAGAGAAGAGAGAGAGAGAGAATCCCAGTTCCACCAATCACCTTAGATACATATGAAAGAAGCATACAAGTAATTAATAATCCACTTTTATTCAAGAAACCTGATTTGATGTAATTTCCATCATTCCTTGTACAGTAGATGCTTTGATTTTCAAGGCTTCCCTCTAAAGGCTGGGAGTGTCATTTGGATAAATACAAAAAAAGGCTATGATACATATAAAACCAGCATGAGTTCAGCTATAACTTCTTTATGTAGCAGGAATCTGAGGAAGGCCAAACTCGTCCACCAGAACACCATCCTGTCAGAAAAAATAAAACAATATTCATTAAACAAGCCAATGAGTAATATTAGAGGATGCGAAACTGAAAAATCCTAAAGCTGTGTGACGTACCCGGTTGGTCGACTTGTCGCCAGGCATACCCTCTGGGATGGAAGGAGCTGTCGCTGCGTCGTCCAGGTAGGAGCTGTCCTCGTCCATCAGGAGCTCATCTCCCAAAGCATCCAGCTCTGTGGACAGAGCAGCGTAAGGTCACAAAACGTCTATCACTCAAACATGATATCATGATGCCAACTTCTGCATAATGCAAAACCATTATCTAGTCCTGCACGGCCTCTAACAAAACCAGGAAACTGAAAATCACTTCCTCTGTGCCACTCTTTAACAAATATGTCCTATAGTCTATATCTATCTATTTATTAGCCAAGACACTTTCATAATTTTCAATAAAATCAGTTGAGTCAAAAAAGACTATTATTCAACATGGGGACAGCAGTATCAATGAACTCCGTATACACCTTATAAACAATGCAAATATAACAAAGCTAAATTTGTTAGCACCACCGCAGCTTTGGAATCAATACTTTAGTTATAACAATGAAGACAAAAGTTTTTCCTGACCGGCTTCCAAGTCGTCTTCATCGATGTCGGGTGTGCCATAGCTTCTGCCCATTGCCTCCTGGATTTCATTGGCGTCCTCCATCATGTCCTCCAGCTGATCTTGGACGTCCTGTATACAAAATAACAGAGTTCATAATTATCTTTCATTCACACTCTCTGTGAAAACAATCAAATACTTTTACTGTGGGGAAAGTTTTACAAATTTAGGTCGAAAAGCTCACCAAGGAATATTTTCCTTTATCTATCACAGTGACTTAAGGGTAATAAAATGATCTGGTTATGAGCTTCAGACAACGCGTCCAAAAATTATTTTGAAGGAGAGACTTCTGACATCAACTCAATACAAAAATTAGGTAACTGACTTTTTTTAAACTTGTATAAATAGAAACAGGTTATAATAGCATTAGATCCTTTTGAAGTATACCTATGGTGCCAAGAAAATAATCAATTACCTCAATCTGATCAATGTTCACTTTCTTGTAAGCTTTCTTCATGTCTTTGAGGCCGAGTTTCATGGCATCAACCTACAAAGAAAAACAGATGTTAGCAGAAATTAACTTAACTACTTTTCAACACTTAAGTTTTCTAAATTCAAATATAATGTCTCTTACTGTGGTCTTAGTGTCTTTAAGGGTCGATATTGTGTAGTTTGTTTGTTCCATATTGAACGACTGCTGCATCAGGTTATCTTTCTGACCCTCATACCTGGAGGAGACAAAGATAAAGTCAGGCCTTGATGAGAGCTGGAATAAGGAACATGACTGGATTTGGTAATAACAGTATTGAAGATTAAAATGCATTTTATATGGTCAATAATGAAAACACGGAGGTCTTTCAAAGTAAAAGTACTTACATCCTCTTCTGCTTCAGAACTCTCAATGCCTTCTGCTTGACCATGTTCTAAAAGAGGAAAATGGATGCACTTAGTAAACATGTAAATACCAAACATGAAATAGATACAAGAGTATGTATCAGCACTTTTTTTCCGACAGTATTTAACATTTCAGAGGTCTGACTGAAGGATGTCATAATAATGACAAAACCTGTAAATTTAACAGAATAATTCTCCTATTTTATTTCAGTTATGACTCTGAAACTAGATAGGTTCCTTGGCCATTATTCTCTGTATGTATTTGTTTCTCAAAAGGTTTACCCTGAGCAAGGCCGTACAACGATGATGGCACTTGTCACTTCCATACAGTGATGGAAGCATACATGTGTTAAACTGCGTTTTATGTTATGTTTTATTAAATTCACAGGCATCAGATAATTACTCAGTAATGTGTCAATACACAAAGTCCATGTATTGTAATCGGTACCAGGAAGTAACATTCCCACGTGAACTCTCACCTTCGAGGGCCCGTCCCTCATCTTCTTCATCTGATCCTTGTACTTGACAAGTTCAGCATCTAGTTTGGCAATCTTCTTATCCACGGAGTCCGCCCGAGAATCAACCTTAAAGTGGAAAACAGAACATCAGGTATCAGCTTATTGTGCGATGACTGTTACCTCCAGGGTTCATAAAGAGATGACCTCATCAATGACTCTGCTATTTCAGGTTTCTTCCTCCCCAGTGAACTCCAGACAGCTGACAATAGCTGTGACTGGTAACCTGTATAACTGGTTGATGTATGTGCCACCTCACTGAGAGAATAAAACAGTCTCAGCTGTGTGACTCAAATTCCTGCTCAGTTGCACAACGCGGATTCCTAATCTGAACTGATACACATTGTTTTATGGAAACATCAGCTGATATACAGAGTGTAAAGGGAACTTCCTACTTTACACAATCGAGTTATTTTTTGTATTTATCAATTTATAAGATATTAAACTATGTTATTTTGAGAAAACTGTGGTAAACAAAACAAACCCTGGCCTTGTTCCTGCTTATAACGGCTAACAGTTAGCTAGCGGCTAGCAGCAGGGCTCCATCTTTTGTTTACTTTGCTCGAGACAGCGGTTAGAACTCGTCCGAAACGCGACACTCACGCTTCCGATGCAGTCGGAGAGGTTCGGCGGCGGCGCCTTCGGGGTTCCTCGGCCGAAGATGCGGTTCATGTCGGCGGAGTTGAGGCTTCAAGAAGTAGAAAGACTGTGGCGCTCGTTCGCTGTCACCGTCACCGTCCGACAGCCGAGGGGGAAAACACCCGGAAGAGCCTTCTGTGGGACGTCACGGGAGTCACGTGTTAACTCCTCGCTCGGCACCGCCCTCCTCTGTGTTCAGATTTGATGGATTTTAAATTTTTTTAGAACGTGTTTATCTGCTACAGCCTCAAGTGTCTGTGTAATTTTACTGTTTCTGTTTATATTTCTATTAATTTCCCCTTCTCCCGTGCTGCAACAGGGCCCTGTACTTTCTAAAAGTATTAATAATGGACCTGTTGTTTTTGCTATTGATTTGTTTGGTTTGATTGCCTTAAACTAGTAATAAAAAACAATTAAAATACTACCCTGAGTGAGCAGGAGGTGATCAGGATTGCCCTGTATGGATTAAACTGTCTAGTTCACAGGGGCTCAAAAACTCCATAAAGGGAATCATGTAATCGGCTAATAAAGAATATGAAGCTTCTGCACAGGACAAGTTGTTTGTATGAAACTATCAATCACTGTCTTTCTTTGTTTTAATTGGACCACATCTATAGTTATGTCTTTTACTGTCCTCTGGAGGGAGCTGCTGTTATAGAGTATAAAATCAAATCTAAACCTGAAGAGGAACTCACACTAAAACCAAAGAATCGTCATTAAAACTCATCCCTGTGCTGGAAATGTATTGAAAACAAAAAAACGCTCTTCTTCAAGTAAGCCAGTCCGATCTGCAAAGTTGTTTTTATTTTAATCACACATCAAATGGTAGTGAGAATGAGGCGAAAGGTGAATATCACTGCTGCCACACGACTGATTCCAACTGTCAACCAGTTGATTGTGTCCCAGCGAGAGAAGAGAATCGATGTGGATTTGTTTTAACAGGTTTTAATATTGAGCTCTTCACAGGCAGGATGTTTTGATCATTATATCTCCTGCTCGGCCGACAGCAGACAAAGCCAATGTACAGTCACAGGATGAACCAGTAAAACACAAAGACTGAAAAGAAAAATTATAATGATAACCTGGTCTACTGTGCTTTATTCCTTTTTATGGCAAAAGATTGATTAACTATTTCAAAAAGGTTTTTATCTCAAGCTCTGGTTTTAGCAGCAAAAGAGGAACTGAAAGTGTTTGTGTAAATTCATTTCTTAAATGTTCTCGTCTTGCTTTCTAATAAGGGATGGGTTCATCCCATGATTAAATATCATGTTTGTATAATACATAGTCTATTTGCAAATTACAAATTACATTCAAAAATAACAGCACGGTCCATTGAGCATATAGGCAGCTGATGTTGCATTTACTATCATAGCAATGGTTACTGACATGCTACAAATACAGTTGATCTCAATAATGCTTGTGCAAAGATTTTCTTATCTCATCTATACAAAATAATACATCATATACGTAATTACAATGCTGTACATTGGACAGTTTCAACTTGGTAAATAGATATTCATGTTTTCAGATTGCACTCATTGAATAGGTCTCGACAATAAAAGCATGAGCATTTCAATAGGACTATGTGTATCAAGGTAAAAGCCATACACAGCACACGTGATTCAAATATTTATATATATATAATTTAACAGCTTATCCATCTGGACACAACTCCAGAGTCAAAGCTGATAGAGAGCCCTCTGTCAAATTTTAAATGCACATTCAAGTCCAGGATTTACTTGCTAACAATTTTTTTCCCCAATGATTTCAGAAGCTTTTGGCACAAATCTGAAAATGTACTATACAGTTATCAACCCTGAAATCATCTCCCGCTGCTACAAACATCTTGTCCTGGACTATTAAAGGCACATTTGGTCATAGAAAAAAAATATAGGCGGAAATGACAGGAGGAGGAGAGAGGTGTGAAGAAAATGCAACTAATATAATATATGTATATCAAATTATATTCTTCTGACCTCTTATGCAGTTTGTTTGGGCATGCAACTTTTTGGGGGTCGACGATATTCAAAATGCCTGTTATCATTTTCCTCGGCTCGAAATGATGCCTTAAAAAATGTCTTATTCTTCCAATCAAAAGAACAAAGTTATTCAATTGACCATATTAGACTTGAACCAAAAAATAATACTTGTTTAAGATTTAATCTTTTATAAAGTTTATCATTGTAGTTCAATAACATTAATCTTAGGGGGATAAAAAAGTTTCAATCCCATCAGGTTTTCTTTTCAATCATAAACAAACCCTCTCCCACTTTGAATCCACCTGAACTTTTAGATGATAAATACACACAATCTTCGAGAGGCTGAAGTCAGAGCAGAGGAGGACGATGAGATTGATTTCATGCAGAGCCGGTCGGTGTTTTTGATTCTGTGTGGATTGATGGAGAAGATTATTTACAAGGTATGATTTGAAACTTTCATTTGAGCTCTGAAACAAAATCACAGACGTTGGCCCTGAGTAAACAGTCAACCTTGGCAATAGAGTCAGAGATTCTAAATTGCTGACGTGATGTGGGTTAGGCCCAGGTCTTGTGAGTCTTCTTTTCCGATGTGTGAAATTGTAGACAGTTCCACTGCTAGTCATGCCGGTTTACTAGTCCCGCCTTGGTTCTCCCGGGGAACGGAGGCCTCCCGCACTGTGCTCGGGGCCTTCCTGCCCCCGGACACCCTCTCCCCTTTCAGTTTGGCCGAGAGGCAGAAGTCCTTGAAACACCTCTTGAAGTTCTCGTCCAGGAAAGCATAGAGCACGGGGTTGAGGCTGCTGTTGGTGTAGCCCAGAGCCACGCAGAAGAAGTAGGCGGCCATGATGGCGGTGGTCTCCGGCACGCTGACGAGCGCCTTGATCAGGATGAAGATGTGAATGGGCGTCCAGCAGACCACGAACACGGCCACCACCACCACCACCAGCCTGGTGATCCGGCGCAGGTTGCGATCCTTCTCGCGAGAGCCGGACAACATTCGGACGCTCTTCAGCCGCAGGACCATCAGGGAGTAGCACACGGTGATGATGAGCACAGGCACGACGAAGGCGAAGACGAACACGCAGACCTTCATCACAGTGTCCCAGTACACGTATGGCTCCGGGAACTGCAAGGCACACTCAGTTATGTCTGCAGGAGGAGAAGGAGAGAAAGAGGGAGGGAGGGAGGGAGGAGGAAAATGAGAACTAAGTGATGAAGTGCACTTGTGCGTCACCATAAATACAATTCCACTCTGTGCCTTTCTATTATCAAGTTAACAAGCTGGTACAGAGGTTCTAATCGAGGGAACATTTTGCTCGAAACAACTAAATTTTTCTAACACCATCTATATTCAGGAAGGGCGGCGCAGTGGTGTGTGGCTAATGGGAAACTGATGGATGGACTAGATAGAATATATTTCTGCTTTTAAACTACTTCTATTAACACATGCTTGAATTGGATGTCCAGAGCCTCAGAATACAGGCAGGAACCTCAAGGCTTTATCGGGTTGGATGGTGAAAGCACTTCCTCACCGCTGTTTGTTTGGGTGCCACCGAGAATAAACGCAGGGATCCCCGCGGCCGACGACAGGAGCCAGATGCACACGTTGATCATCTTGGCTTTGATCGGAGTGCGGAAGTCCAGGGCCTTTACCGGGTGGCACACGGCCACGTAGCGATCCACGCTCATCATGGTGAGGGTGAAGATGCTGATGAACATGTTGTAGTAGTCGATGGAGATGAAGACCTTGCACACGACCTCGCCGAAGGGCCAGGTGTTCAGCAGGTAGTCGGTGCTCTGGAAGGGCATGGTGGTGGTGACCAGGGCGTCGGCGAGGGCCAGGTTGAAGATGTATATGTTGGTGGCCGTCTTCATCTTGGTGTACCTGCTCAACATGCACGACACCAGGTTGTCCTTAATTAGTGAGGAGAGAGAGAGGTGACCGGAGCCAAACATCCATCCAGACTCCCTGCCTCTGTGGTGGACCTCGCTCATTATGAATTAAACATAGATCATTAGTCCACAACGGCTTCCCTGGAATCAGTAATGTTATTTTTCAGACTCACGCTTCATTGTTATGTATATTGACTGCTGATTGGAGGCCAATGTGTAATCAAGTCGTTTTCACCTCATTAAATTGTCACAGCATTAAACCTCTGTGTGATGACTTTTACTAAGTCTAATTTAAAGTTTTAACAAGCACCTATAACACTGAGGTTAATCCTTTAGAATTAAAATATTCTCATTGGAAGTGGGTCTGCCACATTAAACAGTCATGGCTCACAGATCCAATCCATGAAAGTCATTCCTGCAGTATAAAGTATAACTTGACATTTCTGGATATATGCATCCATGTGTTTGAACGTTAAATATGAAGCTACAGTCCATTAGCTTAGCTTAGCATAATGGAGCGTATAGTATAGTATCAATGCTCTGTTTTGGTCTCCACCATGTACTGGAGAAAATACTACTTTTCAGTGGCTAAGTGCTGCACAGCATGTTTACACCAGTGCTAGTTTGCTGCAGATTGGTTCAGGGTTGGATTTAATGTACAGTTGGTTTATTAGAGATTTTCAGCTGGAAAAAGTGTGGAAGAATAATAAGGGCAATGAGACCAAATCAAGTTGTAAAGTTTGTGTCTCCTCAAACTGAAATAATGAGCTGAAAGATCCTAAAACGCTGTGTGGGGCTGAGGAACTCTCTTTGACACCCTTTGTGTTTTGATTCATAGTCAATACAAAATATCCATTAGAGCAGTTTTACTTCCACTAATGGCTTGAGGTTCAGTGTTTACATGGCCTATGTTGACTTTGGGTGAGAGTAATTTGTTTACACTAAGTCAACATAAACCTCTTCCTCCTTCAGTTAACTGAGCAACCGAACAGTAAAATATTATCATTATTTTCTCAAACCGTTGTGATAGCATCAGCTGCTGCCGGGGGGGGGCGACGCCATCAGTCTGATCTGAGGTAATTGTCGTCCATGGACCGCGGCATTCTGGATGGCACTGCTGCTTTTCACATTACATCACAGGAGATTTGTGGCTCTCATAAGCCATAAATATCCCCCAATGAGGTGCAGGTCGACTATCAGCTTGATAAAGCGCTGCTGGTTTCAACTATAATTAATATCATGGTCACCCCACTATGGGTCTGATTTATTGTATATTGTTATTATACCTCGGAGGTCTCGAGGGCTATTAGATTCATAAAATGGGCCAATCTGAAGGATTCAGCCACCGGAGGAGGCAGAAATCAATTCTATATATATTGCAGTGTTTCACACTTTTAAAGCTGGGTGTGAAATGGCAGCATTCATTTGAACCCCAGTTTTGTGACTTATAGATAAAAACACTTTTCAACTTTAGAGCCTGTGGTCATTCATTTAAAAGTACATTACATACTCACTCTTCTAATAAATATCAGTATAAGTGGACATATGAGCAATATCTTTTGATCCTGTGTAGGACTTGTCTCTGGAGAGCGTTCAGGAACAAAATACAGGCACTAAAAGAACTCTGACACAAACCAGACTGCCCATGGACTGGGGCCAGTGGCTTCTGCATAAACAATAAAACACCTGGACCTCTGTTTTTTATCACCTACGTATAAATTCGACTTCTCTGCACGTGCCAACAGAGATATTGTCCCTTAAAATTAGTCTCATAGCTGCCAAATCATGTGAAATCTCTGCTACATACATATTTCAAATTTCTCATGAGGCATTTGTGTTATAGTCATTTAAATCAGACCTTACCTAATGATGACATACATGACGAGGCAGTTGCCCAGCAGACCCACCACAAACACCACGGAGTAGACCGCGGTGATGATGGGAATGATGGGGGACATGCTCTCCGACTCCCAGCCATCGTCGTGGCTCACGTTGCGGCTCTCTGAGGACCCGGACACCCAGGAGGAGGAGGAATTGAGCGGACAGTCCTCCGGCAGCGTGGAGAGGCACTTGCTGTCTTCTTTGAAAATTTCCACCGGTGTGTTTTCCATCGTCGCACCTGTTTGTCCGGCTGAGTAAAAAGAGGAGACGTGCGTAAAAACCAGATGCGTGAAAATATATGTGATCGTGAAAATGGAGGAAGACGAGACACAAACTTTCATTTAGCAGCAGGAGACACTTTGTGGATGATGCCAAACACAGTCCGGAACAAATCAGGAATAAATCACATATCACTGTGATGTGAAGCTCGCAGGTTACTCACCTTTATCAACAGGAATCAGCGCACGCTCCCGTCAAATTAACCACAATATGTAATATCTAATAACGTATCCCCGGAGTTGATATTCAGCCCGGGTTGTTTTTGTTGTCCTGCGGAAGGTAACAGCTCATCAAAGTTTGTGGACGGCTCTGCGCGCCTGGAGAGGAGCAGCCAACAGCTTTGCGGACACTCGTGCACTCGCACTGATGGGGAGGAGGTGGGGGCGCGCAATCAGGAGAGAAACGCACGCATGCACCCACACACACACACACACACACACACACACACACACACACCACACACACACTTGTCTTTTCATAGTTGTGAGGACACATAACGCATTCCCTGGCCCCTTAACCTAGACGTAACCATCACAACTAAATGCCTAACCCTAACCCTAACCTAAACTAAAGATAAAACACTAACCCATAACCTTAACATAACAATAAACATACAGGTCCTGACAACATGATTAATACCTGCATCATACACACAGATATACGCAGTTTACCTTTGCATTGACTCCTATTCATTGTGGACAGCCTAGCCTTAACCCCTTACCTTAACTATGACAGCTTCATGCCAACACTTAACCTAACCACGATTCACATCCCTGAACCTAAACCAAGACCTCGAGATACATTTTTTTGGTCCCCATTACCTCCCTTGCTCCTGCACAAGTTCAGGGTTTATGCTGGAAAAGGCCCCAAAGAGGTAACACTACACACACACACACACATACACACACATGCACATGTACACGACTGTCAAGCTTCACCTAAAATATGAGACGACAGAGCATTGACAGTCACCTGCAGGCAGACACTGGGCTTCCCACAGTCTCACGTCACAGCGGAGTCACAAGTGTTGAGCATCATTGACAGAGACATCCCTCATCTGTGGACGTCCCAATTTACTCCATTAAAAATAAATGATGGACAGAGGGATGGAGGGGTGTCTCACATGAATCTGGAGACATTCAGCCCTGGGTGGTCGCAGTTGAGGGTCATAACTGTTCTCAGTGCTGCACATTTCAGGAAATGTCTGCTTTAGTTGACTGAGAACAGTTCAGGGACGGGAGAGGGAGATGATGTATGAGCACGCTCCAAAACAGATGGGATTCAAACCTTCACAGCAGAATGAGCCACAATTTCACTTTTTATTTTTCACACCCGGGAACATGAATCACAAGATTCTGCTGATTTATTAATGTCGCTATAAATCGACAGATTTTTAAGAGCAAATGAAGGTTGTATTGTTGTTTTTTAAAGAGATCAAGACGAAAAATCTAAATTGTCCTGACCTGTTAAGATCTGAGGAGCCACATGCAGTGCAGGAGTTTAATTCTACTCTAATAAGTGCAGAGATATTTTAACAGCACACTGTGACGTGCTGTTTTAAACCCAGAAGCCTGATGTAAAGCTCTCCTTTATTTTGCAAGACCAGCATCACACGCCATAATTAAACAAAGTCTGAGGAAAGCTGGTGAAGTGTGTGAGATGACAGAGTTGCACAAAATATGTGTGTCTGACAAAACAAATATGAATTATGCAATAACTTGAGGCAGATGCACACACAAATTAGAAATTATAAAAGTGAAATAATAACAGTACAAAGATTAGAGACCATGACAAATTCAATGGATGAATAAACAGAATTACCAACATTAATGGAGGCATGAACTCCTCAGCAGAGGTAATGATTCAGAACTAACCTCAAATTTCAATGGGTTCTTCTGCAGCACATTTCACCACGTTTTGCACAAATCAGCGCTTTTTGTGTAATCCTGCTCAGACACGGGTCAAAACATAACCTCTTTATAGCAGAGTTAGTGAATAACACAATTTAATAATGTAACACAACAGCACGTATAACATAAAGTATTTAATAATGTTTTGTGACATTAAAAAAAGATATTTTTCTGGATTTTATCCCCTTCATAAGAAACATACACGCTCAGTTTGTGTTGAAGGGAAGAATCATATATTTTACAATTTTACAAAACTGCTTAAGGTCATTAAAAGGAAAAACTATATAAAGTAATACAATCAGATATATGCATTATACCATATATCGTATTATTCAGATAGACCCAACATGCAGGCTGCTCTTACTCGTGGATCATATGAAAATGTACACATGTTTACATCCGATGCATTAAGGCCGATGCTTTTTCCGAATGTTATCATGATGTGAGTTATATTCAGCGTGACATCGGTCGGTGAAGTATCCAGAGCAGCTGACGTCGGAGGATATGAAATCGTCCTCAGGGCTCAGGAGCAGCCGCAGATCTGTGAGTCAGTAATCATGGGAAATATAAGGAGGAAAAACCAATGAAAAGTCAAGAGCCATTACAGCAGCAAGAAAATAATTTAAACAGTTTAGCTGCTGAGTCAAATGATTCGGCTCACTATCTGCTTTCATTATGTTTCTTTGAAATCAGGATTTTCTCTGAGTGGTTTTAAGGTCAATGACTTCGAGCTCTTAAAGTTATTTTAGGTTAAAGAGAAACAAGTCAACACGCTGATGTACAGGCTCGATCAATCAGGAGTCAGTATCAGCTGTCAATCCTGACGTTTCACCTTGTTTTTAATGCATCAATCAACTAATTCCAACCAAACTTATCAGTGAAATGAACATTTGAACAAAGATCAGTGTGATAAGAGCTACATGGAAAAACGTTTTATTTGATGTGTACTCCCTAACCCTAACCCTTTTTAATTTGATTTCCTTCTATCAACATGGAGGAGGCCGGGTTCATGAGCTATACTGCGGTCAGCCACCAGGGGGCGATTGAAACATTTTGGCTTCACTTTCAGGGAGCTTTCAAGTCGTCCATCTTTAAAAACAGGCAGGTTTCAAGTTGAATTTCAGTGTCTTTCTGGGTTTTGAACAATCTTACTCGGAAATCCTTTATGACCAAAAGGAAAACTTAGCGAGTCGTCACTGGGCTTACATAATTCCAAAAGCTTAAGTTAGATCCAAGATTCCCTCACATCACAAACACGTGATGTCGTCCATCTGTCCTCTCCGGGCTCTGAATAAAGACAAAGCTGTGAGAGATATTCCCCCGCCTCCCACACGTCGTCACCAGAGCTGCAAACTATGAGTAAACTGTGAATGTCATCGTTGCTGATGCACATTAGTCATCAACTAACCCGGAGAGGATCAATGTGCCTTCACACCACCTTCTGGTAATGGGGTTAAAATAAATGAGTCCTAGCTGTGATGCTTATTAAAGGATAAACGTGGTTGATGATAATCTTTTCATATTCATCCCGAACAAGGCCTGCTCCTCGTCGGTGTGGGGTCACAGGGGTCACGGCCGGTAGCAGAGACCTGGAGGTGATGCAGATTTAATGGTTTTACTCCAGGGAGGCGTCTTTCACCGTAGCTTGAACTGAATGTGTTTGAATCTCTTATGACACAGAGCAGAGACCACTTCTGCGGACCGAGGATTACAGCGGGGGTCTACAGTGGATTAAAACAAAGATCTTGTCCTACAGCAATTGTCGGAGGTTTAACATTTTTATTCACAATCTGTCAATCCATCCATCACTTTGGTTCAGACTTTCAGAGGATGCACCAGATGGACTCGGAAAGATCTCCTGACAGTTCCTACAGCGCCACCTTCAGGGACATCCAGGTTCCTGTTCTTCCCCATTGTCATCATCAATTATATCAATTATTTTCAAACCAAACCAAACGACATGAACATAAATTAGCTGCCCCCTCCTACTTTCGAATCAAGACTAAATCAAAGAGTTGTCTAGAAAGCCAATCTCCCCTGAGGCTAATCTCCAAATCTCACTTTCTTAAAGGAAGAGAAAACAGTTCCTGAATCAGCCCATTTATCTGGATTCACTCCATAATTGAACAAGTTCTCTTTTGGGTCACATCTCAGACCCAAAACATAATGTCCTTTTCATCTCAGATTTCTAAACTCCTCGAGCCTCAGCATCTTCAGCTGTTGATTCCTTTTTCTCTCTCCCTGCTCTCGCCAGGAGCAGTAGCAGAGGTCATCGCTGTGAGGCCAGGCATTAAATCACCTCTGTGTGTGTCTGCCGTGCGTACGTACAGTGTTGCGTGGTGTGACTGTGAGTGTTGCATTGTTGTGAGGAAGTAGCCGAGCTGCACCAGGTAACGCGAGTCATGAAGCAGAGATGGAAAATGTGTAGGTTCAGAGGAGCAGCTGGAGGCGGTCCCTGCTGGATACACACAGCGCTGCTGTCGACTTCCTCCCAGCACGATGTGTGTGCACAGCGGTATTGCATTTTTGTGATATTGAAAAAAAAACAGGAAGAAAGAATCTGTGAGTAACTGAGGCTGATATAATTCTCACCGAGGAGGGATGTGTGGGATGAACCTCAGGGATTTGTCTTTGAGTGGACTGACGTGGAAAATGTTGTTATTGGCTGGTTGTTTGAGAGCTGGTGACAAAACACTTCAATAATGTTTCTTCACGCTCAAACACATCAGACGCTCTCACCCTGTTGCTTTTTGGACTCAAATATCGGATCCCTTTTAAAACTAATGATAAGACGATAAACTCATATTCTATGGAAGCATATTACTGCCACATCAGAAATAGAAAATCTGATCAGCGTCATGTTATAACCTGAAAAGTGTATTGTAATATACATAAAAAGATATTTTTCAAAAGATATTTTCATGTTTTTACAAATTACAAACTTATCAAATGTTACAATAATGTAGAATTGAGGACATTTGACATCTTTAAATTACAACGTGACAATTTCCTATATTGTAACAATGTGAACACTTATTTGTGTTTGATAAATCTTTTTTGATATCTTTTGAACATGTCGCGGACTCAACACATTGATAATCGTGATTAGAGGAACGTCTTTACTGTCCAGACGTGAGTGGTGCGAACGTACATTAAACTAAAACGTATCATATTTTCTAACTAACACTTTCATACACAGATATATAACTTGCTAGGAAAAAGTCCCCCTGATGCACATCCATACTGTGGCTGTTTATGTGCTGCACCTTGAGCTGCGGAGCCAGCAGGGAACACTGTACTTGATCTATGAGCAACAGGAACAGCTGATCATCTTCGAAAATGCTGAATGTGCACAGAGAGACATTTACAATCAATGGCCGAGGGATTGGGCGGCACACAGACGGACCTCTACATCACACAGGGAGCGAGGAAAGTGGTAAAATCCAGGGGTTGCTTGATGTGGGGGGGGAGAAAGTTGGAGAAGAAGGCGGCGGTGATGGAGGGTGAGGACGGAGGCCAGAAAGGATGAGGCAGGTGAGGATAAGAGACTTCGGACATTTACTCGTGATTCATGTCTCTTGCTGTTAACAAACTATATTTAATAATGGTGCTGAAAAGTTTAACTTTAACAGTTCATTTTTAAAAATATGTCAAAAAGGATCTCATCCCGATCATGTTTAATATCATTGTTTACGTCTTAAACATGATTAAAGTTTTAAAAAAGCATGGATTTCCTTTCTTTATGTTCATCCGCTCTAACTTTCGCTCGCCCTCCCAAAGCAGACATTTCGTTTTATTTTTGACTAGCTTTCATTTTGACATAAGCTACCAGAACATCTGCAGTCAATAAAACATCTGCCGACACAGTTAGAACATCCGCAGAAATATAAAAATGCCAAATAATGGTGAAGATTGACTACACAGTCATTTGGTTACAGCAGAGAAACATTTTGGCAGCAATTTGCATTATTCTTCAGAACAGATTTGAGTCTGAACCTTTTTCCTGATGGGCTGAAGGAGTTGTTGTTTCAGTCTGGCATGGCAGATGGTCTCGCGGGACTACACTACCCATGAGTCACAGCCCTACCCGGAGTCACGTGATCGTGTTGTACCGACGATCCAACCACAGGAGTTTCATGCTGATCCAAGCTGGAGCTCCATCAGTGAGTCACAACACATTATAAATGGGACTTTTGTTTAGTGAACAGTTTGGGCTTCGCTCTCACTTCACTTCTCTGTTGGACGAGTTAAGTTCGTGCACTAAACTTCACTCGTTCTGATTCCTGCTGTATGACTCAGGGGAGATCTGCACAGATCAATCCAACAGCTCTTTCACACATTTTATTTTTTATTTCAAGCTCGTTCTCTGGAGGACATTTCAGGACAGCTATTCAAATTGCGCTCATTTTCCCTGAAGTAATTGATCTGACTGATAAAATGGGACTATTAGCATATACTCTGCAGCACAGTGTCGCAGACTGGTATTAATATGAGTACCTGAGAATGCCCTGGAGGCCTCGGTGCATCAGCAGCGTTGATTAAACCGTGTTAATAACATCGCAGCACAAAAGCTTTTTAGGACTAATCACTTATTCTCTTGGCCTAATGCAGCGACATTAGCCTCTGTGCCTCTATTATAAAACGAGTCAAATCAGTGTTATTCCAGCCGTGTGTTATTATGTGCAGATTGGAGGAACAGCCTGCAGCCTCTCAGCCCGGCGTCAGAGTGATTTCATCACTTTAATGCAATCCGCAATTCGTTTTATGAAGAACCGAGAACCACCAGCGATAAAACCCACGGTTACTTTTTAAAGCACAAGTAACAGAGAATTAATTATTCAGCAGAACCACATTATAAAGCAACAGTTATGGTGAAGCTGTCATAAACGGTGCGAATCCCATTTTCATATCTGAGTTTCGACAAGTTTTGTGTGTGATTTACGACTCGCTGAGGCCTCTCGACTGTTTCTGTGTTTCTCTTTCATCCTTCACACTTCACACACTTCCCTCATGAGCTCCACCAAATGGAATCCGAAAGGTCACCACTCTCTCCAGGTGTGACCGCCGCTTATGGTAACTGTGGCGACTGGGGAACGCGACTGAGCAGCGGGTGATTCACTCAGCGCCCGGCAGAACTCGTCACTTCACCTCCATCTGTCTGGTGTGTGTCAGCGGCCGAGAGCATCCATCTGCAGGCGAGGCAGCGAGCAGGTCTGATGCTCACGTGGCTTCTGTTTTTATTACAGGAACCACAGGGCTGACATGAATGATATGAGGAGGGCTCCTTCAACTCATTATCTGTTCGTCTGTCCGTCCCAGTGCTTCTGCTGGGATTCACATGCGACACTGGATCATCGGGCTTTTAAAAAGAAAAACCATCACAAAATCTCCCAGACTTGTTTCTTTGGTCTGATTGCGGAACCGGCTCATTACAGAGAGCAGTGTGGTGCACTGTTGGTGCACAGGGATTCATTAACAGGTTTTCTCACCCCGGAAAAAGTAATGAGACACATTTTAATGAAATCCGAGGTTTGCAGCAGTTTTCACTCAGAAATGAAGCTGAATACGAGACATCAAATTAAAAGATGTGATATTACTGGAGAGAAACATCTACGAAATGAAATGAAGAACAAGTTTGTTTTATTATTTCATCTTCTAGAATCTAGAGACAGATTCGTAGTTTCAGTTTCTGTTCGGCTCTGCTCCTCGTGATGGAAATGTCCTTGTCATGGAACCTGTTACTTCTACTACCTTTAATGTTGTGTATTACATATTATGCCTGACTAAAAATAATGTTTCACACATGGTTGACCTGGTTTAAATTAGATGTCACATGTTTTGTGCTCGTGGTCCCCCTCCCTGTTTCTGGTTCTGTGATAAGAGGAACATTGAGAAGCTGAACTCTCATGAGGGTAATGGACGTCTTGACCTGATCGTGACCTCGACTTATTATCTGTTCCCTCCAATTTGGTTTAACACTGACATGCTTCCATTGTACTTTAGGCTTTTTAGCTTATATCTCTGTTGACAGATCCATGTTGTGATAAATTGATATATCATTGAGAAGCCAAGGCCTGACAGTTCTCTTAAATTAAATCAATAAGCACCAGATATCACATACTCACACATATTATTATGCCAGAACCAACCAATTACCATTATTACTATGAATGATAATGTGCTTTAACACGTGTTTGGTCCATGAACCTAATCACTCCCTCTCTTCTCTGTCTTGACTTTACAATTTAACAACATCAAATAATGCATTAGGCTGCAGTTGCATAGAAAGAAAAGACAAATCACCTGTTAAACCATTAAATAGTCTTGTAAACCAGTAATTAAAATCCGTACTACAAGCCGCAGTAGTGTTCTCAAGTATTTTTGAAGATAATCTGCTGATGTTGCAATTGTATTTATTTGCCTTTTTATTTATATCTCTTCCAAGCTTTTTCACATTTGCTGTGAGGTTTTAAGATTGGAATATTTTCTATAACCACATCTGGACCTGTGATACAACTCCCTGATAATAACATAATACATACAAAACGTGACGTCTGTTGGGATTTGATGTGTACATGAAACACGTCCGGATAGTTGCTACTTTCACAGAAGAATACAGATGAGAGGAAAACACGTATTTTATATTCCTATCACGTGAAAAATCAATTTACCTGAGTCTGAAAACAATCACATACAAACAACAGCAGCAAGAGATATACACATATTTACATCTATACATATTTAATTATTTAATTAAAGTGGTGGTCTCTGGTTTCTGTGGATAAGACACAAGAGTTTATTAAAGACAATAATTATATTGATAATAATGTGTATTTTCTTGATGTGCCACTTTGTATCAGTGTCAAATGACCAAACCCGGCTCTGCCCGGAGACAACAGCACGACAACAGGTTGTTAAAACATTGATTTCTTCACATTCTTGGGACAACACACACTTTATTGATTTTTAAGTGTCACCTATGGAAAAGATAGGAAATCACTACCTGCTTCAAAAGCAGAACTCCTGATATACGCAGCGTTAAATACTAGCTGTGAATTTGAGTTTCCAATCTATTGCATGTGATTGCGCTGCTTGTGTCTCACAGCAATCAAGGTCAAGAGCCCCCCCTATTTGTTTAGGGTGGAGGGGTCGGGGGAATCTACAGTGGAAGTGTGCGCACATTGATCGTGTCAATCGACGGCTCTCACTTCTCATTAAGTCGCGGGCATCCGTCAAACAGTTCCCATGGTGCATCTTGGTGGAGGATCACAGCGAGAAGCTTCTACGGTTACCCCTGGGTGACGTAAGGAGGGGGCCGGGGCACCTTGCACTTAAAAGAAACACACACACACACACACACATATATGAGGAGTCAATGCTGGAGAATAAGATCAGGATTATGCACAAAGGCTTCGTGGACGTGTGTGTCTGCAGGGAGCTTCCATACCGGTCACATGATGTCAGAGGGGTTTAAAGACCCGAGAATCATTGAGAAGTGAGAGCACGTCTGACGCTACGAGGATTTCTGCTGCTGCTCCATTGTTGTGTTGATTTGATTTCTATAATACATTGTGTTACTGTTATCAGGACTGTTTCCTTCAACTCGGTGCAAAGTTTGAGGGAAACTTTCTCATTATAAAAACCGAGACGAGACCTTTTGATTTAATGACGCTGTCACTACACCACACTCTGTTCCTCTGAGCCTTCTTTTGTGGGCTTTTGCTTATTTTCCAGTTGTTTAATAGAACTGGAATGGAAGTCAGTCGGGCGTATACCTCTGCCAAGCCCCAGCAGGCCCCTTAAATATCAGACCCGTCAAATGTGCCAGCATCTAGATTCATCAATTATTTTCTGAGAAATCGATGAAAGTGTGGAAAAACACCCCACCTCACAATTCGCACCAAAATTCGATCGGTTCTCCCCCAATCTTGGTTCCCATTGGTTTTAGTCTGAAGAGGAATTGGCCTCTGGGGGCAACGGCCAATATATTTTGGCTTCTGGTGTGGACAGCAGATATCTGAGGCCAAGAATCTTCCTTCTGCTGTACACGGTTTACAGTCCGGCTAGTTTTCTGTCTAACCAAACAGTTTTCAACATAAAACACAAACAGCAGCACTTTCTGTTGGTGTTTGAGGTCCAGACGACATTTGTATCTGTTCAAACGTGATTGGCCAAACAGAAACCAGAGGGCTACCGTCCACAAAATATTGATCCTCACCAGAATCTGTTTATAAAGATAAGTTCTTTCCTGACCCAAGTTTCGTGGAAATACATTAATTTGCTTTTGCGGATTCTTGCTTCCAAACTCCAACAAACAAACAGAAGGGGTGAAAACGTGAGTAGGTAATTATCTGAATCCAAGAGCTCAGGTTTGCTTGAATCAAAGTTTTATTTATTCTATTTAGTTTTGCAGCAGAAACTTAATCCAACTTTGACTGAAACTTTGACAATCAAGCGCAACCTCTCTCTTTAATGCTGCTTCCTAGTTAGTCTGCAAAGTTGCTTCCAACTTGCTGTTAATTTAAACTCATAATGAACAAACCTAACGATCCATTTCCTCTAATGATTAACGTGATTTTCTATGAAAGGGAAACGTGGTGGGAAGCAGACTTTTCTGAATGTGATTTTTATGGCTGCGTCTGGGGAAGCTGCAGGGAACAGAACATAATAAATACATCAGCTACACAGAGGAGGATGTTTAAGGTGCTGGAAATGCATTTCTATTAAGTCCTGTCAGCGGCACATCAAATTATCAGAGCATGACGATGCTAGACGGCTGGTTTGGAGCCTCGCAATAGATCCACACACCACTAAAATCAGAGCAGAGAGATGTAAGTTCATTGATTGCCATATGCAAAGAGAGAGAGAGAGAGAGAGAGAGAGAGAGAGAGAGAGAGAGAGAGAGAGAGAGAGAGAGAGAGAGAGAGAGAGAGAGAGAGAGAGAGAGAGAGAGAGAGAGAGAGATGCATTCTGTTTAAATGGTGGATTGTAAGTGGAGAGTTGGAGAAAGCTTTCTCGCCAATAGCTACAGTTTAATGAAGTGCGGTCCGAGTACTAATAGCCTGTGTAGTGTGGAGTTGTTCTATTGAACAGCAGGAACCATCATTTCACTGCAGCACCTGAATACTTTGATCGTAAAATCAGGGAAAAAAAGGCAAGCCAATTAAAAACATTGCTCGTTTAGGACAAAAACAACCGGGAGAGATTGTGATTAGTCCGGTTGTTGAACGTTGGACATAGTTGAGCAAATTTCTTTAATCGTGTCGTCATCTTCTTTTTGTTTTGGATCTGTCCTCGGTGCACAAAGGAGATTTCACTCTTGCTCCAGGGCACATCGGCACTTGAACCACAGCTGAACCGAGGAGTGATTCAAACCTGCTGCGTTTGAAACAATCCCTGCAGGCCTGTCATCGCCAAAACCTAATTTGAGCCCAGTTTCTGTCATTTGTTAACTCCACCACATCCTCGTTATCCTGCGTCTGAGCCCTCGATATGAAATGAATCACTCAGACCAGACTGATGCTTCACAGGGCAAAGCATTCAGGTGAAGGTTTTCTCAAATTTCAAGATTTCAAGATGTCTTTTGTTTGACTTAAGAGTCGTGTATCCATCTGATGAGCCACTTCAGTCACATATTATGTGCAGTCCAATGAAAATAGCCCATGGTAAGAATTAAGGATATTTACCTGAGCTAAATGAGGTTGTGTTTTCTTGTTTGTTCGTCTGTTAGCAGGATTACGCAAAAACTAATGGATTTCCACAAAACTTTCTTTTCCCCTTTCTTTTACAATATGAGTTTCTTCACATTTTCAGAATAGAGAATAATTCATGAATCCTGATTAAATAAATCAGGCACATTTAGGAGACTGGTATCTATGAGTGTGTGTAACTTGGTGCAGCTTGATTGAAACTGAGGGACCTGTTATAATGTATCTGCTCAACTGGGACTCACACTCGTTAATACTCATTTTAATTTGAAGATTTGTAGTTTCGATGATGTTATTCATTGGTTTGCTCATTATGTATGGAATTAAAAGTGGTCTGTAAATCACACTATCAATTCAAACTAGTCACACAATCTTAATTTCTACGGTTCCATTTCCTTCCACATTCCAACTCCTAAACATGTCATTTCTGGAATCAGCCGCAGAACAACGTCAGTGCCTGAATGCAACACTCTGCAGGAGAACTCGACTGATCTCAGGAGGGGAGGAGGAGGAGAAAGGAAAGAACGTTCCCGTGGGAAATGTTCTTTGATGTTGCAGCAAAAGGATGAAGCACAGGCCTCCTGAGAATCTCCTGCGGTGTCCCACACGTTTCTCTATTTCACTTTTCATCTGGGCGCTCAGGCGACCAAATCACACCCTGCTCATTTTTTACCCCCGGTCTCCTCTAGGTTTTTAAAGTTGAAGTGTTCTTCTTACTCCTGACGGGAAACTTTAAATCAGATCACGGTGGACAGTGGCGATGTGATGAATCAGATCCTGATCCCTGTCCCTCTCTCTCTCTCTGGAACGCGTCCAGGCACAGCGGCTGTTTGGAGGCTCCGCAGCGTTCGTTTCAATCAAGTCTGGAATATTTGGAGTCACTTTCTGCACAATGCGTCTTGCTAAAAGCCCAGCTGCTGCGACAATTAGATCTAAACACGGATTTGACACGTCAGCTGCATCTGCCACGGAGCGCTGAGTACTCTGGCTCTCATCTGAAAGGCTGCTGGGAGCCATAAATGACCTGAGAGGGTACCGAGCCAGTGTGAACGCATTCGAGAATCTGAATACATCAGAGGCTGGGTGGGGCGTGTGAGTGTGTGTGTGTGTGTGTGTGTGTGTGTGTGTGTGTGTGTGTGTGTGTATGTGCATGTGGGTGGTCGATCAAAAGATGTGACATTAACACTTGACCTTAAAACCATAAAACGATAAAATCTTCAAAGTCTCAAAAATTGATCCCGGTGAGGTGGCATTTATGCTTCTATCTGATTACGGAGACTTTAAATAGATTGTCATGTGTTAGTCGTGGACTTATTTGTTGGAATCCTCCATGTTCCGAAAAGCTGTTAACGGATCAAGTCGAAGTCTCAGCTGTCAATCAAGAAGTTTCACGTGGTTTCTATAGCATCAAATAACCAATTAAAACCAGACTTACTACAATAATGAACAAAATAATCACACATAAAATGGTAGAAACCATCTAACATGTACTTTGACATGTATGTGTGATCCATGTCCCATCCACTAACACGGAGAGGCCAAGTTTATGACTTATACTGAGGCCAGACACCAGGGGGCGATCCAGATTGTGAGGTATAAACCGTGCACCCTGACACATTGTTCTGGTCGTCCAGTCCCCGTTAAAGGTCTCAGTTTAAACCCCCGAGGCCACTTCTCATTAAGGCCACAGTCAAGATCATTATCAAAGATCGGCCCGGACCCCCCCCCCGCCGCTGAGCTCGAGTGTGATGATGAACCCTAACCCTCAGGCGAGACAGAGACGACCAAACCAAAAACCAGCACGTCCACACGGAGATAATCTGTCGGAGGCCAGAGGAGGCGTCCAGACAGAAGGCGTTAATCTCACTAACGAGCCCCGTCAGAGCGGAACACGCCACCCATCAATCAGCCAATCACAAAGCTATACCCTGAGCGATCGCTGCTTATCACCACTCAGGTAAAATAAATGGACCTTTGAGGAATAAAGTTTCTCTCAGTTAGGGCCTGAAAGGAGATGGATTGGAGTTCTAAGTGTAAAAGGACACTTGAGATGTGGAAAATGGTGTTTTTAATTTCTCATGTTACACCAGCAGAACAATCTAAATACTAATAACTTCAAAATAAAGAATCAATCATATTCCAAAGCAATATACTTAAAATAAATTACAGTCCTTCTATCAAAACATGATTAGTGCTTTGCAAGTATGCAAATATCTCGCAGACACAAAACACATTGTGTGCACACATTTGCATGTGAATCCTCCATCATCCCTTTCATCATCATCTATAATTTCACCATCAAAACAAATTATCATAAGATGTACATGTTACAAAAAAACATGAAAATAAAGAAACTGCGGTGTGTTCAGGACATCGAGAATCACAGGAAACGTCAGCGCTGATTTCTTGTAGCTCAGTGACACCAAACACAAGAGATATTGAAGATTTACTTAAAGTGTCATCAACATCTTTCCCTCGCTCGAAAACATCACCACAGGAAAACACTGTATTTATGCCAGAGACGTTATTTGAGTTGTGTTTTCGTATCAGTGGAGCACGTCGACAACCCCCCCCCGATGTTGCCTCTCCTAGGACGTGGATGATTGACATTTGAAGTAATTGAGTCGTTGATATCGATTTGTAAACATCTATTTCAGACGCGGTTCAGACGGGCGTCCATGCCGATCGCCTGCTGCTTGAAAACAGCAATAATTGTGCAAATAATTCAAGTCAGAACTAGGCAGACAAAATGAGTGGTGAGAAGTAAACATCAATAATGATGCTCATATCCTTCATGCTCGTGCACGCCTCTGTGATTATATCTATAAACGCCTCTGTCTGTATTCAAACCACAACTGGAAGCTGCTGAGCTTTGCATCTGACCAACAGTTGTTAATTGATTTTAATCAGAGTTTTAGTATTTTTACCGAAGCCTCTGCCACACGGTGACTCGAGCTATGAATTATTTATCTGTGGTTTCATCCCACATCATCCAGCTTCATATTTCTCCAGACCTTTCCGGGCCAGAGTCTGCTCTTCAGGCTGATGGAGGTGACAACCAGCAAGTACCATCGTCCTAATGGTCATCAGCCTGACAGGCGGCCTGTTAATGGGGCCTGTATCCCGACTGACCTTACAGACTCTAGACTACACGCCCGATGCAATTATAGGTCTGTTATCATTCCATCCAAAGTATCTCAGAAACGTTCATCAGCCAGAAATACACTTCAGTAACTTGGGCATTAGAGTCACTTATGGATTCGGTTCAGCTTGAAGCATCATCAGGCGACATGAGAACGGTTCATCTCCAAAGACGGAGCCGCTCGGAGGTCAGAGGTGATCTGCACCGTGTCACTGAAGTGTGAGCATCTCAAAGATCTTCATCAACCTCCTGGATCAGCTTGAATACTAAACTTAAAAAACAGTAGACACCTCCACGAAGGAGGTTCTGTTTTCACCCAACGTCCATTTGGTTTGTTTATGTATTTGTTTGTTTGCCAGCAGGATTGAGCAAAAACTACCAGAGAGATTTCAGCAAAACTTGGTGGAAGCCAAGAGGCAAACAATGCGGCAGATAATTCCACACAGATTTAAGTTTCTTTCAATGTATCTACTAAATATTACACATTTATGAATGTCTTTATAGCTGCATACAACTGAACCTAATCAAATATGCATGAAGTGTTAATACAGTCTGCAGATGGGAGTTCAAGTAAAGTGTTATCAGTGAAATAATATATAGAGCTCACATTACTGTAGTAGGTGAGGGCCTATGACTCGCTGGAGGGACGACATATCCCATCAGGCCTAGTGATCCTCCAGGAAGAGCTGGAGAGGGAGAGGGACATCTGGGACCATGCACCTTCACCACCGGAGCCTGGATCAGTGGAAGGAGGGATGGATGGATTATCTTATTTACTTGGATCAATGAATCAGTTCCCATCTTGAATATATATTTAAAAAAACTGTGAATCTGAACTCTCTCAAAAAAGTACAATATTCCTCTAAATTCCAGTTCCATTTCTGAGTATTGCATCCTTCAGATCTCTAAATCAAATCTTCGATGGCTGATGGATTTTTCTTTCTTTGAAGTACGACCAGTGCAAAATGAGAAAACTCAATTATTCAAATACACAAAGAAATCAGAATAACTTAAAGGCCTGACTGATTTGCTTGTCACTGATCTAATTATAAATGGCTCCAGCAGTCATTGACAGTTTATCTTGATTAACTGAGCATTGAAATGTTTGTTTGTTCCAGAAGAACAGAAACTCTGGTGTTGACAGAAGCTGCAGTGGCTCATTTATGGTATTTACAGTCCTGGGCTTTCTTCTACTTTCTTTACTACTTAAAACAATCCTATTTACTGCTTATCTGTGTGATCCCTCAAGTCGTGACCGTGCTTTCGGAGAATGACCTGAACTTCACTGGGTTGTAACGACAAGCTACGACCACTCAGACTCGGACTTTCCCGGAAATCCAATCGCAAAGTAAAAGACATTCCACCGTCCAGACAGCAAAGATGGTTCAGATCAGAACGAGAGAAACAGTTTTCAGTTTTTTTCCCCTTCTCCTCTGGTTTAATCACCAGCTCTCCCCTGCTCTGCCTCCGGCTCCGTCACCCTCTGCTGTTGTCACTCACATCATGTCGGCTCGTTCAGAAGTGATCGAAGCCGACGTCCTAGGTGCGTTGGAGTAATCGCTCTTCCCCGAACGAGGGAAGCAATCTGTTGCTGATGCAGACGCCAGTTTAACACACATTTAACTCGTCGGTGAGGAGGCCCCCTCTAACAGACGCTTCTCCCAGGAGACATCAGGAGTTTGACAAAGGTTAATTAGCTCGTTAACCTTGTTTTGTGTTAGTTGTGGTTTGAAGGCGACACTTTGATGATAATCACTCGAGTCATGGTGGTCAATCCTGCTGCTCCTTTTGAAGAACCAAGAGGCTGGATGGATCACATGTGGTGGTCTGTGCTGCTCTGAACCTGCTGGAGGCCAAGGTCAGTTCAGAAGATAAAGATATAGTAGAAACTATCAAATATTAATATGTCTAGGGCCTCATAGTGTTGGTTTAATACATACAAAAAACACAGCGACTCTCAGACACACTCAAATGGGGAAGTACATTTTCAGATTAATTGAATTATCTTAATGTATTGAAGAAATTCTTTCAAAGCTAGTTCTTAATTTTGTTTGTGTCCCTTCCACTAACATGGATGAGGCTGGGTTTATGACTGCAGCCAGCAACCAGGAAAAATACAGTCTATGGTAAAAGAAAAACAGGACAACAACGAATAGATATTTGTGGTTTCAGCCGCTCGCAGCCGACTTGCTCCCACTCTTCCTTCATCACTTTGGCAAGAAGAGTGTGTGTGAAGCCGGTTGTTCACCAGTTTATTATTCTCTCTTTCCCAAAACTGTCCCTTCTCTTCCACGTTCCAGCACGAGTGAGATAAATCTGAATCTGGACGCTGATACACACACAAGGGTTTTATTCTGCCCCGAATTTCAATCTACAAAATAAATACATGTAATTACAAAAGGAACCTTTGTTGTTGTTATTATGAGTGATCATCGAAGCAGTCACGTAATAACTATCTTCTCCTTTCACTGCTTTCGTAGAGAGAAGTTTAAAATGTGATTACAGCTGTGAGAATGACAGATGTCTCGAAGCCCATTGGATTTTGACATCACGTCACATAACAGCTGACCTGTAGAAACAAGGTTGTCAAACATCATAGTGAAATCACGGTTTTGCATTTTGCACCGAGCGGTGTACAGAGAACCCTGCAATTTACACCTCCTCTCAAACGTGTAATCCCGACATGCGGTGCAATTATTTCCCGACTTCAGTGTAAATAGTCTCAGACAGGTCTTTCTGCATGTTGGACCCGATTGAAAGACGAATCTGCATTTCTGTGATTTACATGACAAAACAGGCCGAGGCTGCGGGAGGGGAAAGATAATTTCAGATGTGAATCAGTGGCTGCAGAAGATAGAAGAAGATAAACCTCAGCTCGATTCAATCAAGAGGGAGACGCCCGGTGCGTCTCATCAAAGCACGGCTCATCAGATGGAATCCGCTGAGAGGACGAAGTCGGTCCCACAAATGAAACAGACGATCAAACACCTGGATTACAGCTTTAAGATTTCAACCAGATTTAGAGTCGCTGGAGATGTGCTGATAGAACATGTGTCGAGTAAGAGAACCAGTGAGTTGACTTTGCTAAAGCACTGGTCTGGAAATATAATCAAAAGGAAGATATGTCTCCACATCCTCTTTCTGTACAAAAATAAGGAGCTAGAAAAACTGTGTGCTATCTAAAATGACGTGTATTCTGAATTTATAGTTTGGTCCATATCCCATCCATGATCATGGAGGAGGTCGGGCTCATGAGTGTATTTTACATCTCAATAGTTGCTGAGATGTTTCGATGTTTATCTCTCTCAGTAAAACACAATCTCGACTTCACTGTTTATTTTCCATTTTGTCTCCTTGCCTTGTTTTGATTGATGTTTTTTCATATTGAAATTCACCTCTTGCATGATATCCAGCGGAGGAGCATCTCAATAAATCAGAAATGATCAAATCTGATATTACTTCAGTTTTTCGCTCCCTCAGGATACTTTGTCTGAGACTCATGAAAAAATGTTGTTTTTCATCGACTCTCTGTCAATGTTGATGATGGACGCTACTTTATTATTGCTTCGACTTTTCAATGCATCGCCTTTTTTTGCAATTTGTAATTTTCCCATGTATTTCCACGAAGGAATAAGTGAAAAAAGCAAATAAACGATTTTCATTCACACACATTCAACCTGTCAATCTTCTAGTTTCAAGACGATACCCACACACGAGCAGATTTAACGATGGTCATAAGATTCCTCCGTGGCTGTTGAATCCAACCTTCCTGGTGTTTTCTACCAGTGAGAATCTCATTAAAGTAGGTTATCACCCTCTTCTTCTCTTCACTGCTCTCTTTAAACCAAGAGCAGTAAAATCAGTGAGTGGAGACAATCATTTGAAGAGTCCGCCCCGGCTGTTGTTGTATTTTTGGATGGAGTGCACTCGGCCCTACCAGGTGGACAGTAAAGCAGGTTTGACAGACGTCAGATCTGCTCCGACAGCTGCGCAGAGAGATTTGGCTCGTCCCTTGTTTCTGGGTTGAGGGGGAATCCTGACGGTGATGATGCCACAGAAAAGGAAATAAATAAAAAATAAACATGTGTCTGACCGCAAATTAAAATGTTGTCATTCAGCTTGTCGGCAGCAATGGAGCAGTCGAGAATGAACTACTAGAGGAGAACAAAGTCAGAATGGATCAAGAAGAAAGTCAAAATTTTCTCGTGGGGGAACAGAAGAGCAGCTTTCCACACAGAAACTACAATTTCCCTGTGATAAAATATCCAATAAAAGACAGTGAAGTGAAAGTGAAAAGCAGTGAAGAAGAAGACTATTTAAATGTCTCACACGTGTGCCTGCTCTTTTCAGTAGCTTCAGCGAGCTCATATTTTGGGACGGGACTGTGACGTCTCCTGAGGGGAAATGTCTCAGTCACACTCTGCCTGAGGTAAACACCAGATAAGATTTAGAAAATAGCAGCTCTGCTTTTAATATTAAGAACATCCATCATGTCCGGTCGCTTGTATTTTCATTAATAGATTCACTTTGGTTCATGCAAATAAAAGATCAAGTCAGAGCCGCATCAAACTTCACTAGCGAGCTCAGGGTGTGAACATGAAATAATCATCCTGTCTAATGGAAAACTTGTGTCATTGTCTTTTCTTCTTCATGACTTTAATAATAGACGTACAGGGGGTCGTTACGCCCGGGTCGTAACAGACTAGTGGTTCAGTTGATTGATTTGAATATTGCTCATTGGACGGACTCAGACCGGGACAGGAAGTGTAACCTTCTCAACCCTTAAAACAGTTTGAAGGTTGGTTCGAGTGTCCTCAGCACGAGTATGTGGAGCTGAGCTCCGGCTCTGACTCATCTCCACGTCATCGATTCCACTTGAGTGACATCAGACAACAAAGGACTGGGCTCGCTCACTGCTCAATCTCAGGGTCAGTGGAGTGAGCAGAGAGTGAGCAGATGGAGAATTCAAACCTCAGCGTATGAGATCAGTGCAACCTTTCATTAACCTCTGGAAATAATGTCCTCAGATCTCCGAGGCCTTCGCTTTACAACGGAAACATTTGATTTTCCTGGAGCATCGTGTGTTCGGCTTGAACCAGAGGAGGAGCCCCTTTGGCCACAGTCTTCTCTTAATCATGACATAACTGTGCTTGTGACCCAAACAATTATCACCATACTGTATATCTGCGTTTTCCTTTCTTGTCTTTTTATAATGACAAATTCAAAACTACCAGTGAATGCTGACACCTGTGCTCCATCAGCCTCTTACCTGCCCGGGTGTTCTCCCCTTGATTGTCCCTGTGTCCTTGTGTCTTCAAGGTTCAGCGTCCCCAAGAATAAAGTCCAGCCTCAAGACATAAACAGACCATTTTGGCAATTAGAATCAAAAAGGACCTTTAACCGTGAATGTGAATCAGCATGAGTCACATTCAAAGGATAAAAACAACAACAACAACCAATGACTGACGAAACATGACACCAGACATCTGAAGGCAAAAAAAATAAATAACTACAGCTCATTTTTAATCCACAAATTGAAAAAAATGTTTCAGCTGTGAATATCCCCTGACGGCCACTTTGCGTCACGCAACACTGCATCACAACATTTTTTTTTCCACTTCACCAACTTGAGCCAGCCACCTCCTCTATACTTCTCTGTGGAACAGTCGATTTACCTCTTCAACCGCTCAGGTTCACTAATGGAAGAGAATCGATCCAGCGGAAAGCAGCCTGCTCTTTGGGGACCTTTAAAAATGAATTTGAAAATGAATGATTGGGTTATTTGTGCTTTTTTGGGGGGGGCAAACAGACAAATCTGCAAATCAAAAAGGAAAACAATGGAAGGAGAATAACATTTGAATCTAAAACAAATGTGTTGCTTGTGTGTGGACATGAAGCTGCCACACAGAGTCCTGAAAGAAAGGGAAATGCCACCGGTGCTGCCTGTGAATGATCTCCTGTGCTGTCGCTGCTCAGAGTGACACAGTGAGGCGGCTCTGCAGGTGACAGGATAACAGACGACACTGCTCACGAGGGCATGAGGGATTGTCTGAGCTTTCAAGCACAGCTGAAGGGAATCGGACAGGTGCCCCCTACAGAGCATAACCCAGACTCTGGTCAAATTTGAGTTGACTTCAGCTTTACCACATATTGGTGTATCGGTTCTGCCAGAGGCTTCTTCCAGTTATTGAGGGAGTTTATTCTCTCCACAGACACCAAAGTGCTGCTCATTAAAACTGTAAAAGACTTTTATTTGATTGATTTTGGGAATACATATTAGTATCAGACGGATTTATAAGAAAGGAGAGAAGATTAACATGATAATACACATTTTGCATTTCTCTTGTATTCTGTGCAGACGATCTACACAATATTATAAGACATTATTTAGATTTTTTCTAGAAATTACTCTCAATTATATTAATAGTTAATAAAATTACCCCATAGGCATGAAATTAGCATCTGTTGCATAACTTGCCTGTGCAAATCTTTCCTCAACTATTGAAGCTGTTTCTACTGATAGTTGTCTTTGCAGTGCAGGGTCATTCCGCTTAGTACAGCTATTAAAAGTATTCCCTCACACTTGTAGTTTGTGAAAATACAGCTTGATATTCATTTTGAATCTCCAGTAATGACTGAATAACAACTGATCTTTGACAAATACTAAGATTCTAGACCATCCGGAATGAAGGAAGTGGAAGGAGAGTCTCCTTTTCTCTCACTCTTTCAGTCTTTTCTCTTTCTACTGTCTCAGCCTGACATCACCGACTCAGTCCAATTATTTTGGAGGAACATATTCCATTTCTCCCAACCTTGATTTTTATTCTCGAGGGATCTCTAATTAGCCGCAGTGCTCTCCACATTGCTGTCCACAGGAGACGAGTTTGAAACAGAGTAATGGAGGAAGGGGGAACATCAAACCTTAGCAGGCGATGCAGACAAAATGTAGAAGACAGCGAGCAGCCACTGGAGAGGCTGTGCCGAAAACATCCTGATGTACAGCGTCGCCACAGACCTCTGCAGGATGTGAGAGACCGAGCGGAGGTGGATGTGTAGCCTCAGTTTATTGTGAAGATAATATAAGTCAGACGCCGACGGGAACCAGAGGATCATCTGCAAAATGATTCCAGCAAAACACTTTACAGAGACAAAGAGTATATGTTTTTCCCTGAAGTCATCTTTCGACTTGTATGCCTGTAGACTTTCTATGGGCACTGCTGCTGTTTGGCAGCGAATGAGGCGTGAATATGAAGTAGCCCCGTCCTCGTCACTCCATTACCTGCACTCTGTGCTGCTCATTACAGCCTCTTCCCCCTGGGAGTGCACACATCACATGCACTCTGACTGCAGGGCCATTGTGCTGGATCACATTATGATACTGTTCCTTGTTGCTCCCCCCTGATTGTGTATATAGGTAGAGCACTTTAGACTGAATAGCAACGTCCAGAACATTTAAAATCATACTATATAAATGATTTTTCTTATATATTAGACGTGCAGTAAAATTGGAAAATAGCAGATGCCTTAAGTTGTCACATTTTGTGTAGCAGCATTATCTTATGAAGACCATTGTGCTCTCAGGATCCTTCAGTGCATCAGATTTGTTTTTTTTATCCTGAGCTCTACAGGCAGTTGTTTTGATTTCATGGCTTGGTTTTTTGCTGTAATGTGCCTTGTAAGTGACGATATGTTATGTCCACTGGAGGGTTTCCTTTTAAAAATAATGTCCAAACAGTTGGGTTTACCACTGACGGACTCAAATCAAGGTGAAGAAACATCTTGAAGAGAAATTGGAGCCACCTGAGCAAAGCAAAGCTTCTGAAAACGTGTGTCTGTGATATTTCTGTTTTTACTTTTTAATTCAGCTGTATATGTGTCATTGATTAATTCATATTTAAGCTGTTGAAACAAGAGTCTTTCTTGAATCGTGAGTTATTGAGGTATAAAAGTATAAAAGTTGTAGTTTACAGAGAAAAGCAATAATCAGAGGAAATTCAGAAAAATAAATTGATTCTAAAAAAGATCTTACATTCTCCTGTAATAACTCTCAGATGCACCTTCTCCGCTGTGGGAACTTCTGTTCAACAGGCTTGTCTCTGTTCCAGCATAATAATTCATCTGTGCACAAACCGAGGCCCATAAATAAACGGTTCACACAGTTCGAAGTTGGAAGAACTTTTTTGGCCACAATCCCACTCGACTCCTGCAGCATGAAGAACGGAGGCTGTCGCAGCAGAATATTAATGCCAATTTGAATAAAATGTCACATAAGGTTATAACGTTTGGTTATCATAAGCTAGAACATGAAATATGCATGTGGAAATACACTGAGCTGCCCAGGGTTGGAGCATTATTCACCGTGCATGAAGACAGAGCAGGGGGAAGCCATTTTTAATTCAAGTTCTCCAATGCTCAAGCTACAGATCCTGCAAGGGTTATATTCATCTTCATGATTCCAGCTCCCTGCTGGAAACAATCACACAGGAGATGTTCGATGTGAGCGCGTGTGAGAACCACAGACAAACACGTCTCCGATAACAACCTCTACAACAAACTTTAGTCGTCTGTGAACGGCCCGAAGGGAAACAGACGTATCTCTATCAACACCCGCTCCTGCAAACTCCTCATTTTATCAAAACGACAGAGTGATGGTGCTTCTCCTCCGTCGAGCTGAGTGCTGTCGGATGTTCCCTGGTGTCCTCTCCCCTGCAGGCGGTGAGAAACCTTATAGCCGCCTGCAGCTGTTACAATTGTGGCGAGCCAATTTCCTCCAGCCCTGAAAGCTTCAGAGTTCATTTGGAAATCAGCTGCAATTCGCTAACTAAGGGGAAATTGTTCCTTTATGTGCATTGACATTTAAATTGGAAAAATAACTGTCCTTGAATGAGACCACGTACTCAACTTCAACCTATTAAGCATTTAAAATATTCTAAAACACTCAATGATTCATACATACTCATACGGAGATGTAGGTAAGTATGTCTAATGCATAATGAATTTCAACATTCAACCAATGACTGCAAAATGGTCAAATGTCATTTTTACATTGAAGGTTTTTGTACAGATTAAATAAATGAGAAATCATCTTTAGAGGAGATGATGGATTTTGTTACATTTCAACCAAGCAAGGCCTGTTTCTGTCTATTTCCAGTGTTTATAAAAACTGCTTTACAGTACTTTATTGAAGTAAACTGTATGAGTGTCTTCCACCACTGGTTAATGATCTGAATCTTCTGAGCCAGACTGGTACAACTGGTTTCCCTACACACCAAGTCAAATCCGTCAGTGTGGATGTGCCACGCAAGAGCCCAGAAAACAGGCAAAAAGAAAAACTATTAAATCTGAGTCAGAAAAAAAAACAGAACAGGAGTCATTATAGCAGGAACCCCCGAGCTAAACCTCACAGTAAATAGATTACAGAGGGAAAAGACATGAGTGAAAAACAATCACTTTTCAGCCTCAACTCAGAGAAAGATTTTATTCAAAAGTCGAAGATGGAATAATGACTTGCAAAGAATGAAGCCCCAGACTGGGAGAGCAGGAAACATAACAACCAGAGTGAGTGTAGCTACACATTCAGAGTGTTCCTCTCTGCTGGGATCGGCCTCAGCACACAGCACGTCGGCTGATTTACTCAACCTGTGTGTGTGGGGAGGCTGCATCCTGGACACTGCATTGGATCTGGAGCCGATGCATCTTCAGTGGGGGGGGTCTGCTGACGGCCCGCGTGTGAGAAGGATGGAATGAATCACACATGTGCTTAAACGTGTGTCCCTGCAGTAGATCACACTAACAGTTTCTCACCAGAGAGCAGGCTCCATTAAAAAGGCAATTCCTCTCAAAGATTACCACGGCTACAAGACCAGTGATTTATGGCGAGGCTCGGACACAGAGGCTTGTGTATATTAATTTGTTTTATAGCTGTTTCATCGTGGATGTGGACGGGTATTCACCCTCTGTTGCCATCAGCATTTAGCATATTCCCCATGTCATATTTGCAGCTTCAGCTGAAGGAGATAATCTCATTCGGCTGCAGAGCAGGATGAAGGAAATAAAGATGAGCTTCCCACCACTGTGTGTTTTGAGGAGATAGGATATATATATATATATATATATATATATATATATACACACATATATATATATACACATATATATACACATGTGTGTGTGTGACTGTGCTGTAGTGAGAAAAATTAATTCAAGTTTAGATTTTTCTGATTATGCAGCAGCTGCATATTTAAGAGCACATCAATGAAAAGGAAAGGTGGAAATATATTTGAGTTGGTTTACTGTCATTTACTCATCAACTGGGACTGAACTTTTTTATCTGGCCTGTAAAGCACTTTGTAGAAGTGCCATATTAATACATTTCATTATTAATGATGTTTTGTCCTTTTTTGTATGCAGTCTTTTTGTGGTTTTGTGGTCCAACAAAACTTTAAGTGTTCCAATAATCTGTTCAAATAGATCTTCACCGTCCCCTGGTGGACACAGGAGGTACTGGGCCTCCTGGGCGCACGAGAGGAAGGCGAAGCTGCAGATGTGGGAATTGGCATTTCCAGATGTTTGATTGAATTATTGAGAGAAACACGTCCTCGCCAAACAGTAACAGACGCGTCAGTGATATGAGCATATGATTTTTTAATATTAATACATTTTAAGGATTTAAAAATAAAACTGTTTCAGTGAAAGACTTTTGATTGAGATTAAAACAAATAAGAATTTAACACATATCTGCGTAATTTGATCCAAAAGGTAGAAAATAAATGCGTCATCAAACAGATAGATCTTTATTAAATAGTAGACATCTCAGCAGCATCCGTCCTGCAGGAGCTGATGTGTGTGTCTCTGTGCACATTGTGTCCTGGTCGTTCGTGCACGGGCGCACAGAAGAAAAAAAAATCTCTTCACATTTGCAGGGGACGCATGCGCGCAGGAGAAACCAACTGGTTTGTGTCAAGTCGAGGCAGACGGATGTGATCGAGCCAAAAAATCACCTGTATTCATGCATTCATGGTGACACAGTGAGTACACGGTTATCTGTGATTTGTGTAGACAACGTAGGTCTCTCTCTGGAAGCCATTATTTAAAAGAAGAAAATCCTCACGTGTGTGCGTAATTTGTGGAGAATCAGGCGGATGATTTCAGGATCCAGTGAGGAGCATCTTAATCTGGATTTTTCCAGCGAGCAGATATATGAGGATTCGTGTTGGACAATTCCTCCACAATATGATCTGTGTAAGAATATGAATTGATGTTCAAAATGGTGTAAAGAGCCGCAGATATTCTGCTTTTTGCCCTCAAAGAATACAAATCCGCCTGCGCTGCAAATTATCAGCTTTACCGATCAAATAATTTCATTATGCGTCTATAAATGGCTGCATGCTGCTTGCTTTAGGGAGAATCGACTGTGTGTGCGTGAGTGCGTGTGTGTGTGTGTGTGTGTGTGTGTGTGCATGTGTGTGTGTGTGTATGGAGGATGCGACTGATGGATGCGATGGCTGCGGTGCAACAGTAACGCCTTGTCGCTATCATTGCTGCTCATCCCTCACAGACAGAGAGAGGGATGGAGGATGAGAAAGGAAGAGTGTGGAGGAGAAGATGAGGGAGGAGAGAGGATGTAGGAGGAGAGAGGAGGAGAAATTGGCAGAGAGGATAGAGGAGGAGAAGATGGGGAAGGAATGAGGACAGAGGAGATATTTGGTGAGAGGTGGAGAGAGGATGGATGAAGATAGGTTGGAGGAGAGGAGATGAAGAGCGGAGGATCGAGCAGAGAGAAGGAGGAGAGATCAGGAGAGAGGATGGAGGAGGAGAAATTGGGAGAGAGGATGGATAGAAGAGGAGGAGAGGAGGAGACAGGATGGAGGAGAGAGGATGGAGAGGTGGTTTTGTTATGATCCCAAGCTGTTTGCTCTGAGTTATCCGAACCTCTACACACCACACTTTCTATTATTATTACTATTGATTTCTGGAGTTGACCCCCATGCGTCACGACCCTTCATTCCTCAACACACGACTTCCAACCGGGTTCGAACGTTCTCAGCAGATAAGAATTCACAGGATTTCAGAAAGACAGTCGGCCTCCTGTCACATCTTTAATCTGGTGTGATTTCTTGGACTGTGATGTCGAGATGCTCCGGCTTAATGCGGTAATAATCTTCCAGTGAATCCTCCGCCCCCCACCTCTCTCTCCCCCTCTCTCTCTCTCTCTCTCTCGTCTTCTCGGTTGCAGTCCATGGGCTCAGAGCGGCAGGAGATGCGAAAGAGACAGATGCAGGTTCATCAGGAAGCAGCTGCCAGTGTCATCCAAGCCCGCAACAGAATGGGAAACACCCCCACCAACGCCTCAAACGCCTGCTGCTTCTGCTGGTGCTGCTGCTGTAGCTGCTCCTGGTAACCACACACACACACACACACACACACACACACACACACACACAAACACACACACAGACACACACACATGCATGCAGCCAGGGCCGGATTTGGGAAGCAGGTGGTCCAAGGCACAGGGGTGGGAGAGGGGACCAATGGCGTAATATCTGTATTCTGTATAAGAAATATCCGGCGTCATCCACTCGTCTATTTACTGAGTGTTGATTGGACACATTCTGGGCTTGACATGATGGTTTCCAGTCATCACCCAACCGCCCATTATCAAAATTCTTGATAAATCCGGAAATTAGGATGGGCTGTTTGTAACAACGCAAATGTGCAAGTCAGACAAAGCTGGAGAAATACAAATAAGATGTCAACATGGAAAGATGACGAGATTCGAGAGCTTTTGGCGCTAAGGTCAGACATGTTTGTGGAGTTCATACGTCATGTCCTGCCTCCTGCATGATCTACCGAGGCTCCACCCCTCACCTGAACGCTCTGGACATTTTCCTGGATAATCTCCGGCTGCGTATTAAATATGTTAAAGAGAAACTCCAGATTATCTCCGGACCCAATTTCTAGACATTTTCTGCAGCAAATTGCTGTTTTAATTTGTATTTCAATATCAATTATCAATTATCAATGCCTGTGCTCAAGGTTTGTTTTTCTACAAGCATATTGCAGCTCATCAGTGCAGCAAGTGTGTCAATGCAGTGATGCAGTCTTTAGACTCTTGCATGTATGCTTTGGAAAATGTTGGCATTAACTTGTAGCGTGGGAATTCTTCCTTTCCTAGCGGGTTGTCACGTGAGACCGATATCACTCCTGCTCTCATTGGAGGATGCATCTTCCCTTTCGGCCTCTATGCCCACACCATGACCCCAGGAAAGCACTTTGCGGGGGTCCCGTGACCCAGCTCATCGGCCTCGGGGGTCTTAATCTGCTTTGGAGTTATCAACCGTTTACTGGAGCGTCCTCTGAGCTCAGCCAACATGTTGTTTGCAGAACGCGGCGAGTTAATTCACTCCACCGGGGATGAGTAAAAGGTTTTGTGTGTACATCTACGTGGATTCCGGCTAATTGTTGCGCAGCTACAAGGGCCACATTCCCAGATGGGGCGGCTCACAGCGGACCCTCACCTGAACCAATTAGTCCACAGCCAGCTGCTACACAAGGCGTTGGGACCATTTTTAATTACGCAGAGTGTTCCCCCCCAGGACGAGGTGGACAGTTGACACACTTACCTAAATTTGCAAACGCTCCCAGTGGATCATCCAGGATCTACTGTAGCTGTTGTGTTCATGTGAATGTGGAGCAAAACAACATATAGAACACGTAAGGCCTCCGCCAAGCTGGAAGAGAGGAAATCAACGTGAGCGATTGATTCTCAACACAGGGCGGCACAGTGGTCCAGTTGTTGGCACTCTCACCTCACAAGAAGAATGTTCCCAGTTAGAATCCCAGTGTGGAGTTTGCACGTTTTCTCACACAGTGTTCCGAGAGGTTGGGGTTAATTGGAAACTCAATTAAAAAAATGCGGTGGAGTTTGCATGTTGTCCTGATATCTGTGTTGGTTTTCTACTCCAGGCTTCCTACCACCGTCCTAGAAATGCAGATTGGGGTTAGGTTGATGATGCGTGTGGGCTCTGTGATATGCTGGTGACCTGTCCAGGGTCTCACCCAGCTGGGATCTCCAGCCCCCCCACCCACGACTCTTAAGAGGATTAGGGGTTTAGATAACTGGTGGATGGATCCCTTCAATGACCATGAGACCCCAAACAGACCCACCAGGGTGTAATGTTGTAATTTGTCCACTAATTATCGGCCATGCAGTGAAATATAGATACTGCAAATGTTATTTTTAGTTAGACAATCTGACATTTGAAGCACTCTGGGGCTATTTTTAATTGGTGGGAAAATCAAATCTCCTTTTTTGACGAGTTACTTTAAATATCTTCAAGAAGCTCTCACTGTGTTCCTTCCTCCAGTTTGACTGTTCGAAGTGAAGATGAGACAGTTCAAAGATCTGCTTTTGATCGTAGGACCGAGGGAATAACCAACTGTGAAGAAAGGTAACATATAAACACTTCCTCCCTCAGAACTCCAAACTCCATCATCGTTTGGAGAAGTAGGTAACGATGAATCTTTGTGTTTGAAGCCCTAAGCCGACTCTGGAAGATGCCTGCTCCTGGACCATGTCGTTCGAGAGGGTGATGAAGAGCGCGGCGGGTCGCGGCAGCTTCAGGCAGTTCCTGCGGACGGAGTTCAGCGAGGAGAACATGATGTTCTGGATCGCGTGTGAGGAGCTGAAGAAGGAGACCAACAAGACTGTGGTGGAGGAGAAGGTCCGTCAGATATACGAGGACTTCATCTCCATCCTTTCCCCTAAAGAGGTGAGGGAGGAACACAATCAACTAATTGATTTCCATATTTAGCTCTATATGATGTTTGCATTTAATCGATCACTCATCTCCTCGTCTCCTCCAGGTGAGTTTGGACTCTCGCGTCCGGGAGGTGATCAACCGCAACATGCTGGAGCCGACCTCGCACACGTTCGACGACGCCCAGCAGCAGATCTACACCCTGATGCAGAGAGACTCGTACCCCCGCTTCATAAACTCCACAGAGTACACAGATCTGCTGAAGAGCCTGGAGGAGCCCCCCCCTGAGCCCTAGACCCTCCACCACCGCACACACTTAGCTTTTCAAAATGGCGCATGCGTCCCCCCCCCTCCGACCACCCGACCCCCACACCCACCCGAAGGAGTTTTGTGTTCTGCTATTTAAAGAAAGACAGACAGGAAAATGAACACTTCTATGTCCGGCTGTAACTGCTGTTTATTACACATGATTAAGCTTTTCCAAAACTCTCGGAACAAACAAGGACTAATGCTCGGTCCGTTACTCGTTTGAGAACATATCTATATTTTTATATATTCCCTAGCGCTTGTATTGCACTTTTCTACCTTGTTTAATGAGGGAAAGCATGTAACTGTGAGCACTGCATTTGTATTTAGGTATATTGTGAGCCTTAATGCATATCCAGTTCTTGTAGAAGCTAGTAGTTAACAGTAATTGAAGAAGAAGGAAAGTGCCTTGGAATAAGATCCTCTACACTCGCACCTTCGGTCTGACGTGAACGGTGCGACTTCACATGTTGGTGCTTTCAGCTCTTCACAAAGAAAATACATTTTTACGTCTCAACGAGCTGATTAACCCCCGGAAAAGAATAGATCGTCTGTGTGTTTCAATACTGTGATATTAGTCAAAACTATATTTAAATTAAAACATAACAGGGAGATATCAACTGAATACGTGACCACGACCACTGATATATTTGTGTATTTAAAAAAAATGACTTTGTGTGAAATAGTTATTTGAATTCTCACAACTTCAATAAAGCACAATCGTATGTTGTTTTCGCCGTCATGTGATGTGAACATCCACAAAATCTACCACTGTGTCTGTTATTATGGTAAAATACATTAATTGACATGTTGATTACATGGATTGCACATTAAGCTGATTTAATATTACATGTTTAGCTGCATATAGGCTGTTTTCAAGTCATTCATTTTGAGATTTGTGTAATTGCATATTCTGAGAATAAGGTCGGCAATGTTGATTTTGTTTTTGTTTTGTGTTTTAGAAAATACTGATCGTACTGCAGAAAGCCCAAGTTCATGTCTTCGAGTTGATTGTTCACTGACAAATTCAAAAACTATTCAAGTTACAATATCTTCTTAAACATAAGAAGATCAGGATATATTAAAATCTGAGTAGACGGATTAATGCCGTGATTCATTGTGCTTCTTAATCTCCTAATTAACTCACTTCAATAATACTAAAAATACACAAGATTGACTAAAACATTGTAACAACAGGCCATTTATTTTAAGATAGTAAGTAATAAACCATAACGTGTAGCCCTAGTTATTCCAGTTCATGTGTTCTGCAGTTAATGGCTTGTCTCGATGGCGAATAGCGTTAAAATCAAGCAACTAAAGTTACTCTACTGTAACACTGAGATATCGTGAGTGGCTCCAGGTTCAGGACGCAGCATCGTTTCAGTCGTGCTTCTCCCGAGCGAACGGGCAGCTGCTCCCGGTCGCGTCCGGCTCGATGAGTAGCAGCGTGGTTTTTATTGTCAGATAAGTCGGTGGTTCATTAAGTCCTCGAGTCACGATGGATTTGCATCCGTAGGACTCTGATGGTGTTGTGCGTTTGTACAGATTCTCTCCGAGTTCATTCATCGCTGATGGAAGGAAGCTGCTTCTCGATGAACCGTTTGACATCCACCATTTCCTGCAGATACAGAAGGAAACGTATGTTAAATGGCACGTACGAATTCACTGAATCTGGAGTTTTATTTGGATCTGTAACACATTGCACATACTACTTTTCCTCAAGATCAATTAATAAAATAAAATCCCATCTAAAAATGTTACAGAAAGTGAAAAAAGAAAAATCCTGCATGTGGAGTAATTTCAATCCTGCTAATTTACAAACAAACGCAGAGGAAAACCGAACTTTCTCTGCAGAAGTGACAAAACACAGAATGCAAATAGATGTCCAAGGTGAAGACTGGACTTTCCCCCCCCCCACCCACCTCTGGACAGGCGCTGTGAGGTAGACCTCGGTACGACTTGAAGGTGACGTTGGCAGGATTGATGAGACTTTTCATCTTCTCCGCCGTCTGGGCGCCGAACATAAAGGGCACCAGGGGGTCGGCATCTCCGTGGCATTGAAACACATGCATGTCCTTGTTAGCACTGCTGGCCGACGCCTGAGAGCAGAAGAGATTAGGATTATTCATATCATCTGATTATGACAGATTATGACTTGGCTACGAGACACGAGATACTCTAATATTCTGGTATAATATCTAAATAGCTTCTCAAGAATTTGCATTTAAGAAAATAAACCTCTTTAAACAGGTGCAGATGCATCATCATGCTCGTATTTTGTTTCACCTGAGGGAAGGAGTTGCGCAGAGGAAGCCAGCAGCTCAGTGCGACCACTCCTGCAAGTTTCTGCTGAGTCGTCAGAGCCGTGTAGAGAGACAACGCTCCACCCTGGAAAAATAAAACCAACACAACATGACACAACTCTCCACATCTTTATTATCAACAGAGACAACAAGTATAAAACATCACAACAGCAAAGAATGGAGACGATTTTAGTTTCATACTGGGTATTAATAAAAAGACACCCCAACTGCTATGATCTATTATTTCATCATTTAAAACTAATTTCAGTTTTGTCAACTTGCGCATGCAATTCAATGTGCGTGTCGCTGCACACAAGCAACACTGCCAACTTGTGTGTTGACCTTGTGGTCGAATCTAAAAGGAATCGCTCAGGGGGTTGTGTGCCAAAATATTTCTTGGCCAGGCTCAACAACATCCTCTCTACTGGTTGTCTAGCAACAGCAAAGAAGCAAGAAATAGTCCCACATATAAAATCCACCACGGAGGCGAAATGCTGCAAAATTTCTGCTCAGATAAAACAAACAAGATGTAGTTTGTTGATTAATGAGCTGTGAGGGGGCGGTAGGTTGATTTTGTGAAAGTTAGCCCGGCCAGATGTTTACCTCTGTATCCAGATGTCGGCTGTAACATCATATTTAATGGACAGACCTGAGAATGGTTTTAATCTCCTCATCTAACTCACACTCAGAAAGGGGATTAGGCCTATAACCCAAAATGTTGAACAGTTGTTTGGCTAGTACATGTAATTTCTAGCAGGTCTTTAATTCCAGTCATTAAAATTCTGTTTTAAATCACGTGCTTTGATTTAACCCTCACTGAACTATTTCAGATATGCTTTTATATTTGAGTCTGCTTCTTGTTGAGTAGTGTATTTATGTATCTGTTCGATATTTAAATACATTATGCACATTATGCCACACTCACCTGGGAAAAACCACCCAGCAGAATTCTGTGTGAAGGAATTCCATTCTTCACCTCTTGGTCTATCAAGGCTTTGACTGTGGAAAACACAACTTCTTAAAGCAAACTGCTTCCCTTCCGTGACACGTACAAAAAGTTTCAATGGATTTAACACACATACCGTTCTCTGATGCTCTTTTGATGCCACTCGCATCTTCATCTGCGTCGGGGCTCAACCCGTAGATATCAAACCTGTAAGTGAGAAATCAAACGTGAGGCTCAACGTGTATTTAACAACTTTACAGTCAAATATGTTTAGATATGTTGACACTCACCAGGAAGGCATGGACATTCTCATGTTCAGAGAAACGGGCATGGTGGGACTGCAACCATCAGAGACAAGAAATATCACGATTTAGGTTAGATGCATAAAATAGACTGTAAAGACAGCGTCAACAATTAAAATTGAATAAAGCAATGAATTAATGATCTTTAAAAGACTTTTTCCAAGAGTGGCACTAGTGGGAACACTCACGCATGTGGACAGATGTATTTCACGTGTGGTATCCTGATGCCTGCGAAAGCCTCTGCCCAGCCATGCCTGTCAGAACGGAGATCAAACCCATTTCAATACAGTTGGTTGAGGAAGAATTTAAAATACCAAAAAATTCTAAGTATTCTACGTGTACAATGAGCCAATGCCAATACATTTAGCCTATCAATTGCTAGTCTCACAATATATTACTGGATTAATATGACAAATTAATTAATGTGTATTTGACTTAAGTGCTGCTGCTGCTGGTTAAGGTTAAGTGGTTGTGTATATTTGAAATACTTGTTGGCTAGCTGTGAATTTCCCACCTAGAATTGTCTTAATTTTACACTATATCAAGTAATTACAAATTTCTTACACAGCACCGTTACTTTCACTCTTTTATTATATTTCCTATATTATCCTCCATGTAACTCCTCTTTTGTATTGTGTTAGTTTTGTTGTATTTAACACATTTCCTACTTTGGGATCAATAATCTACATCTATCTATCTACCTATCAATTCATCTTATGTAAGACCCTTTCACGTCTAAATCTTTTATATTATTAATCTGAATCTGCAAAGACACTAGTAAACAAACTATAAATCTTGTGTAATCATTTGTACATTATTGATCCATGTGTAGGTGACAGGTACAAGTTATGTCTGTGGTGGAAAGAAGATGCAGCTCTCACCCAGTATCACCGAGGCCATGCAGGAAGATCACCTGTAAGAAGAAACACACACAGCTCTTGACTCAGGCAGGTTCAGCAGTGTGTGTGTCTGTGTGTGTGTGTGTGTGTGTATGTGTGGCATGTGACGCTAACAACTGTTGTGTGATGTGTATAAAACAATGAGAGCACGTGTGCACGCGGGGTCTCACCGCCGCAGTGGCTTTGCGGGCAGCAGGCACGATGGCAGGTAAAGGCGCTGACATGTTGTTGCCGCACATGCAGCGCGCGGGCTGCGGGCGCGTGGAGAGAAGTTAGCCGCTGTTAGCTAACCTAGTAAACCCCCCCACCCCACCTCCACCACCACCACCACCACCTCCTCCTCCTCCTCCACCCCCTCAACCAAACAACTGTCGCCGCGGGTCCGCCTCGCTCGCTCCCACGCTCCCCGGACACCGAACAGCTGGAGCGGGGCCCGGAGATGGAGGTCGACGTCCCGCCGGCCTCGCTGCAGCTCGGGCGGGTTGAGGGTTGAGGGTTCGAGTCCGTCCGGAGGTTCTGATCAGAACCACAAACACTCCGTGGATCAGTGGAACCGAGACGCACGAGCGGAGCAGACTCACCTCCTGGTCCCACCCCCTGCGCTGCCTGATTGGCTGCCGCCAGAGGTCGTTCGTGAGACGAGGGCAGCGATTGGTTGACTTGGACTGTCAATCAGGTGCGCTTTAGTTAAATCCCCAACGATGACAGCAGTGCGCAAAACAATGAGATTATACATCAATACGAGTTTTAAACAACAACAAAAAATATTAAACATAAGCATTAGACTCTTTAACTTTAATACGCATTTTAGCATCTAAGTATATTAGTCTGTTTACTACGGTGGCCGAGAGAGCTCAACGCACTGCAAATAGCGATAATGACACCGGAAATGTTTCCAGGGGACAAAAAACAGTGATGGACCTGGCTGTAGTCCAACGCTATGTGAAGTTAACACACCACTCACACGCAGTAGACTGAACTAAAGCCAAGCTCATCACTTTTTTGGAGTCCCCTGGAAACACATCCGGTGGCAATTCTTATTTTTTGGGGATATATGTTTTTTCATATTGATTGCGTTTTTCCTATTTGCGTGTTTTTTCTTAATTCTCTGTGTGTTGAATTTACCCATGGAGTAATACATATTTTATTGTCTTCTTTTATAACACTAATACTTAATGATACTCAACAAAAGTCAAATAAATCTGAACAAAAACACTCGACCACAGAATTGGAGTGTTTGCTCTTATTTTGAAAACAAAAGTACTTCCGCTCTCCCCCTGTCACGTGACCCCGGTGCCCTTGCCTTAGCAGCACTGACATGTGAGCAGCACAGACATGTCTGTCCCTAAACTACCCGGAGCCAAAGCTTTAGGTGTTTTACAAACCTTACCGCGGATCAGTCTGGCGAACCTGCGGCCTGAGCCCGGATCCAAAAAGGAGGTAAAGCTTTTACGTTCCCACCTGTGTTTGGATTGTCTTTAGCAATGCAAGCTACTGCTAGCATCGCCTGCTAGCATGTCCCCCCCAGTGAATGGTTATAAACAACCCGCTCGTGTTGTGTGTGTGCTGCAGGACAGACGCAGGGGCCGAGGACAGCATGGAGGCAACAGGAGCGGCAGAGGACACAAGGGAGAGCGGCAGAGAGGGAACCGGCCCCGGCTGGGCTTCGAGGGGGGACAGACCCCCTTCTACCTGGTGATCCCCAAATATGGCTTCAATGAAGGACACAGGTAAACACACCGGCTGCCACAGCTCTCCCAGTGACGTCTGATTGGGTTCAATGTTATTACCAGTGAGACAAATAGTTGTTAAAAGATGTGTGAATGCTACACGTGATTATATGCATCCAACGTCTTGAATCACCAGGAATCAGGAGCAGTTCCTGTTATAACATTTAATATCTTTTCCCAGACGTGTATTGTCCATAATGACACATGTCATCGCTCTGACCTGATGAGGAAGCAACTGTAAATCACACTTGAATAAACTTCAGACTTAAGTCTCTGTCGTGATGCATCTGTCATCTCAGGAAGTACCACAGTATTTGTTCATTTACAATGAAGATTCTTCAGTCTTAAATTGTTATTTCTCTAAGTTGGGTTAACTGCCTGTAGATAAACAAGATAATGTCATGCAGCACAGTGTTATAGTTCAGTACCGCATCAGTGGACGTATATGAAAGAAGATGTTGTTTTGTTTCTTTCTTTCATTGAAGTTCTTTTGAATCCCTTCATGAATTTAAGCTCTCATATATTCCTGATAGATTTTACAAACTGGTTCCTACAGTACAAACTCACCTCATCTAATTACAACGCGTTTGTCCTTCTCTTCAGTCGCCGTCCTCAGTACCAGCCTCTGTCTCTGAGACGTCTGCAGTACCTGATTGATTTGGGCCGAGTGGACACGACCCAGCCCATAGACCTGACCCAGCTGGTCAACGGCCGAGGCGTCACGATACAGCCTCTGAAGAGGGACTATGGAGTCCAGCTTGTTGATGAGGTAAACGCTGTTTGATATGAGCATGTTATTGATCACTGACATGTTCCTCTAGTGGCAGGAGTTTAACAAAGCATCACATATCCTTTACTCTAATCTCTAAAATCTGTTAAAAGTGATTTTTGGTTTAATCAAAAGAAACACAGATAGAACAGGTCATCAACTGTAGGCTATTTCGATCATCTTGTGCCAGAAGGTGGCGCCACACGACAGCATTGTCCTTGTGACGGACACAGATCAAGATGTGGTTGTTGACCCCTGTCTTTTTTTACCCTGTTCCAACATAAGTTCACTTCACATGTGTTTGTTGTGTTCTAGGGTGCCAGTAAGTTTGCTGCAAAAATCCACATTGAGGTTCAGAGAGCTTCTGAAGGAGCCATCGCTGCTATCGAGAGGAACGGAGGCGTCATCACGACCAGTTTCTACGACCCTATTAGTCTCGGTAATTAATGAAGGATCCGTCTTGTGAACTCACTCACCTTGTTGTATTTTTAAAACAGACGCCTGACATATATTTTCTCTTTTACAGGCATCCTCATCAAGCCGGTGCCATTCTTCTTGCGTGGGCAGCCTATTCCAAAGCGAATGTTACCGGGACAGGAAATGGTCCCGTACTACATGAATGCTGAGAACCGTGGTTACATGGCGGACCCGGAGAAGATCCATCAGGCCCGGTTAGCCCTGGCACAGAAGTATGGATACATTTTGCCAGACATTTCAAAGGATGAACTGTATCACATGCTCTCCATGAGGAAGGATGTACGACAGATCTTCTTTGGCCTCTCTCCCGGCTGGGTCGTTAACATGACGGAGAAGAAGATACTGAAACCCACTGATGAGAAGCTGCTTAAATATTACAGTTCATAGGTGTGAGGTGTCAAAGTTGTACATTAAATTCTGAGTTTTGCATATTAAAAAACATGTGAAGTATAAGATTTGTTTCCATTTTATATTTGAAAAAAACTGGAAAATCAGCATTCTGCGTTTAAAGTGTTGTCATTAAACGTTATCTTAAACTGCATTTCCCAATATATTAGTGTTTGGATGAATTTAATTTTAGTGTTTTAAGTTCTTGGATAATATATCTACAATATGTTTGATCCCACATTCACAAGCATTATTTTCGTGTGGCCGACATCTGACAACCCCGTGTCGCAGCATGACCCGGGGCCCGTGCTGCATGATGGAAGGAACGTGAACTGTAACAGGTGAGGGGGAAATAAGGAAAATAAGATAACTCAAAGAATGAAAACAGGAAACAGATGCCTGGTGATGTGTGTTACTTGCGAAATGAGTTGCCTAGGCCCGAGAAGGGGAGTTTGAAATTAGTCATAGGCAGCTGTATCCTGGTGTGGACGTTCAAAAGATCCCTCTCCCCCTCCTCTCGGAACACAATCACAGGCAAACACATATATACAAACTTCACCCGGTTATGCGTTAGGAGACATGAATTGACATGAGGAAATGTTGCTGCTTTGATATTGAATGATATCACAAAGAAGAAACACTTATTCTTAATGTGGTGATAACGATACTCACAATATTCACACGATCACTGAGTATAAATATATTAAATCAGAGCCAGGCTGGTGAAATACTGAATCTCATTGAGATTTATTTTGCGATATAACTGTCAACACTTGAATTTACACCGTCCCTGCATCAAAATATGTTGGTGTTGGTTTTTGCGCCCGCCTGTATCTGAACTCTCCATTATGGCCGTGTTTATTTTGTGAAGTCCAAATGGCACACTCACTATAAATAACTTGGTATTTTACGCTGATATTGTCTTAAGCAACGCTGCCATAGAATTTGTGCTGGTATAAAAACATTTTATCAAAGGAAGCATATGTTTGTGTGCGTGTGTTTGTGTGTGTGTGTGTGCGAGACCACGAGCATTGTGTTTCTATACAAAGTCCCCATGTTTAGCACAAATTAAAAGATACGTGACAGGAATAAGCTTGTGAGCTAAATATAATGAGTTTAAAATAAAAAAGTTTTTCATCCAAAGCTGAATTTAAAAGGTTTATTTCTTGGGTTGTTTGCCAAATTTCATAATGTTCTGTCGCCGTGTCAAAGGTCACGCTTTGATGACTTTGCTGGTGGCTCCCTGAACGCTTTCCTGATTCTCAAGTATCTAATAAACTACACAAGAGGTGGATACATACACAGGCGTCCCTGCCAGGAAAACCAGCCCCAATCCTTACAGCATAATACTTTAAATAAATCACGCCACAGGAAAGAAACAGCACAATCATTGTTTATGGCAGAACTACGGGCTTATCTTCAAAGCAGCAGATCCTTTTGAATTTGTATCAGGTCTCAGACGAGCAGAAGAGAGAGAGAGAGAGAGAGCGTGTCTGCGGAGGGAGAGGCACATACGTCGGCTCTTTGTGGTCTGCAGAGAGAGTTTGCATAAAAATAATCAAAAGAAATTAAATCAAGAATCAGTTCCTGTCTGGAACACAGTCAGTCACTTTGGCTGTTTTGGGCTGGAATTTTATCTCAGGGTTTCTGCTGCAAATAATCTAATGTCTGAGTCTAACCAGTTCACACTATTTAATTAAACATTCAGGCTGCTGCTGCTGCTGGAGCTGAACAGGCCTGGTTGTTGTGGTTATCTGCTGCCTTGAAAGAGCTGTTTAAGACAGACACGGATATCATGGAGTCTCACAGGTCTCAGTCTAGTTCCAGTTAATAATTAGGGCTAATTACAGCTAAACGCTGGCCCTCGTTCTCCCCTGTCTGCCGAGGAGAGACGTGTGGCCCAGGTCTGGGATCAAGGTCAGACTCACGCATGACGACTCGCCACCAGAAGGACTGATGTAAGAAAAGTTTCTGTTGCCAAAGCTCGACTGCCTGGACAATAAAAGATGTGACAGACTTATTCAGTTCCTCAGATAAGACTCTTATCAGCAGCCGGCGTAGAATACAATTCCTTCTCCACAAAGAAGAGCTGCTGTTGTTCAGCTGGAGTGGAGCTTTACCTCATCAGACAGCTGAGATAGAATTAGACCCAGGACAGAGAGCGTGGTGGAAGAAGTGATTTGCTCTCGCGACTCATTTCATTTCCTTCACTTTTGAGCACAAAGAACATTTAATCAACAGTTCTGCAGATGTGCCAGTTTCCTCCAGTAGGTTAATTTACAACTGCAGTTAGGACAATTGAAGTGACAGGTAAAGAAACGATTACAACAATGAGCGGAAAATGACACAGTATTAATTAGAGTCCAGGCAAAATCATGTTTTAATTGAAACATAAACACACACTCATCAGTTGATCTCATTGATCGTTAAACCTGTCAATCACACGTTGAAAGAGCAATTCATTTTCCATCTTTCTAAAAACCCTTGAATCATTAAATGTAAAAAACAAACTTGGCTCTTTTAAAATATTTAATTTAGTAATCCCTTTTCTAACCCTAATATAAAAACATTTCATAGCATATTTTGTTTGACATATTATGTTATTTCTTTATAATGTATATACCATATATTTATCTACATCTTATTATACATTACTTACATGACTTTATCTGTCATTCTCACATTCTCTGTTGTATTATGATGAACTCATGTCATATTTTACCTCATGTAAAAGACAAACCAAAGGTCAAAGGTCATATGTGATAATAGTTTGTTTTATCTCTGTAAAATTCCAAAACATGCATATATTCTTTTTTACAATAAGGAAAACTGTGAATGGGACAAAGACTAATGATGAAAACTGAGAGAATAGATTGACTGAAGGACGTGTAGCACCCAAAAGGGCTGTTGTGTGTTATTTCTATGTGACTGAAAATATAAATTCAAACTTTATTATAAAAATAAGGAAAAGCAGTAAATCCTCTCATTTGTATGAAGCAGGAAATAAGAAGCGTTAATCATTTTTGATTGATTCATTATCTGATTGATTCATTATCAAAATGTGCAGCTGACAGTAACTGAATAAAACCAATGCAGATGTGAGACCGTCCTCCCTCCTCGTGTCTTTTGGCTGCACCCTGCACGTTGCACCACCTGTGGGCCAGCGTGAGTCTTGAGTGTTGAGCTGTGTTTGAAGTCTGGCTGAGCCGGGGCCCTGTTATCTGCATTCAGAGGTTGGGGCGTCATTGTGTTCTGCTAATGAGGCCACATTAAGCCTGTCTACTCCAGGGGGCATGTAATCCTCTCAGCTGGCCTGACGTAGGTGAGGGCCGGGCAGGGCGCTGTTTACACGGGGAGTGTGGAGGCTAGCACCCCGGACCCGTCGAGCCTCGGCCTGTATCTGCTCAAACATGGGATTAAGAAGCAGGGTGGGGGTCTCAGACCACTGCATAGAATGGTGTCTGAGTGATGACAGAGTATATCTTGATGCTGGCCTGCTGTGCCCATACAATACAGCACAATGCAATACAGTCCCTCGCTGCGAAGATCACGGTCACCTGACACAACACTGTTATATCCCCCTCACACCTTCCAGCCATGAAACAATGCAGCTCCTTATGAATGAGCCACTGTAAGGAAAGTCGGTGGGATGGCGCCGGAGGCAGGTTGGCATACAGTGCTTCATTATCAGAGGTCGAGAAGACGCCGACCTCCTGCCTGTACACTCCTGCAGCTCCCTCACGGAAAGTCCAAGCACTTAACATCCAAATACAAGATCCGTGAACGACAGAGGTGAAGCGTTTGGGCATCATCTCAGGGAGAAGGAGCTCCATGCAAGCAACACCTTGAAATCCAAATGCAGGTAGAACATCCAGCCTGTGAGGAACTCGGATTCAAGCCAACGTTCAACCCAGACGTCGTCCAGAGCAGCCAGGGATCCACGAGGGCCCAAGTGGTCCCAGCACGAGGATGACATGTCTGTCGCCCTGCAGGTCCACAGCTCTACCTGTGCCCGGCTCCACCGTCAATGATCCTCAGCGCAGGAGGAGAGGAGTGTCCATATATATGAGTTCTGTTCAATACAATGACACATTGTGATCACAAAGCTGCAGAGAACAATCCCTATTCAGAAAAGCATAGTGGCCATTCAGCTGCAGCACTCTTCTTGTTTGGCGATGGGACAATGCAATGATACCCTACTGTCCTCTCACAGATTAGGATTCATTAAGAGGAACAGAATAAAGAACCAATCACACCCAAAATAAAACTTTATAAACATCCTGCTCGGGATTTAAGACACAAAATGAACGTCACATCCAAACTTTGAGTCCAGATATGAGAATTAAAAACACTGTCTAATATTTACTCAACTCCCAGAGAGGCCCCGTCGAAACTAACGTTATTGTATTCACGCTGTGTCCTTCAGGCTAATTGATTAAATCCATTAGCGCTTGTCACAGCGCATCGGAGCGTGCGTCAAGCTTTAACACCGGGATGTGGATTCAACCTCTAATTCTGACAACCTGCGAAAAAAGAGGGACCCCACACACACCACACACACACACACACACACACACACACCACTCACACTAACCCAGACAGCGATGGTTCATTTAGGATAATTTCTAATATAGAAATAAAGATATTAACGAGGCTGGATTTATTGATTTCCTTCGATTTTTAATTATCTCCCCTTCACAGCCACATGTCGGTTTATCAGTCCCCAGTGACGCCAGAGGGTTTAAGTCAAAGCTCAGTTTAAAGAGCACGCGTTCGATCGCTTCTCTTATTGAATCTTCAACAGTCTTGATTAAGATCGAGCTCCATCAAGGCTGCGTGATGTACTCAACCCTCCGCGGGGTCAAAGTCCTGAAATGCTGCAGAACAAGAACATTCCTGCAGACTTTATTCAATCACACATGTTTCAAACGGCGTCCCTATAACTTTCTGATGCTTAAAAAGTTGTGAAAATAAACTTTAAACGTTGATTTCCCTCGTGCGTAAACGCAACTCTGCCCCAAACCTCACCACACTGCACACCGGGTGTTTACAATGTGAAGAGGCCGCATAAGTGACTCTTCTGCCGGGGACAAAGCTGTGCAGATGCGGGTAAATCACCGAGGCACCGCTCCGGTCCGTGTATATTGCAGATTTAACGTCGCCGCCGTCTGCGTAATGACATCCATTGTTCACCCGGTGTTTAGTCATCAGGGCCAAAGGACAAATATTCATTGAAACCATAGAGAGGAAGCGAGCACCTGTAACTGCGTCCTGTCACATTCAGGAGGGATCACACGCCTCAGGAGTTTCTGCAGAGTGGATACACAACTTTTACAATTACCCTGATGTCATTACGGGTCCATATTCATGTGTTAGGAGACTACACGTTAAACTGTGGTGTTTCTGTGATGATGTCACTGCACTGTTTGGTCATAAATACACAGTAAATATGAGTGTTGAAGAAATGTGTTCATCACGTTTTTATTTTTCAGAATTCTGTGAGCTTCATTTATTTTTTATATTTATATTATTTTGTGTTTAAACTCATTTTTTGTGTCAATTGACGACTAGCAATTGAGAACTGGCAAAGTAAGAGCATGTATGACTAAAAACTGTTTTCAATCTTGAATTTAAAAGATTTCTAAAAGCTCCACTAATTTTAAATAACCCACGAGCTGTTGAAAACTGAAACGTATCCATGTTAGGCTGTAGATTGCTGTGTTATAATCATAATGCTTTGTGTATTCATATTTCAGAGGACTAGCAAAGTGAGCATTTCGAAGGTTTTTCACAGTAACCATGACAAGAAAGACTTGATTCTCGAATATTATCTGTTTTCATTTGTGCAGCATTCATTCCAAATAACCTTGTTTTTGGAGGATTTTAAAAGTAATAATTCCAATTTTTTTTCTTTATAAATTGAAATAGACTCGTTGGTTTAATTTTTAAAGTTCTCCTTTGTGCTGCATTGATTATAAATAACACACGAACTGTCAGAATGAAATGGAACACGTTAGCCTGAGAGAGGGGAACAAAGTGCCAACAGTCATCCTCTATTAGTTTCTGTGAGTCTGAACCTCATTTGAATACACTTTGATCCGGGACCCTGCTGCAGGGAGACACTGTTATTTCTCCTTGTTCTCCTTCTTCTTCTTCTTCTTCTTCTTCTTCAGAGTAATAACTCCAGCACAGCTAACGAGTCTCTTTCTCTCTCCCTCTCTGTGATGTGCTGAGGATGAAGCGATCACGCCCCTCACCTATCAGTTTTTTTGTTTGTGTGTTGGCCAAATATTTGTGCGCGGTAATCGTGTAATAAACGCGCCTTGATCATGTTTGTTTCAGTCGTGTAAAGTGAACTCTGATAGAGACAGAGGACGGCCGATAAGAGCCGAGAGCCACAATGTAATTAGTAACCAGCGCTGTCACAGAAAACTTTGATATTCACCTATCAATACCTGCCTATCAGGGGCTATTGATTAGATTCCTTCTCTCTGATCTGATTTATTCCTAATATGCTTATTTATGCTTTAAGAGGATGAAACATGTAACTCGTACTTTATTCTCCTCAATGAAAGTCCCACGTGTCAGGAACCTGGAGAATGAATGCTCAAAATACAAACTTCATTTGGTTTGGTCATTTAGACAAGATAAAACATGATCTAACAAGTAAATAATGATACAAAATAATAATAAATGTACATTTATATGGTACCTTTCACAACACAGTTAGTACAAAGTGCTTTACGAGTTTAAAATGAAAATAATTGAAGACAAACTATAGGAAAACAGTTAAAAAGCAAATATCAAGAAACAATTTAATTTAAGATGATCTATATTCAATTTGAAAATCAAACATCTAAAGAGCACAGATATATAACTAAAACATTTTATGGATAAGTATGATTCCACATTTTACATCTATTAGACTTCTTTGGATTTATAGCATATAATAAAACATTGAATATAACTTTGTTTGTTATAAGTTTGATCAGAAGGAAGACAGTTTCTCTGACTTCTTGTTTATTCAGAACCTAAATAGATAAATCTGGTGCCATGAGGTCTGAATCCCATTTGGCTCAATCAGGAGATTCAATTACTTGTTGATTGTTTAAAATGACATAAGAGTCTGTAGTTGTGGTTTATTTCAGACTCTCAACTCCCATCTGAAGTTTCGTGGGCTCGTGGGCTGGGGCGTCACTCGGGGCCTGTCGCCGATCCGAGGAGACACCTGGAATTCACACCTAAAATCCACTCCTCCTGGCCTCCTATTGGTGGAGCTGCAGCATATATCCGGGCCCGTGCATCCCAGTAAGGTACCATGACAGCGGCCTGCAGCCCAGACATCATCACCACTATGCGTCTCAGCCAAGACCCTTCAGCCTTCCAGCGCTGCGCAAAGAGCTCCATGTTCGAGAGCGACGACTCCGGCTCCGCTGACGTAGAGCCGATGGGCGAGGTGCGCTCCCCGAGCTCGGGGCCCCCCAGCCCGGTGTCCGTGAACTCGGACTCCAGCTGCCACAGCCCCGAGGCCAAGTCTTCCACCGCGCAGATGCGGGTGAGGAGGCCGCTGAACGCCTTCATCATCTGGACCAAAGAGGAGCGCAGGCGGCTGGCGCAGCTCAACCCAGACCTGGAGAACACGGACCTCAGCAAAATACTCGGTAAGAATTTGATTTATAACCTGATATGACGTTATTGACGTGAGAAGCTGCTTTATTGAGTTCTCCTGAGAGGTCTGCCAACGTAATGTGTGTAGATCTTCATCCTAGAAATTACCTTAAACATCACATTTAAGATTTTAATAGCTGTTATTGGTCAGTAGATAATAAACAGATCATTAACTCCACTGTGTTCCTGCAGGAAAGACCTGGAAGGCCATGTCCCTGGCTGAGAAGCGCCCCTACATGCAGGAGGCCGAGCGGCTGAGGGTCCAGCACACCGTCGATTATCCCAACTACAAGTACAGGCCGCGCCGGAGGAAGCAGCTGAAGAAGAGCTCCAAGCTGCAGACTGCTGAGGCCTCCATGCCCACGCTGTGCAGCCCAGGCCTCGCGGTGCCCTACAACCTCGCCTACCTGCTCCAGAACCAGCAGCCGCACTTCCAGAACTCGCCCTCTTACCCAGCTAACTTCACCACCCCTCTGTACAGCAGCTACCAGAACACGCTGGTTTACCCAGACTCAGCAGCAGCAGAAGCTTTCTCCAATAAGCCCGTGTCGTACTCCAATCCGGCCGCTTACCCTGCAGAGCACCAGCTGTACTTCGGAGGTCAGCAGGGTCACGTGCAGTACGGCTTCCCCGCGGGGCCCCACGCCGAGCAGCAGGGGGAGTCCAGGGTCTACGGGGGCCCGCTGAGTCCGGCCGGGCCCTCCCTGGAGTTCTACCTGGAGCAGGTTCAGATGGACATGCTGTACGACCTGGACCGCAGCGAGTTCGAACAGTACCTGGGTCCCACTCCCAACAGGCCCGAGTCCGTGGATCCCAGCAGCTACCACCAGCAGAGCAGCCACAGGGAGGGACGCTCGGTGTCATGAGGAGACGGACAATCGTCTATTTATTTAAATTATTTCACTCGACAAAGACTGCTGACAGTGTCAATTGTGCATTTGTGTTGTTGAAAAAGTGTGTTAAACGATAAGTGTCTTCAATTGTAAATATGATTCATCAATAAATAAGTCTAATTCAACTTCCAACCATCTGCTGCAGATTAATACACAAAATCAAAAGACCCTCATTATGGGTCATGGCCACAAAAACAATGGGTTCCCTTCCCAGAATGCAACTTTGTTAAAAGCATTATGTCTCTCTGTTAGCTCATCCAGTGATGTAACCCATGATGACATCACTCTGGGGTTACCTCAGGTGGTGGTCAAGACTTATTTAGATATTTGTGACTCTATTAGTTTTCTATCTCTTGTTCCTACGACTCTGACAGTAATCAATACTTCATCTAAGTCACAAACATTTAATAAATGGTCTCTAAGATACAATTTGAACTCAGATAAGAGGAGATAATAAATATAAATACAATAAAACACAGTTAATAAAGTACTTACAAGTTTATAAGTAAAAGCAGATTACAGTTTCTTATTTGAATGTATTTATACTGCTTCTAAATATTAAATAGAGGACCTGAAGAAAAGTGTCACCCTCTGTGTTTCAGTGTTTCTCCTGCCGACCACATGATGTTATGATGATATTATTGCAGCTGTACACAAACGAACCCGGTGGCAGAAGCAAATCTGTTGACTCGCTGTTTTATCTCCATCCTCACGTCTTTCTTGGCTCACAGAGGGAAACAGGGCGGGCGTCAGGGACATAAACTTCCCAACTTCCTGTTTCATTTTAAAAAATGTCACAAAGGCTCTAAAAATACGTCCGAAAAATCGACATATCTCCAAACTCTCCGCCAAGTGTTTATCCATTTCCAAAAAATGTTTACTTCCCCGACCTCGTGTTCTCTGAGTCCGAGCCTTGAGCTTGAACTTTGTCCTGAGCAGACACGAGAGAGGGGACGCTCCGACACGTCAGGTGGTGCAGGGAGGGAACTCTTCAAAGGTCACACTCCCAAAAACAAAATTAATCTGATTTATGGATTTATTTTTTATGAAATGACACCATTTATACATGTTGTGTCTCAACAAAACAGTTGAGATCTTCATTCACATTAAAGGATCAAAAGTACAATCATAAATAAATCCCACATATAATATTGTAATCACTTTATAAAATGATTTTCTGGCGTGTCTGGAGTTTATGATGACTGTTACAGATGATTCAAATAAATAAGATTAAATGTAATCATTATAAAAAGACAACAAACTTATCTTAATTATTGTTATTATTATCTTAATAATGCAGTTACATCCAACCAACATTTTGGCCCTTATTAAAAATTTACATTTTAAGTATGATCCTTGATTTATCACATTTTCATTGAAAAGGCCAAAATGTACGTGCTAATAAAATGTATTGCTGATCATCATCAAGTTTGTATTTATGGCATTTTTTTAGTTTTTGTAAAGAGAAATGTTCTCAACACAACTTTTACCAACATTTAACATCTTTACCATGTTTTTAAAAATCATGCATTTACAAAATGATGTTCAGGAAACACTCACACACTAAAATGACACTAGATCAAAAGATATATTTACAGACAGTGTGAAAATTCCATCGTAAACACAACCCACTCTTCACTTGACTGCCCGAGATGGATCCGTCAGGCTGAGAAGAACTAAATCAACTAGTTTAACATGTGCTCCACTAAACAGTTTGTGTTTTTTCTATATCAGGGGGGGGGAAATGTTGTGATGGAAATCAGATCTTAACTTCGCTGGAAGGAAGTGGACGGGCACAGCGTCGGAGGGAAGGATGACCTCGCTCTGGAGGAGCCAGCAGAAGAGCTGATTAGGAAAAGTGAAGACCTGCAGCCGAGTCCTGACGTCACCTGAATGAGCGGAAGAAACCTGACGTCAGAGCAACTCCCAGGACGACGTTACAAAACACGCCGTGAAATGCAGACTGGGCTGAAAAACGTTTGAGGCGAAAGAGAGAAAATGTAACGACGTCCAAAAAGCTTGTGTCTGTCCTTATTTTTTCCTCTTTGATTTATGAACTTGAACTCGAAGCCGTTGGTCCGACTTGTTTTTCTCAGACTTCGGCCCCCGAGCAACAATTAATGAGCAGTCGCAGGAACTTCCTGAAGGAAAAACAACTGGATGATATCAGTGTTTCAGGTGAAAATATCATCAACAGTAAACAGTGGTGGAAATGGCAGCTGGACAAATCAGATACCTTCTGTTTCGTTTATGAAACTTGAGGTTTTTTAAATATTTACAAGGTCGTGTTTTCAAAAAGGCTTCTGGTTTATGAAATGATACAAAACAACTGAAAGTGAATGTGGAAGAGCTGACATGACGATTTCAAACAAATCCACTTACTCTCAGTTTGCTCCTCTCTTTTCTTAAGGGCCAAACACAGTGTTCATAGATTAAATTGAGGCTTTAAAAAATCCTCACAAATAGTTTGTTGATCTAAATTTACTTATTTCTCAATTGAAGAATTCAAAGAATTGATGCTCAGGTCAGAAATGTGCCCACAGAGAAATATTTGACCTTATCAGTGGTGAAAAATGTGAAGAATCTCAACACGTCAAACAGGGAAGAGACATTCCTCAACCATTAAACACTTTCCTCTTTACCAGTTGAATAAACAAGTCCAATATTAACTTGACTTTATCCAAACTTAAAAATAGATTTGCATTCTTGACATTTCAGGAGTCGTGATGAGGTTTGTCTTGTGTTACCTCCCACGCCAGGATGGCCGATAGTTTCCTGTGCCGAGTGCAGTTTGGGTAAATCCCAGGCTGCTCCCTGCAGATAGTGCTCATCCCAGTTTTTATCCCTCTGGGACGTCTGCTCATTCTGCAGCTTGAGGAGGAAACTCAAACAGGAAGATGTCCGAAGTGACACTGGACAGGTTCCTATCCTGGAGAAATCATAAAGTGAGGAGGAGGAAATGAAAACGTTATTCCACAACATGTCGAGAGTTCCCCATGAGCTCAGGGGAAACTTCTGTTGGAATTGAATGTGCCTGTCTGCTCACTTAATTATGAGTCGGTCTAATCAAGCACTATCAGATTATTATAACCTGATCACACCAGAGGCACAAAGGGATTTCTTACAGGTTTGTGTCTGTGTCCCTGCAGATTAAATCAGTTTATACACCGGTTGCATCTTGAATAAAACAGTCTCTTTCCTTTTATATATTTCTTATTTCTAGAGATTAAAAATGGAAAAGTCTAAAACTTTTTTTCCCATTCATAGTGGGATATTTGTCTTTGACTAATTTGAATTGAATTTGGTTTGTGTGTAAAAGGGACACACACACACACACACACACACACACACACACACACACACACACACACACACACACACACACACACACACACACACACACACACACATACATATATATACCCGGGACACTGAATAACCCATATTAATTTGTATGAAGGGTTGGCTTTTGAAGTAATTTCTACAAGTGTGCTATCATGAAAACTTTTCTACTAAATCTGAAATCTTCAAATGGAAAATAAAGGTGACTGAACATTTCCAGTCTAAAAATGCATAAAATTCCAAGTTGTGTGATAAATATTTGATTGAAGTTTGTGTCACCACTCTTTTGCCATGAGTGAAGGTCCCCACGAGGTTTCACTGGCGAGCGCAGGAGGCCACAGAGAGCAGCCCCGCGTGGTTATTATGACCTCAGCCGCGTTTTCCAGCCAAGAGACAGAGAGTCGGTGCAGCGGCAGACAGATGATTACTGTCGCAGCAGAGAATAGAGGAGCTGGGTGTGTCCCAGTGACCTGCTGGGAAGACACAATACTCTATCAGGGTCCCTTAGCAGAGAGACCGTCAACAAACACTCAGAGGATGATTAACACAAACACCTTCCTCAAACTGGCCCCAAGTCTGTGTGTGTGTGTCTGGGCCGCTGTTCCACATGTACTTATACATATAGACAAAAAATGAACACAACTTAGACATTAGGTTGTTCGGCGTCGCTCCGACCAGATGCTTTGGCAGGAAATGACATCACACCTTCTTCCTTGCTGGCGCTGTATGACTCAGTGTGTGACCGTGACCTCGTCCACAGTGAGTCTGATCAGATGATGATTCACACAACAGATCTATTTAAAGACATGATCAGATTTTAATATTAGTTTTGTCGTTTTTCATTTCCCTCATTTCCACCATCAGGCCCTTTCCATTGGATCAACACTAAACTTTCTGTCCTCACGCAGCTGTTGTGTCATTAACATTTATACAAGCTGCAGATTTCCACTTTAGAATTCACAGTAATTTGTGAAACAATTAAAATCTGCACTTGAAGACTGCAAACATGATGTCATATGAAAAAACTGAAGCAGAAAATCAGCATCCTCTCCAATAGGTGATTCTCAAAGAAGACATGGAACTAGAGAATCTCTGTTGCATCGCAGTGCAAAGTCCAGAATAGTAACTTTGAAACAGAGACCAAAGATCAGACCGTTACTTCTTGATTGATTTGATTTCTTAACATACTTGGACAACACGTTAGAAACATGCTTTCTTGTTTTTATGATGAGGTCGAATCTCAGATATCGTGGCTGAGGTGGCTAAAGTGTGAAAAGGGTCAACATATGTCAGAATAGAGAAACACAAAGTTTGATCCACTGCTCACATTTTTTCACCATTGTGTGTCTGTTGTTTTGGAGATGATATAAACACTTAAAATGATTAAGTCATTGAGTTTTGATAAGCTGTTATTGCACCATGACTGTTTTCAAAGAAGTCCAATGTGAATAATTATGATTTTAAAGCATTCAGAAGGTAATAATGTCTCATGTAAATATTTTGCATTTAGCTGTGTGTGTGTGTGTGTGTGTGTATGTGTGTGTGTTTGTGTGTGTGTGTGTGTCTGTGTGTGTGTCTGTCTGTCTGTCTATGTGTGTGACAGAGAAAGCTGCAAGAGGTCATTGAAGGTTTGAAATAAGAAGCACCTACTTTATATTCATGCAAAAAAAAAGAACCCTGCCAGTCTGCAACTGTTAGAAATCTACATGTAATGTGGTCACGTGCATGTCTGCATCTCCGCAGCATTTCCATACAGTGACACTGTGTTGAAGCCTCACTCCATCCATCCCCTCAGTCGCTGCCACCACCAGCGTGTCAGTGGGCACCTGTTTGTTTGTGTTGACGTGGCGTCTTTCACACCTCCGCTGATTGACTTAGCCGAGTCAAAGCCTGACAGCACACCGGCCTCTCAGCAGGGGGGGGGGCACTGTGTGCATGCAGCAGGGACCCAGCACCCTGAGGGCTCACGTACTGTGTGCTAACCTGAGGCTGTAAAATCACTTTGGTTATAATGCTCTGATATGGTGGTCACAGCGAGACGCGAGAATGACCACCCTGCAGCCGTGTGTCTCTGAGATCCACTCTCAGTTTCTTCAGGTGGTCCTGGAATATTGCCTTCACAATAATATGAGGTCACTGAGATCTTCTCAGTTCATGTTTGAGTCCAAATGACATTTGTACTAAATTTGAAGAAATTCCCTCAAGGTGTTCCTGAGATGTTTCTTTATGAGACCACCTTGGGTTTTGTGAGGTCGCAGCAAGCTTGACCTTTCACCTTTTGACCACCAAAGTCTGATCAGTTCATCCCTGAGTCCAAATGAATGTTTGTACCAATCTTGAAAGAATTCCCTGAAGGTGTTCCTTAAATATCACGTTCAAAGAGGTACTGAGTTCACAAGAATGGGACGTAAAGACAACCTGTAAACATAATGCTTCCAAATAATGGCACCGGCACGGAGCTATAAAAATATAGACTCTAATATCTTATCCTCGTGGTCAAGCCCTTTACTAATCAGCTCATACAAGTCAGAGAATCATTCAGTGTTTCCATATCTTCTAGTGTCCAGAAACATCAATGAACAAGGTAAAACTCATACATACATGTTGGAAAAGTGGCCTTGATTTGAGCCGCTGCTGTGGCAGGTAACTCTGAATCAACAGTCTCTGGTTTGACTGGCGGCTTATTGTTGAGTCTGTGGGGGCGTTGAGGAAGGTGAGACCTTCTCTCAGGACGTAGCCTCACTTCCCTCGCTCGCAGGCGTTCAGCAGCAGAGCACTGGGCCTTTTAACTTTTTTTTTATTTGTGCTGTGTTTGTAAAGGCCACATTCCCTGAGCCTGGCTGCGACTTGTGTTATTCTTCCTGTGCTGTTTGCCCCACTCACAGCTGGAGGGACAGGAAAACCGATCTGGAAAACTACTCCGTGTATGTCATCGGTGATTACAGGACGGCAGCGCGCGCCTTGTACCTGGTAATGGCCGCCTCATGCCTGGGCCTGAATAATGCCGTCCCAAGGGCACCAGGCCGCGCACCCCTTCCTCACTCAAGGCCTCGCTATACTGCTTTCATGCAAGGAACAGTGTGAGTCCTTGCAGCCCTGTCAGCTCTCTTCCTGTGGAGGAACTGGAGAGGAAGCTCCACCGGGCAGCCCGAGGAGGCCACAGCGCTCAGCAACTTTCTATTTCTTTCTTTAATCGCTCCTCGAAGATGACAGATTAAAGTATTAACGCCGTATTTTCTTATTATCATCTCTTTCAAGGAGGTTATGTTATCACCCCTGTCTGTTGGTTGGCTGGTTTGTAAGCAAGATTCCATAAAACCTGGTGGAAGGAAGCACTGTGGATCAGGGAAAAACCCATTTGATTAGATCAGGATTGTGAGACGGGGGTGTTTTCTGACTTTTTCTCTATTTTCCCAGAGAATAATTCATGAATCTTGATTTAAAAAAATCAGGCCTATTTAAGGGACTGATATACAATCTCATTATTGATTATGATGTTGTAAGTGGTCAGAGAGGAGCAAATTCCATTCATTTCAACCATAGAGACTTTACTATATCAAAAATCACTGATTTTTCTTGAAACAACTATCATGAGACTTGAAATAAGACAGAATAATGGCTTTCTACACTAGAATTGAAGAATGAATCCTTATTGGATCTTATCATAAAACTTCCAGAAACCAGTTGAATGTTCAGTTAAAACAGGTGGAACCGCAACGGGAGATGTTTTACTTCACTCTTGAGAAAATAAAACTCAAAAACTGATTTGTGTATGTGCAGCATTTTCCAAAGTAATTCAAGTTTTCAGGTAAATATGGTGTAAAAAAGTACAAAGTTTCCCAGTGAAATGTGACAGAGAAGAAGTATTAATTATCCGAGTACTACTGCTTCAAAACTGTGCTTGAGTAAACATTCTCAGTTTCTTTGCACCTCAGGAATACGCTGACGTTTTTTTCGACGGTGTTGACATCATCACATCAGGTCGTGTCTGAGCGGTGCTGACCAAAAGTGAGAAGTTCTCTCAGATGGTCGTCACCTCTGGCATGAGACACAGTCAAATATTCTAATGTCAGATCCTCTTTTCATTGCTTCCTCTTCCCTCGGCCGCGCACTTTCCCAGGCAGAGGAGCCGCAAGAGCAATCTGCAGGGATCAGGAATGACAAGGCAGTCCGGCCTCCCATTGTATGTGAGCGTTTACTCAGCATGGGAGAGCAAGGACAGTGAGGCTACAGGAATACAATAGGCTCATATTTATTTACTGCTTAGTGGCAGCCAGGGACACCCCCCCCCACTTCTCTTCCAATAGCCGATAGCAGCTTTACAGTAATAGACCTCTAATAAAGACCTCAGAGGGCAAGTGGAGGCTAGACTCCCTGACTCTGTCCCGGGAAGAAGAATTTAGAAAAATGCCTTTTCAAACCCCCTGTTAAGATGTATTTCTCTATAGCATCATTAAAGCAAAGTTTCTGCAATATCATATGATATATATTGAATTAAAGTGAATTGAAGTGTGAGATGTCAAATGAATTAATTAAGCAAAGTTCAGTGTGTCTCTTAGTTTGTGGGGATGTACTTTGTGTGTGCAAACATTGTATAAGAAGCAAAATGCAGCTTTTATTTTGTACTTTAGGAGGAAGCTGGTCTTCTTTGTCCTTACGACTCATGAGGGGTAAAAGAAGCAACATAATTTATTTATTGTGGTGGTTAAATGAAACAAACAAAACAAACAGGAACAGGGCGAGTGGCATCCTCATGATAGTGTGACATGGTTCTTCTTACAACTCTTAACAAGTTTGTTTTTAGTGCAACATTATGAAACCTAAAATAAGATATCTCCTTTTTTAAAACACTTTAAAATAAATACCACTTTGGAGTTTGATTATTTTAATAGCTTATCTAAGAAAATAAAAACTTTTGATGTAAAGGACTTCAGGTTTAAACTTCTTTTTATAATATAGTTTGCCTCAAAAATGGAGCCTCTTCTGCATATTTGTGCATCAGAAACCAATACACACTTCTATAACTTAAACATGCACACACACATGATTAATATAAAGATTTGTATCTACTTTTTAATCTCTGTTGTATTTGTCACATTTGTGCAACCAGCTCCTGAGATGTGGACATGTGGAGCAGAGAAGCCTGTCTGGTTTATGGATAGTACCTCTGAGCTCCAGCAGAGGGCTCTATCTGTTGTGCAGTCAGTCCAAATGGGAGGGGGTTCATAAAGCATCTGTAAAACACATAAGAGCAGAAACCCTGCAGGTCTGCGACACAGGAAGACATAAATAAACTTTAATTCAGGTGTAATGTCACATTGAGGGAAGTGTATTTGCTTTAAAGCTGCACGTGCACATGTGACCCCTGATGTCAAAGGTCAAACCTCACAGTTTATGTGGAGCTGATCGATTGTTTTTAAAGACGTGACGCGGGCGTGAGCGTCATTCACACTTGTTTCTGTCCCAGGGTTTTCATCTGACTGAAAAAAGAGAAAATGACTGGAACCGGCGGCAACTCCATCTGACCTACATGACCGAGCGCCGGGCCGCGATAAAAAAATTAATTTTCCGAGAGGCATTATGAGCGCGTGATTTATTGGTCGCCTTGATTCCTCGTGGGTGTAATTGTGAGAGCAGGGCTGAGGTTGAGTGGCTTTGATGCCTCGTCCGTCCCCTCCTCCAATCCCTGGAGTTTCAGAGATTAACTCAGACACTGGATTAAAATCTCAAAATAGAGAAATCCTTTTTAGATGAAAAGATTGATTAAAAAGGGGGAGTTCTCCAAACGGTTGGAAGTCGACGACGGAGCTGAGTTGTGAACGGTTGTTTTAGAGCAGACTGTTTCATGCTTACAGCTGCGCTTGTGTCGGAAGTGACGGCCAATGAGGTGCTTTTATTTTCCCTCTTGTTTACATTGAACGAAAGAGGAGGCAGAGGAGTACGTACGTCCGCTGAGGCCTAATAATTCCCTGAAATTCAATCAAACTGCCCAAGCTCTTTAAATATGCCTTCAAATATTCACTTATCATGAATTATTCTCAGAGGGATTCTGTAAAAATGTTGAAAAGTGCCAGATTTTGCAACGTTAAAGAACTAAAAATAAAACATTCTTTGATCTACCCCCTGAAAATGCAATGGGCACTTAACTGACTCATGCACGTATCCTTCCAACAAGTTTCGTGGAAATCCATTGACTTGTTTCTGTGTAGTTTTGCTCACAAAAATACAAACCAACAACCATCTAACAGAGAGGGATGAAGTCAGATTGTTATTGGCTATAACTTAAAATCTGTGTTTGCATGTAAAAAGTTGCATTTAGGTGATTTGTTGCATGTGCAAGACTTATTCATGATCCGCCCCCTAATTGCAACCAATCACAACAGTAAATCAATGCTCACTGAAGACAACACAACACAATCAATAATGCACACACACAAAAAATATCTGGTGCATGCACGAAAGTCGTACCGCACGCGACCTCGTGCACTAATCCAGTTTCACAAACGCCTGAGTGAAACCTCGGTGTCATTTTGGTTCAAGGCCCTCAGTGCTCAACTGGTGCAGCAGAGTTTAGGTCGGAGCAGCAGTTGCACGTGTTTCTTCTCGGTCGTCTGCAAACAGACAAAAGCCCCGGGCGCTTGATATCGTCATGATTGTGTCGCCTGTTTGATTGCGGGAAGCAGGTGTATGCTTGTGTGGCCTTTCAGAGCATATTTAGCCATCTGCTCACTTCCCCTCTGGACCCCAGGTTCCCTCTGCATTTCCCAGCAGCGCTACAACCCCCCCTCCTCCTCCACCTGTCTGCATACATGAAGCACAGAGCCGCGTGCACAGAGCAATAACCTCTACATTCTCTAGATTTGGTGCATTTTCTTTCTTTTAACTACATGTTTGCTCTGCTCTACATCTCCTGTTGCCCTCCTCCTCTGCCTCCACAGCTCAGCTCGCTCCTTCCAGACCCTGAGCTCTCTTCCTTCCTGCCCCTCTCGCAGCTTCCTGCTCCGGCTCTTATCACTCCAGAAAACGTGACACGGTCTCGGCCCAGTCAGACCAACACTAGCCTATGTGTTCGTTCTTTTTCCTTGGCCTTAAATGGAAGTATCCTGGCCCCGCTGGGATCTAGGTGCCTGCTGGGGGGGGGCCAAGAGGATATCAAAGAGGGCCCCTGTCACCCACCTGGGCCAAATCTGTTAATGGACTTATTTATTATAAACAATATAACAACTACTTCACAGCCTGCAGAGGAACAATCAATCTGAAGTGGCCAGGCGTGTTTTTATTTATGTATTTATTTATCTGGGAGGAAGCGGTGGGCACACTGGGACAATCTCTTTCTCCTCTGAGGGGTTTTCCTCCGAGCTCAGGAAATCGTCCGCTTTGATTTACTCTGTAAATCTGAGCTTTGTGAGATCGCGTGAGGTTCAAGCTGAGGCGTCAAACTGACGTGACCTTTGACTTATATTCATCTTTAGCTTCTCAACACCTTTATATGGAGGATTATTATGGGCAAGAATTTTTTCTTTTACATTTTCAGAATGAAATGGAAATGTCGGGAAAAGAAGTTGAACTAAATCAGAGGATTCTGTTTTTGTATTTCGCAAATTTCGTCCAAATGTTGGGAATAAAGTTGGAATGCCAAATAAAAAGTAGGATGAGAATAAAGTATTGGATATTATAAATCTATATGTGGAGAAAAAAAAGGTTATATATCAAGAATAAAGTCGAATTAAATCAGGGGAAGATTTTTCGTAATTCTGAAATGAAGATGAAAAGTTAGGAAAGATTTGTTTTGTACATTTCAACTTTATACTTAAATTGAAAAATGGATAATCTCCCTGCTCCTCATTTTCTTGTGCCTGGGTCTTCTGCTCTTCGACCTCATGAATCTTCCTTAGTCAGATTTTTTTATTTGTAGATTTCCATCCCAGCTTAACGGTGCATCTTGAGTCACTTCATGTGCGGGCCGTGTTTATTGTTGTTCTATGACACTGCTGCCAGATACAGGTCTGCTGAGGCATGATAGAGCCCATGTTATTGTAAGGCCATAAGGCCATCTGATAAGGCCCCAGCTCAACAGCCTGCAGCGATAACACATGTTTTGGATGGTGTGGAGCCAAAAGAGCCCAACCTGCCGCTGCAGCAGGTTACTGCAGAGTTCAGCCACTGATCAGAATATGTGAATATGCCATTTTTCAGCTGCACATAGCGTCCTCCCGGGTCTCCATTGTTTCCCACACTGCAGCATGTCAGCGAAGGTAGCAGGCTTTTGTGTGGATGCAGTTAGTGATGATATCAGGAGGGGGGGACTTTCCCCTGAGTTTCCTGATATGAGCTTTTCCCATGTTATCATATAGGAGTAATCACGGGAGGGATGCTGGTCATGTGACTCTTTTTGCTGAAGTGGGATTGGAGGCTGGGAATCTAATCGAGATCACTATTGTTGCAAAGTGTTTCAAGCAAATGCAATTTAATATTTGGGAAACATATGCTTTATTTGGCTATTTTGCTTTCTTGCCATTATGTGATAATAAGTTAGTAGGTCTCTCATGTCTGTGCTCGGATAACTTTGGTGCGAGAGGAGATGATTATCTTAGCTTAGCTTAGCTGAAAGACTGGAAACAAAGGGAAACAGCTAGCCTGGCTTAGTTCAGGGTGAAACATACTTATCGGTAGTTCAGTGCTATTGATTTGTACACAAACTGAATATGTAGTAAGGAGAATGGCACATGCAAGTATCAATAATCTTATCTAACTCTCTGAAAGAAAGAGGATAACCACTTTTTCTCGAACTATCCCTTTAAAGCGACGCTGCCTCGGTGCGTTACAATCCTCAGGTAAAGCAAAGATATTGATGCTCCAGACCATTGTGTGTAAATGAACCGGGGAGATAATCTCCATCAGGAGGTTCAGTCAAACACAGGAACTCCTTGAAGTAGAAGATAGGCCGGGTACGTGAGATAGTGTATTGATAAAATAATCTCCTGGAGCACGTTTCACTCCGAGTCACAGGAGCCAGAAGGTTGCGTTCTTATTTTTGGAACATGTTAATATCATTGCTCATTTTTAATTGTCACAGAGAAAATTAACAAAAAAAGGTGAAAGCAACGATTTCACACCTGAGATTGATGTTCCTTCCACCTGACACCACTGATCACATGACACCAGTGGGTTTAATTTACTGGAATCGTGATGGGGATGAGCCTCGAGCTCGTTCTGCCTCTTTATCCTGAAGAGAAAATGTGAATTCTATTGAAGCTGGGCTGGTTTTTCCTATCAAGTGCTACTTGTTTCTGAACTGCGTTGGTGTAAAGGGAACAACGTACGGAGGAAGCACTCACACACTCAGTGCATTTCCTCCATAAAACCACAGCCGTGTGAAAACAACACAACGTGCATTCCTCAGTCCTCTCTCTCACTCGAGCACCACAGCGTCTGCCGAGCGTTGTCCTCCGCACATTTCTGCTCGTTGGATATTTGGACCTTGATACGACAGCGACATCACACAAAGGTCTGTTACTCAGCATAAAGACCAGAGTTGATGAGGCAAAACAGCATTAAGGAGTTTTCAACCGCAGGCCGTCAAAGCAGAAGTAGCAGCACCAAGAGGAAGTTCCAGAAAATGAGTTTGGAGTATTTGTTCTGCAAGAATAAAAATAATAATCCCCAAAGATCCCAAACGTTATCTGTCTGCACCACAGCTCAGGATGGGTTTCCCTGATCTTTCCCTCTTATCTCTGCGGCTGCCTCGCTCACCTCTATTGATCCAGATTCTTGCTCGGTGCACTGATCACACAGGCTGTTATCGATCAGCGCCGCTCGTCCCGGGCCGACATGGCGTCCCGTTGGCACCTCGGGGGTATCTGCGTTTTGTTCTTCCGTGACTCTTTAGCGCCTCGACAAGGCAAAGGCCACACATGAAAGGATTGGACGTGTTTGAGCAAGCGAAGGATCAATTCACACCCCCGACTGTCATTCACAAAGGCCTCACTGTCTCGCCCCTTGTTTCTAAAAATTCTAGTCTGGACCGTTTGATTAGTAATTAACTCAGTTTTCGCCCCCGACGGCATCAGATACGGATTTTTGAAGTCTAGCTATTCGGATTTCCATTTACTCGGGAGGGAAAGAGTGTTAATCTCTTCAACCTGCATCATCATCATCGCGTTGCAGAACAGATTGGATGAACCGAGGGACTTCTCTGGGTGGAGGGGTCATATGTGGGTCAAGTTGTGGAGAGTGGTATTTATGCTGCTGTCAGGAAAACAATAATGCAGCTTGGACATAATCGTTCAGTTGTGTTAGTTCCTTATTTTACCACACAAAGCCTTTAGTAAGTAAGGTAGCATGACGTAGTGTTTAGAGTGCAGACTGGTTATTGTTCAGGGGAGTAAATTCATCCCTAAAAAATAAAAAATATGGTTGATTATGTTAGTACAGTTCATTTTATGATTTGTTCTCTTTAAAAAAAAGAGTAAAACAGATATTTCGGGCTCACACTCATATGTCAAGGACAAGAAGAAAAAAAAAGACAGACCAAAAATAGACAATCCTTATCAGTTTGGGAATGGTCATTGCACCACTGGAAACAATGCCACGGCGAGATGGGAGCTGAGCTTGACCCTAATAACGCGACTGGTCCGTCAGGGAACCTGGAGAACAGGAAGTGGCCCGTACCTCTGTCTTCATGGATAAAGTCATAAAAATGATAAACACGGGTCTCAATTAGCCTCCGTCAGGACAATGAGCCGCTCGGATTAGGGGTCGGGCGAAGTAGAAGTGAGGAGATGAAAGTCCGCTCCCCTATGTGTGTCTGACCTCCGCTCACTAACGGTGATTCATCAGTTAATCAAGATGTTGTATTTATAGGGATTTTACTTTAATGATTTGTGGAACTAAAATAAGAGGAGTGTTCTGACTTACACATTTGTAAACAATATTAATGCCAATTTAACCTCAAATGGAAATGGTTGACTTTAAATAATTATCTTTTCATTGTTAAGAAATGTATATTTTATACATCTATACTTTGACTCTGAAGCCTAACCCAAAATCCTTGACATTTAAAATTTTTTTATTGCAGTATCCAAGTCGCCCCATTGAAACTCCAGTCCCCATGGATGTTCTCAGGAAAGGGACTTTGATTATTTTACTTGATGCTTCCGTTTTATTGTTGGCTGACCCCTGGCGGCGTGCGAACCCAGAGGTCACCGCAGCTCGTGGTGAAATGTTTCCAAACATCCTCCTGCTAGCATGACTAAAGGCATATTTAAGACTTGTCTTGGACTTCAGTTTAATAAAACAGACGGAGAATGAGGGCGAGACGAGGAGATAAGGAGGATGCGCTCATCTCCAAACTGAGCAGCAGATACAAACAAGAAGCGGTTTTATCACCGGGGGGCATCTTCACGAAGAAGTGTGGGGCAGGATGATGAGGGCGAAGATGTCAACTCAAACAGCCAATAAATACCACAGGGGTCGAGCAGATTCCCACCTGATTCCCAGCAGATCTCCCACAGATTAATGCCTCCAGAACAATGAGACCAGACAGTTTCCTCTGCTGCTTCACTTGGCTGAGACAGACGACATCTCAGTGCTGTAAACCTCTCACAATTTACACATACATTTAGTTTCTGCACTATCAGTTTCTATTTTGTGTCACCGGCCAGAATTTCAAGTCCCCAACTATGCGCGACCAAAAGAGTCAAGCACGTTGACTCGGGGGAAAAAACACGACCGAGCGTAGACTCTCACATCCTTTTTGTGAATGATTCAACCGACTTAACCTGTGGATGATCTCTCATATCTGCAATCCCCCGCATGCATGGGGAGATTTTCAGGATACGGAAGCTCAACGTCCAAAACCACATCTTTAAATGTGACACGTTTTTTATTGACATATCCTGGAGAGAATGGTCCTCGGGCTTCGGCTGTCGGCGTTTGACTGACAGCCGCCGGCAGATCAGAGATTCCCTGAGTGACAGTATTAGCGCCGAACCTTCTCATCTTCAGGGAAAGGTGTGATTTCTATTTACAGAAGATGTTTCTTTCTCCACTCTTCTCTTCTGCACACCTGTTATGTTCTCCCCTCCTGAACCTCCTCGTTCTCGTCTCTCTCCCCCCCCCACCCTCCTCCTGAAACACCTCTCCAGAGCAGGTGTTGGAGGAAGTCATAGTCTAATCAGACAGTCTAAACAATCACTATCTCACCGCTGATAACTACAGATGTCTATACACAAACTGAGAGGCATCCCATTTTATTCTCCAGCTCTAACAAAGCTACAACAGCCCCCAGTGCAGACGACAAAAGAAATATTTTGTGTAGGGTGGTATCAGTGGGGGTGGCATTTATTAGGTGGACAAACCTAACAAAATTTGTGTAGATTTTTATTCCTGTAGCGTTGGAGACCCCATTTCTTTGAAAGCGAATCAATATTTTTGTTTATTATTTCATAATATATCACTTGATGCTGTTTTCCCTTAGACAAGATGGTTTAATCTGGTTTCACGCCCAAAACTTTACTTTTTGATGGATACTGATTTCTCTCATGATGAATGATGTCGCAGAATATTACTTTCAACCAAAAAAGTGTCTGATAATCAATAACATACAACGAAGCATCAGTCGGACAAAGTTAGAAGATATCGTTTAAGATTCAGCAGTTTGAAGAGTATAAACAGGTGAATTTGTTCTAGCTTGGTCACCATGGCAACTTTTTAATCACTATTGTTGTTGTTCTGCTTCATGTAGTTTTAAAGTTTGAGCTATACACTGTAAACACCTAAGTCGGTCAAGGTTTGATTAGATCACAATTTTGCCCATAAAGTGTTAGAGAGCCATTCACTATCTCCCCAAGCCCAAAGTGACGTCATTAAGTTTCTTGCTTTAGGTGATCAAAAGTCCAAAACCAATAGAGATTCTATTTTCAAAGAGATTCCAAAGAGCAGTGAGTATCTGGTATTTTTCCTTTCCTCCCAGTTGCTTAATCTGGTAGAGAGAGAGAGAGAGAGAGATCTGGAGAAAAGGGCAGAATACCAAAAAAGCATGTACTGCTAATTAGCTGGGTATTGTTCAAACTCACAACTCTGCCTTTCTGTGGCTTTGTCCACTTTGGGCCATGTGCAGCTTGAGTGGCTTGAGGGATCAGCGCAGAGTGCTAACATATATACACCTTCCGTCCCTGTGATTTAAACCAACACCGCTGCCCTGGCTGCTCGGCACAAAGGAGCCAGCAAACACATTGTGCAATTCCCAAGAAAGCCACCCACAGACAAGACTGGCGACCAGCAGCTCCACTGCGTTTCAGAACTGGCCTGGAAGGCGGACAGTTTGTGCTGCTGCGCCAAGGACAGGAAGTGCTTGCAGAGGGACAGGAAGTGCTCACCGCGGCAGTAGCCGAAGCTGGAACTGAGATAATGCCATTGTGTAAGCAAGCCAAGTGACCTCTCCCTGAGCGTAGAGTCCAGAGGCTGGCGTCGGGAGCCCTGGCCCCCACCCAGCTCCAGACTCCCCAGGCACGGGGTGGGGGACTTGGTGGAGGGACAGAGGGGGGAGGAATGGAAGGCGGCGGTGGAGGGGAGGGGGGCGAACGAGGCGTGTCACCTCCCTTCTCCCCTCCTTTTGGCTGACTCTGAACCTCACCTTGTAGAGGAAATGTGGCTACGACTCCAGACTTTATGACTTCTCCCATCAAAAGACAGGATTTTTCACTCCCACGCAGCGAGAGAGAGCGAGGGAGAGAGGCGTCCAGGGCACACTCACACCCACGCCCATGTCAACACACGCAGTCACACAGACACACAACACGCACAGCCTCTCTCTCTCTCTCTCTCTCTCTCGATGCCGGGTCGAAGGGGGGAAAACCCTATCAGGTCATCAGCCGTAAAATAGACGATGACAGTGTTATGGCCCAGATCCTGTCCCATGCCGAGCTTGGCTGGACCTCCATCCAAAACACCCTCCCTCCAGCCCCCAGGGGGTCACCTAGTGTGCCCTGGAGTCCCTGCCCGTGTCTGCACGGGGGCACCAAAAGGTTGCGTAAGCATCTCTCATATTTCTGTCAGCCCCTTTTGACGAGTCGGAGAGCCGGCCGACCACAACGAGATGGGAACGGTCCGAGAAAAGATGGAGCTGACAGGTCGAGGCCTGCTGGCTCTGATAAGGACGCCTGCAGGCCGGTAAGGGCCATGTTTGGATTTCTGGCCATAAACAGGGGCTTCACTTCTCTGCTACATAAACACATCGAGTGTGTGTTCGAGGTGCCACAGGTTGCTTTAACCTTTTACCTCGTGTCACCTCGCCGGTCTGAAGCAGCTGCTCCGATAACAAGGAAACACATTCTCGCACATGCTGTTGGTCACACGTGTGCAACACAAGAGCTGATGCGGTTTACAGTTGACGACTAGGCTCATGTGATCTGCACATATTCAACAAAGTATGAATCTGAAATCCTCAAGTCTTGGGGAGGAATATATCTGTGGAAGATTTGTTCTTTGCACTGAGAATTAGATTTACTCAGTTTTATCTTTATTAACTCACACAAAATATGATTCATCAGGTTTTAGATCTTATTCATTGTGTTATGTGTCTGTTGTGTTTTCATGTGAACTTGTTTACACTGAGGGTCTGAGAGAAACTGCATTTCTATGTTCTTATAGAGATAAGATAAAACTTTGACTTTAATCTTGAATAAAATTGAATAGCATCGAATATTTAAAAGATTTATCTCAGGCATTATAGACTCAAAGCTTTGATTTGTTTGAAGAGGTAATAACTGGATAGTAGATCCTTAAACACTTAGTTTAAATATGTAGTTTTTGATTATTCCCATTGAATGAAAATGAGAATAGACAACGATATTTTGGGTTTCTTTGTATCAGTTAATGTGATAGGAAAAATGGCATTAAGAGTATTTGACGCCCTTCATTTAATCAATCAGTTGATTATTTGGTTCATTAACATCCCAGACCGACGTCTACGAGGGTGAAAACAGTGTATCAGCATCGGGAGAAACCAGATGACATTTGGACGTCGCGGCCTGAGACAACAGTATCACATCTGTTGACATCCATTAAACAACTATGGGATGGTTGTTTATTTAAGCTTTCTCCCTTCTTGTTGATTTTCCCCCTTTAGAAGATTAAAATCTGCCCAATTGACGCCTTTTGTGCAGCTCGTTAAGCTCCAGTCAAAGAACGTCTCAATGCGGCCGTGCGTAAAAGTTGCACGCGTGAACCTGATATTCAAGATCCGAAACACAGTCGTCCGCCCCAATACACACGCGCATGATGGAGTGTATTGATGTCTGAGCATCGTTAACAGTCTAATGCAGGAGTGAGAATTAAAACTGGACGGGAAGCGGCGGTCTAAATAAACGTTATTGTGGATTACAGAGGGAATCGGTTTCACATCTTTACGCACGAGAAGCATCAGACACACGGTGCCATTTTTAAAAACCTTCCACGTGCATTAAAGCTTCCTCATATCAAGTTTTCATTTAATTGCTATTAAAATTCGTGCTCATGTTTTATAGACTCATCGTGGAGAGTTTTGCCTTATTTCTCCGCGTTCTGTCCTCAAGAGGCTCTTCTGTCTGCAAACAAGGGTCGCAGCTCGGAGGCGGGGAACTCTCAACTTTTTTACACCTTTGTAGTAGCGGGCACACCCCCCCACGCGGTGATTGGCTGCCCGTGAGTTTATAGCACACCAACCTCCACGCTCAGCGCTATGTAGTCGGTATCTCTCGGTTCCTAGGCAGCTCTTGGAAGTGGCCCGTGGATGCGACGCGTTGTTTTTTCCACCCGCAGCTTGAAAGCCAGAAAACACTTGTCTCCATAAGTTCTTTTTTTCTCCTCTTCCTCCTCCTCTTCATCAGCTTGTCCTCGGTGTAGACTGCCGTCGCGTCTGTGCTGCGCGCTGCCCGGTGGCTCCTCGAACCCTCCCAGCTGGACAGAGATGAGCAGTCCCGATGCAGGTTACGCCAGCGACGATCAGACCCAGGCAAGGTGTGCGATGTCAGTCATGATGCCGGGAATGGGACACTGTCAGTGGGCCGACCCCCTCAGTCCTCTCGGGGACGCCAAGGTGAAGAGCGAGCCGTGCGCGTCCGGCTCCGGCAGCCAGAACCGCGGCAAGACCGAGCCGCGGATCCGACGGCCCATGAACGCGTTCATGGTCTGGGCGAAGGATGAGCGCAAGAGGCTGGCGCAGCAGAACCCGGACCTGCACAACGCGGAGCTGAGCAAAATGTTGGGTGAGTCATTTTATATTGTTTTCAATCCTCATTGTGTCTCTTCCCTGCATCATAGATCTACACAGGTTATTGTAGCGTCACGTGTTTTCTGTCAAAAGCTGCTTCTGGATCTCAGAGGCTTGTTTTTTAAGTTTTTAAATTGCATGGAGCTTAAATCTCTATCTAGTTTAACAACAGTGCGTTTCCATCCACTGGAAGCAGGTGAAAAGTTACAGTGCCCGAGTTGAGCTTAACCTCAGAAAACCTGTCACTGTCCCCTCAAATGGCAACGAGCTATTTTAGTGTGCATCACCAGGCTGTGCACACTCTCTGCTGACATATCACTGATGTGCTCTCTCCTCTTGACCTGCAGGGAAATCATGGAAAGCCCTTCCTGTCACAGAAAAGCAGCCCTTTGTGGAGGAGGCCGAGCGGCTGCGGGTTCAGCACATGCAGGATCACCCCAACTACAAGTACAGGCCCCGGCGGCGGAAGCAGGTGAAGAGGATTAAGAGGCTGGACCCGGGCTTTCTGGTCCACGGCGTGGGCGACCACCAGGCCGGGGGGATGCCCGGAGACGGCAGGGTGTGTGTGGACGGCCTGGGCCTGGGCTACCACGAGCGTGGCTTCCAGCTCCCTCCACAGCAGCTCAGTCACTACCGGGAGGCCCTCGGGGGCCCCTCTTACGACAACTACAGCCTCCCCACACCTGACACCTCTCCCCTGGACGCCGTGGAGTCAGACTCCATGTTCTTCCCTCAGCACTCACAAGAGGACTGCCACATGATACCTGCCTACGCTTACCACTCCCAGGCGGCAGAGTACCAGCACCAGGAGGCCCACTCCAACCACCACGGCAACTCCGTCCTGCACCGACACTCTGCCTCGGCCCCAGAGCAGCCGGCCTCTCTCCCCCCTTCCTACATGGGATGCCCCAACCCTCTGGCCATGTATTACACCCAGCACTGCAGTCCTGGCCACGCCAAGCGGCACCCTGGGGGGGCAGGACAGCTCTCCCCTCCTCCTGACTCTCACCCCCACTCGGCAGACAGCGTGGAGCAGATGCACCACTCGGAGCTGCTGGCCGAGGTGGACCGCAGCGAGTTCGAGCAGTATTTGAGTTCCTCCTCAGCGCGTGCGGACATGACAGGCCTGGCCTATGTGCCACACGAGGCTGGCATGCAGGGGCCTGAGAGCCTCATATCATCGGTGCTGTCAGACGCCAGCACAGCTGTGTATTACTGTAGCTACAACAACTCCTAACCTCCCGGCCGGCCTGTTCCCTGCTGCACGGACACATGATCTGACCTCAAATCTCTGCATCTAAATTTGAACAAACTTGTTTTTTTTATTTTTTTTTCAATTCTTTTTTTTCCACTGCTGACAGAGATGCCCACGAGATTATGAAATGCAGTTTTTATAGAAGACTTTGTACTGTATCTGTGTAAAGACAGTTAATAAAGCCATAAACTATTTTAACACTGGTTTCAATTTCCTCTCCTGAAGGGATATGAATTGATTTTTTGCGATAACAACTATTGTACAGTCACTATTTGAAACTTTGTGTATATACTGAAGGTGTTTTTATACTTTTTTTGCACTTTTGAGTAAATAAATGTTTTGAAAAGAAACTCTCTCTCTTGTGTTTATTGTTGGGTATGAACTTTGATGAAACTTTCTACTTCCTCATGCAGAGACATCTAGGGCAACACAAACACTTTATTTAAAGGTCAATTTACATAAGTTTTATTCTCTAAATCAAAGGTTTTGTCATCCAGACGACACACGAGTGACTTTTCATTGATTTCAAAATGAAAATGCTTCAACACAATTTCACTTTCCAAAGGTTTCCCCAGGCACGACACTGCCGCCCCCCCCCGCGCTGCCTCTGTTTGTTTTTCCCACTTCCACATGGAGTCGGATGGGCCCCCGGCAGCACCGGTTGCTCACCTGGAAGCAGGGCAGCGCAGGGCCGTGACCCGAGCTTCCTGGCCCCGACAGAATGGAGGTAATCTCCCTCGTCGGCGTTACACACTCCGCGCCTTGTTTTCGCAGCATGGGAGCGCAGTCTGTGCTCTGGACATCCTGTCTGTTAATGGGTCGGTCTCTTCTGATTAATGACAGGGGGGGCCGTTAGAATTCATTAGGGTTACTACACCTCCATTAAACAATGGTGACACTTGATTTTGTGTCTTTTCACAGCTGACCGTGCAGCTTATACGCACAATAACACAGCAATGACCTCAGGTTTATTCACTCCTGCAGCTCTGGTATATTTAACCAGTGATACCGGACGGCCTCTCGCTCGGACATTAATCAAAGTTATCAGATGAGAATCTTTAAGAGACCAAACCTTGAGGATAACTCCCGGTATTTATAGCTGGAAAAGAGTCCCGTTTTATAAATAGAGATTTTCCCTGTTTTAGAAGGAAGAGGTGCTTCTCCCAGGGGTCAATCACCGTGACCCCACGACCCATTTTTAGCTCTTCAGAGGAAACATGTTCCAGAGGTGTATATATTCATGCGCTTTGTTCAAGCTGAATGTTTTTGAAATATTCTCTTATGCTCCCACGGTTTTTATAGCGACGTCAGCTCGTTCTGCAATAAAAAGTAAATCACTGCATTGTCTCATTGAAGCCCCACAGCTGTTGTTTTTTTCACTTCACCCCACATTTCTCTGCGTTTTTTACTCCAAACGAACACGTCTGATTCCTGTTTGACTTATTTCCTCCTCACTCCGGCTCCTTCCCCTTCGGGCCGTGCAGCAGAATCCACTGTAATTGGTGTGAATGTGTTTAAATTCAGTCTGCACCTGAGTGGCAGGTTTATCCTCCCAGTTGTTATAGGGCTAATGGATGCATAACAACAGGCTCAGGCCCCCCGATCCCCCTGACCCCCCGAGGCATCAGCCGAGTGGGATCGGGGGTCAACCTGTGCAGACGAGGCAGAGGCAGACCCCCCATGTCAGCCGTGATATTATCTCCGTGCACTAATTGATCAGGGATAATTGACGAGGAAGAGCTCACTCGAGTGTGTTCTGCATTTTAAAGTTTGTGTCAGAGACAAAGGAAGGTGTTAAAAAAATCAAAATTAATTATGCTGTAGATATTAATATGAGAATCTTCCTGATGAGGGAGGGAAATGATTACAGTCGTGTGGCGTTGCTGCTGAATTCAATTAATTAAAATTATTCCTCAAATAGAAGCAGAAAACCTAGAGACTAAATTTATGCTTCATGTCTGGCAATTTGGAATTACAAATAATAAATATAAAGATAAAAGAACAGTTTAAAATCTTTATGTTTGATTTACAATTTCTGAACTCACTCATTATATGTAAATATACATATAAAGTGTTCTTCTTTCAGTGTTAATGCTCATCTCATATTTCATATATATATATATACACAGTACAGTACATTATGTTCTGTAAATGTTAGTTTGGTCATATGTCATTTGTGATGTGTTCAACAAATGTTTTATTTGTATATATTCATGCCAGATTCTAATCCTAGTGTTAACATCTACAAAGTATATATTGTATATTGTAATATTCAAGGTTATAATCATTTCATACGCAAACAAATATAATATCTTGCACAATGAGCACATTAAAAAAGATATGACTTACATATTTCCCCTGGATACTGTTTCAGCTCTAATAGGGAAACGAACATCTCTGTAATTTAATTAAACGTGATTTACATATTTCAATGTATTCATAACACATTCAGGAGGTTTTAGGCATTAAGCAGCAGCACGAAGATGTTTCCAGGTAAAAGCAAGAAATTGAGTCAGAGCAGAGAGTTCACAGCTCAGGGCTCAGGAAGTCAGGGCTTTCAGGGTGTGTGTGTGTGTGTGTGTGTGTGTGTGTGTGTGTGTGTGTCCCGGGGCCTCGCTGCCAGCAGTCTGCAGAGAGCCACTCACAGATTACAGCAGGCCCGCCGGCTACATTAACACAGCAGCACTTAATCGTGGCACTGCCCTAATCTCATCTCAGGTAGCTGCTGCCTTTCACAAACACACGGGCGGAGTCACTTCATCCATCGATAAATAAATAAATACACCAGAGGAGCTGAATGTGACGCAGCTCAATTCAAGGTTTATCTGTCGTCAGGATGTCAAGTTAGCTTTGGGTTAAATGTCCTTTACAGCCTGAACACACACTGAACATGCAGATAACACACTTCTTACATATCTTTATTTATTTTTCTTATTTCTTATATCTAAAGCAACAAGGGGAGCAAATAAAAAGGCGTTTAATATACAGGTAAGCCAACAATCAGATTTGAAATTGTTGTGAATACATTTTCTAAAAAGGAAAAATAACCAAACATTCACCAGCTTCAGCTTCTGTTGCTTGTGTTTGTTTTGAAAAACCAGCAAATTGACATTCTTCTGTCGGTCGGACAAACAAGATTAATTGATCAACGTCAGAAAGACAAATCAATAATGATAATAGTGGTTAATTGCCGGTAAAAGCCTGTTATCAGAAACCTTTCAGCTGTTGGAACAGAAAGCATCGATTATTATTCATGTTTCCTTTGCATTAATGTCAACAACAAACAGAACTGACGGGCAAATGAGTGGACCTCGTGTCAAGTCAATCAAAACAACACACACATGCACATAGAACGACCTCGGAATCTAAATCACTCACACACAATGACACACACACAGACACACACACACGAGTAACATGAGTCAGTCGAGGTAAAGATTCCCTCGTCCCGTTTCAGAGGGACAGAGACAGAGAGGCTGCGAGGGCCCAAACTGATTAAGTCATTGATAGTAGATTGCAAATACAGCATGTGAGACAGCTGCAGGAGAGGGTGTGTTCCCTGACTAAAGCAGGGCTGGTTGCTCATAATCCCGGGCATATGCTGTCCCTCTCTGGCCTGAATCGCTTTTATGGTCTCTGCCTGTCACACCAAGCGTCCAGTTGTGCTCCCACTATATATAGTTCCACGGTTCCAGTCCATCGCCAGTCGGTGCTGTGACTCAAAAGTCTATTTTTCTTCGGATTCCTGTGTCGCTGCAGTCACACGTCAGGGTTATAAATAGTGATTAGTTGATAAATCGAACAGGTCGACCCCCACGCTTTGTGCCAGGGAATCAGGTGCTGTGTCAAAACACCAGAAGGGGCAACACAACTTTACAGCTTTGCCTTGTTTCACCTATATTTCCCCTTATATTCTGTCTTTAAAGGACTCTATCATGTGGTGCAGGAGAACATTTGGTTTTATTTAACATTCTGGTCAAGATGTTCAGTTTTAAAATAAACATCCACATGTTGCTTTGCTTTATAACGTCACCAGGCAACAAAACAACTTCTCTCCCTTTGTTTACAAATAAAATCTGCCTCGAGGAGATTTCTTTCCACAACACAAATTAAAGAATGAATCAGGAACGAGGGTCATCAAAAGAGCAATGACACATAAAATCTTCATTAGTCTCATTTAAAACACACAACAGAGACAATTAAACCTGACCTGTATCTAAAGCTAATGGTATAAGAAAGAAAGTATTATATTAAAAACATATAATTTAAATTTGAAGCTATTGAAGAGGAAATGTAAAGTTTACAAATGTGGAATAGTTGAATTCATGTTTAAAAAGTGACTTTAAGGTGAATAAAAGTGTAAAATAAGACGCTCGTGTGATAAAGCAGCTGCAGCAAAAGTGAGCACAATACACCAGGACCAAAATGGTAATTTGGTGCCAGATGACATTTTTCAAGCTGGCCGGCACATTTGTTTCACAGTCAGGAATTGACTCAGGGAGCTGAATCAACTCCCGGCCGCTCCTGATCAGCACGGCTCTCTCCCCGTTCTTTTGTTTGAATCCCCTCGTGGCATTCAGGACAATTTTTAGCTCGTGTCCAGGCGGGCAGTGAGTATAAGATGACTACATCAGCAGTCAGTTTCCTCCCCGCTCTGTTTTTCTTTGTGAGGCGAAAAGGTGTTGGCAGAGAACAGCCCCACTTTGCACTCTGTAGGTCCCGTGACCTCTTGTTACATGATTCCCCAGTTGGCTCAACTGGACGCTCTTAGGAAACATGTAGAGGAAGGTGAGCAATGCTGTTCAATCAGGACAACGTGTGACTAACCTCACTCCACTAATGAGGAAAGTAGGTTTATAGGCATTAGCAGAGAAAAAAAGAAAAGTAGCAGCGATTTCTCCAATTTGAGGGAAAAAGCAACTTGTGTCCGATATCTACTTTTATTTTCTGTTTATTTATTTCTGCTCATGTGGGGAAAGACGGTGGAACAGCTCAACACATAAGAAACGATATAAATAATAATGTAAGGGCTAAAACAAAGTTGTAACACCTGGAGGCCACAGAGAAATACATGAAAACTATTAGTGAGAGAGAAGAAAAGCTATAACTGATGTGGTTGAATTAAATTCGTAAGGAAAAGTACTTGGGAAAATTCACGTTAACTAATCTAATGGATCATTAGCTATTAACAGAAATCACTTCATGCGATATAGCTATACGAAAGGGCGAAATAGCTAAAAGTATAATAGCTGAAACAGTTCAGAAACAGCAGCTAAAGTGGAAAAACTATTGAAAGTGTTGAATAAATACTTGAAACAGATAAACTGCTGAGCTCAGCTAAACATTGTAAAATAGGTGTCGATAGAAATATCTCCCATGCATGAATAAATAGCTTAAAACCATAACAATGCCAGTGATGAGTTACACGACTCGACATTTTGATAAAAAGGATCAAACTCTTGCGATGTTCAACCGAGTCACAGCTCGGGAGATAAATCCGGACCATTGTCTGTGCGTGTTTTTTTCCTGGTGTGGATCTTTGAATCTTCCACCGAGCACCTGTCCTCACTTCCTGGTTCCGATGACTCCTGTTTGCTCCATCCATGAAAGATTGGCTGGGAACATCCTCTGTCCGAGAGGAAGCCCATTGCTCTGTGAAATTCACACCACGGCCACCGCTTTGGGAATCACCGGTGAGCACTTCCTAAAAAATAGGAATACATAAAAATATGTTCTAAATAAAGGGGAGAGGGGTCAGGGTGTCGCGACCCGGGTCAGCCGCCTTTGTTGTCTCATTGTAGTTGTGTGAACGAGGGTCTGTGTTTGTGTGCGACCAGCCGACACATTCTGATGTAATTTACACCCACAACATACTTCATGTTTATGGGGTTTTCCAAATGAGTAGTTTCACCACATTTGTGTAAAGTGAAGTGAGTTAAAATCAAAATAAGTCATAATTTAGTGGATGCACACGTGTGGGAGATTTGTAAGACTGACCTATTGGTGTTAAGTTATTCAATAAAGCCAACTGTATATTTTTTTTCGAATAAAAGTAACTCATAAAGCCTTTAATTATATCTGTGGCATCTTCATCCCTTTGAATATATCTAGAAACTAAAAGAGACATCCTCCAAAAATGATGCCGTAAAAAAGTTGAGTTTCCGCACTGTGTCTAGACATTGTTTGATATTTTTTCGTTTTCATTATCACAATCCGTCTGAGGGCTGTCTCTCACACAGGAAGTGTATTTGTGTTCATGTTATTGGATTATGAACTTCAGACGACTATCAAACACGTTTCCACTGAAACAGCAAACAGTTGACTTCCAGTTCCCCAAAAGCTGCCGGCGTGTTCCTCCCTCTGCGGGTTGTGTCTCCTCCGGGCCGAGCCTCGTCTGACCTGTCAGCTCAGTCAGCCACACGTCACCCAGAGAAATGTAAAAAGTATATAAAAAAGGGTGAAATCGTGATTAGATGATTTTAATGGTGTTGAGGAAGTGGGTTGTACTGCCAGTTGTGGCCACCAGGGGTCAGCTGTGCACAGGACTCCATGGAGCTCCCTGTCAAATTAAGAGATAATCCCACATAATTTAAAAACACAGAGAAAGTTTCAATAGAAGGAAATAAATAACTTTTATTTTATTAGTCCCAATAATCAATAATTATAATACTGCACATGTTTGTACTTTTAAAAATGTGTAAAATAGTAGCTAACAAGTTTATTTAGATTTAAAGACTATTTAAGGATGTATTTTTTACTATGACAGAATCTGTAATTATATAATATTATGTAACTTAGTTATAATTCTCTTTTGAAACTATAATAGCAATAATTCCCCAGCAAGAACCTACTTACTCTTGGTTAAATTTAGCAAAAGTTAAGACAGGTTTTAGTGTATTTTAAAAACAAATGTCTCTTAATCGAGGAACATTAATACTTAATTCTGCTTTGAATCCACGATTGCAGCCTCAAACATTTGAGTTCAAGCTACAGAAACAACCAGCGTGCCTTCATGTCGTGGAAGAGGCAGAAGTCTCTAATCAGTAGCTGTGGATTAGCAGCGTGAGGTCACTGCAGAGGCCTAAGACAGCGAGAGGAGCTGGGAGCACGTGATCCTCGTCCAGGTGAGGAGCTGTGGGACCTTTTATCCCTCAGAGTCCTGCTGTGGTCACGCACTGCCCAAGTATTTTAAGCTCCAGCTCTGCCTGTCATTATGTGTGACATCACTTCAGGTGGATCAGTGGGTACAGTGGGATGTCCACCGCTCGAACCAACTGGTGGTTCAACGCTGGGCTCGAGCAAGTTCACATGTCAGAGTTCCGAGGTGGCACGTAGTGGAAGGCGGCTTTGAGTCGCTGAGGCTTTAAAAGTGCAGCGTGTTCACTGCTCTGTGGATTCTCGGGGAACAGCAGCAGCACATTGTTGTCACGGCTGCATCATGAAATGTCAAACTGTCCGTTTAAGTATCGATGAACAGAAAAGAAGAGATTAGAAATGTAATGACAAACAACAACAACAACAAAAATTGCCTGAGGTACCAAACATTTAATAATATACTTGTTAAGTCAAGTAATTCATTTCCTCAATAAATCTTCCATTTATTTATTTTGTTATCTTGTTTTGTTAAAGTACACAGTTTTCTATGTGCTTGAAGGTATTTTCATTTTGAAATAATTTTATTATTATAACAATATAATATGATTATAGGACTACAGTTAAAATACATAAGATCTCAGAATACATAAGTGCAATAAACAATAATAATTATCTGAAATGAATTGTTATCCAGTGGAAAAGCCTTGATGCTTCTCATTTCTTCCTCCAGTGCCTCTGCTTGATAAACGTAACATTTGACATATGCAGAGTTATTATTGTCTGATGACAAGTCTCAATCTGACATCGAGTGTAACTCCAGGTTTTGTCCTGTTTCCTCAACTGCTGCAGAGTCCGTGGTCATAAAAAGTGATGGACTGTTGAATTGTGTATTGTTTGATTTTCTATCCACATTGATAACATTTATGATTTCTCCTGATGACTGATATATGACTATTTCTGTGATATGATCATAAGTCGATCAACCAGACCCAGTGATTTTAAATGCGTTCCTGCAATCAGAATAAGATTTGATTCAAGATTTTCTGCAGTTATTGTAAACCCAGAACATCACAGTAATATCACAAGCGTAGTTACTTCAGTACGGAACTCCAGAGCCGATGGTTGAGATGAGATAAAAGAAAATCACCAAACGTAACCACAACACAGGAAACTATAGAGAGAGACTCAAGAACAGACAAACTGAAATGAATGTGTCAATATAAGAAATTCAAGATATATAAGTCAAATAAGGGTTCGGAGAAACTGTGTTTTACAAGGGTTTAAAAAAAAATATATATATATATATATAAATGTATATGGCTAGGGTTAGGGTTAGTTAATGTGGGTTGTAGGGCAAAATGTAAAAATCTTTTCGGCTTTTTCATTGATGTCTTATGATGGAAAACAAATTGAAAACGTTTGAGAGGTGAATCTGTAGCAGCTTGTTTACTCAAAACATTGAGAGTAGGTAAAGAGTCAGGATCCGTGTGCAGCAGCACATGCACAATGCACAGGGTCTCAGTCTGAATTGATGGAGGTGCTAACCTGCTGGTGAACCCTGAACATCAGGAACACTGATCTTTAACAGTCCTCAGAGAGAAGTCAAACAGTGGGCGACGCAGATTCACCACATCCTTTTGTTGTCGGGTTCAGAGAAAGTCAAGGCCAACTCAATAAGTCTTTATCTTGGCTCTGGTGTGTGTGTGTGTGTGTGCGTGTGTGTGTGTGTATGAATACAAGAGAGAGAGGGTAGAAATAATGGCTACGTGCACATTCCCCAGTATATGCCCACTGGTGAACGTGTGTATGTGTGTGAGTCTGTGTGTGTCCACAGTACAGCGTCTGGAAAGTCCATTTGTATGGTGGTCAGGATGCCAGTGTCTCACACAGGGAGGCCGCCTGTCTCGCCCCCTCTCCCCTGCACTCAGCTCTGTCGCTCACCGGCTGATCTTTAATCAGAGGAAGGTTGTCTGATGCGAGCGCAGACGGATAAATCACTCCTCACCCGGCCTGCTATCTGGGTCGTGCGTAGCCAGGTTGTCCCGTCAGCAGACTGGCCCTCCGCCCGGACCCTCCGAAAGCTAACAGCCATGTGGGATTCCGCCCTTTGGTGAGGAGGACCCAGGCTGCCACGGCCCTCTGGAGGAAAATAGTCCACATTCTGCACATATCAGTATTTATATTGCCGCTGAGAGGCTGGCTTGTTGATGTACTGTATCCTCACAGTCTACAGATTCATAAGTGAGCGGCTTGCCACATTATTTTTAATCTGCTGTGAGCTGTTTATGTTCGGCCGTAAATACTTTGCTAAAGTAAAACTAAGCTAAAAATACTCAAGGAACAGAGTCAAATCAGGACTGAAGTAAAAGTACTAGAAGAATATTTTACGTCAAGAAATAGAGTTGTCGTTTATGTGGAAAATGGAGTGATGTAATACGTATGAGCTACATTACATCTGATGGATTTAAACCTAAGTCAAATTACGTAAAAGTTATTTAAAGACCTTTTCACAGATTATTGTCACTTTGTGTTTATTCTATATTTATTCTGAGACCTCATTTAGTTTTGTTGTATCTTGTATCTCTAGTATCAGTATATGTAGTGTGTGTGTTTTTTATTGTTGTTTTTATTGTTGTTGTTGTTGTTGTTGTTGTTGTTGTTGTTGTATTTGAAGCTGTGCCAAAGGAATCACCCCAAATGGGATTAATAAAGTTATGTGAATATAAACTACAATACGACGTGTATTTAATATTTTATGGTTTGTCTTTTATATTTTTACGGACATGCTTTTCTGTTTGATAAGAAATGTATTATTATTGTAATAACGATTATAAATGATACTACTACTATAATCAGAAATACTAATACTATAATAATAATAATAATAGTAATGATAACTTGAGTCGTCAAACAAATGGAGCAAAGAGGAGCCAAAAGTATGATATAGACAATTAAAATGCCAAAGAAAATCAAAGAGTCATAAAATCCACACGATCACAATCCAAAGGACATTTAGTTTAGTTAGTTTGTGTGTTGTTGTTTCACGTCGCTGTTTGACGTCTGTGACGGAGGAGCCTCTGCACTTTAATCCAATTTTGTCCTCCCCAGGCACCGGTAAGACTGTAAAGCTGTAAACAAAGTGAACACGTGAAACGCTTCTCAAAGTTACATAAACCAGCTGCTTTCAAACATAAACACCTCGGACCTGGAGACACAGTCAGATGTTGACAACCTAGTTTAATGCAATTTGTCATTGAAAAAACTCAGTGCAGCGATTGAAAAAGAAAAACACAATAATGTGGAAACAATCCCCCGGCCTCTGATAGTATAATCATCACAGAATCGTGCTGGAGCTTCTAACGCAGTCTAATTGAATAACGGTCATATCAGTGAACGAGTGGGAGTGTGGAGTGATTTACCGCACAGGGGAGCGTGCTTATCTCTCCCTCTGTCCCATGCAGGAAACACTGGGATGTCACCAGGCAGATTAAAAGCTTGGCACAGCTGATACGCAGCACTCAAAATGGACGGGGTGGGGACCTCTGACTGCTGCGAGAGGGGTTTCGGAGGAGCAGCGACGGGCGGCGGCGGCGCTGGTCGTGACCTTATGAGTCCTGTTTGGCAGCGATTCATTCAAAACCTGGGAATTCCACTGGAAGTCAAAGAGAGGGAGGGGGGGGAGGGAGGGGGGGGGGACGTAGCATCACGCAACTCAAATGGAATTCAGAGTAGTAAGCACATTTCTGTCTCAAATTCTGCCAGGCCCACGTTTGTTAAAGTGGCTCCCGGAGGAAAAATGGAATGAAACCGGGATTTCTTTAGTGTTTCTGAGAGAACAAAAGAGAAAACTGTGGGTTGAAAGGAAAAGTTTCAAAAGGATCATGTTTGCAGGAGTGACAGCCCCCGACTTGTAATTGTGGTGAATGTTTAAAGTGGCCGTCGGTCACAGTGCAGCTGTATCGCTTATAATTGAATTCCTGACAGCTGCAGCGCAAAGGAATGTTAACCAGTTAGCACGAGGGCCGGGACACGAGCTGCACATTGTGTTTTTTTCTGAGCGGCAACACACGACACTAAACGCGGCTCCACACCGGCGCACACTGCTGTTGTTTTTCCACGTAGCCGCTCGGTGTATCCCAGCTGACTCTTAGCCTCTATCGAAATGAGGCAATATGCTGGAGAGAGGTGTTTGATGGGATCACAGGCAGACGGATCTGGAGGAGCAGCTGCACAGAGGACGCGGGGGGCCAAATATAGAAAGGGGGACAAGGGCCAAAACATATCACACATTTTTTCCCATTAACAGCATAGGTTTGAATCTAAGTTGGCGCCAATTAGTTGACGTATAGGCACCGGGACTTAAAAATAGAGCACAGGCCGGGTGGCGATGTACCCGGCACGCAGAGACAGATATCTCTGTCGTGGCGGCGTGTGATTTCACATGTAATCATGTGAAGGGAAAATAACAGTATTCATATCAGCAGCTGGTTTGTTATAACCCGTGACGTGGAAGGTTATGTGACAGATGGAGCCTCCAGCATTTGTTGCTATTACCTGTCATGCTGCTTTGAGCGCCGAGCCGCGGCTTGGGCCTATTTTCAGTCCGGTTTCACCGAGGGCTTGGCAGGATCCTCGCCGACTCTATCGCTCCCCGCTCAGTTTCAACATTTGCTCTGTCTCTTATCTCCTGCCGCCGAGGCCTGGAATGAGGGGCATGCAGGCTTCGGGGGGGGGCCTACCTGTTTACACTGAGGGCTTCCTCCATTGTCCACCCACCCCCCACCCTCCCACCCTCCCTCGACTTCCCTTTGGTTGGATTTTTCACATTTTTGAGCTCGGCCCCTGTTTTGGGAAGAGGTCACCGGGCTCGGCAAACGGGAGCCGGCCTCGGCCCCTGCCCTAATGTGAATCACTCCGGTCCCGGCAGGAATTCTTTCCTACCGGGGGGAAACACATCACCTCTGATCGTACACACACCTGAGATATTTTTACCGCAGCAAACCAAACACAGAGCGGGTGCCACGGCTTTATCCTTTGATACCGAGCAGAAACCCGATCGCTCCTGTGTGATTCCTTCGGCGCGGGCCCCAGGTTTACTGAGGAACGAAGTCATCGCTTGTCAACTAATCCCCCCCCCCGCTACAGAAATAGACTCGTCCAGTTTTGGTGACTGTTATGCAACTGTTGATGGTTCATGGTTAAGCGTGTATACATGACCAGCTAATACCCTCAGTAATACCGTCCTACCTAATCAACTGCTCTACCCATGTTAAGATAATTGTATTTTCTAGAACTCTTCTATTACCAGTTTATTTCTGTAGGGGCCCTATTGAAACTCTCTATTTGTTATTATACTAATTGTACAAATGTTTATTTTTAATTTATTACCTCACTCTGTAATGTGCTGTATGTGCTCGGATCACTCAGGGTGAATCTTGAAATGAAACCTAATTTATAACACAGCTTATGAATTTATAATAAATGTGCTTTCCTCTGTATTGAGATGCAGGTGAATGGATTTCCCTGGAGACAAGTTCTCTTCTTGAAGGGTCCCAGCGCGGAGAGAGAGCCCCTTAATCCCTATTATCCAAAGAGGTGCTCAATGAGATTACAACCCGGCACGAATAATACAGCTGGACACCAGGTTACCATCTGCTGCCACTGCTGGAGAAAACACTGTCCTTATTTCACGTCATATAACCTGAAGTGCAGGTTCAATATTGTTATCTTATTTAAAGTGAAATAAAGATGCCAAACAGTAAATTGTTTAAAAGTTTTGAATTTTGTGAGATTTATTTGCCCTCAATTTAGTTTTGATTGAGTAAAATAAAGGCTGCTGCCCTCGTTATCTGTTTCCAGAGAGAACTTTCCTTCTAAATGTGTTTGTGAAGGTTCATCACTGGAGTTCTTCCGCCCACTGTCTCAGCTCCACAGCTACGCACCTTTGTGAGGCAGGATTTCAAAGCACCGCACTTGTAGTGGAGATTAACTTTGAGCAAAGATTAAGCAAATTAACCAGGACGGTGTCGCCCGAAATAAACAGTCCCTGCGCAGTTAGCTCCACAGCAGTCATGATGTAGAGCACGGAATAACGCTTTCATGGATCCTTTCAAAACAGTTGGGAATTTCACGATGCCGACATAGGTAGGTTTGTTTAAAAATCTGTAATTTAAAATCTGATTATCTGTGTTTGTTTTAATAGTTTCCAGCCGTCAGGTTTAATGGAAAGTTGTGTTTGCTTCTGATGCAGATTCAGAAATATAATAGAAATGTCTCTTTAAAAGTTTTCTGTTCATTACTCTTATTTTTATCTGAATGTGAAAAAAACTATTGTTAGTTCACTGCCTAAAATAGTAATATAATTATATTCATATTATATATGATTACTAAATAATAGACTACTTCAACAGCAGTAACTGGTCATGATAACAAATATCTAAAATGGATATAACACCTATTAGAACTATCAAATTTAAATATCATATGTTAATAAATATTTTATTTAGTAAAACTAGTTTAAACAAAAACTGTAATTAGGCACTTGTTTTAAAAAAAGCAGTTTCAAGTTTTATGAGACTTAAGTTATGTGATAGGCCAAATAATTAATTTTAATCTATACGGTTTTGAAGAGCTGCTTAGTTTTTGATAAATGTAATATTTCAAAAATAATAATACTTGAATGTGCTATAGAATCATTCATGCTTAAAGAAATACCAGGTAGAAGCTGGTAAAAGAGAATTTATCCGAGGAGCACTGGCTGTACCACTTGCTATGTGCGTTTCAGTGTTGTTAAAACCCAGGTAATCAAATAATTGAAGATTCTATTCACGTGGCAGCTTTTCCAGAAGTCAGGTCACGATGCCTGATGGCCGCAGCCAAACCAAGTAAACAGCGTATGCTAACGTGACGTTTTAATCTGTTTACACATCATAAATTATAGAAGTTTCCATGGTAGTGATGTTGTTTACGTGTCAAGATCTATATATGACGTGCAGGTTATTTTGGGCTATTTAAACATAGGAAACCTTCATATTTCTACGATTTATCAAATTCTTTACATTTCTTTCTTGCAGCAAAACTCAACGATGAACAAGACGGGACTCCGGAGGATCCCCCCTGACCAGTCGTCAGGGAGCGGCCACACCTCCGGCACCCCTCGCCACCCACGCATCAAAGACCCCATCCTTTCAAAGCGGGTTTGCTTCTACAAAAGCGGAGATCCTCAGTTCAGTGGTCTGCGCATGGTCATCAACAACCGGACCTTCAAAACCTTCGATGCACTCCTGGACAGTCTCTCTAAAAAGGTCCCCCTTCCGTTTGGGGTGAGAAACATCACGACCCCTCGGGGGATTCATGCCATCTACACGTTGGACGAACTGGAGGATGGGAAGTCCTACATCTGCTCTGACAGGCGGAAGGTGACGCCCATCAACCTGGCACTGGCCAGGAAGAAGCTGCCGCCATGGTACCACGCCAGGCCCGTTACTGCCCGCCGCCGGGTCGTGCAGCAGGCCAGGAGTTTCCCCGGCCGCAGCGCCCACAGGCAGGAGCCGGTGGTTGTGCGCACGCCAAAGAAGCTGCTGGTCTTTTGCAACGGAGACCCCACTTTGAAACGCAAGGTGGTGCTTCACAAGAGGACTTCGGCTACTTTTGAGTCCATCCTGGAATACATCTCCGAGCTGATGCAGTTCCACGTGGTGAAACTCCACACACCCGATGGCAGACGTGTGAGTGTTAAAAGCAACAAAGCCTGACATCCTATGAAGGGGGCAACATAATGTTGTATCCACTAAAGAAATCAAAGAAACCGGACAGATTCACAAACAGAAACAAAGTTATTCTAGGTCTAATCTGTAGACATTCCCCTGAAATGTGTACGTGCAAATACAACTCAAATGTTTATGTCTTAGATAACTGGTGGCCTCATTGCTGGTCCACGAAGGCCTGAGTTAAACCTGGCTTGTAAATAACCATCACCTGAGGAGAGAAAGTGTTAATCTTCTTTAGCAACTCAACCTAATACCTGGAGAGGCAATCTGGGATACTGCAGTGTAAGGTTTCAGGTCAGGGAGTCTGCTCTAATTTAATTTAGACTTTTCATACATATACTGCACAGTTACAATAAGAATATAGAGCTGGTACTATTAAATGATATAATAAAGGGGAGAAAAAAACATTATTTTCAGATTGTGTTCTATGTGTGTTGCAGGTTGACGGTCTTCCAGGCCTGATATTGTGCTCTGGGATGGTCGTGGCCGCCGGCAGGGAACCTTTCAAATCTGCAAACTACAACTCCCAGAAATCACCAGCTCCCACTCAGTTCTCTAACACCCGAAAGAGACAAAGAAGATCAAAGTCTTTAAACCGTAAGTTAAATAGGAATATGAACTTTTTAATATATTGTTGTGCAGTTCTTTTAATGTCATACAGTAGTTGGAGTTAAGCGTGCGTTAGTCCAGTGGGCCTTCATGCAGTGTGTGTGCAGTAATCTACCTGCTCTCATGGGATGAAGATTCTTAAAGTGCTGAGGCGTTGATATTATGCATAATACCATACGTGACCCACATACACTGTCTGCATGGCTGCCGGCTATTGTTCTTTATGAGCTATGGATAGCTCTTCTCTCTTTCTAACTTTTCTCTTTCTCTCTTTTTTCCTATTTCATGCCTCTTCCTGGGGATCCACTCCAAACTTACCTATTCCACCCTCGCCTGAAAACTTTGGACGTTTCTACTTCTTTTTTTAACATTACCCCGTTTTTTAATCTCTTTGGCTCTTTTGACTGACTGAAAAGGTAAAAAGAAGTCCCGCTCATATCAAAGTTCCAAGCAGAGGAATTTCTCCCTATCGTCTGAGAGGTACATCGTGAATCGGATCCATAACTCCATGGCAGGGAGTTCCTATGACGGCCGCCTTCCCACTAACCCCTCAAACTCCCTGGAGCTGGAGTCCGTAGCAGGAACAGATGGAGCGGAGGGGCAGGGCTGCCTGCCGCCCGCTGATGACGACATCGAGAAGTCTTTCCGGGTGAACCAGGACGGCAGCATGACAGTTGAGATGAAGGTCCGCCTAACACTCAAGGAGGAGGAAACCATCCACTGGACGACAACTCTTTCACGCTCCAATGTTGCCAGTGAGCTTAATGGGAGCTGTTTACCGGAGCCTGTGGCAGACGAGGAGATCTGCTCGCATGCATCAGATCCAGTGGATTTACAAACTGCAGCTTCCTCCATCGACAGCATCAACAAGTACAAAACCAGAGACAATAACGATGAGGATCCGCCATCGTCAGGGTACAAGGAAATTAGACAAAAGCAAACCTCTGTGGAGAGCGTCAAATCCGTGACGGCCGACGGTATTCAGGAGGGCGTGGTTGGATCCTACTCCTACAAGGAACAGACGGAGAATGGAGCCATGACAGAGCAGTACTGTGTGGTCAAACAGACCAACACAAGACCGGTACCCAAACCGAGAAGACTGGGCGACGTGGACAACAGCAACATAAAAAGCAGGAATATATCCTCATTAAAATCATCGGAGATCCTACAGATTGAATCCAGCGGCGAGGAGGTCACAGAATCTGTCATGCACATATATGAACAGCAGATGTGTCAGGATAATTTCCTCGCAAACATCTGTGCACATGATATTCCACCTCACGGGAGGCCAGCGACTTCAGAAACAGGACAGTTCTCCAATAACGAGTTTGATCCAGAGTTCTGGAGACCTTCGACAGCATCGGAGTCCATTAGCATCTGGAAGACGGAGGACATGTCTCTAAAATCAAATTTTACTTTGTCATCACTTAAGACGGCTGCAACTCCAGCAACAAATAATCCACAACAGTTGTCAAAGTCAACAAGAGGCAAAGACAAGCCCGAACAAAAGGAGCTCAATAAGGGGAAGAGGAAACCCAAGGCGGGCAAAACACGAGCTCGGCGGCTGTTGACTCCCGGGAAGAGGCAAAAACCAAATTCTTCAGGATTTACTGAGATGCGTGGGAAAGCGAAAACTTTCTCCAGCACCGGGTTCCTCAAGAGAGTTTACGGGAATAAATCAAAATCACCCAAAAACAAGACAAAGGCTACAAAGAGAGCAACGCAAAATGGGGAGGGAAGCGTCACAACAAAGAGCTCACAATCGTCAGATGCCACCATTAAATGGAACCTAAAAATTCCCAATGTACCAACGCCCCCGAAAGAAAATCAGACTGAGACAGTTTCTATAGAAGCAAGCCGGCTTGACATTTCTTCTACTGAAGTGAGCCCACCGAGGGGACCACTCACGCGGCAGACATCAGTGCACCAGGAGATAAAGAAGGATAACAATCCCTGTGACATCAGCAAAATCAAAACACTGTCCAGCTCCGGGACAAATGAATATGTACAGAAGTGGCTGGAGAAAGCTCACATTAATGCTACTTCCTGCCCAGATGAAGACGGTTCCAAATCTGAGGCACATATCAGGAATCAGGACTCAGAGTCAGGATACAATCATGGGTCGGTCGATGAGAAATCTGAAATACAACCGAATCAAATCCTCCGATCTGAACCGCTGAGAACATCCGTCAAACTGAGGGTCAAGTGTTTTGAAAACAAATTATCAAATCCGTCAGCGGAGAAAACAGCGACTCAGCGAGAGGAGACTGCTCCTTGTAATTCCACCACCACAAGTAGAAAGAACTGCACCAGTGTGGCCCAAAGGAACACAGGAGAAGTAAGCCCCCTCGTGAATGGTACCTGCAGTGAAAGGAATCCAAGCCCAATCAGAATTTCTTTGCAGAAAGCAACACCTTACAGTACAATCTCAATGGAGCTACTGCCCCCACCACCCCCGCCCGATGAGTTAGAAGAGCTGAACGCTGAATGTTGCATGATGGATGCTTCGTCGGTGGCCAGCAGCCCCTTGTACCGACTCTCATCAGTGAGCAGTCAAATGTCAGATAATCATCCATTGTCCATAAGTCCCACATCTGACAAGGCCTCGTCACCGACAAGCGAAACAATGGAAATATTTCAGAGTGACGCTCCGTCCGTGCTGAGAGAATTAGCAAAAGCTCCATCAGTTAAAAGAGCTCCTCTGGTCAGCAATCTGTCTCTTGAAAGGCAAATGTCTCTCAGGAAAGCTTCTATGAGCAAATACACTTTGTGTGCTGAGGACACAACAGCCTCCAACACCGCGGGGGATGATAACAACACCGTGCTGTCGAATGGCCTCTGTTCAACAGGGACTCATCTGCCGCCGGTAAAGACCCAGATATCAAACAGAAGCTCAGATCTGAAAAACAGCCCATCACCCTGTACCTCTGCATCTTCCAGTAGTTTGACATCCGGAGAGAGAATGTCTTCAGACAGCAGTTCACTGAGCGAGACGCCCACGCCGAGTGATTCTCAATTCACAGAAACAAAACAGACAAAGATGGCCCAGAAAGAAGCAGCATCTCCTAAACCACTGGTGAAAAAAGTGACAATAATAGCCAGCCCATCTCAAAACAGAAAATCCCAAAGCAAGAAATTAGACTCTTCTAATGATTCTCCACAGTTATCATCATCATCATTACGTGAGCAGCATTCAAACAAAACTATGTCACCAAATATCAAAAAACGTGAATCTTCCCCCGCTCCTAGCCCGTCTCCTGAGAGAAGGAAGGTGGTTCACAAAGCCAAGCTGCAAGAGAGGCCATCTCCATATTCTCAGTCTCTGGACCTGGTTTCCCCGCCTGTCACAAACAAGTCAAATAAAAAGAAGCTCTCCAGAAACCTTTCCACGGATAATGCATCTGAGCCTGAAAACAACACAAAAAGGAAAACGTCGTCCAGAAGGAAACGGCAACAAACATCGCAGGCGATAAAGTCAGCAACTGAACAGGAGGAAACACTGACCACGCTTGAAACAAACCAGACTGTGAGAAAGAAGACAGATCAAGAGAAACCTGTGACACAAACTCAGTTGCCACAGTTAAACATTGCAAACCAACCAAACACCAAACATGTGCTGGAGCAGATTTGCCGCTCAATAAAATCCATCAGACAAATCACACAGAACCAACACTCCTCCGGTGTGGAGAAGTCCAACAGCCAGCCCGACTTCTCCTCTCACGTACGCTCCACGTTTGGCTCCTCATCCAAAGCTCTCCTTGCTTTCCTGTCCATCATGACCCTAAATGAAGGGATAAATAACTCTGACAGGGACCAGATGAATGCAAACGTCTGTGCCGAGGCTTTAAAAATGATCCACTCCCTCCGAGAGATTGCCAAAATCGAGGATTCCCAAAAGATAAAGGCTTGTTTGTGCAATCTGCAGAGGTCGACTTCACAGCAGCTCCTGCAAAGCTGGAGGGGCTTTCAGGAACTCTGCGACAAATGCAAGAGTGGCAGCTTGACTCCAAATGATTCACAAGAGCTCATAGTAAACAAGGCTAAAAATGACTGTAGCCTAGAAGAAAAGGTCATAGATCAGATCATAGTCAACCTTGACATACCCAAGAAGCTCAAAGAGGAACTAATGTCTCTTTCCGAGAGTGTCGATGAAGAAAATGTTTCGACAAAGCTCATAGAAAAAGCTGCACTGTCACAAAAAGAAAACAGAGATTCTAAAATGTCTCACTGCTCAGGAGAACTTAGTGAAGACGAGAAAACTAATGTTGACGTGAGGTCCATGATTAACAAATTCGCAAAAATTAACCAGCCAAAACCATCTGAAATGCATGATATCCCTCTGAGAACAGAATCACTGAAACATAAACCAGCAGCTGAACTTAAAGATATGCAGGTAACGCAGCTTCACAGTCGCATTGAAGACAAAGTTAGTCAGGAAACGACAAACGTGAGCATCAGCAGCACAAAAAGCCCTGAGGCAGCACGTAGGAAGCTGCAGATGCAAAGTGAGGGGAGCCCGAGTATCCCAGAGAGTGGGCACACTACTGATGAAGAGTCAGGAGCAGGTGAGGAAGGGCAGGCCAGTAAAGATGGAGAGAGCTGTAAGCAAAGTTTGTGTAGCTCTGACGCAGGTGAAGAACAAAGTTGCTTAGACGAGCAAGAGCAAACGCAGCAGAGCTCTCACTATTATGCAGAGCAAAGTGTTAGAAAGGACAGCTTCTCCAGTCCAGATAATAGAAACGAAAGGTTGTCAGAGGAAGAACGTCCAGAGGAACCAGAGATTCAAACCTCTCGTCAGGGACTGAAAGTCAGTGTTGATGAAAGTGCAGGTAACTCAGATGCAGAAGAGCCAACGATGTCAGAGGAAGAGCAGCTGGAGTTTGAACGCAATGAATTAAAGGTTAGAAGTGAGGAAAGTTTGTTGGGTATCGAGGAAGAGAAGGAGAGCATTGACGAGGAGGCTCAACTTAATTATCCTCCAGATCCCGAGGTAGTTACATGTAACAAGCTACAGGCTTTGATAAGGGAAGTTGAGGAGATTAGCTCAGAGGATGAGGACCCCAAAAATGACCACATCAGCTTGTTAAACTCTGACAGTTTAGCCGAGCGTGAGAGATTTAGTGCAGATGAGCACGGCAGCTGCGAAGAGCAAGTAGAGATGGCGCAAGCAAATACTGCACGTGAGCAAATCAGGTGCTCAAGTGAAGAGGAACTAAGCTTCTGTGAGAAAGAGTCCAGCTCAGAGAAGGTAGAACATCGGGAAACTCCTGTTGCCAAGGATAGAATGCTTTTAGGAAAAGTCAAACCTGAGTCTGAGGAAATCGTTTCCCAGTCTATTGCAGAGAGGATCGTCCTCCTGGAAAAGCAAGTTGCCGATGCTCAGAAGAGGAAAAGTGTGGCAGAGAGTCCCGCTCTCAAACGGGTTCCTCAAAGAAATGTCCATCTGGAGTCGGACGTTGAAGAATCACCATCGGCATCTCCCTGCACCCGATCAGCCCCTCAGTCCTCTTTGTCTTTCAGCTACGATTCCAGCGGCGTCATCACCACGGAGCCCGAGGGCCACCGGGTCAGATCCATCAGGGAAATGTTCCTAGCAAAGAGCGCCACGGACAATCGGCAAGGACACCCAAACGCATCGGATCTGTCCGAGCTAAGAGCGGACACATCGACGAGCGCCGGCTATCAGTCTCAGACTTCACTCGAGCTGTCCAGTGGGGAAGACGACTCGGCACGGAAATCTATCACGAAAGGCTTTGTGAGGAGAACGATCGAAAGGCTCTATGGTAAGAAAGATCCTGAGGAGAAGGCAAGTGAGAGACCCCCATCTGCCCCCAAACAGAAAAAGAAGGAGCATTCAAGCATTTTCTCCCCCTTCCACTCAGCGCGCACCAAAGCCATGACTGAGTTGTCTTACTTCAATTCCACAAACGTCCTGGACTCCTTGACCGAAGCGGCGGGATGCATTGCTTTCAATGCACAAGTCGGGCCTGGGGACAGAGTTCCTGATGATAATGGACCATGGCTCTTCAGAGAGAACACAATGATCAGAAAATCAGTTTCAGAGCCGGTGGCGATAAACAAAACACTCCCCAACACTCCACCGGGGGAGGAACTATGTGAGGAGAGGGAACAGGACGCCCCGATCCCACTCGACAGCACAACGTCTGAACTGGATGACAAGATAAAGTCCCTGTCGAGGAAGTGCACCTACTTCTCTCTGCCGCACGCCAGCGACTCAGACGCGTGTCAGGACGACGTGAGGCCGGCAAGTAAGAGCAGCGTGAGCGGGGACAGCATCGCAATGGACACCTCGGAGAACGCCAAAACGCGGGGGGAGAGGAACGGCATCCTTCCGGCTGGTGGCATTACAGACTTTAAAAGGACGGACAACAAAGTTCACCCGCTGCCAGAGGTTCCGTCTGACGGTGAGGTCGTGGTGGTGCAGCCTGGGAGAGGTCAGGGTGTCATGAACACGAGGCTTCAGGAGCCTGATGTGTTGGACTTGCTGTATAATTTCTGTGGTGAACACTGTCCCATCCTGTGAAGACACATCGCTCAACAGAAATCAGACACACGAGGACAGACGGCTTTTTTTCGGGGTCGAATTGAAGTGTCCAATATTAGGCTTCAGTATATGTGTATATATATTTTTGGTGCCTACCGTTTGATGTTGCCATAACCTTGGCATAATACACGATCATATGTCAACTCAGCTAACTACACAATGCATCATGCATACACGAGCCAATGGATTAAGGTTTATTCATACGTGAGCGTTTGTGTTGAGGGCTTGTGACATGTCGGTTCATGCTCCGTGATCAGTGTAAAAATAGTCGGATGTTTAGTTATTTTTTTGCGGTACCGCCATGATTGTGTATTTGCCATGCGCACTCCAGAGCAGCTCTTACCTTCTTAAAGGTCGCCTGTCACCAGAACAAACACCCGGAGCATTACCGTAATCTCGTTGTAAAACTATTAAAACAGATCAAGTCCCTGCAGATGTCAGGCAACGAGGCCAATCCCCGCACACCGGGCGCGGGTCAGTCAGTGGTCGCAGATCAGGTTCAGGGCAAAATGGCGACGTTTTTTTCCTTACGGTTTAAAAAAAGGAACTGAAATGGAAACAGCTTGTGTGACAGTTATAGAAAAAACTCTCAGTAGGTACTTTAAAAATCCTTTTGTATATCGGTTGGTGTAAAGTGTAAAGAAGATATGTATTGATTTTCACTGAGTAGCCATAGTGTATCACAAACTCACAATAAAATCACCTTTATAGGATAAAAGGTTTTATTGTTTACAATGTGGCAGCTGTGACAATTTTGTCCTTTTTAAATTAATGTGTAAGAATAAAAGTGTGTATTTACAAATGTTGGACTTTCTCTTTTTCTTCGTGATGACCTTTTTTTCACTGGACTTGATTCAGTCCGAAGCTTCAGATCAGAGGATCCTGGAGTGAGGAGCAGTGGAAAGGCCAAGGTGAGCGTGGTGTTAAAGATACCTCAGGGAAGCTGGGATCAGCGGCCGATCGGTATCAGGTCTTGGAGGACGAGCGGGGGGGAACCTCTGTTTTCTCACTCTCTGCCTGAGGAAGTTTCCATGTTGTTCTAAGGTTGTTTTGTTTCTCAGAAGTTGCCATCGAGCCGGACCGTGTTGTGACAGGAGTGTCGAGGAATGCGCTAAGAGGGGAGTGTTTACATCTGCAGCTACAAAGAGCAAACATGACAATAACACTGTTCCTAAGATTTACACTTGTCTCATCTCAAATATCAGCAGAGAGTCTTAAGGACTTACGATTCACATTTTTTAAGAATTCGAAATTCTCGAAATTATGATAAATTCAGCTAGCATCATATTTGACAACAGGAATGCATTGCATATTGGAAAAGATGGACCTGTCACTTTATTCAACACTGTAAATAGGTTGTTTTTCATTTATTTCTGTTAATTTTGTATGAATCTTGATGAAAAAATTCAGACATATTTAATGGTTAGTATTGGTTATCAAGGCCAATTTTTATTTAAATATTGATTTAAATGTAAATGTAAAGGGGGGGTAGGCTTTTTTATTTGTTTAAAAATAATAGTAGGAACCTGTATCTACCACCAATGTGTAACTCAAAATTGTGATGTGGCCCTAGCTATAAGGTTTGTTGTCATATAATTGTAAATCTATATTCTATAACTCTTTCAAATCATTCTGGTAAAATATGTCACTGTCAAACATGTTTACTGCACCACCAGATGGCGCTGATCGATGGTGTTCTCATCCTAAACTTGAAAAGTAGAGCGCATCCACCAAGGCCCAACAGTCTCCCCATGAAAGCACACATAGAATTGACTAGATTTGGATCAGCAAAATTTTGCTCAATCAAGGACAATTATGCAAATATCCTTTCTCACAATGTTTAAGAAGGTGAAAAAATAAATCCTGGATAAGCACCAAAAGTCAACACCACATCCTCCCACCAAAATTTGCCATAATTCATTCAGTAGAACTGTTGTTTTCTTCCAAGACAGAATAACTGAGCAACAACATTTTAAACAGTTTATTATTTAAATAAATATTTACATAACAGCTTCGTATAAATCAAATTTCTGTTTCTTTTACACGACACGTCTGTCTAAAAAGCAACTGCTTAAACAAGAACAAAAAAAAGAAGGGATGTATTACAATGATACTGTTAATCTGTGATAAGAGTCTGAACTTCATCTTAACCCATCGCGTCTGTCACTGAGCAAACGTTCTCAATCATAAACCTGGGTGACATGTACCAGCACTAAAATACCATTTATAGTCTGATTCTTGCTTCATCTTCCATTATACTTTTTATTAGAGTATGCATAAATCTACATGATAATTTGATATACGTATTTATTTGTTTTTACTAAGGAATAGGAGGATGATATTCTAAACTAACTCAATAAAACACCAAATGCTGTTTAGAGGAACATATGGCAGAAGACAAAAATGAATAAATCAAAATAGTTAGTTTTCATTCAGGCACAAACAAAGTGATAGACGGCCTCGATAAAGAAACGTCACTCATACAGTACAGGCTACAATGCCCTGCTAAATGTGTGTGTACAGTATATGGCTCAGCTCAGAACTAGATCAGGCGAAGTGATCCAAGAAAATTGGAGCAGAAGGTTTATTTAATGCCCAAGCTACAGTTCTCACCCACAACTCTTCCATCAGATTGTTGAAATGATTCCCGCTGATTAAGATCACCTAGTTTTAGATGATTAGTTTGAAATGTTACAAGAAAACACGAGTGTGCACGTGAAGAGACGCACGTGGAAGTGTTGCATCTGTGACCTTTAAAATGTATGGATGTTTATACTCGAGACAAAAGGCAGCATCATTAAGTGTTGAACGTTAAAAAAGAAAATCCTCCGTGCACAGATTACTCCAGGTGTAAAAACACATGACATAACAGAATGAAGAAAATGTATCTAAAACAACCATTTAATTTTAATGCAGTCAAACGATGCCATTCTTCTTACGTCTCTCGGGGATGAAAGAAGAAGGAAGCAAACGGTGAAATGCTTTTTGTTTTCTATTGCTGTCAGATCATGCATGTAAACTCTTTTTAATAAAACCAATTGTTTGCTTAAAAATGTATAAAGAAAATACTCTTCTTTCAAAATACTATGCGGGTGGGGGGGGGGATTAAAGGGAGGATTTTTAACATTTTTCAACAACACCGTGTTGTTTTCATCCTGAGATTTCAACCAATGTGTAGCCTCTCCAAGGAGCAATTTACAGTTTTTATTGTGTTTTTAAAATCGTTATGCAAATCAAGATGGCGTCAGACACTGTGCCGCCTCTGGTAAATCTATTGTTACCTTTCCTGGAGACGGTCATACTGCGTCAGTTTTGGGTTTGGCCGAGTTTCGTCCACTCACAAAGTTATAAACCAAAAACTGAGAAGTGCCAAAATAATTTGTGGCAAAGAGTTTTCCATCAGGGGTGGGGTCGGAGAAGGCGATCTCATCTTTGCTCAGGTAGGAACCGAATATGAAGTTGTTCCTGCGCAGAAAAACAAAAACAGGAGGCATTCGTTTTGTTTAACTTGTTTTCAGGTGATTTCAGATTTAAGGATTTGCGGCGTGTAGGTATCACTGACCTCAGGCACTCCAGCAGACGTGAGGCGACGCCCAGGCGTCTCATCATGTTGACCACCCAGATGCGGCTGATGCCACAAATCGCCGGCTCTGGCGTGATGGAGCAGCACCACGCTCTCTGACGTTCGTACATCACCTTCTCTCCCTCGGAACCCTCCGGGACGGGCTCCTCGATCACCCGGAACCCCTGAATCACAGACACAGACATGGATGATCAGTTTCAAATCTAAACTAATGAGAGTGAGTGAATTATCAGTTCATCTTTAATAGACAGATTATTAATTATATAATTTACAATATAAGCTAAACACCATCAGGCTCTAGAACTAATATCTAAGTCTGTCCATAAATATTAAAAGACATCACAGTTCGTGTCTCACCTCTTGTATGTGCTCTGCTATGAGGCATCCAGTCACCTTCTTGTCATTGGAAATGAAGAGGAAGGTTTTGGTCTGAGAGGGGCACTTGGTCTCCACCTGCTGGAAGCCGAGGTCATTGTCCACCATCTCCCTGATCTCCTCGACCTGAGGAACAAACCGCTGCTGGTTAATGAGGAAATCAAAGCAGTTTCTGTCCTATTTGTTTTACACACAAAATAATAACTCAAGCTAGTATAACACTACAAATTATCTAAGGCAAGTAACATATTTTATATTTTTTTCTGTATATATCAGACATTTTTCTGCTGAGCCACATACATCCGCCCACAACATTGACAACCCCACATTAAAGTCTCCATTTTGTGAACAAACCTTCTTCAGGGCATATTTGGGATCATCTGGCAGGACCAGAATGATCTTGCCGTCAGGATATTCTCCCAGAATCCTCTCTTTTTTCCATCCCTGAAAAATCAGATAAGAAAAACTGTTAAATGAAAATATCTTTATTGATCCCCTGAGGCTTTCACATGCTGTTTTTACATCACACACTAAATACCTGAGCGTTGTACGTACACCAAATACAGCAAATTTGTTTCATAAGTTTGAATTTGTCTCAGTTTGTTCACGTATTGTTTCACAGATTTTTTTGTAAATAGTCTCAGGTACTTTGAGACACAGAGGAGGAAGTGCGTCTCTGCCTGCTGCTGGTTAGACACAACACTTCATCTGGTCTTTGCAAACAGTAACGATCTACAAGCTCATATAAAGCAGCAAAGTGAAAGCTGATCACAAGTCGTTACTCGAGATGCATGTGGAGACACGTTTCAACTCCACATGTGAAATGATGTAGGTGAAGGTGTCAAAATGCAGAATGGTCTGTATGGTTACACTGGTGTTTAGGCCCCGATGAGTCAACGCTGAAGCGAGTAGACCAGACAGATAACAAACGTGTGATTTAGGGAAACCTGCTCTCACCACGTATTTGACAGCGCTGATGAACTGGTTGTGGAAGAGTAAATGCTGAGATTCATCCTCGGGGTTGGAAGCCGAGTAGAGCATCCCACACACATTGCAGGCCACTGCTCCAAAATGCTTCTGTCCGGCATCCTGCCCGACAAGGGAACAACAGATCACTCATTGAATCTTATCACAATATATTCAAGAATACATCAAATTGTGAGCAGTGCAAAGGGTCATCACTAGTTGGGTCCTGAAGGGTTTACGCTGCACTTGATGACATAGGAAATGAATAATCCCACTTACAAGCACAGTCTGGGTGCCATCTTTATCTGCCTCTTTCAGTTTCTTGACTTCTCTTTGCAGACAGGCATCAGAGAGAGGAGTCCCAGCATCTTGTTGCTTCGCTCCTCTGCTGAGATACAAACACAACTCACATTACTTCAAGTTTCTATTGCTACAAGTAAAGATTGAAACGATTTAAGAGAAACTTACTCTTGACAAGGTTCTTCTGAAGTCTTCACCGTTGTCCTGGAGGTTTCTGCCTTATTCTCTGGAGAAGGAACAACATCAGTGACAGAAGGAAAAGGTACAACATTTTCACACATGGGCAAAATGTAGTACAAGCTTAACACATCAATCTTAATAATCCAGTGAGAACGGCTCAAATAATGAATACTAGGGAACAAATAAGAACGTTTCACTGGAAGATAATCCCCAAAGCGTCAGTACTGCCTTTAGCAATGAGACAACAACATGACATAAGTTGAAATAAATCATGTGGCCGGCAAATAAATACATACCCTCAGGCTTCTGCTCACACCGCTGTGTTCCATCAGACACTTTCTGTCTCTCCTCAGAGGACGAGGAGGTGGGAGTTGATGAAAGTGAAGCAGCTGTATCCTTTGTTAAAAAAAAGAAGAGAGAGCTGGTACCTGACATCTCTACTGTACAGAATATTAAAATGTGGTTATTGTGAAGCACACTACAGGAGAATTGATCACTTACTTTGCATTTGCCATCTCCCGATGATTGTGGATTTGAGGTTTTCTGAGACGTCGATGCAGCATCGGTCTTAGAAACATCAGGTTTGATCTCGGATTTGATCGGAGCAGCAGGTTGAGACGTCGTCGAAGTTGACGGCTTTATCTGGGCTGCACTTCCACCAGCAGTGGACTTTAACTGGGTAGAGGCAGATAATACTGCATTCGACTGTGGCGTCGTCGTGACAGGAGACTTTATCTGAGCTTTGGCGGAGGGAACAGCTTTTGATGAAGCTGTTGTAGCTGCAGCTGTAGCCTTTGACAGGGGGGTTCTGGCACCAGCAGGTTTTGATTGTGGATTGGTGGAAGCGGCAGGTCTTAACTGGGATGTAGCTGCAACACTGGGCTTTGACTGACCTGAGACCTGTGCAGTGGGCGTGGTTTGAGCTTTGAGTTTTACCTGGTTGGCAGGTTGTGATGAAACGGTGGGCCTCGACTGACCTGCATGTCTAGCTTGAGCTGTGGGGTTTGACTGAAGGCCGGGTCGTGTTTGTTGTAAGAGCCTCAGTGCCGGGTTGGTCTTGGTTTGAGCTACTGGTAACGGGTCATCATCTAATTCAAAGTCATCAAAAGAATACTTGGGCCGGGGTCTGTATGGCTTGTAATCAATCTTAAGGTTGGACTTTTGGGAATTAAGTCCGTTGGGCATGGGAGGAGGTGCAGCTGGGAGGCTCCTCTTCCCTGCAGATCTGGTCACTTTAGGGGCCGGCCCCGGAGCAGGAGTCGGATCAGAAGCTTTGGCAGTTCTTTGCCTTGTGACTCTACGGGTTTCAGTATTGGGAGATTCAGCTTTAGAGGCCTCAGGTTTAGTAGGTTCAGTTTTAGTGGGAGCAGTTTTGGACGTTTCTGCCTTAGCAGGGCCAGATGTGGGGGTTTCTGTCTTTGTGGGTTCTGTTTTGATGGGTTCGGCTTTAGGAGTCTCCACCTTGGGAACTTCTGCCTTGGGTGTAGCAGGTTGGCTAGTTGTGGCGGGACTTGTGCATGCTGTTTTTGATGGACTGGCTGCAGGTGGAGGGGTCGAGGCCACAGGACACGTTGAAAATGAGGAGGTGGCAGAACGCGGTGCTTGCCAATCCATTTCTGAAAACATCTGGTTCGCTTGGTCAGACTTCAGTTTCTTGACTCGTGCCCAGGACATCTTTTCTCTCTGCAGTTCAACCTGTCTCAGTCTTTGATATCGTGTCAGCTTCTTTTTCTCGTGGGCTTTCAGTGGTACAGATATTTGCGTGATGAAGAAGCGTCTCTTCTGAGGCTCTGCTGCCGGCTTGGCCCCAGCTGAGTCAGGTGTGGAGGGCTGAGCTTCAGGTGCCTGTGCAGCAGGGGTCGCTGAAGCAGAGCATCCTTCTGGTCCGGCCGGAGTTGCAACGTTAATTGTATTTGGGTCCTGCGTCTTAACTGGTGGAGTTTCCTTCTTGGCGGCTTCAGCCTTGGCGGCTTCTGCCCTGGCGGCTGCTGCCGCTGCAGCTAGTTTCTCCTCTTCAATCCTCTTCAGCAGCATGCTGTCTGTGGCGATGTCCTCTGCTATTTCATGACATAGAGCTAAGAGGTTGAGCTGGTGTCTGTTTGCCGCTCTCTTCGATGCTGCTGCCTTTTGCTCGGCCAAAGCCGCCAGACGAGCTTTGGTTCTGGCTTGTGTATTCATTTCTTGCTTCTTGGGTTTTTCTGCCTCCTGTGCCTTTTTATCCTCTTCGCCCTTCTCACCAGCTGTGTTGTTTTGTTTTACGTTGGACCCGCTGACGTCTTCTGTGTTTTTCTCATTAACCTTTTCCTCGGTCTGTTTCAGGGGGATAGCCTGAGGTGTTGTCTGGGGTATTTCTATTATTGTGATGTCACTGTCTTCCTCATTCTCTTCCTCCGCTACTACGATCTCACGACCGATCTCTATATCCTCTAGAATCTGCACTTCTTGAAGAACCAAAGTACCATCAGCATTCTCTATTACCACAGCATCACCGCCTTCATTAGTGCGTAGTAGAGCAGGAGAGTTCGCCATGTCCATCTCTATGGTATTAACGTCCATCAGGTCACATGATGGCTGCTGGGAAGGGTCAGAACACTTGTCGTCGGTTTGCTGGGAACCATTTAAAAGATTGTCCTCTTTACCCACTAATCCTTCGTCTGGATTCCCCTCCTCTGAAAACGAGGAGGTCAAACCTGATTCAGCCACTGCCTGGGTGACGATATCAAAGGGAATGTGACTCTCTGCGACCGGCTCTAAGATCACAAACTCCTCAGATGTACTATCCGGTACCTCAGCTTCAGTGGCGGCTGTTGTCGTTGTCACGGTGACATCTTCAGCCTCCTCAAAACCGGCGTCCTCCTGCACCTGGTCTGAAAACTGGGAGGCACTGATGCACTCTGAAAAGCCAGTGTTTTGTGCTGCATCTTCTGACCGGCCATCTGGCGTGCTGATATCGTCACTTGAACTTATCACCGCAACTTGTCTCACATCCACATCACTCTGCTCCAACTGCGCAATGAGAGAAGTTTCTGACGTACTCACGCTTTGTACTTCCATCTCCACTGCTGCTGCTGCTGCTTGGCTGCCAAATACACACATTTGTTCTGTAATATTTTCCTCAGCTTCTGCTTGTGGGTCACAGATTTTGTTTTCTTCACTAGTCGACGCCTCTTCTATGACCTGCTGGCTCTCTGTGTTCTGTATATCCAGTAAAGAAACACCGTGATGCCTCTCTGATGCTGTTGAGGTCTCTCTCTCGTCACTACTCTCTGGACTGCTGATGGGCTCGTACACAATCTGGTTTTCCGGAGCCTGAACCTCCGGCTGATTTAACGTCTTCATCTGCTCTTCTGATGCCTCAATTACAACATCAACGTCATGTGGCTGGTCACAAGCAGAAACGAGTACTTCATTGCTTCCAGTTCCTTCGCCCTGTCCTTCAATAGTACAGACTGTTTTGTCAGCATTATCACAAGGAATAACTGCGGCCTCGCCTTTGGCCTCATTAATCATTTGCTTCCCCATTTCCTCTTGTGAGGCAGAATCTGCAGATTCCTTTGATCCATTTATTACATACATCTCTTTTTGGACTACTTTAGAACTAGACTCCTCTTTATTTTCCAAATGAGTCACAGGATGAGGTTTCTGAATTGTGTTTGCTTCATCTGCAGTGTGTTCAGTGGCTTCTTGCAGCCTAGTGTCTTGCCTCTGTGCTATAGGTGCTGGAACAGAAATATCTTCAGGTGCTGCAGTCGTTTCCATATTCGTCTGCTTTTCTGAAGCATTAACAGACTTAGATGTTATCTTGTCCTCATTTTCTTTATTCCAACAACTTGGAGTCTCTTTCTGAACGACGGTGTCTGTGATTAATTCACTGACCTGCTGGTAGATAGATGCTGGATCAGAAACTTCCTCTGGTGTCGCTGTTGTTTCTGTATTAGTTTCCATTTGATTCTCAGCAGCACTACCACACAGGTTGATAGTCTCTCCCTTGTTTTCCTTACGCTCAGCCCAAGCAGCATCTTTTTGAAGCACAGCGTCTGTGGCGAGTTCACTGACCTCCTGACCTCTCTGGTTTTGTGTCTGTGCTGCAGTTGCTAGATTAAATACATCCTCTGGTGCTGCTGTTGCCTGCATTTCAGTTTCTTTCGGACCCTCAGTAGCACTGACATACGCTTCAATAACCTTGTTTTGGTTTTCACTACACTTGCTTTTGAGACCTTGAATCCTTTCAGATGTGTCTCCTGCAGGTCCAGTCACTTCTTGGCTTTTCATATTTTCAGTTTCCACTTTAGGTGCTGTAGTTAAATTCTCAGAGGTTGAGGAAACCTGCGTTTCCATTTGGACTTGATTATCCGGTTCAGTCGGACATTCTCCAGATATGTCAGTACCATGTTCACTGTCATCCTGAATCTTCTGGTCTTGAATTTCTACTGCAGGTGTTGTGTTACAAATCTCTGATCTTGCAGTCGTCTCCATATCCACTTCATTTTGGCTTTTTGGAATTTCTCTTACCACTAAAGAGGCTGGGTTTGAAATCTCGGACGTTGATGTTGACTGTATTTCCTGTCTGATTTGATTCTCTGATGCAGCCACAGATTCAGAGTTGATGTCATCCTCTTTTGTGACATTTTGATGATTTTCCATCATCAGGTTTTTATGAACTACTGTAAATTCGCCTTTAGCATGTCCACTGACTTCTTGGCTTTTAATTTCCACCGCAGGTGATGTGTTAGATTTCTCCTCTGATGTTGAAATAGTTTTTTGTATTTCCTCTGAAGGGGCCGAGTCAGAAATCTCTGATGTCATCTGCATTTCAATTTCATTTTGACCCTCTGATGCAGCCGTGGGTTGAAAGTTTGACTGGTTTTCATTTTTAAGAGACTTTTCCACTTTTTGCTTCTCTTGAAATTCCTGATTCAATACTGTGGTGGGTTCACTGACCTCCTGACTTGGCTGGTTTTGTATTTGCAATGTAGATGCTGGGTTAGAAAGCTCCTCTGTCCGAATGTGCACTTCTGTTTGATTCTCTGTTGCAGCAACACATTCAGCATTAACCCTGTCGTCATCCTCTGAGCTCTGACTATTTGAAACTGGATGTGAATGTACTTTATCTGAAATGTCTGTGGTGCGTTCACTCACCCCTGGGCTCTCCTGCCTTTTCACTTCCAGTGACGATGCTGGATTAGAAATCTCTGATGTTCTCACAGGTTGCATGTCCATTTGGTTTTGACTCTCAGGTGTACTAGCAGAGCACTTGTCATCTTCACTTGCCATTTTTTCAGTTGCAATATCTCCATGAACCTCTGAAGTAAATTCGTTGCTCTTTTGCTTTTCCTGATTTTGTATTTCCACTTTTTGGCTTTGTGCTTCCATTGTTTTCACTGGATTAGAAATCTCTTGCTCTGATAGCACCGAAGCCGATAAATCCATTTTGATTTGACACTGAGGTGCAGGGGCCAGCTCAAAGTTCATCTCCTTTCCTTTTTCCACACTGTTAAGGTCCTTCACTCCAGCAGGTATTTCTGTAGCCTGGTCATTAACGTTGTGGTGCTCCTGGTTTTGTGTAGCCACTCTCAGAGCTGAGTCAGACGCCCCCTCTGATGTTATTTTAGTCTGCATATCCGTGTCTGTCTGACCTTCTGGGACTGTGACAGCATCAGTGAACACTTCTGTTTGTTTTTGCTCATGCGCCGCCTCACAATGAGGTGTCAATATTGCCGTACAGCTGTCAATCATCCTGTCTGTCACGTCATGACTCAGCTGTACCTCAACAAAAGACCCAGGACCATCAACAGACTGGATCGAGGGGAGTTCAATTACTTTCATTTCACTTTCTTTAAGCTTGTCTTCCGACATTATCACAACTGTGTCAACACCATCACAAGAATTGGTCATTTTATCTGGCACTTGGTCCGGCAGGTGAACAGATTTCGATTCCTCCTTAAAAGTGACTTGAATTTTGACACTGAGATCTGTTTGACTCTCTGGATTATTATTTCCCACCAGGATCTCTTCTGGTGCAAGGTTTGAGTTTTCTGAATCCACATCTTTGTGCTCTGCGGAGACGCTGGCTGCTTCAATCACTTCCTTCATGTCATGCTCACCTTCCTCCATTTTAGATCTGATATCCAGTCCTTCAGAAACTATCTCGGTGGTCTTCTTTGTTTCAGTTTCACCGCTCACATCTGTAAGACTTTCTGGTCTGCAAGCCGAGTCTGTCTTTTCACCGGCCTGGTCTTCACCTTCACAGCTTTGATTCATCTCTCCAGTAACAGAAAAAAGTGTTTCCGCTGACAGTGCTACTCGGCCATCATCTACATCCTTTTTACTTTCAGTGGACTCAACAACCACCTTTATCTCATTCTCCTTAGCCACAGACGGAATGCAAGCTGGATTAACAGAGTCCAATGCTTCTCTAGATGATGGTAGTGTTTCCTTGTCTGTGAGCTTTTGGATTTCCACACTTTTGAATTCCTCACGCTTACTTCCTTCAACTGCACAATCAGATTTGATACTAAGATTAGCATTACCTGATACAGAGACCAAAGTTTCCTTGGACTCGGCTTGTGTCGCATTATCCAACTGCACTTGTATCTCGGGTTCCACAACAGCCTCTGCAGATTCTTTTGTTGCATTCTGATTTTCGTCAGCCGTGCTTTGAGTATTTGGCAAATCTGAGAATCTACCGTAACTGTGGTCCATCTGTATAAGCACTGTAGGTACAGATTCTAACTCCTGGCATATTTCCTGTGGGTCAGAAGGCGTCTCCTCAGCCTTGCGCTTCACTTTGACTCGGTTTGAGTATTGTCTGACGCAGCGGGCCTTGTCCTCGTCGTCCCTCTCCCTAAAGAGGTCAACCTTACTGCCATCGCTACTCGGCTCCTCGTCTGAGTCCGTGGACGCTGTTCGCTTCAGGGAGGCTTTGGGGAACTGCGGGGGAGATTCTCCGCAGGAGGCACTTGTGGCGTTCATGAGCTTGGCTTTTTTCACAGGCGGGTCAGAAATGGTTTTGCTGGGATCCTTCGGAGGGGAGCTCTGTTCTTCCTCGGAAGTCGACAGTTTTTTTCCAAGTCCGAGGGGCTGCTGACTTTTCTAGCGTATTTCCCGTTTTAAAAGCTCTATTAATGGTGACTGGTTCAGCTTTGGATGGGCGAGCCTCCCCATCCTCATCCAACTTCCTCATCTTGGGCTGCGGCTCTTGAGGATCTGGTCCTCTCTTTGGGGCCGGCATTCTGGCAGGAAATAAAAACCATTAGATAAAGTAAAGAAAGCGCACTGAAAGCAAGAAAACAAAACAACATGCAGGGGTTATCTTCTATTTACTCTTCCTCACATTTCTGCAGTTTCTATTTCCTTGATATATATTCCTGATGTGATGCATCAAACCACAGCATTGTGCACAAAGTACCCATGCATTTAAATACTATGAGCAGTGATGATTATCCATATGCATCCCCAGCCCCCTGGTTTGCCCACAGAGCAACATGGCAGGCTAACACTGGACGTAAACAGTGATAAATCGTAGTTAAACTCGGAGGCCAGCGGGTCACACAATGTACGATCCACGTTTACTCACTCATCCACCCTCTGTGCGTGGAGGGTCCCGCTGCTCCTCCGGCTCGGCACACGGGGCTGGCGTCGGTAGCGGCTCCGCACACGGAGACAAACTGGGGGTTAGTTAAACTAGCCCGGGAGAAGCTAACGCGCTAGCCGAGCAGTGCACAGTGAAGGGGAAGCTAAAGCTAGCAGCAGCGAGCCAACTCGCAACAAATGAGCGAACCGAGACTCGCGGCTCAACTCCGCGAAAACAGCGGCCAGACCCACCGAGCGGGCGGCTTCACTCGGGCCCGGCTCCCGCACTGACCACGGGGAGGAGATGGAGACGCGAAGCCGTCCATGAAACTCACTTTAGGTGTTTTCTTCTCCAACAACAGCTGTTTTGTTTTTTTCTCCCTGTGAATAAAAATTAACTGTACTTCCGGAGGGAAACAGCGGATGTGACGTAGCAGAGGCAGCAGCAGCTCCAGCAACACAAACTGGAAATCAACAATGTGGTTTTAGAAATAAGATCATTCTGTTTGTTTGTCTTGCTCTTTATCAGGGCCCGAGCAACCCCGGTGGGAGGCCCTATTGAAAGGCCCTATTTTATTTAAAAAAAGGATTATTCTGAGCGTTTTTCAACATGCTCAGATAGTTGTAAAAGTTTGCAGTAAATTAGAAAGTGGTGTAAATTTTCGTATTCTGAAGTATTTGTAAAAGGGCGTGGCAAAATGGCTCAACAGCGCCACCTACGGAAAAGCCCCTAATTTAGCATTCACTGATCCTCACGAAAATGAGGATAGTTGTGTATCATGACCAGATGCACAAAAAAGCCTTGTGAAAAAAGCAACAGGAAGACCGCCATTTTGGATTCAGTGGCCTTTTTGCCCATATTCCACATTTTTACTTTGACGCACTTTCATCGGATCAAATTAAAATTTAGATAAGTGTCATCAAAACAAGATGGAAATTTAAACTTATTCAAAGAATCGACTTTTCATCAAACGGTGTGACCGTGGCCTGGCGTCAAAGTTTGATTACAGGCCATCAAAACATGAGCTTCCGTGTCTTGGACATATTTGGTCCAATCGAGTCCAAACTACACATGTAAGACAAGAGTCTCGACCTGAAGACATCTACAAAGACACCATGACTTAAATCATAGCGCCACCTGCTGGCTACAGGAAGTGAAGCGTTTATCCTTGCCGCAGTGCGCAAATTCATGCAACGCGGAGACAAGCGCTTGGTCATTGAACGCTCTCTCTTCACCGACCGCAACAGGCTTCAAAGTGCGGGTGCTCGGGCCCGCAAGTGCTACAACGTAGCCCTAGTTATTATTATTATTCAGACAAATGAATTGGCTTTTTGAGGTCTTTAACATGCTCAAATTCTTACCAAAATTTGCAGAAAGATGAATCAGAATTGAGCCTGACCGGTATGTTTACATCGATATAATGTATAGACACTCATCGGTATCAGGTGTTTAAGTAGATATGTATCAACAGGACAACTCTAAGTTTATAGAAAATATTTGCATTTTGTTTAAGACATACTAAAAACATTTCTTAAATCTTAAACTTCGAGCTGCCTGTTTTTGGTTGTGTTTCTGTTTTCTAGAAATTTCTATAAAGTTGATGGTTAAACTGAAAAATATCATGTCTCAAATATAATAATATAATAGTAACTTCGGAATCATTGTAATTTATACACATATGTGTGTGTAAACTGCAACGATCCCTCATATGGTGGCTGATAATCCACCAATATGAAAACTACTTGTATACAGAAAATATGTATATTATACACAATTTACTATTTATTAAAGTTGTAGGTTAAAACTATATCACATTTCTTTGTCATAAGGGTTTGATAACATGATATTTTATATTGTCACCCTCTTAAACTAATGGTCCAAGTCAATCTTTCAGGTTTTTAAGAAAACACAAAATAATTATCAAAATATTGAATATATGATATTTATTAATAATTTCACTCAAAAAGGTTATGAAAATAGACGATTATTGACATACTCATAACAATATCTGTCAATTATGTAACATAAAAGGTATTTCTGTGTTTGACTATTATCTCCTTGAGTTTCTGGATGATCTATGATCACACCTTAAACGGACTCATTAAAGGACAGGGTAAAGTCTGGATAGCTTATGATATCGTTTGATGGTCTTTGATAACACCTTCACTATACACTCTCTAAATGCCTAGTAGCTAATAATTTAAACGTGAATTTTACAGAATCAGTTTTCAGTACACAGAACACACTGGACATTGCGCTTTAACAATGCTTTCTACTTCTTCAATGTCTCGGTCCAAATCTCCAATGAGATTCTTATCTCCAAGGAGATCCCAATCTCCAGAGAGGAGAGCAAAGCCTCAGAGGAAGGAATCAGGCTTCACATTGTCCGACCTGATACTGAAGGCTGTTTCAGCTTGCACAGAGTCACACGGCCTGTCCCTGCGAGCCTTGAAGAAGGTTCTGCAGGCTGGAGGATACGATGTTGAGAGGAACAAAGCCATTGTCCACCTCACACTAAGACAACTAGTGGCCAACGGAACTTTTGATCAGAAAAAGGGCCCCTCAAGCTCCTTCAATGTGAACAAAAAGAGGAGATTAAAATCTCCAATGAGATCCATATCTCCGAGGAGATACACATCTCCGAGGAAATACAAATCTCAAAAGAGACCCAGATCTCCAAGCAGATCCCAATCTCCAAGCAGATCCCAATCTCCAAAGAGGAGAGTCAAGGCTCGAAGGACATCCAATTCTCCAATGAGCTCCAGGTCTCCAAGGAGATCCAAATCTCCAATGAGATCCATATCTCCAAGCAGATCCCAATCTCCAAAGAGGAGAGTCAAGACTCCAGAGATGAGATCAAAGTCTCCAATGAGATCACGATCTCCAAGTAGATCCAAATCTCCAAAGAGGAGAGTCAAGGCTCCAAGGAGATCCCAATCACCAAAGAGGAGAGTCAAGACTCCAAAGATGAGATCAAAGTCTCCAATGAGATCCAGATCTCCAAGTAGATCCAAATCTCCAAAGAGGAGAGTCAAGGCTCCAAGGAGATCCCAATCTCCAATTAGATCCAGATCTCCAAGGAGATCCAAATCTCCAAGGAGATCCAAATCTCCAATGAGGAGAGTCAAGGCTACAAGGAGATCCAAATCTCTAATGAGATCAAAGTCTCCAATGAGATCACGATCTCCAAGTAGATCCAAATCTCCAAAGAGGAGAGTCAAGGCTCCAAGGAGATTTAAATCTCCAATGAAATCCATATCTCCAAGAAAATACAAATCTCGAAAGAGTCCCAGATCTCCAAGCAGAACCCAATCTCCTAAGAGGAGAGTCAAGGCTCGAAGGACATCCAATTCTCCAATGAGCTCCAGGTCTCCAAGGAGATCCAAATCTCCAAAGAGGAGAGTCAAGGCTCCAAGAGATCCCAATCTCCAAAGAGGAGAGTCAAGACTCCAGAGATGAGACCAAAGTCTCCAATGAGATCACGATCTCCAAGTAGATCCAAATCTCCAAAGAGGAGAGTCAAGGCTCCAAGGAGATCCCAATCTCCAAAGAGGAGAGTCAAGACTCCAGAGATGAGATCAAAGTCTCCAATGAGATCCAGATCTCCAAGTAGATCCAAATCTCCAAAGAGGAGAGTCAAGGCTCCAAGGAGATCCAAATCTCCAATGAGATCACGATCTCCAAGTAGATCCAAATCTCCAAAGAGGAGAGTCAAGGCTCCAAGGAGATTTAAATCTCCAATGAAATCCATATCTGCAAAAAAATACAAATCTCGAAAGAGACCCAGATCTCCAAGCAGATCCCAATCTCCAAAGAGGAGAGTCAAGACTCCAAAGATGAGATCAAAGTCTCCAATGAGATCCAGATCTCCAAGTAGATCCAAATCTCCAAAGAGGAGAGTCAAGGCTCCAAGGAGATCCAAATCTCCAATGAGATCCAAATCTCCAATGAGATCACGATCTCCAAATAGATCCAAATCTCCAAAGAGGAGAGTCAAGGCTCCAAGGAGATTTAAATCTCCAATGAAATCCATATCTCCAAAAAAATACAAATCTCGAAAGAGACCCAGATCTCCAAGCAGATCCCAATCTCCAAAGAGGAGAGTCAAGGCTCGAAGGACATCCAGTTCTCCAATGAGCTCCAGGTCTCCAAGGAGATCCAAATCTCCAATGAGATCCATATCTCCAAGGAGATCCCAATCTCCAAAGAGGAGAGTCAAGACTCCAAAGATGAGACCAAAGTCTCCAATGAGATCCAGATCTCCAAGTAGATCCAAATCTCCAAAGAGGAGAGTCAAGGCTCCAAGAAGATCCCAATCTCCAAGTAGATCCAGATCTCCAAGGAGATCCAAATCTCCAATGAGGAGAGTCGAGACTCCAAAGATGAGAGCCAAGTCTCTAAAGATGATAGCCAAGTCTACAAAGAGGAGAGCAACGCCTCAGAGGAAGAAATCAGGCTTCACATTGTCCGACCGGATACTGAAGGCTGTTTCAGCTTCCACAGAGCCCAACAGCCTGTCCCGGGAAGCCTTGAAGAAGGCTCTGCAGGCTGGAGGGTACGATGTTTAGAGGAACAACGCCATCGCCATCAGACGCCTAGTGGCCAACAAAGTTTTGGTGCAGAACAAGGGCCCCTCAGGCTCCTTCAAGGTGGTGCCTAGGAAGTAAACACCCGGCCACTGAACACTCGCACAGAGCTGTGTTTAACTGTGTGAGGACCAATCTGATTTCTTTCCACTAGCATGCTGTGATCTGCAATGAACTGTAATGCAATTGCTGAATGCTAATAAACCTATTTTAATGTACACTGTTTTGTGTGTCCTGTAACAAACGGGATGTATAATAGACTGCATGTTTTTCAAGATGGCGGCGCGTGCACAACGCGAGGCTCAGCGTCTCCCCAGATCTAGCAAAATAGGTATTATCTGCTTACTTGTTTCAAGTCTGTTCAAATTCTTATTCTTATGACATGGCAGGCAACATCTACGCAGTAGACGACTTTACAAAATAGAAAATGACAACTTAAAATAACATACTATGTAACATAACATATAACATCACATCAAAACATATAACATAGTCAAGTGAAAGCAGTAGTTTACAGGATGAAAGAGTTGGGAATATTAAATTAAATAATATTCCCCATTCATAATATGAATATGAATACATGAATATATGTATACATATAACATAGTCAGTTCACGCAGAACAGTCTTGCGAATACTGTCTACAACCGACAGGATCTTTTAGACTTCAGATCTTGTTCTTCTTGTTACGATACGAGTTGGGTGGACCCCACGGAGGTGGTGCGTTCAATGATGTTTATTTATCCTAGGAAACTGCAGGATGCTAGGGTGCCAATAGCTCCAGGAGTTTGTCAGCTGGGAGGAGAATCAGGAGGGCAGGATGCCGGGGATGCTGATAGCTCCGGGAGATCGTCAGCAGGGCGGAGGAGCAGGAGAGCATGAGGACGGGGTCAGCGGTTATGACAAGGACGAACTGTCGATGACTCCGCGCACAGCCAGGGCAGATATAGTCAGCGGTTGATGAGTGCAGGTGCGCTTGGTGAGCCGAGTCATCTATAATCATTACAATTTCAATAGGGCCTCACAGTCTGTCAGTCCCTGTCAGTGCTCGGGCCCTAAATATATAAACAACTAAATTATGTATTTTCATAGACTGAACAACTAATGTGTGCTAAATACAAAAACACTAATAAAAGAATCACAAAAATGTAACATATATTCTATACAAACAGGTCCAGTAGTCTAAACTTCTGTTAATATGAAAGTAGCAAACCCATCACATATTTAAAAAGATTTGCATCTGTACACAGTATTTCCCAAAATGTCCAATCTCTTGCTGTTTTCCAGAATTTTTAATGAAATAATTCTTAATGTCATCAACTTATTGATGAACTAAAACACATTTTTCTAGGATAAATATTAGACTTGAGTATAAATTATTTATGAGTCAGGACCGACTTTAACTGAGTTATGGGGAAACAAACATAATCACCAGACACAAACCAGACAGTTTTTATATGATTTTATTCTTCAGATGTTGCAGACTTTTCAATCACCAAATCACTTTAGTGAAGCAGAACAAGTGCGGCACTTTACAGGTGTTAGTTTTAAATATACAGAGACAATCGGATATAACTGTTTAGCATTTTTGCAAGTGTACAGTTCAGTGGCTGAGGGAAAGTGACATTTATTGATCAAGACAGAGAAGGGGAAAGCAACCGGGGGCAAGATTAAAGTGTCAATAATAACACTGGGAGTGCATAAATCCTCATTACTTTTTCATCTCAAGTATGCCACATCCTGGCCCCCGCTTCTTCGCACTGCAGATGTTACAAAACTGGACGCCATGGATCTGAAACGGCAAGAGGAAGAAGATAGAGTACAACATTTTCAAGGGAAATATCCAGAGTTCAGTGCCTATGTGAGAGTAGCTTCAGATAAAACAGCGAGACAGTCCACTTACTGTTCCTGGTGTTGGTAAACATTCTTTGTGAAACATGTGTCTGCAGTGAAACACCACCACGTTGAAGGGTTTGGCCATGTCTGAAATATAAATGTGAAGCTTGAATAAGCAACAAATAGCTTTAACTCCATTTAAATACTTTAGATACAGTAATGTAAACCACATACCGGATGGTAATATAGAAGCATGACATGATTCACAAATGTTCTCCTCTGAAAAAAGAAAAACCAGCAGCATCAGATTTATGAGACGAGTTCAAAACGACTTTAATCTCGATCACTTCTGATGAAACATCCACCCACCATCGACCCTGACTCCTCTCATCTGCGTTCTGTGCATCTTCTGCAGCAGCGAGAGCGAGTCGGCCACAAGGATCTTCTTACATCCTTCTCTCAGCATAATCTGGGAAACAAAAAGAAAGGCTCGTCAATAAACAAAACAACAGTGTCTACCAGTGGTTTCTTTCTATTTTCAAAACATATTCCTGATATATTTCATTGGCACAGTTTCTATTCTTTAAAACTTCATTTTCTTTTGTATTATTAATCTTCACCTGAGCAAAAAATAAACAAAACGGTAATTAATCTAATCTAGGAAGATTTTATTGCTCCTGTTTATATTTCATTGATTACACTTAATTAATTTGTTGTAAGAATTAATATACTAATTCAAGCCTCCACTGCTTCTTCAAGTACCTGTGATTATAACTGTTTTAATTTTCTCCGGATAAGGATTCAAATGAAAACAAATGCAAGTCGATCTTTGAGAAACATGTCTCACCTGTAGATTGTAGTCCTGAAGGATTTTCACTAGTGAATCTCTGAGGTTGGGGATCTCCATGCCCTCCTTTATGCGGTGGATGAGTAGGATGGGATCCACGTGAGTACCGATGTTATTAAGGAGGCCAGTGATGAAAGCTAGAGAGAAAATATAACACAGATGTAGATGAAGAAAGACAGATCAAACAGCAAACTGTAGGAGGATAAGAATAAGTCAGTAAGAGAATGTATCGTACGTGGTTTGTCAATAGAGTAAGAGATGAGATCCTCCCACAGCTCGGCATCGTCCTGCTCTTTAGCGAAATCAATGGCTTTGTCCACGTCCTCCAGCTCCTCCATGATCATCTGCAGAGCGCGTCTGCAGTTCCCCATCCTGCCTGGGAGCGACATGCTCGATTACTTTCCTTTAAAACAAAACCTTTCAATTTAAGAAATGAAAGGAATACTAATTAAAACTTACTGAGCAGGAAGACGGTCTCTTCTACAAAGTTCCTCTCCTGACAAATCTCAAGAGCCTGAGAGAGAAGGACAGAAAAGAGGAGGAAACGTCATCCATGTGTCGCAGCTTGTAGGAACTAGGATGTGAAATAAGGCGAGACAGAGAGTCGTACCTTCTCAAGTGGGCAGTGGGTGCTGTCTCTCAGGAAGGGTAAGAGATTCGGCCTGTCGTACTCTGCGTACAGGCCGATCTGCCTCTCGTGGTACCTTTGGCCTTTGTGGTGGTCGCGCTTGAATGATTTATGGAGATACTGTGGAGAGAAGATGAGTCAAAAACAATGTTGAATCAGTTTTGAATTAAAAATGTTGTCTTGATGTGATTATATCTGAAGTTAAACGTATCTCAACTCACCACATGCAGAAGCTCGGGCCTGTCTGCAAGTTCTTCGACCACCCTGTCCGTCTGTTAGCAGAAAATAAAAAAACATTAAGTGTACTCTTCATTTTTATCACAATGTTCCTGAAATGATCAATGGCTGCACTTACTGATATCTTGTCTTCATTGTCAAGGAGCATGTCAACGGCTTTCTGGCAAAAGAAATTCACAAAGAATATTCACACGACTGGAAACAGACCCGCCCTCCATACGTCAGAGAAACCTGAAACTGAACATGTTTTCTGTCTTTTACCTCTTTGTCAAAGTCCATGAGAAGTACGATCTTGTCTTCTATGGACGAGAACAGGTTGTGTTTGTGGATCAGCTGGTAAACGTCTTTGTGCCTCAGTCTCAGGTAGATTTCTAAAGCTCTGTCGTACCGCTGGTCGTACGTGTACCTGCATAAAACCAACAAGTCATTAGAGTCATAACAAAATCATAATCTTGTGTTTCACTCAGTAGATTCTGTTCGGCTGGTTGAAAGATGCACACGCTGATGTGACTCACAGTTCAGCCAGTGTGGTGAGCAAGGTGCTGTTGGTGGGATCCCTCTTCAGGTGATCTGTGACGGCCTGAACGACGGCCATGTTGTTGTAAAGCTCTCCGGGCCATTCCCGGATCAGTGTCGCAAAACCCTTCAGAGGAAAGACAAGAGAATGAGTTAGTGGACATTTGTCATTTATCAACACATTCATTGATAAATACTGGATTTGTCACAGGATGATATGACAATCAAAAGGACAAAGTACCTCATAATCAGTTCGGAGGAATTCGTGCAGGATCATCTCATAGATGGCCGGTCTGAGACGCAGATCTCCTCTGGGTAGATACTGACTGATGGCCTGAAGTGGGACAGAGGTACAATATTGAAACGAGAATTTCTACCTAGAACTCATAACATTTCATAATCTTATTGATCATGGTTATATTCACTTTGCTGTATAAATAAAGTTATCAGTATTAAGTGTAATAATCAATACATTTATTGAACTTTGACGAACTAGTTAACCTACCTTCAGTTGACCGATGGTTTTGAACCTATAAACTTCATTTTCCCACAATTCCATGTTTTTCCCAAGAACCTTTTGACACTTCCTGCATTAAAAAAAACTAAACTGTTAACAGAGAACATGCATCTTGCTATAGTGTCACAAACTTCATCACCATACAACTTATTTAACATCAACATGGAACACAAACCTCGCAGCAGTGTCGTAGTCTCCTTTCTCCACTAAGTGGTTTATATAGGACATCCCGATTTTCTGAACGTCGTGTCTCTTAATGTTCTTGAAGCTGATCTCCGCAGCCATCAGTGCCTCCTGTCAGAGTTCAACCATTGATAGGACACAGAATTAAACTCTGACATTACAAACCGTAAACTTTGTGCAACATTAATACAATTGACCAGGGCAGACCTCATATTTCTTCTTTTCAAGCAGCCAATCGATGTGGTCGTCCTGGTCTCGCTCTTTGGCCACAACGATATCTTTGGGACTAATGATGTAGAAGAGCGACTCTCCCTCTGCATGCTCTGTTAATGAAAATACATTTGTTTCTCGGTGTGCTGCACGTTCCAGCTGACATTTGATAATCGATGCATAATGAAATCAGAGTGCATTAAATGGCTGCGTGACATTTCTCTCAGGGCAGTTTTCATAGTCTCACCGAGGCGATAGTCTCTGCACTCGTTGTCTTGGAAGTTGCGCACTGTCAGCGCGTCTGAGGAGATCTCTTCACAGTTCTCAGGGAGAGGCTGGATGATGTCGAGACGAGGCCGGGCACGGAACTCCTCATCCTGCGCACACAAACACACTCTTACACACTCTTTACGAGGTTCATCTCCGCACTCTAATGTCAAGTGAAACAACTGTATTATACTGAAATAGCATGGACAGAGAGTAAGAAATACCCTTTAATACCATGTAATCCAGCACAACACTTTTAATTGTGAATTTATAACTGAATTTACACATTTCCAACATTGTCCCAAATATAATGAGCCTAATAAAGATTGGTTTTGAGGACAGGAAGTTGTATTGGACTGAATATGAATGTAGAGGTCTACCTAATAAAGTTACCCCTGAGTGTATGTATATATAAAACAAGTTTCATTACCATTTGATCCGAGTTCTCCTTCACAAAGAACAGGGTGACCAGCTGATCTGCCAGAGGTGCCAGGCCACTAATGAAAAACTCTGTCTCGAATGCAGACACTGAAAGAACAAGAAAGACAGAGAATCCAATTTATTATCATCTTAAATAAAGTTGATTTAATCCATTTACAAGACAGAAGAAGAACCAAAATTGAATCCTTCCAATAAGAAGGATTTTCTTACTGGCTATGATATGACGACTTGCTTTTATGCTCCATTTTTTATTCCTATACATTTCTATTATTTGAATATGATGAAGCACTTTTTAACTTCTGGAATAAAGTTGATCAAATAAGAGCTCCAGTGTATTTTATACCTATTTCCACATAGCGGCTGGGCAGATCTCTCATCTCAGTGGGATTTCGCTCTTTCACGACACAAACCTGTAGAAAAAATTTGAAAATCACACTGAAAAATCTGCTACAGTTATAGAGCCTGTAATAATGATTCGTTAAATTAATTCAGAAACAAAGCAAACCTTGATGGACGTCCCCCAGCCGACAATAAGAGTGGCGTTGTCCTTCCAACACAGGCTGCACGGGTACATGTCAGGCCTCAGACTCACGTTATCCCGCAGCACGTTGGTGATTCGCTGTTTCGTGCCGATGTCGTAGATTTTAACTCCCTGGGAGAAACCGACACATGAAACATTAACACTTCTAGATTCAGCGTTGTACTTTTTTTATGAGCAATTCACACTCACCACATTGTTTGCCCAGGCGATGAGGTTGGCTCTCCACTGGATGTTGGTGATGGGGCCTTCCCCTTCATGCAGGAGCGACGTCTTCCAGCGATTCAACCAGTTTCTTTCATAGAGAAGAAGCTTCAAAGGAAGGAATCAGGAAAATATTAAGCTTCAAAGTTTTCATTTAAAGGTAACAGCCAGTTGGGAGTGCTGTTGTAGTGTACGGCCTACAGAGGGCAGTAGATGAACAGGGTTTCACTAAGGAGGAGGGCGTCAGTAGCTGGAGCTTTCGTTTAGATTTAACTTTAACTGTGAGGAACTTTATTGCATATAAATAAGTAAGACCCTGATCTTAATCCTTATATTCAGATCTTAATTCCACTTCAGAGCATCTAGGCACAAGGAAAAATAAAGATAAATTGCTCATGAGTGAGAAGGTTTCACATTAGCTTCATATCCAGCGGTGGAGGAAGTCATTTTACAGATTCACATGGTCGACGTCATGAACGATTTCATACATCCTCCTCATTTGAATCCTAATGGTCACGGCTACTTTAGGATACACACCATTTAATGTAGTCACAGTGGGTGGTGTAAAATAGAGAAATAAGTATTTAAACACAAATTCATTAGGTTTTCACACCTCAGATCTACTTCATCAGCTGCAGTTTAACACTCAGGCCTTGTGGAGTCCATGATGTAGGAGGACAGAGCCCAGCATTTACAATCCCTGCACTGTCCTCCTGATACAAAAAAGCCCTCTTTAAACAAGTGCATAATATTACCAAGGAGGCCGAGGGAAGCTTGTAGAATCTCTTTAATTCAGCAGTTGGGCTATGTTAATAAACAGTTTTCTCCACAAAGAGATGATACGACAAAAGAACTGTGGAGACAAAATTGAATTTCCTTTGACAGGATGTGGCTCCCGTCGAGGCTTATTGATTTTCATCACAGGCACCTTGTGGAGGCCTTCACAACTTGGAACTGAGAGGAATCAACGCCAATTCAAAGAAAATGGCAAAGTAACACTAACAATGGGGGTTTCGTGAAAAAATATGTTTTTCCTCACCCCTGTTGTATGAATGTCAGTATACTGTATTCATGGTCGGCGGTGCAAATGGTGCTGTATCAGTGCAGTTTATAGTCCAGTAATACCATGTGGTTGTAAGAAGCTGATTTACTTCCAAAGGGGGAAAAAATTACAAATCTAATGTCTAAAATTCGTTTCCCCTTTTTGGCTGTGACACACTTACAAGAGACAACTTTCAGGAGAGAGATCACTGTAGGCGCCCAGAAATCCTAAGACTATGTAGCCTCTTGATAATGACATCTATTTGCTGTGCTTGTGGAGCATTGCCTTTCAAACTCTGTTGAGCGAACAGCACTTTATGAAAATAGGCAGCTCTCCCGAGAGCACTCCAGCAAAGAGACAGAAAAGTAAGAGCCTTTCACACAACGCAGAAAGGCCTGCGTATTTCCTGCAGCCGAGCCAAAGTGAGAGAGCTTTGCAGGATTCGGTTTCACCCGGACACAATCACGATGAATTATTGTGGCAGGAATTGGCAAAAAAAATAACAAAATAAAACGTACGAGAAACGACACAGGTAGAAAATACTACTCAGACGTACCTTGTTGCCCCCAGTGACAAACTGTTTATAGTTCGATCTGGTGAACTGAGGGTGTACAGCTACCACCTAGGAAACAAAACACAAGGGACAGATTAGACCGTCAGGAGCATTTTGATTTTTCTTTATGGTATACCAGTGCAATGCCCATTGTAAACCTGCCCGTTTGGAATTAAGCTGTTTGTTTGGTCTGTGGTAATACAGGTTGAGTCTTTCTTTCTGAAATAGTAAAAGTAACCTGCAGTTATTGAGCTGGGGAACTTAAAGACCGGCTGCAGGAGTCAGTCCACAGACTGGTGTGATCGACAACGTCACTTATGTTGATTAGTCCCAGTAGTCGTTACTACAGTGCACTGGTCGCCAGTCTATTCATATAGAAGCTAACACTGGTCCAAAACGCTCCAAATTTGACACTGCACTTCCTTGGGCCATTAACGATACACATGCCAACTGTGAAGCCGATAAAAATTAACCTTTTTTGAGATATGTATTCAGCAAAAACACAGATTTCTCTAATCATTAGACAGATAAAGGTAATACCAACAGTTACGGGCTAATACGTGTACGCTTCCAATACAACTTACTTTGATGGGACAGTCGAAGTTCTCGTGGAAGCCCTCTCTTGTATAGAGGCCGAACACTTGAACCTGAAAAGCAGACAACGAAAACGGCAAGCTAAGGTGAATAACTCAAAATCTCTCCTTTAATTGCTGCCTCTGCAACTACCTGAGGCCAGCGGGGGGAAACTGTTGTCAGAACAGACTTTGATTGGCTCCTTACTTCTCCGCTGGGTCACCAATTAGTGGACGAGTTGATATTTTGAACCCTGCAGGGTTTTAGAAACAGGGGTCCTAATCTTGGACTTGACCACAGCCAACTCTAATGTACCATTAGAGTATGTGACACCTCCTTTTTCTTTATCCGAGGCCCCAAAAAGGAGATTTTCTTTTAGTATGGGAATAATATAAAACTCAAATCCTATCTGCAATGCACCGATGATTGAGGATTAAGTTAGATTTCAAAGGATTAACAGCCAGGTGAATTGGTTGAGGGCAAACAATTGCTGTAGCATTGATTTTAATTGTCTGCTCCACTTTTTGTGCGACAAGATCTTGTTCTTGCCACCAGCGCTGAAGTGTGCGCGTGCATATGTGTGTGTGTGTGTGTGTGTGTGTGTGTGTGTGTGTAGGGGGCTGATATCAGAGAGCATATCTTGACTGTGAAATCCATGAAGGATGGTGGTAATGATGAGAAGAGACAAGATAACAGCAAGGTGGAGAACATGGAGAGGGTATCCATAGACGGCTGATGGCTGACTGACAGCTCAACGCATCTGAGTGCAATCCTTTCCCCTACTCTTCAAAATTGGTACAAGCTTTTTATAAATTCGTGCATCATGAAAAAAAAATGGGTTCATGAGTAGATATGGTGGAGATAAAACTCCAGGTTAATGCTGCGACTGCGAAGGAAGTGGCTTCGAAAAATTCACTATCAAACACCTCAAGTTCCACATCATTAGCATAAAGTTTGACGCTGATAAGATGAGATTTTATACGAATCTGGGGACGAATTATGGAAGATGGAAAACCGTGATTGGTGATTCTTTGCTTAGGGGCCCAAGGATCAGTAACCAGCGGTGATGAGCGGAGAGATCTCACCTTCCCGTCCTCGGAGCAGATGCCCACATGCTCTCCACTTTCATCCAGACTGATCTGGTTGATCTTCACTGAACTCTGCAGAGACACAATATCATGGCATCAGTTTTTTTTTATTTGCACAGAGGAAGGCAAATACTCTCAGTGGCAGGCTGACATTTTACCCCACTAAATGAAATGCCAGTAAAAGTGAACGGCAAAAAAAAAGTTGTGCGTGTAATGGATGCATACTTGTCAATGCACAGGGCATGGTATTAATACTAAGAAGGTTGTGAGTCCCTTTACTGCTGAGGCTTTTATATTTTAGACATGCATGAAACTACAGGGCTCTTTAGATAAAAGGTTTAAATGGCATAAATTACTGTAAATGTTACTTAGTAACCCTGAAACTCGGTGTAGACGAAAAGTGGAAAAGTTTTCTCAAGCATAGACTGTGTATAAAGATGGACGGCATGACAGCTCCCCGAGAGCGAGGCCTGGTGGCAGTATGGGTCAGAACCACTGCCTCCTCCATGTTAGTACATGGACATGAACAAGTTAAGATGTTTCTGTTGTCTGTAATTACAGGTTGTTCTTAACACAATGTAAATTGGTTTTTATTAGTTTTGAAGATATAAAACTGGATGAAACGTCACGATTGACTGGTGACAGTGACGGGCAACTGGTCAAGTGCTTGTATCTGGGGACCTCGCTACCAGTGCTAGATGGTGGAAGGAAGTGGTGACGTGTCCTCCATCTTTATAAACAGTCTATGGTTTGATTTCTTAGCCTTATTAAATCCTTGTTTCGTTTTCTCTGAATGCTGACCAATTCATTGTTAAACTAAGCCACAAATCCATCAGCCAGGATTCAGTGGTGCCTCCTGTGTTTGGTGAAATGGCTTCCTTGTTTCCTTCAGGATGATTGATAACAGAAGCAAGAGTGCAGGTAGAGTAATGTAAAACCCCTCCCTTGTTTTCAGCCAATGATGACTGAATTAGATATGTATGATAAAGTAAAAGCGTGGCACGAAATCAGATATGCAGAATGATGTCTGGTGAAAAATCGACCACATGTATAACTTTTTATAATTAGACGCTAAAGAATATCACCATACTCACAATTTCAAACTTCTGAGTGACATTTCCTTGGATGTCCAGCAGGAAGACCTTTCCAAAATGTGTACCGAGGGCAAGAAACTGGAAAGGGATAAATATAATGTAAATTAAAGCAGGAGACACTTAAAACCAATTCAAGATGTAGGAGAAATCTTGAGCTGATGAAGGCTGCGGAGGAGGATAAAAAAAATTTGCTGGAGCTGGAGCGACATGAGCCGAGTGGGGATTGGGAGGGCTTGGAGGCAAAACTGTGAAATTGCAGGGGTGGAAAAGCCCTGTTTATTAAAGCAGACAGTGTGAAATGGCATTTTTTCTTCAAATTAAAATGCTTAAACATAATAAATGCACTGTACATCTGACTTCTTCCCATGCAATGCAATCACTCCTCTGCTCTGCACACTGCCATTATTTCTACTGAGCAGCAACTGGTTCCTGTGTTTTGTGCTTCAGCAGAGGTGTGTGTGCGTGCAAATGTGTGTGTACGTGTGTGTCCACTGGGACAAAAAAATTATAGAAACTGGGGGCTTTTGGCATTAGATTAAGTGTGTGTTCTTCCACCCCAGCCCCTGCCCCAATGCCCTCCTCCTAATCCCCCTCCCTTCTCGACCAGCATGTGGATGTGCAGCGAGCCCACCATGCTTCAGTGCAGTCTATAATGAAATGCTTATATTTACAGGCACAGCTGAGCATGTCAGACAGAGCCCCTGCAATCTCCCCAAATAAAATAACCAAAAATAAATAAATAAAGGGTTCAACCTTGTGAGGCGGAGCGACTTTTAAAGGGATTTATCAGAATGGAATTGTTCAAATGAAATTCCGATTCAGACACTGAAAATATGAGGCAACATAAGGCAATCTGCGCTGTCGGTGGCTTAAAGGATGTGCGGCGTTTGCGGGTGGGGGGGGTGGGGGGTGGCGGGGGGCTGGTGTGACCACACAGGTAGCGGGACAACAGAGGGTACACAAGCGCAGCATTCCCAGGAAGAAAGACAGTCAGATCACATGTAGACTCTCAGCAGAGTAATGTGGCACGGTTTCTGTTTTGAGGTTATAAAACAGGAAAAGAAATAACAGGGGCGGGGACCAAATCCGCAAAGTAAAAATAAATAAATGAAAATCAATATTGGTTAATAAAACATCAGGTGAGGAGGAAACATAACTGTGTATGACTGTTGCACTGCTCAGACGTGCATGTGTGCAGCCGGTGCCACGACGATTAACCATCTCGCTCAGAGTGGCCCTCTTAAAAAGATCAGCGTTCAACAGTGGGAATAAAAAGAAGAAAAGACAATGGTGCCTGGTGTGTGTTGATGCACCTCCCCGAGAGGAGAAACAGGGGAAGGTGAGAAAAGAATGGGCTGCCTTCACAGATCCAACAGAGGGGAAGAAAACCAACTGTGAAGAGGACATCTCTCAAATGTGCAGATAAACAACACATTTCCTCTTAAAGTGGATGGACTTGAAACTGAAATGACCTTGCGGGTGGTGAATTATAACCCGTACCTTGTCGTGGACGGTCATACAGCTGGCTGCATCCTTTTGGAGGATTTCGGTCACCCCATTGGAGAGCCTCTCGTACTTCAGCTTGGGCTCCTCCTCGCTGTCCTCCTCCTGTTTGAGAAAGCAGACTCCTCAGATGGGCTCTCACTGTATCATTTTCTTGAAGGTATTCATTACAACAACAACAACAACAGTGTCCTCTCACAAAGGTTACGGCTCACAATGCTTTATGAAAACCGCAGACAAGAAACCCCCTGCAAGAGACAAAATGTCCACTTCAACTTATTTAAGTATTGAGCTCTGTGAACGAGGTGACATGACTTCAGATGTTTCCCTGTAGAACTTTTATAGTTATCCTGAGCTAGTGGAGCGACAGAGTGATGTGGGTCCATGTGTAGTTTTGTTTGAATGAGAACGCACAAAGTATGATATTATTTTTTGTAAAATGGTTTTCTATGTTGTTTTTTCATATCTGCAAAAAACAATAAATCGACCAGGTTCTAAATACAACTTTTGTTTTTCTACAAGAAAACTTCACGAGCGCTTAAATGCCATCATCAACACAAACGTGTTTATATGCTGAAGCAAAACAGAGCACAGGAAAAGTAATTGCACAATTATTATTATGATATGCAAAATCACACCAAATTATTTTAAATTAGTTAATGTTCAATGCAATTAATTATGTTCCTCTGTACGCCATACAAATAAGAGCATCAAATCTTAAAAAATATATTTCATAATTATTAAAATAAATGGCAAATAAATGTAAAATGACCACACACACACTTTGCTTATAAATCCATAATATCCACGACCACTTCTGCAGCCGCCGTGAAACAAAGATTCTTCACCCAAAGAGATCAATCCTACATGTATGCTGACCTCTTCAAAGAAAATCATATATTGAATCTGGGTTTATGCACAGAGACAAATTTCCATCACCTTGTGTGGAATGCAGCACAAAGTAATTTTCATATTTTCCATGAAACAATTCATCTCCAGTGAAATTCAAGAATCTGGTCCTTTCATAAAACAAACTTAAGCTTTTCTCCATTGTTACACTGTTTCCAGCGTGAGCCAACATTTGCGGCCAGTCACAGCCCGAATATTACTCATAATTCAGTTTATAACCAATGCTGCACAGTCTGTGGCTGCCCACAGGGTGCATCAACTCAAAACATTGTCTGCCATTATGTGCTACTGGGTGAGAGGTGGGGGGGACAGTAGCGTGGAAAAAAAATTGTATTTTCAAAAACAATCCTTTCCCACTCAACAACACCATATCTAGGCTATTTCCTGTGTATTCTGCTTGTGAGATTTCTGATGCGAGGGCATTGTCACGGGTTTCAAAGGCGTATCAAACAACAAAGACAAACTTCATCCCCTGGGAGAAACTACCAATTTTCTAACTTTTGCCATCTCTCTTGTAGCTCTGTTTTTTGTTTTGTCAACTACTGAGCTGGCCTTTGTGTTGTTACCATATTTGCCATATTCTTTGCCTATTGGCATTCATGATGTGAAAGGCTGAACCAAGCCTTCCATCAACATCAAGGATAACATTCTGCTTTCGAATACACACAAATACACAGAGCCCACTAGTCAGAGACTTACATTCAGGTTGAGAAAGGGGGCTTGTTCCCTTCATTATTGAGAAAATAATGTTTCATGCTGTCATGCACTGGTGACAAGGTGGTTGATGAATTAAAGGACAACCTGAATAAATGAGTGGTCAAATAAAACCGATGCAAGTTCTAGATTCAAGGGTCACTGGTCGGTTTGATTTGATGTCAATCACATATTTATTCACAATTGATTTCAACCCTTATAGGAGATTTAAGAGAAATGTCTTATATTGTCTTAAATTTACTGACCAATGTTTTCCATCAGGAACATATCGGTATGGCAATGAAGAGGGACTAATAAAAGATTATCCTGTATTATGTCTGGAATATTATGTCGAAAATGAATTAATAAATGGGGAAAAGACATAAATACATTCATCTCAACCGAAGAGAGAAGCTGCATGATAACAGATTTATTAGATATTAAAAAAGGTATTTATCCCTTACCAAGGATTTCCCTAACTCTATTATTTCCTAATGTAAATCAGATTATTTTGTTTCAGGGTTGCAGTGAGGAAGAAAATGGGCCATATGTCTGTTACTATAGTATTGGTCAATTATCATTTTTTGCCATTCATTTGATTAATTGTAATCAAAAGTTAAATCCTGTATGGTTCAGTGGTTCCAAGATTAAGCATCGAAATACAACAAAGCAAAAACCCTCAGTTTTATAACTGACAGTCTGGATAATAAGCAAAGTTAGAGAAGAGCATCCCTCTGACTCTCAAGAGCCAACAATTTGACAAATCATCTTTCTGCTCATTTCTTCTGTGAGGAGCAGAGTGTAGTGACAGAGGTCGTCATTGTTTCCATCTAGTAAGACAGACCAGGTAACAGAAGCACCAGTAAGAAGAACACTACAGTATACTGCAGTATTTCTGAGTATATATTCCTCTGTTTGCAGCCACTCAGAGGACAAACACAATCCCCAAATCCCTGGTGCTTGTTTCTCTGTGAGTGTTTGTGTCCTTCAGAACCGATCACATTGTGCACAGACAGAAAAACAGCATGTTGAAAATATATTTTTTTATCTACAGGCCTGGGTTTTTATATATTTTTTAACTTTTTGCTCACCCTTAACTGTTTTGTGTGGTGCAAGCGTCCACTGCATCCTGTCCCTGATATTCCATTCTACTCTCTGCTTCCTTTAAAAGACAAACTCCCCTTTCTGCCAGGCTGATGTGTAAAGCTATATTTTATTTAGCCTACTTGTGGATCTCAGAAGCGCCAGCGTACTGAAGCATTTCCAAAGCTCAGTCGTAATATTGATGGATCTGGGGGGCTATCTGTAATTTATGAGTGTTTGACACCTCTCAAAAAACTGACAAAGATCCTTGTGGGATCCTGCCGGGTTGATAAAAGCTGGCTATGTATTACAGGCCTTTCAGCAGGCAGTGGGCTTTATTTGAGTTCAAACATCATCCATGCTTGACAGAACTATTCACACCCCCTGACATCGAGAATATGTTGCCGTTGATGCATTTATACATCGACATACTGGTGCAACTGCATGACATTTAAGGGTGCAATATTTCATAACTCTTCTTCTTTTTGCAGGACACAGACAGGGAAGCACAAACTTGATCATTTCTTACCTCAGACTCATCTGTGAACTCCTCACTTGGTTTTCTGACCTGAATTAAGACAGATATTTGAATTAACTGTAAGCAATTGAATACCTGATATTATGAATCAAGTTTTAACAGACGTCACAGTTGTGTTACACTTGGAAGTCGGTACATCTGAATTCAACTTTAACATAAACAAATGGAGCGAAGATGAGGCTGTGCTACTCATCTTTATGGAGAATACAGACATCACTTTGAATTAAAACCCACACACACAAGCGATTCTCTGCTTCACACGCGATACAAACGATCGAACTGATAGAAAAGAGTCTGAATAAAACAACAACGCAGCTGACACATCTCACAACTTGTCATTCTCATTCATTTTTGCAGCAATAGGGCTAGAAAACATCAACATTTAGCATGCTAACGCTAGCATGTTGCTCTTACCTCCTCCACTTCCGCCATTGTTTCTGATCAAGAAGCGTCGGCTCCGATGGGAAAGCGTCAAATATCTCCGTGCGTGTGAGTGGCGTGCATGTTGCGGGTCCGTTAGAACGTGTTTAGCTTCACTTCACGTTAAAAACATCCAATAAACAACAAAGCGGCGTTTGTTGTCGCAGCCTGCTCCCTGTCACAGGTTCGATCACGTGACTGCATCAACGCCGCGAGGCATTGTGGGTGTTGGAGTCTTTCCCGATGGAGAGACGACGCCAACAACCCGTTGAACAACAGGTGAGGACCTCATACGCGTTTTCTACCTTTATACATTTTATTTTATTTAAAGTTTTCCTCCTCTCGGGGAAGTTTTTGTTCGGTTTTAACTTTTCCACAGCTTTTTCACAGCTGTTCGTGTTTTAGACAAACAAGTCAAAACTTTGCTTTGAAAGGTTAGCTTGTTTTACTCTAACCCAAAACCTACGTCTTCACATCTCTTCTTCACACCAACTTTATTATAATAATATTAATAACTTAATTTGTAAAGCACATTTTATATAAGAAATGTAAGTTCACTAAAGTACATGTATCAGCTACAGTTACTTGTGTACTTAACTTTTACTGTATTTTACATATACAAGTTGATATCACTGACACATAAGAATCCATAATAATACTAATTTTAATAAATAATATAATAAAACACTCACAGGGGTGAATGTGCTGCATAATGAGCAGTTGTACCCTTAATGCTTTTAATACAGTGTATTTTTGCTGCTAATATTATAATTATATTTATTTAGGAAAGAAAATGGCATTTGCTTTTAAGATGTTATTGTCAAACACTACTGACAATGAAGTGTCATTAAGGCTTGTGACAGTTTAAACTTTATCATAATATAAATGATAAGAAAACACAAAAACATCTAAATATAGAACATATATTTACATAAAATAAATACTTTTTTTAATGTAAAGTATAAAACAAAATGCTCATATCCTCTGCATGGTTTATTCTGTAAAACAAGTCAGTCATATCTGTGAATATCTGTAAATATAATCACAGACAGTGATATGTCTGCAAAATGTTCATACTGTCTGATTTTATAGTTGCCCGGAGTATTTATACATTGTTATTAGATCATATGCAGAATTGCCTCTTAAAGGGTGTTAAATGCTATATTTATTTTATATTGCTGGGTTATACTGATGCATGAACAACCGTGCAGCACTTTAATGTGGCAGCAGGTGGAATCATTTCTGACAGGGCGTCATATTAGTTGAAACTGATCATGTTATGTCTGCGAAATCTGCAAAGTTACTTGTGAAGCTGTCAGATAAATATTCACCTCTATTATGAAAAGTGGTAGACGTGTAAAATACAATAAAAATGCAACTGCTATCTTTAAATGATACAGTGCAGTATTTGAAAAAAATTGTAATTTCTGTCACAGCACCTGAGCAAACAAAACACTTCTGCATTTTGCTGAAGAAAAAATATTACATTGGTTAGAATGTCAGGGGGAAAGATCAAACCCTTAAAATCCTTTTGGTTTATTTTTTTTATTTTCCAGACATTCCCAAACATGGAGGCCAATGAATCCCTGTGATACTGGTGAAATCTCCCTGTCCCTCCTCGCTCTGCTGACAGCTGCTTGCCAGAGTCCAGATGAATGCCAAAGGTAAGATTCGCCTCTTCTTTATTGAGATTGTCTCACACCCCCATCTTGCCTCATCCATCCTCAGGAGAATCCTAATGCACTGATACCAAGGGGGAATAATTTTTTTTTCTTTACAATCTACTTAGCAATGATTTATTGATTGTGGCTTCCACCCTCACAGAGAATTACGGATCCTTTTTGGGAAATCAGATTTTCACACCTTTCATGAATGTGTATGTGGCGCAGGTCTCCAGAGACGGCGTGAGGGGAAACTGACTTTGAGGAGCAGTGGTGTGTGAATCTCTGTGGTGTCACTCCTCTGCCAATGGTATGCCCAATGAATGGCACCGAGATTCTCCATTGCTCTCCCCATTTCTCTCTATAGTTGTGCATTATTTATCTGTTGATAAATACATTGTGTGAGCTCGATGTTAATACGTTTTCATTCCCTTTCGAACCCTTAAAACGCACAGTTCGCTCACTCTCCTATCATAAGCATGCAGGAGACCCTCTGCGTTATGAGCATTTCATAGGAAAATAATAAAAACAACTTGCCCTCATAGGAGGAGTCAGATTAGTGCACTGAAAGCTTTGATGCTCCAGAATGTCAGCTCGGTGGATCGATCTAGCAGAAAACACACACACACACACACACTAACACACACACCTGACCAATCAGAGGCGTCTATCTGTTGTGGACCTGCTGGGCACCGTGGTTTACAAGCTTCAAAGAGCTCCTTTTAATACACTGCTTTGATAGCACCCAGCCTTCACTGACCCACCGACCAGCCATTGGGGAGCATTTTGGCTTCAGTGGAGTAGAGAGGGATAACTGTTGATCATATTAATGAGTGTGGAGATAGAAAATCACTTCAAGTCTTTATATCCCTGGCCTGCTACTCCTACAGAGGGTTTGCAGAAGAGTTATTTTGTCTGATGATTTTACATATAAAATTATACAAACCCACTAAAATTCATCTGTAAAATACTATAGGTTTGTGTTGTTGTGTTTGCCAGAAATATTTAATATGAGTACACATTTCACACTTAATTTTGCATTAGTGAAATAGTCACTGAAAAACATAGAAATCCTAAAGTGATTTGAAGGAGGAACAGTTTGGTTAATAACCCTAAGGGGGAGACAAATCATCATCTACTGTACTACGTTACCCACCATGGTCGTGGGATATTTTATTTCTTCTCACTCTAGCGACAGAAACAAATTTTCATCTGATATCAGACTTTTCCATTTGTCAGTTTTGCCGTCCTTGCATAACTCAGGTCATTACAATTGCATTACAAGGATTACTAACCAATGAGATACCAGCAGAGAAACCTTTCTCCACACAAACCACAAGCTGCTATACTTTAAGTAGGTGTTTATAGGTACAGATTTTATTTCTAATTTCTAAAGCAATCGACATATGGATGCAGATTGCATTGCACATTGGTCAATGTTAGCCACCTGATTTCTTTACATGCATGTGGTCAACCGACGCCTGCTCAAACGTGTTGTTCACATGCAACCTCTGTTTATAGAGATACGTTTTGAATAAGTTAATTTTTTACAATTAGCTTTCAAGTGTACTTCAATAGTAAACAGACTTCCAAACATCTAAGTATGTTACAGCATAGTAAATTATCTGCAATCCATGTTGAATTCTGCTTTAAATATGAGAGATCATTGTGAATAATGTAAAACCATTCCAACAATTATGATGAGTACTGATCATATTTTTCTTTGTAGGAGAGTGTTGAGTGTTGGAGTGGAGCGTGCCGGTTACAGGCTTGAAACCCCTCACCGTCGCAGTGGGACGGCTTTGGTAAGACCACTAGCTATTAGCATGGATATCTGATGACACTCGGGACTCTCTGCTAACCACTGATTCTCCTCCTGCCACCGGTGGTGTTTGGTGAACGGAGGGTGGATGGGGGGGTGAGATCAAGTGCTTTTTCTTGTTTCTGCAACCTGTTCTCTGGAGCTGTGGCCAGACTGAGTGAACAGAGAAGGAACAAGACAAATCTTCTTCCCTCATGTCTGCCCCCCACACAACCGTCATATTCCCCAACTCACATTAGCGCTTTAATCAGGGGTCCGAGGCCGACTTTTAAAAAGTGAAGATAATCCGTTTAACAGCCACTGCTTGGATCCAGTAATCCAATTTCTTATGGTAATTCTTAAAATACCCCCTTTTTATTGCAGATTTTCACAATAACATTACAGTTATCCCATTAGGTGTAATTATATTACTGCATGGGTTTAAATTAATAAACACACCCAATTTGGTGGCGTGATTGCAAATGGGCAAAGCCAGCTGTTTTGAAATGAAGTAATTAACAGCTGCGTGAGATGGTGAGAGATCTGTTGCCCCCTTATCCTCGAGCCTCAGAGGCCAGGGGAAGATTAGAGCTCTGATCTCATTCCCAGCACTTGTTTGGAGTCTGTCAGGAAGAGAAATGCCAGCATTAGAGAGGTACCGCCACACTCCTGATATGATGAAATAAGGAGGAAAGGGGAAAGCAAAAAAAAAGATGGAGGGATGGACAGAAAGGACGTTGCCCTCCTCTGAAGTGTCAGGAGCTTGTTTATTCTATTTTTCATTGTAGCTGCTGGGGCAAAGATTCCCATTTTTCCTTTATTCCCCCCCCCACCTCCAAACAAAAAAACCACCACTCTCATTTTTTATAGGTCTTGCAAACTCTCATGCCCCAGTGAAAATTACATTGTGAAACGGCAGGAATTTCAGGGTTGCCTGTGCTCTCCGCTGTCCCTCTGAGCTTTCAAACAGTCAACAGACTGTGAAGAATAAATAATAAAAAACTATTGATTATTTTGATGACTGCAAGATTCAATTAGGTATTAATTTTGCCCTCCAGTGGACCTATCAAGCAACTCAAAGGAGAGGAGGCAGGCGGTGGGGGTGGACCCAAATGCATGCAGAGTGTGGCCAGGCTCAGACAGAGGGGAAAATGTGTTTACCTCGGCGGGCAGAGGGGTGCATTGATGCGCAGTGTCCCACATTTAAGTGCTCCACAAATGAAGCCCTGATGACTAGTGACATTGTTACCGGGGATATGAGTATTGACCAGCCGGCTCCCGTTTTTAACGACAGCTTAAACTATTTCTATTGATTAACATTTTCATAGATTATCATGTGTCATATCAAAGAAGGCTGATTCCTGTGATGAGCACATTAAAAAGGCCCCTCTGGGCAGGAACCCATCGACCACCCTGATAGAATTGCGTGTGTGGGTTTGTGTAAATATGGGGTATTGATGGTTGCAGGGGTGAGACACCCTCCTTTTTCCTCTCTGGGCCCATATGTGCTGGTCACCCGTCCTTTGCCGAGACATATTTAGGTTGGACTTGATTCATAAATAGGGAAGAGGGCCATGGTCCCTGCTGCTGCTGTGTGTCTGTGTCTCGGAGCCCGAGGTGGGGTGAACACTGTCTGAGGAGCTCTCCAGTCACAAGACACAAGGGGGAAGAGACAGAGGGAGGGAAAGAGAGATTGAACGTGTGTGAGACGGAGAGAGAGAGCGGGAGGGAGGAGGTGACATTTCCTGTACTTGTCCTAGGAAGCAACCTCAGGCTTGAACCTGTGGTGGCCATTCAGATACATGCAGGGTGAGGAGGCTGCTTCTGGTTCAGTATAAAGCATGATGTACTAGCAGGTCTCTGCACTGTGGTGGCATGTTTTAGCTGCTGTTTGACTGACTTCAACCTTTGGACTTTCTGAAAACTATTTTTTCTTCTCTTTTCGTCAGGAGCTTTCTTTAGGTAAGAGCAGATTTTCATATGGCTTTTGAGGTACTTTCCGTTTAGTGTTGAAAAAAAAAGAGCTTGTATTCTGTATTTTTATTCATTGTGTTCAAGCTGTGGCTCTTCTAAGAGATACAACAATTCAATTTAAACCAATAGTGTCATTTATAAAAACATGTTTTTTTTTGTATTTTAAATGTACACATTTTCTGAACTTTTCTGAATTTATTTTCTTCCAAGATGCTCAGACAGAAGCTTCTCTAATCACGTGATGTAGTTGCTGTTTTATTCTGGGTTCTAAGTGCAGACAAATTTAAAATAATTAGGAACATCAATGACTTCATCTCTTGTTTAAATCAGGCCTTAAGTTCACGTTGCATCACGCGTTGATGCAAGATGTCACCGTTAATCACACTTTGTGTCCCCAGCTATGTGGAAATTGATATAATCGCTGGTGTATATTCTTTGCTCATATCTCCCTTTTTAGATGTAGAATTAGATTGATTTGGTTTATTTAATGGACACGCAGCCCAGGACCTCTTTGTAGACCGCTGTCAGCTTAGTGTTTGCTGGAGATGAGGCACATGTCAGGTAGTAATGAGCCCTTGGAGATGGATGTATCACCGTTTTAGGACTACAGGGTATAATGGTGAAGCCACGCGATCTGTAACAGTTCTTCACCAGGCAGCAGCCGGCAGTATCAGCGGGGTAGCACCAGCCTCAGATAAAAGAGAGAGCAGGAGAGGGAGGGAGCAGGAGAGAGAGGGAGAGTGATGAGTGAGCGATAGAGAGGAGAAGCTGGGTGTAGAGAGGGAGAGAGAGAGAGAGAGAGTGGAGACACAGAGAAGGAGCCGGTGAGGGTGAGACGCCGAAGCAGATCTAACCAGCGGTGTTTTCTCTTTTTTTTTCTCTCCTCCCTTGTTTCCCACCTGGGCTCCCAGCTCCCTCCAGGATCCGATGATTACAGGGCAGCTGAGCAAGCCGCTGCTCTCCCTGCGCGGCAACATGAGCGCGGCAGAACTCCGGGCGGATGACAAAGCGGCCACCCCAGACAGCGAGCTGAACGACGAGCCCCTGCTCCTGCCCTCCGAGGCCACGGACAGAGAGGGCACTCCCAACAAGCTTTACGGTAAGTCGGCTTCCACCTTCCGTCCGTCCCCTTCTCCTTTGCAAAAGCTGCTTGATGAGGTCTGCTTCAGGCAGAAGCGAGGGGAAAGCTGGAGGCTTCCAGTGCTGGGACAGGTGTTAGCTGCATCAGACAACAAACTAAGTTTAAGTTCAGTGAGCAAGTGAGTGTCGGGCTCTTGTAGTTAGTGTATGTGAAGTCATTTTTGTGTTTTGTGCATCATCTGTTGTTTTTAGAGGACTGTCTCTGTCAGATAAAAGTGTGTTGACTTTACAAGAGATAACCAAACTGCAGAAATGTTCTTTAATGAAATTCTGTACATATTTATTACACTGATTAAAATACCACTATTAATAAGTATCAGTGCATAAAGTTGGTTTGTCTCACTATGACTTTCCTTAAGATAAAATCTTTTTAAAAAGTTTAACTGACCTTTAAAGATACAATTTTAGGTGTCAGGATATTTTCTCAAACCCATCACCATTGCCCTGGTGATGTTTTGGATATATACACTTTTTTAAATAGAAGTGGATAAATTGTTATATCTGCTATTTTAATGCTAATAAAATTAAAAGTAAGCTATTGAGATAAATAACAACTTAATTCTCTGTGAAATTAAAGCCTCAACTTGACAGCAAATAAATGTATCATCGGCACATCACATGTAATGTTATTGTTTCCAGATTAATGTTGAGTTTTCTGTTTTTAAATATTCACTTCATTCAATTATTTTTAATCTTTTGGTTTCTTCACTTGCAAATCATCTTCAAAATTGGCCAATTTCTACATCAGCATGCCTCATTATTTTTGCACTTTATCTCATTAACTGAGTGTTCACACTCTATTTTGGTTGTGTCTATAGAGGAGTGTGTTTACTTTTCTTATCATGAGCTGCTTCAGTCATGGACTAATTGAATCACTGTGCCTACTTATGAGTCGATGAGCATAATGATATAAATTACCATTTAGCACATTTTCAAATTATTCACTGTAATGAGAAAGCTAATGTAGCCCAAAGTCTCCTGTAGTCCCTGCTTGATTTCATTAGAGAGACTTTAAAATAATTTAATTAAAAAACAATTACAAACCGAATATATATGTAGTTATATTATTAAATTGTAATGTCAAGTAACAGCAGAATTTAGGGATCAGTTGTTTTAGAAAGATGGAAGATTTTAAATGTAATATATCATTTTAATTTCAAGGAAATTACATGCTCCAATCTTTCATTTCCTCAGCAAATTACTGTAGTTTGGTTAATTTCACTCGAAGGTTTGTTAGAGGACTGTCCAGGACTGTATAAAGAAATGATGCACTTTACATATTTTCACAATTTTAACTTTTTGTCAATTTTATTAATTTTTATATTATTTTCATATGGATGCGTATTAAAAGAAATCCTTTCTTCCATGGCTTTAGATTTTAGTTTGGAATCATTTTACATTACTATTGTTTCCTCTTGTGTCTGTTTTTCCATTTCTGAAATTGAAACAGTGTGCGTGTATGTATGTGTGCGTGTGTGTACATGCATGCTTCAGTGCATTTGTGTGTGAGAGATTTTGGCATGTAATTGATTTATTGCTGGCTATGGATTTATACTGCTCACAGTGAATATTTCTCTTTTTAAAAATTATTTTAATAAGAGATGCTGATGGAATATCAGTATTTATGAATTTCTATCTGACCCTTTCAGTGCGTTTGTTTGTGTGTGCGTGTATATATGTGTATTTCCTGGGAAGTGGCAGGGAGTATAGTATAATAGTGCCAGTGAGAGAAAAAAGTGCCAATGGACTCGCTTGCCAAGCATTTGCGAACAAAATAAAAAAAGAATTTGGAGGAGGGACAGCCAAACATTACTCTCAAACCTAATCAGCGAGAGTTGAGCTGTCTTTTAAATCCTTATTTAAAGAATAACCTGAAGCTAGAGGCTTCTAAACAAGGACTGGCTCCTGCAGGATCTGTCTCAAAAGCATTGCAATTTGGTTTAATAAGCATCAAGACTCTCCCTCTTTCTTCCTCTCTGATCAGTCTCTGACGACTCCCCTGCTTCTCTATTGATTGCATCTTGCTTGTTTTTCCCTTGTGCACGTTCACTTATATACGCTTTGACTATTTATTTATATTTGAAGACATTTTACACCTTTTGATGATGATTAATAAGCAAGTAATTTATAATTTTTAAAACATATTTGTGTAACCATAAGGTAAAGTGTTTTTTCCACCTGCTGATGGCTCTTGTCATTCTGCATGTGACTGGACAGAGCTGCTCCAGTGAAAGCTGTGAATTCTTTAGGGGATGGTTTCTCTTTGCCCGGTGGCACAGCCCACAGCGGTAGGTTTGGTTTGGGATAACCGTTGCCAAATGACCTGTCAGAAGAGAGAGAGGCAGGGACCCGTGAGGAGACATGGCACGGTCGTGTCTTCTGCTGGGAGAGATAGGTAGGACGAGTGAGTGGGAGAAGGTTGTTTGAAGAAGAGGCTCTTAGCATCTTGGTACTTTTACCTGAAATTCTGACAGAATAGCCAACAAGTTATGGTGATGGTGACACCGAGTTTAGGGCGATCGTGGCGGGTTTACTGTTTTAGTTGAAGTTTGAGTAAAAGTTTAGGAGATTTTAACGCTTCTTAGTTGTATTGATGGATTATATCATCCTTTGAGTCAGGTGTATGAATCCCATCCAAAACCAATTGAGTGTGAAAGATGTGGCCTGAAGGTAGAAGCTACAGTTTCCTGAAAAGCTGACATTTTGAAAACAATAAGAATTAATGTATACTAAGATATTTAACAATTTTAATAACAAGTATACAATGATTTGATATTTTGATTATTTCAGTTAATTTAGCTCATATTTGTGTTTTGCATTAAACTTGTTGTTGCAAGAGAGATTCTTAGTTTTGCGATTGGTTTTATGAACGTGAACGACCCTGAACTGAGCCTTTAAACTAGGCCTTTGATTATTCATTTGCTTTCTTCATGTGGTTCTGTACAAAGCAGAAGCCACAATATTAAGATTTTTCCTCTTTACATGCACTGAAGTAAAAAGCAAGACCTGAAGGTTTGCGTTTGATTCCTCAGATTTCGTCTGCGTCGCCTTTTGCAAAATCTCTCAGACGGAATACTCCAATGTCATGATTGACAGACGTGCTTATCACAGAGTCACAGTTACAAGGAATGCAAATCATGTTCAGACTTAATTCCCTCCTGTAGAATTTGAGTATTACTATGTCGTTATAAAAAAAAACGTGTGCAAGTTGTTGTGCGTTGACACACAAGACGCATGAATACAGTGTGTTCATAACACAGCTGCTGGAAAGTCTTCTACTGACAACAACCTCCAGCTGAGGAGTTATAGACGTTATACAGCTGTATGGTGTCTTTATTCGGAGGGGGGGGAGGGGGGGATTCTTTGACAACAGGTGTGATAAATCTACCATAGTGTTTTATCTGGCAGTTGAAATCTATGTCTGACAATAAGTGGTACCATTAGATATGTCATATGTTGTTTGTGTTTTCATATTCAATGAACCCACAACAACTTTTTTGCAGGACTGAGGTGTAATTTAAGCTTTAGTGCCTAAACACCGTCTACGAGTTGGTGCAAGTACGGGAAGAAGTCGGGAGACAATGACAGTAGCGGTCATGTTTGTCTACAGTAAACTGTCCACCTTCTACACCCATCACATGCTTACTGCAGTGGTGAAAGGGTCGTTCTCCCTCCTAAAAGCTTGCCTGTGCAAATAGTCTTCCACTTCACCTAACAGGGGCTACAAGGCACCACAAACATCCTGCCGCCTTGTATTTATTCCAAGTAGAAGTGGACATTAGGTGGGAAAGCTGTGGTTAGTAGGGCAAGCAATTTTTTTTTCCAACGGACGAGATGGTGCTGGAAGCGTACAGTTTCTGTCTTCTCTTCTCAAGCAAATCTCCCCCTTTCAGACATCAACAGACAAGATAATAAGACACTCAGAGCACAATTCCGTATTATATTCAGCAACCAAAGGCTCATCTCTTGTCAGTTTGCATTTACTCTTCCAAGGATGTGACGCTTCTATCATCATGCTGTCAAAGAGAGCCCGGCTGGAACGACAGGAGCACTCATTTCTTACACTTACTGTCTACATGAAATGGTCTGCACTTATACGGATCCAGCCAAAATGGTGGAACATTTTCAGAAAGGTCACCTAGAGACCCCCCCTCCCCAAAATACCAAAATGAATCTTTAATTGATTCCTGGTATCGGTGGTCATTCACAAGTAGAAGTCCAACCTGAATGCACATGTGTTGAACGGCTGTAACTCACTTTCAGTTTTTTACAAGCTTATTAGGCTTGACTTAGAATGAGATCATCCATTGGATTAGTAAAATTAATTTAAGTCAACAATTCACAGACATAGGACAGTGTTTACCATGACGAGTAGTTAGACTGCTGTCATTAGAAAAGTTTCACCACAGGTACTTAATGTATAATTTAGAATTTTTTTTACAAGAAAGTCGTTTCATCAACATTTTTATATTTAATATTTGTCGTTTAAGTGGTCACAAAATAATTTTTCACAATACAGAGCACTAAAGTAAACGATATAGCTAAAAAATGAAAACTACTAGTCAACAGTGGTTTAGACAGTTTTCAAGAATAACTGGAAAACACACAAAAACTTGTTTCTCTCTCTATAGGATTCAAAGTTTAAGGGGAATTCAGCTATTTTTCTAGCTGTACCCGATGTTTAAAATGTGGGCGTGTGCATGAATGGTACTTAAAAAAGGTTTTGAATCAGCGGGAGCCGGGAAACGGGAAACGGGTGTCCACTATGTTCACCACTAAAAGGCTCAAACTGCTATCCAGCAGCTTGGTTTACATTTAACATTTACATAATCCAGTTTGACTTTGATTGACCTGGTTAAATGCTATTTATGAAAATCATATAGTGATAATTATGATTATTGCCCAGCTTTAATTTATCATATATTAACTACATAATGTATACTCAATATTATTAATATATAATGTGGGGCGGGAACAAAGCTGATGCGTTTGGTGCAGAATTCTCTATGGCACTTATTTCCACGACACACATATGCACAGGACACACAATGAGAAACGCACACACATGGCTGGAGGCATGAGTTCTTATTATTTTTGTGTAATCAGCTTAGTGAGCTGGATACATGGTGGGACCGGCTGCTTGCTGATGCAAAGAGCCTCGTAATGTTGTGCGCTGAGGTTAAGTAATAAAGTGGCGCAAACCCAGTGCTGAATTGGCCTTGCTGAGTAAATAAGTAGGGGATAAAGGAGAGTGAGGGGAAACAGGTCTGTCCGCAGGAGGTGGATCTCATTATGGGGATTTCTGCTGCCTGAAAAAACTTGAAAACCAGCTTAATGCATGCCTGTAAAGCAGGTGTAATACGCTGGCTAATGTGCCCACTGTGGCCCTGGCGACAGCAACACAAACAGAATCACCACTTGGCATGAAGGACAGGGAGGGAACATGAGGCAGACTTCTTATTTTCACCAGCAGCTTAAGGTCGTCAGGTTTCACACAAGCTTTGCTATGCAGAAATGACTTTGAGCAACAAGTTCAACTTCTATGCAGCTGACAATGTCATTCTCCCGGTTGTTTTTACATGTAGAGTTAAAAAGATTGTATTTGCCTTGGCTAGGACGTATTCCAAAGAAAAGCACATTACAAGTTGTGTAGGTAGACAGCTGTGGAGAAAATAAATTGAATTTCGAAATGCATTTACTTAAGTTATACACCTTCTTTAAGTTGGGAAATCATTTTCAAAAAAAAATGCGCATGTTGTGTAGTATCCGCTCCATAACCAATATCAATATGCCTTTCATGTAGAGCTAACAAAGAGGCATCACATCTCCTGGCACAGACACGGTTGGTGTTGTTGAGATGTAATTGAAGCTGCCGGGGTCACATTTTCGGAATAGAAATTACATTCTTGTCTTTGACTTGTGTGGCGTGAACCAGAGATGCATCCCACAGCCCTTGTGTCCTTCACAAGCCTTTATTATTTATAACACTCGCTCTTTGAGCAATGACCAGTACTAATGCATAACCTTCTGTCCTTCTGGCTGATTCGCTTCCTTTGAAACCAAAGATTGAGGCAGGAGAAGTGGGTGTATGGTGGATGAGGCAGGGGTGTGGGCGGGCGAAAGGGGGGGCTGCTAGTATAGGGCAGTGGAGATCCAGGCTATCGAGAAGTTATTATGTTTTTTTCCCTTTATATCTGAGGATGTGGAATAACACTGTGATGCTTCTTTTCTCCAGAACAGAGTTATGGGCTTCAAAGCAATACTATGTCCTGACGTCCCTCCTTCCACTATTTGTCTGCTCCACCAGAATAATGTGCTGGGAGGGGAGGAGTGGGGGAGGACAGGGTGGTGTGTCTTTTAGCTACATGATGATTTGCTTGTTTCCACCTGTACCCGCTCAGTTCTGTAAATATCAGCGCTACAGTGGCGTACAGTAACTACTACAGGACTTTCTCCAGATAAGCTCATTTCTAGGTAAAGTCCGTTTAGCTCGGGTTCAGTGGGGGTGAGATATACTCTTGCACAGCCCGTATCACCTGATGTTATCCTATAGTGATTGAGCCTGTGCTGCGGCGCTGCTGTGATCCATTGTTATTATACCTCCATGACAGAAGGAGCGGGTGAGGAGGAGGGGGGGGGACGAGGAGGTTTCGAGGGGCAAGGGGTAGAAAGTGGGACATAGACAGCATTAGTGCCGGATAGCCTGGGGGGCCCCGGCTGATGTGTCAGGCATGACATGTGGGTGTCTAGCCCCCCACGCATACACACTCACACATACACTGGAACATACACACTGTGTTCTGTGCTGCCCTCACACCCCACTGGCTCCTTCTAAATGTCCTGCAGTTGACCAGATGCAAAGTGAGATGGACAGATATTTAAAAAGGATGCTGTTTTAGTTTGAAGATGCAGATACTGTAAATTTTATAAAAATGACAGGAAATCGCGAAACACGCCCGTCACCACTTTTTTCAATTAACCAAATTGGTATAATAGTTTTCAACTAGAAATAAAAATATAAATTCACTTTTTTTAAAACGTGAAAAGCAGCAGATAGTAACATTTTAGAGGCTTTAGCTTTATTGCTGAATAAATGACCGTAGTTCTGTAAATTGGTTTTCAAAATGTTGTCTTGTAATTTTCTATTAGAGGATAATGTGGAATATGAACTTGTCCTTCTGTCTTTGCAATAGGTCTGCAAGTCATTCAAAAATTCAATATATAATATATAATTATTTCCCAAAGTCCCGGGTTTAAATTTCTCCTTTTGTGCTGAGATACATTCCAAAGTCACAATATGTTTTACTTAATCTGATTTAAAGCTGAAAAAAAGTAGTTATTCATGTTTATATTTTCTTCTATTTCAATTGTTTTCAGCTCTAATCGTAACAGCTTTATGTTTATATAGAGGCAAAGTACAGAGGTGTTCTAGAGGGAGGAGCAGGCCTTTCTTCAGCTCAGGGTTGCAGGGTGCAGACAGCAGAATCCTATTTACAGCCAATATCATTTAAGAGCAGGAACAATAGTGAACCGAGCTCCTCCTAAAAGGCTTACAGCGCTCTAAAAGTAGTCTTCATCCCGGCGTCCCCCTTCTCTGATGGCCATAAAAGGATGAAGAATAATTTGGATTATTATTTACCTCTTTCCACCCTGAGCTAATCAGGTTGACATTGCTTTGGGAATGAGGAGGATGCTCCGTAACAGATGTGCTCGTGTGCAAAGTGTCCCAAGTCCCCCGTGAGGATGCAACACAAAGCCCTTTTCTCTCCTCCTTTCCCTCCCTCCCTCCTCCTCTTCACTTCTCCACCGTCCTCTCTCCATCACACCATCTCTCCTTCTTGACCTTTGAAATGAGCATTGCCTCTTCTCACCAATTTACCTCCCTCTGGTCCCTCTTGTGCTTCTGCCGCTTCCATCTCCACTCCAGCATCAAGGGAGCGACAGGTAAGAGCTGGAGCGGAGCACTCTCATGTCAGAGAGCCTTTTGGTGAAGACCTGTGGCCACGAGTGAGAGCATAAGTGTCGGAGCACAGGGCCCTTCACTGCTTTAAGCATTTTTTTTGCATGCAGATTATCCATCCACCCATTCACCAGAACCTGTTGGGACTTACTTGTGCGGTGTGCTATTTTATGTTGTTTACATTTAAAGCCTTTCTGTGGAGACATCTATTACTCCGTGGTATCCATTTCCTCTCGGCTTGTCCTTCTTCTGTCCTTCTCTTCCTCTGCCCCTCTTAGCAATCACCTCAGAAACAGTCGGAGAAAGAACTGCTGAGGTGTAAAATCCTTTCTCTTCTGCACACTCCACGGCACCACCTTCTCTGTAATTCCTTAACTCTACAATTCCACTTTGTGCCAGAATAATGAATGACAGAGATCTTTTTCCCCTCCCTTCCCTCTGAGGTCTACACCCCCGAGCGATGAGGAATCAGGCTTAATGTCGGAGGCCCGGAGAGATGATGGTGCCCTCTTCTCCCTCTTGCCCCAGCGCTGAGCTCTTAATTAAGGAAATGACAGCTCTCCGAGCAGCAGCAGTGGCCATAATGTAGCTAATAGTGTTACAGGCGGCCACTCAAAAGTCGGTCTCTGGCGATTTTCTATCCCCACAAACACTATTGACCTATTCCTAGCAGCTTCTCCACCCCAGCCTCTACACAGAGTATTACTTCCCTGTGGGTCCAGAGGGAGCCATCTAACTAAGAGCACCTGGAGTTATTGGCAGCAGATTATGCCCTGTGTTATTGTTGAGGGCTTTGGTGGGAGTAATGAAACACGGAGCTAAATCACTGGTGATTCTGACTCCCTTGCATTCTACAAGGAGTTAAGCAAATCACTATAAACCCCACACTGTATATGATAGGCTGCGAACTGTGTGGACTTTACTCCAGGCTTCTTTAGATGGAGAAATGAAAGTGAGATCATCTGTCGCACTCCGGGTTTGCCCCTCGCAGCTCTTTCTGCAATGCCACATAAACTTTACAAGTGGTATCAGCAAAATCAATGGTCAAACAATCTGGGACAGTCGGTTGTGTATTGATGGAATTAAAGCGTCTGTATGATGTGGATTTTTTGTTTATCTGGGTCTGTTCTGTTTTGCTCCACAGCGTACACCACCCCGTCCAGCATCTACACTCTTTATCAGCCCGCACAGCACAACACAACGCAGAAACTGTTATGAAAATAATATTGTTTAGCATGGTTTTGCACTGCAATTACCACAACTGTGATAAATCCACTCAGAATGAAGAATAAGAATATAATGAACTCATACTCTTCACGTTAGTTAAACATGAAATTATTTTATAATGGATTACATTTCAGCGGCAAAATGATTGACAACATCTCAATAGCAAACACATGCACTCAGCCAGACATTTTCAAAAGGACCATTATGAAAATGGGAGTTGGCTGTTCATTCTGAAACGGCTGAATCGTTGCCAGGCCTCTCTCGCACATCTGACAACTTACATAATGCATTTCCACTAAAATAGCTTAAGTGTTAAAGCTTCTTTTATGGGCAAAAATTGATTCATAAATGCATTGAGTCGAAAGCTAACATGAACACAAAGCTTTCAATAACACCCATTTTGTTCAGACTGTCAATGTAAGAAGCGGTTGCATTAGACAAGGTGGCATGCTGATTGCTTTGAAATCCAGGCTAATTGTTTTGTGGTGCAGTCCTTGGGGCACCCTGCATTAAGACAGGCAGAATGAAGTCAAATAAATATAGCTCTTTGCCCCCCCTCGATAAACACACACACACACACACACACACACACAAAGCGCAGAGAGGCCCTCTCAGCCTTGTGTGGCATTGAAAGTCGCTCTCCAGTGGCCACTTTGTTGATCAATGAAAGAGAATTTATATAGTGGTGGATATTGGCAATATTTCCGTGACATAAGTCACTTTGAATTGCACCCTGTGCCCTGTGATACATATGATTACTTCACTTACATTGACAATTATTTCCACTGTCAGTATTCATGTCGCTGTCAGCCGGAGTTGGACTCGAGACGTGATTCATTTAATTAAACTGATCATCTTTCTTTAAGTCAGGGCCGTGGAAAACAAACTAAATGTGAGTGCGTTTTAAGGTTAAAGAGCGGTTTTGTTATTTTCCGAGTGGATTTGTGATTTCAGGACACAGGTGTTGTAAGAGAAGCAATTCAATTGCTCAGAAATTCAAAAAAATGAGATAAAGCCCGAACGTCCTTGATAAATGTAAAGCTATGTTGAATGTGCGTCGCCTCTTCTTTTATCCATTTGGCCCCTGCTTTCATCTCTCCTCACATCAATACGTCTTTTCACTCCATTTTATTCATGGTGTGACCTGCGTATAATCACAGCATCAAAGGGGTTTCTTCTTACTAAAGGTCCGATCGAGATATTTTATTTACCCCCCCTGTGTAGGTGCTAATATTCATCTTTATATCCACTTAAGAGTCATTCACATTAGATAGGTAGATTTTCAGAGAAAGGGAAAGCAAAACATGTACAAAGACTCAAGTAATAAAAAAAGAATTGAAGATTCACTCCCTGGGCATTTCCCCTGTCAGCCATTTAATTTAGTTAAAGAAATTACACAAATCCTTTGGGTGAAGATGTGCATGTGTATTTATTTATCATTGATTTTTTCCCCCTGCGATAAACGTGTTAACGTTACAGATATTTGCAAGGGGGATGAAGCTTTCTAAGTTATTGTGAAATGCTGCAATAAAAAGCATCAAGGAATCGTTATTCAGTAAGTCTCCCCACACAGTGTTGATCAGATCAAATACATTATTCACGACCAATATCTTAACTACAGTCATGAGCCACACTGTTTGAAGCTGTGGAGTCTTACACTGTAGTTCAGAATCTTAAATTAGCTAATTGGCTTTGTCATGATGATAATTGGATAATCCACTGTCATAAAAAGTCGATCAGTAGCACTTCTGCCTTTATAATTATTATCAGAGTGTTGCAGCTGCATTCATTTGAGATGGTTGAAAAGTTTTTGGATGCTACAACTAAAAATCTGGAGGAGAGATAATAATTCGATAAAGAATAAATGAGAATTATCTGATTAGAGACAATGCCTCTAACGAAATCCGGTAAAATAATGTGTGACCTCATAAATAAATGTGAAATTACACAGTAGATTATAATGCTTTTGTACTTTATCTGTAGCTTTATATATCGACTCAGCCTCTGTGTCCTCCCTGTATGTTCAGCTTGATCTTAATCCCACAAACCGAGTGCACAGGGTGGGGCTGTGCACTGCGTGATCCATAATGGGTGAAATAATTGGTGAAAAGAGACTGGCTTGTCAAAACATTCATTGCGTTGCGCGGCTGATAAGCGAGAGGATGTGGACCTTCATCGAGAAGCAGGGCCAGCCAGCCAGAGGTAGAAACCAGCTAGAAAAGCAGGCTCCCCCTTGGGCTTTCACATCAACCATCAAATGCTTGAGGTTCATTTGTTAGGTCATGCCATTCACCAATTATTTGGATTTTATGTAAAGATGAAGTGATTTTACTTGGCGGAGGCAAGTTTAAAATGTAATGCATAAATATAGTTGACAGGCAATGAGATCTTGCTGGCGAGCGCTACTCAATGGTGCGTTTTGTATGAAGCCTTCATAAAAGGGATAGAAATCCACTGCCTGCCTTGTATGTTTAACAAAAACGAAAGGGAAAAAAAGATTTCTATTCCTGATTTAAAAGCTGTGATATTCCATTTAAGAAAATTGATCTCCTAGTTGAAAAGTGATTATATCTTTTACATTTATTGCTAACATTGTGCAGTTATTGAGGTTGTGGCCTTTAAACACATTTTAAACACATTCTCTTCAAAATCCTCTTTATTCAAGGTAAAAGCTGTTTCATGAAGGAGACAGTACATTTAAAAAGATGTTTATTTAGCTTTTTGTGAGAGGTTTGTATCACACATAAAAATCAGCCTTGTGCTCATTCCATTAGAGATCTGGCCCCTCACCTTTTTGTAAAATGATCACATTTATGTTTTTGAAATAAGTATATTTTACTGTCTATTACCTGTAAATTGGCTGAGTGACTTAAATTTGACTTTGATTCATCTCTAGTTGAACCAGGTGTTTAAAGCCTAAATAGAAGCATTGAAGAAGTGTTTGGAAGGGAACAGGAAAAAAGGTTTATTCACCACATTTTCTGCATTTCCTCAGCTCTATGATGAATCTGTATATTTACTCAAGCTGACACAGTGATTCAGCAAATTTTAATATTAATGAAAATAATTAAACTTCTAAAGCTTCTGAAACTTGGTTTCAAATCTGTTGATTTATTTGGGACTAAATAACATTTTAAAAACTAACTCATTGATCCAGTTCACTTCAATACGACTGTGTGGATGGTGTTTGTCCAGATTTAGTTCAAATGGCTTTGCAACACAAGCGATCCACCAACTGATCTGATTGGGTCATGGAGTTGCATTGCATGTCATTTGCTCTTGTAGCCAGTCCGGGCGCGGGTGCATGTTAGTGCACGTGACTCATCTTTTCATCACAGTGCAGTTAAACCAGAAACAGGTGCTAGCCAAGCTAACTAGCAGAAGGGCGCCAAGGTTGCAAGAGTGAGCGCAGCCACGAAATACGATTAAAAGGAACACAAACTGCGATTGAGTTTACGTTAGATCCATTTTACATCTTCTGAAACATTGTTTCAACCCTTTTAATTGAATTCATAGAAATAGATGCAACTTTCCTTTGTGTCAATTTGTTATTTAGAGAAAAGGGTAAATAATTCTATTTAAAATTTAAGCTATGAAAAGCTCCAGCTTTTTTAGATGGATTGATGTGAATATTTTCACAAGACTATTGTTCAGGTTTAAGCTTTCATACATTTTTGCTTTACTAAGATTAATTTGTTCTACCTACAAATAAGTAGAAAAGAACAGTTCCTCTTTTAAAAAATCCTTTGTCTATTTTAGTGCTTTATTTTTTATCTTTTGCAAAGTGATTTGGGTTAGGACATCCTTGACTAATTTCCTTTTTTGACTATTCTTGCTGCAAGATTGACAAGTCAACATTGAGACACCATGCCCCCCCGCCGATATCATCAGGGTCAAAGGGTGAGGGTCAAAACAGGCTCTCAGACCTTTTAGAGCAGCCCGGACTCGGTGCACTGCCGAGAGATTTGGTTCGATGATATCCAAGCGTTGGTGTCCTTTATTTTCCCTGCAGCCATCAGCAAGCTTATTATCATGTCCCTGTCTGCTTTGCTCCACTCTGCCCTCATAGCAAACAGGTCTAATTGTGTCTCGTAGCTGCGGGCTCAGAACAGAGGGGGGGTAGGAGTGGGTTTAGATGAGTGATACTCAGTGATGTAAATGGCTGAATAATATGGCCCCAGCGATTGTGGTGGAGCTCTGTCTCTCAGCAGTAATCTAAGCCATCGGGGACACGCCAGTATGCATCATCTCCCATCAATGAGCCTCTCCACTGGTTGGTAATTTGTTCAGTTCTGCAGCGGTTATTGATAAAACACTTAAATACAAATTCCCCTCCTTTCCCAACTGCCCCCTCTCAACCGCGTACAGCACTTTATTGTAATATCACAGCACGGACGGTGTTTGCTGTGTTTATTTACTTATCCTGGCTGTGTTGATATAAGGTCTAATCTGTTTCTTCTCCTTCTCTTTCTGCTTTTCTTCGTGGATCTCTGTCGCTCTCCTTTAGGAGCTCGTGACGGCTCGGTCCACTCCGATGCTAGCAGCAGTCCGTCAGAGCAGAGTCAGCTGGGCCAGTCTCATCTAGGATACCCAATGGGTCCACAGGTGAGGGAGAAGATGAACTGAACCCCGAACTTTACACACTATACTGCATGACCACTGCTAATGTTTCATTAAGAGAAAGAAACACATGGTTGACAATTGCCCAACTCATCCAGAAATCAACGTTTGCACGAATAGTCATACTTTTAAGTATTTACTCAAGTACTCTTGTAAAAGTAAAGTTACCGACCATTGCAGATGTAGGGAGAATATTTGATGAAAAGATAATTTGCCTTAATAAGATGATAAGTAATTCTTAAGGCGTTTTTAAGAAGTAGCATCAAATATTCAACTAAACAAATCAGGCATCTACTCTAAAAAGGTAAGACTGCCCCAATTGATGTTTTATTTTCTTTACGAAATTACCATTAATGAAGAAGAGCGGGAATATGTGTTAGGCAACTGGTTCTAGGTTTTGTTCTTTAAGGTTAAAAAAAAACATGCCCTCGTGTCTCAACCTTTTGAAATAGTATTCTCACCCCTGACAATGGAAATTAATGTCTTCACGAGCGATACAACTCTTTCTCTCATACGATGATCTTTGCTGAACTTGATACATGAAAAAAAGCTCATGCGCAGTATTGTGCAGTCAGAGTAATACAAAAGATTGAAGATCAACTCAGATCTCCTAATCGTGGTACGTTTAGTCTGAAAGAGAGATTTTGGTGTTTGCATGAATTTAAATAATAAACTCCCTGTGTCACTCTGCTTCAAATCAAATAACTTCTGTATATTGAACCACAGTGAGTGAAACATAACATGTGACACCTTCACTAAAGGCTACTGCCACAATCCTTTGCAGCTAAAAAGTGAAATTCATTCAACATCATCTTCAGATGTAATTGAGTTGTGGCCCTAATGAGACGACAATGCCGGCCTTGTCATAACAAGTGGAGGAGCAAAGAGCCCGAGCCTGCAGCTCTGTTAATAGCCCAATCAGGCATTGTCCTATCTGATTGGATTTATTGGCCTGGTGGCTCGCCGATGTTTAATGAACATCTATCTCATTAGTGCTGCTCAATGTCAGCTCTCAACACACACTCACACGCACGCACGCACATACATACATGCACGCACACACACACACACACACACACAGTGTCAGGTTCCCTCCATCCTCTTTAATAAGGCCATTCGCCCTGCACATAGTGTTACTCAACGACAGTCAATCCTCATCTGGATAAACGACAGAGGAAACATGAGAGGGAAGCTCTTCACTTCTATTGGGTCGGTTTGCAGTGTGAGAAATCCCCGGTGAAAGAGTCAATCTGCTGCAAGTGGAGATAAAGAATGAGATGAATTAAAAGCACTTCTCTGATTACATACACCCTGGCTTGTCAAAGCCACTGTTTTGGTAACAGATAAGAAATAAAAACAGAGGGGAAAGCATCCAGCGCAGGCAACAGTCGGAGTCTGAGCCTCAGCAGGCGGCTCTCAACAGTCACCATCTAATATATTAATGCTGTCAGTACAGTCTCTGTGAAGCTAACACTTTTCAGAAACAAAGGCGCTCCGCATGCCATACCCAATTCTCTTGTTCCAGGATCAATATGTTTTGATAGATTCTCGCTCCGGAGCCGGATATTGTTCGAACAACCATTATCCAATGGTAGTTTACCCAACATGAATCCACCTTCCTTCTGTTTCCCACTTGCAGTTAGGATGACAAAAGTCTGCTATCTGGGTGATTATGGGCAATTTCTCAGTGCCAGAGCTGCCAAGCAGATAGAATATCCTATTCTCCCCTGATGGGCAGAGAGGCTGGGTACCACATCCAGTCCTGAATGGGGCCGTTTCCCATCCAGAGCCCAACACACACCCAGTGTTTTGTGTCTGTGTGGCCCCTAGGAGACCACTTCTCAACACTCAGCTGTCAGGGCTGCCAAGCACTGTACAGCAGCTTTCCAACAGCACCTATGGAGAGGAGGAGTGAGAGCATCAGGCGAAAAGGCAGAAGGGGAACAGCTTGTAAAATCTAGATGAGTGATGCTGGCGATTCTTGGAGTGAACGTTGGTTGTGTGGCTGGAGAGTTGAGTTAATTATGTTCACGCTAAATTTATTCTAATCTCTGATTTTGATATCTGCTTGTACCGTGTTTTCTCCTCAGATGGAGATTATAATCACTCTAAAACTGGCACAACAAAAAGCCTAAAGACCCAGAGCTTGGGCGTGCTTTTAAATAAAAATCTCCAAAAGGGCTTTCTCTTGGCAGCAGCTGCCTGCTTCTCCAAAGCTGCCTGTAATGATAAATAAATCAGGCCTACATCTGATAATTGTGGAATTGTCTTCTTAATGTTATTCCCTTCTATGTGAGACAGTCTTCGCTGTCAAGCTTGGCAATCTCATTTTGTTTGGCTCAGAGATGAAATGTTCAAAGAGTGTCTTTGATTATGTGCTGTTTCGATTCAAGATCAAATTTTGTTTAAAACACAAGATTAAACATTTGACACTTGTAGCCAACAAACGCGTCGCTTTTGTTATTGTCCTTTGAGGATTCTTTGAGCCGCCAAATTATTAATTCATTTTTTTAAAAATTAATGCCAAATGTCCTTTTGAATGCTCTCAGAAGCTTCAGATATTGTCATTGGTTATGCACTGTTGTCGTGTATCAAAGCAAATGTTGAGAGTGACGAATTCTATACAATGTGTGTGATTGCTCCTGCCATCAACAGTCAACTCTCTGTGCTTCCTTTATTCCTTTAACAGCTGAGAAGCACAAACAGGTATTCAGTCGTTTTTCAGTGCAGATATTTCTCCCTGAGATCTCTCCGTGCTTCGTGGCTTTAAACCCATGTGACCTCGTACCTCTTAAACTGTGATCACATGTGTGTCGGAGTGGGTGCAGGCGTTCTGCACCATGCAGGGTTATCACAGTGACACGCCTGTCACCTAGGAGCACCAGGCTCGGGAATATGGTGGGCTCTTCGCACCAGTCAGCCTGCTCTGCACCCTGTGCAGAACTGCAGACACACCATGCAAAACAGAAGCAGATAGCTGACAATTGGAGTTAAAGGCTTGTGAACTTAAGTCACTGTGTAGGAGTCAAAGCAGCACTTGCCTTGCAACGTGTAAAGGCTGCTTTACTGTGGACACAACACACACTGAAAATTTAGTTTTATTGGTTTTATTCCAAACAATTCAATTCGACATTTAAAGAGTAATTTTGTCCGATTTTGCAGCATCTTCTCTCGTGTAGCACCTGTGTAAATTCTCTTTGACATGCTCCAATGCAGACATAATTTGAGAAATGTTTCATGTGAATAAATTAAATTTAAGATGTCGCTCCCTGTGTATTCATGGAGATTTCAGCCATGGTACAAAGCACACTCCTGGCTCAAATCTCTCAATGAAATATGTGCTTGTGTATTTCCAAACTCACATCCTTAGAAAATGCATTTGAAGAGATCTACTGTGAAAAATATCTCAGAGCGATACTTCGCACCCATGAAGGAAGAGATAACATAGTTTTTCCTCCATGGGTGTGACTTCACCGATTCCACTTTAACTAATATGAACGAATGGTTACATGAAGAGATGATAGTGATGTGTTACATCCCTCATCAAACGAGTAAAGCACTGGCAGTTTTTTAATGCTACTGTGTATTTCAGGCACATTTCTGCGGGAAATGTTCAGCGAGATGAAACATGAATCGCTCTGCATGTCTGTGAAAGTAAAGTTCTCCCCTCTTTCACAAAGATTGGATTTGATCTCCGTCAGTGTGTTTTCACTCTCAGACTGTGACACAGCACGGAATACATCTGCAAACCACATTCAAACACTTATCAGACATATATTCAAGCTGGTGACATGTGCTTCACTTAAATTAGTGTATATTCGCCGAAGAAAAAAGGGTTGGCAGCACACACGTACGACCAGGCAGTAATTCAACAATAATGTTTATCGTTAAATGATTGTATGCAAACAGAGGAAAATATGTAAATTTAACCTGCAAAATGACCTGAAATAAAAAATCGTATCATGAATTATGGATACCTTTAATTTATTTAAGATTAAAAAGTGACTGTTGGGTTGTGTGTTCAAAAGGGAACATCTCTACGCAATGGTAGAGAATTGATTTTTATTAGATTTGCTTTTAGTTAGTAAAGCAAATGTAAGTACAGCAAATATAACACAGCCACAAAAATGTCCAGGATGATACAATTGAATCCAAAAGATAAAGACTTGTTTGCTCGACTGGTGTAAAATAACATGTCTGATGATATTCTGATGATAGTGTATTTAAAAAAGAAAAACTCCTGTGATACTAAGGATGTTACTCTGCATGTGTGTTTGTCCCATAGTCTCTCCTGGTGGCACAGCAGCTGGCCAACGCAGTAGGTGGCGTGATGTCCGGGGCAGCGCAGGGCATGAACCAGCCCATCCTCATCCCCTTCAACGCAGGTGGACACCTGGGCGGGCAGCAGGGCCTGGTCCTCTCCCTGCCCACCGCCAACATCCAGAGCCTGGTGGCTGCTGCTGCTGCAGGGGGCATCATGACGCTCCCGCTCCAGAACCTGCAAGGTAAGCATGAGGGAACAGATGACACTCAGCAACAGGAACAAATCACTAAAAAGAAGTATTATGGGTCACTTAGCATACACACATGATGTACTCAAAACAGAGGAGGGAGCAAGGGGAGCAACCCCTTCATGTTGAAGACACGTTGATGCTAATAGTTGCATGACACACACATGAAAGTAAAACATTCATTCTTATGTCAAGTGAGCACAGCAGCAGATATTTTGAAATTACAGTCACATGTTGCAACCATTTCTGGTTATTGCATGACTGTCATGTTTGATTTGGGCCCAAACGATAGAATCCACACACACTACGCCAGTGAGTTTACTTAGTATGTTTCATCACAGACTCAAGTGTACAATTTGATATGTAGCGTAAACTGATGTTTCCTTGTCTTTAACATGATAATACATTGAACCAGCACTATTATCAATAACAAATATTGAGAGTTTGTTCCACTTCCACTGTGTGACATGGAACAGATTTTAGTTTTCTCTGTAGTAAAAATGATTTACAAAGCTTCTCTGCAGGTCAGAATCCTTCAGGGGATTGTATCCCAAAAAGCTGCTATCCTCAACTTGCCCAGAGGAACAACCGTATTAATTACAGGTCAATGTTTTGCAGTGCAGCGCAAAAGCACTTTATGCCTCTTTTCTGTGCTTAAGAGTGCACTGTACTTTACTTTTTTATCTCTTTTCCACCTCATCTGTCCATTCACATGGCTGTGCTTATCCTTGCCTTTTAAACTTTAATGCCCAAGTGTTCTCTTTTGATCATAGTTGTAAATGGTTTTCATTTTAATGTTTAAAACATTGTCTCTTGTATACCATTAGATTGAGGGACGGATGGGGAAACAGTCAGTCATAAATCTTGGATGAGAGCTCCACACTAATGTAAAAAGATGCCAGGCTACATGTAAAGCAGTGTGTTTTGAGGATAGAGATTACAATAATGACAGTGCAGCACAAAGTGCAGGGAAGGCTCCCTTCATGTGCGGAAATGGATAGACAGATGCCCTAAGTGAGGAAATGTGGAGGTAGAAGCCTAATGGACACAAACATGCATAAATAACAGCAGCCATCGCTGTGGGCAGAGCTTTTAATAAACCGGCATCTATCCAGCGAGCCCTTCAATGTATCCGTCAGTCGTGGACGATAATGGGCCCAGCAGGCCCGTCTCACTCACACTTCAACAGATCTTCCTCCTGGTGCATGAGGGACAACCCAGAGGCTTCAGTGATCTGATGAACTGATCGACAAACACATTGTCAGGGTGTCAGAATGCCAAAACAAACACCTCTCAGTCATTCTTATTGTCCAGTGCCAAACAAACCAACACACAATCCGGAATCCAATGTCCTGATAAAAAAATCCCCATCCATGAGAGATGCTGAAAAAAAACTGTTGTGGAGAAATGCCTCTGTGGCAGATCTTTTTTTAAGAGTGTGGACTGACAGACTGCCTGTTCGCACGTCCTCTTATCTGAAGGGGATGCATTGAAGGGACCTCCATGGAGAGAAAGTGACACAAGTCACGAGTGAAGCTAAATGTCTTGACTGTGTCCGGGCCCCTCTGGCCACACAGCGCTCCTCCACTCTCCCCTGTCTGAGTTCATCACAGCTCCTCTGAATGAGGCCTGCTGGCACAGCACCTCTGTCAGACAACTGCAGCTCTGGCCTCTGCCCCCGCGTCTCACCCCTCCCAGCTCCTCCGGGTCCCCGGGTCTGATTAATCACACATATAATCCAGTGCCGCGCTGTCGCCGGGGAGCAGTCGGCTCATTTCACGACCTCAGGAACAAGTGTGTTTTACAGCACTCACGCTGCTAGCTTATTAGCGTCAGATCAGACACAAGACAACTGTGAGGCTCAGTAATGAGACTCCAGGAGGAGCCCAGGCGATGGCTCTATTTAAATGTAATGAGGCGGCTAACGACCAACTAATCAGGCTGTTTGTCTTGGGGAATGGATGGTTCAGGGAGGAACTGTGTACTTTTCATGCTGGTGGTCACATATTCCTTAGACTTTAAGCCTTTGCTAAATGTTGTATATTAGTTAGTTATGTAAGGGAAATGAAATGACAACAGCATCTTTGATCACATGTTCTGAGATCTGTAAAAGTGCATTTTGAGAGAAGGGAACCGGCTGCACTGTTGTGAGTTTGAAGAAGGCAGCTCTCTCAGACTGTGATGAATAACTATCACTGTAATGGGGCTGTGCTATACAGTCGGGGCGGTTGCTTAAATAAAACTGAGCAGCATCTTGTGGCAGACTCAGTAAACACAGGCACCAGTGTAACTGGCTATTTGTCAGAATGATTTATGCCCGCAAACATGCAGTAAAAACAAATTCCCAATGAAACTAAACAAGGGGGAAAGTTATCTTTTGTGACAGAGTGCACACAATTCTAGCTGACTTCACAGAGGCAAAACTAGGTTGGGTCATGCTAGAGGTCTATTTGTGTGACAGCTCATATGAATACAAAAATCACACATGATTTTCACAGTAACACTAGTATGTGTGACTGATGAGGACAAAACAACTACAGATATATTGTTACTTGCGGCTGCATTTTTAATAGGTTTTCATTTCACATGATTGTATAAGCAGCGTAGCATGATTACCATACTTGTAAAAGCAGCTGTAACAAAGCACTGTACATGTAATGCTTATTGGGAGGAAGCAGAACAAAGTCTTGTCTGTCTACTCCTCTTCTCTGCGACTCACTCAAAGGTAATGCAAGAAGCTAGTTTACTGCATCTCTTTCATATTAATAAGCATATCCCATCTTATTTGCTCTCAGCAGAAGCCCTGGCAGCGCATCACATCAGAGAGTTGAGCTCTAATGGTGAGGTGAGAGCATTGTTCCTCTGTACTCGTCCGCGGGAAACACAAAACAGCACTCAGGCTTCCCCGATAAAGGTCGGCATCCCACTCACCTGCGGTAATGAGACCCGGTGTCAGTGCCAATCAAAGGCATGTCTGTTGTTCTGATGAAGATGCTCAGCGGTGTCGTTTCGCAGGTTTGCGCTTGTTGGTGTGATACAAATTAGGGAAATCACTCTGCTCATTACACCACCAAAGGGCGGGCTCCTGGGGGGAAGAGCCAAATGTTTCCACACTAGTTAAACACATCAGGCTGCATCTCTTCTGCCTCGGCTGACTGCTGCTCCTTTAAGAGGTTAGATCACCGGGGCCGAGCCACTGACTTAACCTCTGTCTGCAGTGGGAGAGCTCCTCCGTCCCTTTACCCTTTATGTTGTTGAGGCTTGTTTGAGCCGCTCTATTCGCTCATTGTGTGTATTTGTTGAATCGTTTTGGGATAAGACAAGCGATGGACTATTGTTTGTGAGTGCATTAAAAGAACCCAGTGTAAGAAATCTCCTCACATCAACATCTGCCGTCTTAACACAATAGAGGTTCGGCCCCATCCCTTCTCCCTCATCGCTGTTTAATCTGAAGTGCTGGCGAGAGCCCTACGTATTCCACGTCGCCCTTTAATGATTTAACTTTGCCGTGGTTGTACGATGACTCGCAGGGGAGAGAGCCGCATTAAATAAATAACAGTGATAAAATGTAGACCTCATACATTTCAAAGCTAATGCAACTAGCGCTGCAGTAGGAGCAGCTGCACACAGTCCTGGAGCGGTAATTTGATTGATTTGTTGTGACAGCAGCCAAATAATTGAGAGTGAGAGGTGCTGCTGGAGATGAAGCGCCAGGCTGAGGCAGGTTCGCCAGGCAGTCCCAGCAGATATGGCACCCGGGTTCTCATCTCTTGCCATTGATATCTGCCAGTGGTTTATTGTTTGTCTTCAATAAGCAGCTTGGAAACGTGGAGTGTGGGGGGTGTGTGTGTGTGTGTGTGGGCTGGGGGTTAGTGCCTTTGTGACAGTTTGGCGACGGAAATAAGAGAAAAATCACCAATCAAAATGTACAGAGGAGCGACGAGAGGGTAACAATCAAACACACATATTTAAAGTCAGGCTGACGCGCAGGTTTACTGTACACACACTCCCATGAGACCCATGATTTAGACTCTGATGTCTTTTTTGAAGCTGGGATGTGTGTACATTTTACCCCCTGGTGCTTCTCACTTGTTGCAGACATGCTAATGATTTGTTCTGTGTTCAAGTTACATATATTTCATAATTGCACAAAACTACGAGTGATGCACAGTGCCCTGGATTATATGTTTTTTTTTAAATACATGTGTCCCAAGACTTCTTATGTTGTCTGCCTGCTAGCGCTGTTTGTCGTAACCTGCTGGCTTTTGACTCATGTTTTGTTTCTGTGTATGGTGGCGGTGTCTCTCCGGCTCAGCCATACCACAGGACAGCACGCAGCCAGAGCCTGAAATAGAACGACAGAAAAGAAAAGGAAAAAAGAAAGAAGGGTGGTGGGGGGGGTGGGGGGGGGGTCTTTATGCTGGTGTGGTGGAGGAGGACAATAATATTGTTAATCAGATGTGGCTGTGTCTGCTCCTCCACAGCAAACCCTGACATCTGCCCTCTCTGGTAAACACTAAGGTCTATCCACACATTACACACTCTGTCTATCTGCAATGTGTATGAAGAGTGTAATGCATTTACTTAAATAGATATTGTTGGAGTGTAATATAGGAGAGGCATCATTTTCTGAATTTGTTTGCATTCCAATATGGCACGTTCCATAATTAGCTTCCAGTTCTGTGACTAATTAGAAACTAAATTATTTATTTTGAATCCAACTGTTTCTTTATTCCCTCAGCGCCTGAGCTACAACAGATTTACATCCACTAAATTGAATTAAGATGTTAAAGGTAAAACATGCGTATTATTGTGTCTGTTCAACCAAATTTGAGGTTATCATTGAAAATATAACAAACTATATGGCACTCAGGGAGCACGAACCTCCTCCAAAGGCCCAAATAACCTCCTTATGAAACCATATTTAAATTCACTACAATCTGGATTTTCTATTTTAATCTTCACCAAATTTGCAAATATTAGGGCCCTAAACCAATTAAATCCTAAATCCTTCCACCTGGTTTAGTGGGAATCGGTCAAGTAATTTTTACATAATCTTACTAACTTACTGACAAACAAAATAAAACACAAACTCCTTGGTGCAGGTAATTCTGTGGGTGTATTTTTAAGCAAACCTCAAACTAAACATGGATATCCTGGGAAACATATTTGGTATTTAAGATAATTGCATATATTGATTAAGTATCACCATAAATTATTTACAATCAATAGAGTTCATCTTTTCATTATCACATATCAACCTTTTGTCCCTTTTAAATAGAGCAGTCCACCATGAGTAAATGAGGCAGTATTGAGTGTGATATGAATTACAGTACATAGCAGTGTATTGTTTTCATGTTATTTCAACACTTGTAAAATGCTTCCAGTAAATGCCTTGACCACTTGGCCCCCGGAGTTGTTTTGTAGAAATTACATCTCACTTTTTTATTTTTTCCTTCCCCTTTTCGGCCAGACCGCTTCCGAAGAGATTTGCTAAAGGTCTGCTGCCATACTGCTGAGGTGCAATTCAGGAGCTTTCAGCAACAATCTGTAGTCAAGCATTTTAAATGAAAATTGATTTGTGATTTACATGGTCAGTGAGGGGAAAATGAACTTATGAAATGTTGTAAATGAAATATTAGACAAGGTGCAGTGGGAGTGAGCAGACAGAGATGGTAATCTTGTGGAACTGGAATTCCCGCCTGGCAGAACTGGGTGACATTTTACATTTATCTGTGTTCTGCATGAGTTGTAATGTTAATGGTAATTTTATGGGACTGAACTGGAATGAAAATGGTGTTATCACCGATTGCTTCAAATGCGGAATTGTGTAAAGTAGCACAGCTGCATCCTTTATTTCCTATTTCCAAGTAATGTGAGTTATTGCGTGATCTGTCGTCTGAGGATGAATGTGTGTAAGCAGCCGGTTTTTTATCGGTGCGTTCTAGACAGAAGGTTTTATATCACGTACATTTACCACACGATGAAATACACACAGTGCTGTGTTTGGATATTAGTGAAAATGCCACAGTTGTTTGTGAATGGGTCTAAGGTAGAAGGTAGGTACTTGAAACGAAGTACATATAGTGTATTTGCAATTTAAACTTAAAACTACTATAGGCTATGTGTGTTTATCCTCAATTGCAGTAGAGCGTTCTAAAAGATTTTAATGTAAACTAACACTTTATCAATGTGAATCTATCATAGACTTAATAATACAAGCAAATCAATGTAGCATTACTCTTCGATCAATTCTACTTACACTCAGCCAGATGTTCTAATTTTGATCAATACCTTGTGCAGTGAACGTTTCCTATTCCCACTCTGGCCATGCATGACGTGTATGGATTTTCATAGAGCGAGCATGTTTGAAAGAGAAAAGAACCAAAGAAGTGAGGAGAAACAAACAAAGTGGTTGTGCAGCAGAATCAGCCGCAGCAGAGAGGCTGTGGGATTCAACTTGGATCACACAGAGGTCATTTTTAAACATAACTCTCCAGTTCCCTGTGTGTGAAACCAAAGAGTCTGTGGTGACACTTGTCAGCAGATGGTGTGGAACAAAACCCCACACCGGTGAGGATGTCTTAGCCGCTGCTAAAAGCTATCTGTGGTTACTAATTGCTGACCAGGGCCTAATTACCCTAATTAATGGCCGTGGTATCTGGGGGCCAGATTTGTCGAGGCTTTTATCAGTATCAGTGCAGCTTAAGAGGTCCCGCAGGAGGCCTGTGGAGTGTGTAGGCCCCATGGGTGTTATTTCTGGACTAACTGCAGACACATCACAGATGGATCCTGTGGCATCAGTACAGGATGGCATGTTTGAAGAGAGCTATCAGTTACTCACACATCATAGGAAAACCTCACTGAGTACATGCCATGAAAAATGCTCTTTTCTTGCTTTTCTTTTTGCACATATTCTCTACTTCTCTCTCCTATACACACGAGTCCTTCGCCGGAATTTCACCGCCGTGATTCACGATGACAAAGTCGACTTTGTCACCTTTATTCCACAGACTGCGGGGGGGTTTTGTTCAGTGAGCTCTCACTGTGAAATTAGCCCTGGTACTTTCCTTTTTCCAGCTGCAGTGAAATGGTTAAAAGACACAGATCAGCCAGTATGAAAATAGAACTGATTCAACAAAATCTGCTGCCTCCCTTTGCTTGCTCCTCAACCATCCAGCAAAAAATAAATAAAAAAAACATCCCCCAATACCCAGTCCTCCCCCCCGCTTTATCCTCATCCCTCCACTCTCCCATCCTCACCCCCTCCCCCAGCCCCGTCAGGCACCATGTCCGCATCTGAGGAAGGCTTGTAAGTTTCGAGTGCATACATTTCTTTTGATGATATATTGTCCCGGTGCGGAATTTCATTTACTTCCGCTGCCCTTTGCTGAACCTGTTGCTAGTCAGTGAGCACGATAAGCGTATAAGTAGCATGCCACTTCATTCATCATACATCGTTCTGGCCTCTCAAATATCTCATATGCGATTCAGGAAGAAAACTACTAAACCGGCACAAAGGATCCCACCAGGATCAGCCGAGGTACCATTAGACACTGTGTACAAAACACAACGCAATTGGTATGTGTTATCATAAAAAAAACACATTTTCAGTGCATCTACAAAACATTAGGCTTCATTTCGTGGCGTACACGTTGTTTATGTAGGGTAGGGGGGACCGGGGGTGGACGGGGGGTTATATCTCAAGTGCAGTGCTCGTGTTGTACATAATTCCATTCACATTGCATTTGGAATGCATGCATTCTGAAATCTGTTTTTTCCCTCAATCACAGTGGCTGCCCTGTGTTGTATTAAACAGCATTAATAATCACAAGAGGCTCAGTGTCACTCAGAAGTCTCCACATCACTAAGGCAGACAGTGTTGTGCTGCTGGGCATGTTGTGCTGTGTGAAAGTGCTTACACGCTCCCTCAGACAACCAAAGGGAATAATTAAAGACAGAAGATGGAGGCAGAAGAATGGAAAGCAAATCCCATTGTTTGGGGTTATTTCATCCCACTGAATTTCTTTTTCTCACTTTCTTTCGCTCTTTTTCTCACATTCCCCCCAAATGCACTGTGGGTATGTGGCACGCTATCAAAAGCATGTGTAAGCGAAGCAGCGTAGAACAAAAGCCCTATGATGTCCTCCTCATACCCACATTGCCTTTTGATTATTCTACAATCATTTCATATCTGTGTACAAGTTGGAGAGGAAGGGAAGGCTTAATAACCTAATAATATACGATACTGTAGCTGCTCAGAAACCACAAGATGTGTTTTGCATGGTTTGAGAACACGGGGTTGCTTATTCCTCATTTGTTCTCGTTTTCCCTCACGGCGTAATTTCACCGAGCCCTCAATATCCAACTTGTTACCAAAATAATCCACGATGAAATTCAAATTTAAGGTGAACTAGACTGTTAGGGGTAACTCCACTCCACTCCATTTGTAGAGCAGTAAATGCAGCCCCTCAATCTCTCCCAGCTTTTACTGTCATTCAGAGAGCACTCAGTCATCTCCGTGCATCAGGCCCCGCAATATTGATTTTTCCACCCACTGAAACAGCCGCATGAACATAAATTTTGCATGAGGCTTTTACTCTCGGCCTCTGCTTTGGTCTGACGACACATGATGGGGCCATGAACACCAGTCTGTTATATCCCAGTCTGTTTTCGAGGAGGAGGGAGAGGACGGGGTGGGGGTGTAGGGGGTTGTGGGGCCAACACCTTCTGGATTCTGAAGGACAAAAAGTGAGGGACCCCTGACTGAGCATCACAGTGTCACATGGCTTTTGATATCGCAGTGAAATTCCTCTGTGATGGAAGGGGGGAGAGAAGTGATCTCGTTGCCTGAGGTTTTAGACAAGTTGTAAGAAAAGATACAGTTGAATATAGGTCACACAAATATATAGATTTTCAATGTAGATGTATGTTATTTCATTGGACGGTTAATTATTAGAAACAGAGAATGAAATTATCTTGTGTAGTCTTTAGTTAAAGGGGAACTAGTGCACAGGTCACTATTAAAAAGCAGGAAAAACAAATATTCAGTGAAAGTAAACCGGAGCTTATACTTGGTTGGGGCCCCCCTGCAACTTTCTCCTGGGCCCTCAGAGGTCCCGGGACCACCCTTTGGAAATCAATAACCCAGCATAAGCCACACCGAGAGGGCCATGTTATCGAGTACACGGGGATTCTCTTGTATGTGTAACATCTCCATGGAGAGGATTTGATTCTTTGAAACACCTCCCTCCCTCCCCAGAGTGTGAATTCTACAACACTGCTTGATATTGCCTTGCATCACAAAATGAAAGCATTATCTCTGGAATCCTACAAGTGATGTGGTTTAGTCTCTGAAATCCTGCGGCTTCGCGACTCAAGTCAAATCTTAACTGCCGATATATAAATAAATATATATAACTTCGTTCTTTTTTTCCCTCCTGCAGCAGGACAGAAACACAGATATTACTTCCTATTGCTCTGAGTCATGTTTTTATTCAGTAGGCGACTAATTTCTTTAACATTTCATTTCCCCCAGTGTTTATTCCAGCCAGTGCAAAGGGAGGAACCTATCCTCTGTTACTTAAAAGCAATGATCAATTGTAGGGACTCGCTGGTAAAAGGAAAACACCATTACACTATGAGTTCAAGGTTTTATTATAAAACAAATTAGTTTTTTTGCTTCTTCATAAACTTTGCTTTAGATGTCGTGAACTATTAAAATAATTAGAGTATGTTAACAACAGATAAAATATTTAATGCTGAATTGATCAGCAATGGTGGGAAGTTATTAAGTACATTTACTCAAATATATGCACGATACAATATATGTGTACAAGCATGTTGCAATATATTATTAATAAATTAATTTACTAATTAAGAATTAAACCCAAAAAATATGATGATCTTAGTGATATAAATATGATGAACTGTAATAGATTAAACTACTCACATATATTCAAAATAAACATAACTTATGCTATTTACATATGAATATATTAGTACATAGAATCAAACAATACACACAAATTGATATACCGTTAGTATACTATAATATAATTATGAGAATAAACTTTATTGTATAGCACTTTACCTTACCAAGGTACAAAGTTCTTCTCAATTGGCCTAAACAATCTTTATCATCTTTAGATACAGGACATTTTCAATGCATTACTATAACATGTAAATTAGTATTTTGTCATTGAAATATTCCTACTTTTACTTGAGTAAAGAATCTGAGTACTTATTCCACTTATTCTGTTGATAAGCTAGTTAATTTAAATTTTATATACAATATATATCTTTCCTTTTTTTCAATGTCTATTTAAAGAAATTTTAAGTCTAATAACTAAAGATTGATTGGTGACTGAAGTTGATCAGTGCTCTGTCACACTGACAAGCGTTTCCATGTGACTCAAAGTGATGGACAGTGATAAGAGTCAAGAGTGAGCTTAAGAAGTGAGAGCAGACGCAGGGATATTATCCAGCTCATCAGTGTGCTCGTGCGCCGGTCTATTCCGCAGAGTCACAAATGACCTTCCTTTGACCACCTTCATAATTACCAGATCTCACCGAGTCTAAATCTCCCTACCTCCAGTGGGGTAATTATCAGTGTGACTCACTGAAAAGGCAATGGAGACAGTGGTTTATGGACTCCCACTGTGGAACGTGAGGCAGAGCAGTAATGGGGAGCTTGTTTGTCCCCCTCCACCTCTCTTGTTAAAGAATGGCAGCTGTGTTTAGACCTGAGCAGTTCCTAAAAATACAAGGTGGGTCACATTGGACAATTCAATCACCTCCTGCCCGACAGGCTCCTGTGCACTTTCTGATGAGCCCTTGATTTTCAATAGAAGAGGCAATGCACATATTTCACTGTTAAATATGAGAACTTCTTCAAAAGCTTGATCCATATCTTTAAGAAAAGCAAATAGTGCACCAACGTATAGATTTAATTAATACCCAAGATCATTAGATTCTTTACAAGGTTGGGGATCTTGAAACTAAAATGTATATCTCTCTAGCTATCTTAGGTTTATCTGCAAGTTATCAAATGCACTAATTCATGCTTTGTGGCATTTTTGTAAATATTCAAGTTCAGCATCTTCTTAAGAGCTCCCCTTCAGGTTAGTGTTGGACACCTCCCCTGAATACACATGTACACAAACACAAAGGATGTGTAAGATAACTCATAGGGAGAAGCTGTAAACGTAGGTGTTGTTCGCTGAGAATCAGCCCCAGAGTGAAAAGTGCTGTAATAGGAGGGTTGGCAGGGACTGTACTGAGATAGCGCTGGTAATGAGAGAGCAGACTGCGCCCCCCCACCCACCCCCCCCCAGCCCTCTCACTTCTCAACCGCACAGGAAACAAAAATAGCATTTTGTCTGACGAATGTGCTAGCTTTGACCTAGCCTTTCGACCTCTGACAATCAGTCTCGCTTCGTCCTCCAGCACTTCAGAAGCCGGCACTGGGACAGTCGAGATAACAGTTGATTTCTACTGTGGCTTGAAAAAGCAAAGATGCTTTGAAAGAGAGATGGTAGACCGTTTCTCAAAGCGTCGAGGTTGGAGGCCTCACACTTCTCCTTGCTGGTGTTCGGTCCTCACGAATGATTGTTGTTAAGTGTTTAAATGCAGCACGAAATGCCACAGTTCAACTTGCATCGTCTAATTTAGCCGCACAACTTCTCGATGTGGCTCATTCCTCATTATAAACATTAACATAGGCGAGTTGTGACAACAGTGAAAGTGGGACCGTTGCTCTTACACCCCTCGGGCGTGATGACTAAGTGGGAGCTCTGCTTGCATCGCAGGCGGAGGACGAGTGAATATGAGACACAACAAAGAGACAGTGGGAGCTATAATGAGCACTATAGGATCCCGGCACCCCTTTTGCCCTCTCTCCATCATAAGTGAAGCTCCCACTCTCATCCTCGGCCCTGTGTCTGCTGGAGGAAGGAGCACAAACAATTAGCTGAGACAAGCCGTTTGGATTATGTGTTCAACCACAGCAATCAGACAGCTGTGGTTAAAAGAATGAGCTTCAAAATGCCAGTTGCCCAGTGAGAGAGTAAGGGAGGGTCAGTGGTCCTGACAGTCTTAACAAGATGACAGAATTTATAAAGCACTGCTGTTAAAGAATATAGTTACCTGCGGTGTAGCCCTTATAATAAGGCCACATGGGGCTTCTTCCATATTCCCTCTGTATTTGTTTTCTTTTGCCTCATATTCTTTTGTTGTGCCTCTTGTTCCTCGGCGTAATGGTCGGCGCTGGAGGAAATTCTCCAATCGTCTTTGATCTTCGCCTGGTTTCGATAATTTTTTGACAGAGATCTCATTTTGCTCCCCCTTTTGTTTTCTCTGTCTTTGTTCCCTGTTTTCTTTTATTCCATCTTTTAAATGAGGGCTCAACATTTTGTCGTTGCGAAGCTGCAAAAGGAAAAGAGCCGGTCCTGTCAGCGGCTCGGCACTTGCTAGACAAGTTGCTCCAACATTTCGAGCGAGGATTGGACTCTCGCCTTTTGCACAGATGATATATAATTCATGGTGGGGGTGTGAGAGAGGTGTCAATGTGTCAGGAGGTATAGAAGAAATGTAAAAGTGTACTGTTTACTGGCCAACAGACGCTGGCTTTGTTTTTGCTGAGCTTCTTCAGCAGAGTGAGGAAAGAGGACGATGATCTGATCTTCATCAAATGTTCATTTGTGCCTGTCCCGGAGTCGCAGTGGACACACTAATCAAAGACCTGTCTGCCCCGATGTTTTATTCATATTTGATGAGACAACTACACTTAAATTATTTAAGTGGATTGATTCTGTGTATATACACGCTTGTATATGCAAGTGTTTAGCTGCGTTATCAATGGATGTTTGCAAATGTTCTTTTGAACCTGTTTTGTGAATCAGTGCTCTAACTTATTTTGATATGATGTTTAAAACCTTTCTGTTACATTATACATATCGATACATTTCATTAAACATTTTTAGATACTTTTATTGTCATATTGCACTTTAGTGTAGGTTGTAAACTTAAAAGAACTGCCCAAACCAAATCTATAATAATGGAGAAAGAGACATTTCCCATGAACAACCATTGAACAAAGGAAAAATTGGTCTCCTCTGTATAATTGAATGAGTTCATATTTTAAATTTATTTCCCAGCACATTCTCTGCAGATAGCTCCTGCTCTTTCCTAACAAAAGCTACTTGTAGTAACAATATCTTTATAATTTTTATTTTTGGAAGTTATTGGTACATTGGTTTGTATTGTCTATCCTGGGGTACTGTAGAAACATGATGGTCTTCGTGAAAGACGTCCTAATGTTTGGGTCATTTTAAGTTAATGTTACGAAACACAATTATCACTATTATATTCCATTTCTGCCGGTAGATGCCAGTAAATCCTACACACTGGTCCTTTGGAGAGTTTTGTTTTTTTTGCTTTCGAGAAAACACTTCTTTCCATCATATCTGTACGGAAACTCAGTTTGGACTTTCTTCTTTTTAATCTGTGAAGGTCAGCTTAGATGTTGTTTTTCCAGTAGAATTATCCACACATCATATTACTGTTGATACCCTTTGTTTGGCATTATTGGTTATATATGTTTTTTCTTTTCTGACATTGAAACACAAAACACTGTTTACGGATATTTCTACCATCATCTTTGATCATATTTTAAATCGACATGCTGATGTGGCTGCAGACTGTTCTGCTTCAGAACTGAGTGGTCACAGTTCTTTTTTCCTCTTTTTGATGAGTGTTAAATTTATCAGCCTTTAAATGTAGAAATTAGGTTCTAATGGTGTTCCATTATCGGAGCCAATTAGTTAATGGGCTTATTTCTGAACTCTTGCAGTGAAGATGGATGTCTATTTCCTATGAGATTTTAAGCCATTAAACCAAAGATTCTGACAAGTGACAATGAAGACTTTTGGCTCCAGAGAGAGCAATTATATCAGTCAGGCTTGATAGCTTTGTCCTCCAACTAGTGAAATTAAATTCAAAGAGTCTTCCATGCAGTCCTAAAAACCCTGGAGGACCTTGTTGTGGCTCCATGCAATTTACATCTATCTCTCACTAGTCACCCTATGCATCCCACACCTCGGTGTGTGCATGTGTTTCTTTCTGAGGTGTGAGCGTATGCTTCAAATAATGAGAGCACTTGTCATGCTGTCAGTCCAACCTAATTTGTGTTTGTTGAACTCTATGTGAATAGTTCAGGTCTCGTGCAAAATGAAAACACAAAACAACCTGCTGTCGTTTCATCAACAGCTACCTCATCACTCAACTCCCAACTCCAGCACCTGCAGCAGCTCCAGCAGATGCAGCAGCACCACCACCACCAGCAGCAGCAACAGCAGCATCAGCAGCAACAGCAGCAGCAACACCATCACCAACAGACCCTCTCCCACGCCCAGAATCAACTGCCATCCCAGCATCACATGACCAACCAGCAGCAGCAGACCTCGGTCCCGTCTCCGGGCTCCACCTGCTCCTCCACCTCTGGACAGCCGCAGCACTCTCCACCACACCGACCCAACCAGTCGCCGGCACGCAGCCTCCCTTCTCCAGTCACCCCACCCATGCCTTTGTCGGTAAGTCAATGTTGATAATGTAACGAATCAATAGCCTCTCTTTTTTTTACATGTCTCGAAACTTTTCATGGAATTATCCTCACATTAATCAGATATAGTGATTTTCTTTAGTTTTTGAATATCAGCAAGAAGGCTTCTGGTCCTTCTGCATGTATTTTCAGCCGCTGTTTAAATACTAAAAACAGTCTAAATATGGTCTGGTTACTTTAGAGTGATGCCTGACAGATTAAATCCAACCAGTCCCCCAGTATTCATGGTGTAAATTATCCAGTACAGTGTATCACATGCATCACTTTCTGCATTTTCAAATGAAAATGGTGTAAACTATTATATACATGTGCCTCTCAAAAAAAATCACGTACTTGTGTCCTATTCATATTCATTTTTCATGGATACTGAATGAGCTGTATTATGAGCAGCATAAAAAGGCCAAAGTATTACTTCCTGATCTTAAACTAATAATGCACAAAGAAATTAGGTACTTAAAAAAGATAATGCGATGCTCCCTTAAAGAGTGGGGTGTGCGTCTGAATGGTGTCATTGAAGATTGTGTGATTCTTGGCGGGTCAACCTTGACAAAACGCCCAAGCGGAATACCCAGTGCTTGATTTTGCGTTAGTTCTTGATCTTTATCAAGCCGTGTTTGAATGGAGGCCGACAGCTCTTCTGTCTATGTGCTGCTGTTAGAATATGCATCTTGTTTCGGAAGCCTTGATGCACAAGAGTACATCAAACCTCACGACCACGAAAAGAAGCAAGGATTCACATCCTCTGACTGCAGATTCACATTCTGAGGTTATCTTCTCCAGCCGTAATCACTCTCTTAATCTTTGCTGCTCTTCCTCCTCATCCCCCTTTTTAGTCACTTTGTCCGTCCATCCATCTCCGCCCTTCTGTCCGTCTTGCTGTCACTGTGTGCCGATAATAACCTATTTTATATCCCTGTTGTTTCATTTCTGGTCGAGTCTGGCCAGGGTCGCCTTGCTGTCCCTGGCCACATTCATCAGCGTCAGCCCCTTATTGGGTTGTGGTGCAACCTTCTTTATGGCCAGGATGAGTTGGGCTATTTGTTTTCCCCCCATGCTGCTCTCTCCGGCCCTGTCACGGCCTAGTGAGACTCAGCAGGAAAAACAGTCTCTGGATTTAATGGGCTCCAAAGGCTAGCCGCTACATCGCACCAAACACACTGTCCACTCCAAGTGTGGACACTGACCAACATACAAATTCACACATTCAGCCTGCGTTAGGCAGCATCCATAGACTTTAGGTACGAGCCACACTACAATCCGGCTCTCCATCTTATAAGTGTTTGATTTTCCAGGAAATGTGCAAGAATTTGTGAATATCATTCTCTGACACAGGGTCATTGTAAGATTGAGACCCTGAGCTTTATATAGATGGTTGACTTCTAAAAGAGGCAGCGCAGCTGATTATGATGACAGGACAGACCTCCCTTGAGGGGGGCCTGAGGGGCCACATCGGGTATCATTAAGATATTGGCTCATCAAATGGGATTATGGAAAGTGTGTGTGTGTGCATGTGCGTGTGTATGGGTGTGGGAGAAACAGAATGGCCATAAAAGGTTTAGTTTCTCTGGGTCAATGCTGGGGTCGTCAAAAAGTGTGTCACCCAGCGAGGATCCTGCCCAAGGACAGGCCGTGGCCTCAGCAACCACTCAAGGCTGCAATGGGATTTAAACAGCGGCTCCACCTCCTGGGTCAGTGATTGGATTTTCAGTTCCATAGTCACTGAGCCCCTCATTGGTTAATTCACTGCACAAGTTTTAAATTTTTGGAAGAGGTCTAGAGTAAAGAGTTTGTCCCAAACACATGTGAAGTGTCACCATTATCTTCCTTTTGTATGTTTTAACTGAAGACAGAGAAGGGCAGTTCTGCTGGTTTCATGCTTTACCCAAAGGAACTGGTCTCTGAAGTGAAGTCAAGCCATAATTACTATTATACAATCAGCATTACACAGATAACACCCCTATTTCCTTCTGTCATTATTCAGACGTGCAGAATCAGCCAGCCATTGAACTGAAAATACAGAGCAGAGCTGCTGAGAGACAAACACTCATTATGTTCCAATTAATGTCCCATTGTAATTCTCTTCTCATGGGAGGCGTGTGATATTCTTTTCAAACCTGAGCATTCATTACATCCCTCGTGTTTTCAGTGTTTGATGTTTTTAATTTCTGAAGCAGAATTCATTAATTAATATCCCTATTAGAATACAGATCACACCACAACAGGCTGTGTCCCCTTGAGTCAACTGTCTAAACTCAGATTAGCGTGGCTAATTTGTTTTAATGGACTAACAGTGCAATACTTTTCCAGCCTGCAGTCCGCAGCCACTCCACTCCCCAGTATGAAGAGTACAGTGAGACGCAGCCTGGAATAGCCACCACAGTGATGACAAATAGACGGGGGGAGATTATGAAATTTGCTTAAGTGTGTTAATGGGCTGATTGTGGGCGCCCGCTGGATTTTGCTGGAAGTTGATTGATTAGAGCTGCAGGTTTTCTCCACGCCCGGAGAGCTCGGGGATTTGACGGGGTAAAGGCGCTCGCCAAGTCTGTTACACCGGAATTGATCTTAATTAGATCTGAAAGACCTGCCACAGCAGAATGGTCGCGGCGATTAAAATGAAAAACAGGAGAAATTACTGATCAAATTAATCATAATGTCGGGCTACAGCTGTAGGTCTGGTGTAATTTGCCACTCCAGTGAGTTACATCAGCCCAGGCAGGGAGAGGAGCGGCAGTACATACTGATCTGTGGCAGCGGGAAGCTTAGGCCAGCCTATCAACTCTCTTATTCCAGTTCGTACGCCCAGACCCTCCTGACCCTGCTGCGCCATCCAGTGGAGCCCCGACATCCCCCTCTATCTCTCTCTCTCTCCCCTTCTCTCCCTCTCTCTGTCTCTGTGGTTTTTGGTCTAATTAGTTTCTTTTTATTGCCTTTTTTTTCTTCTTCTTCTTCTGTTATGTCTCACTCCATCCAGGAACTGCATCTCCTACCACACGACACTGTCTCTCCGCCGTTGTCATCATGGCTGTCTTTGTCACTAGCGTGTTGTGTGTTCACTAATAGCCTCTGACCTTGGGCCACTGTCTGGCTGGCTGGTTTTCGGACGGCCTGGCGGAGATGCGTCCTGTCTTCCTCCTCCGTCAGACTCCCGCCGTCTGTCTGTGTGTCTGTCTCTTGCTCCCCTTTGCAGCCGTCTCCTTGATCGCTGTCAGAGCCTCACACTGGGCCTGTCCACTCTCCAGCCGCACACTCATAGGGGTAATTACAGCCTAGGGGCCTGCCTCCAATCCCTGTGCTCCACAATTTACCACCAAAGCGTCCACAGACATCTCTCTTCTTCCCCACTGCACCCTGACATCACAGGACCGCAGGGCCTCAGACCCACAAGTGCTGCAATTACCTGAACCTCTCCTCTATCCTTTTCTCTCTCTCCCTCTCTCTCTCTCTCTCCCTTCTCTCTTTTCAATCTCTCCCTGCTGCACCCCTCTCTACCCCTTGGCTCCCTCACTATTCCCTGGCAATCAGCCTTCATTAAAAGCCTCTGGTGAAAGCCCATCGTCACCAAGGTCAGCAGCTGCCAACCACAGCGGCCTTTTAGAGGCCTGGCTGTCTGCACTCTCCATCTCTTCTCACCTCCTTGCCATCCTCCCCTGTCCTCCCTCACCTCCCTCCTCGCCCCCCTCTCGTTCCCTGCACCATCCTCCTCAAGTCTTGGGCCCCATCTCGGCTGCTTTTGTCTCCAGCTGGGGCCACTTCAGATGCTCGTGTTACTGTTTTCCGCTGCAGTGCACTTTTACTTATGTCAACCGCCGTTAAAATCAGCACTGTCCAATTTGCTCCTAATGTCTCTCTCTTTATGGACGTTGGATGTCTCCCCCATTATATTAACATATGTATTAAATGAGCCTTGCACATCGATTAATTGATTTTCCAGATCAGCTCCACGTCTTTTCGATTTAGCGAAACGGGCCGCTGTCGCTCTGCAGGGTATTAAATCAAAATTAAAATGACATGCTCAAATGTGGACCTGATGGCTTCTACTGTGCTTGTCAATGAAACTGTCAACGCTTACGTGGAGGGAAGAGTCCATTATCTATCGTATGTTTCATTACCCTTCTGTGGTATATTTTTCAATTGAGAGTTACATTTTAAAAATTAAGCATATTTTGAAAAGCAAAGTCACGATTACGTTAATTATTATTTGGAAATGTCACAGACTGTTGTTTGGCGGTCGTTCTGTATGAATTAATTGATTTTAGTGCAGTGTCATAGCTTTTCTTTAACTGAAAATCATTGTGTCATGAGGGGAGATAAGATTAACAGGAAAAATAAATCATTGTATCATGATGGGAGATAAGATTTATAGGAAAAAATATGAACTTATCCGAGGGGAGTAAACCTCTGCCAAGGCCCAACAGTCCCCTTCGATTCAATCAAGCCGCACAAGTTTGCACACACTCATAAATATCAGTCCCCTAAATATGCAAGATTCATTTCATCTCGATCTATTTTTTATTCCTTGGGAACTAAGGCCATATCTTGTAATATCTAAGAAAGTAACAAAAAACAACCCTGATCTGCCCCCTGACCCGGATCTGCACCAAAATGTATTACCTGATCCAAACTGCATCCACCAGGTTTCATGGAAAACGTGGACATAATTAAGTCAAGATCATTCTTTATTAGTCCCATACATGCATAATCAAGTAATTGAACAGGGGCGTGGGGGTTGTAGGGCTGAAGTTGGGCCTCATCACCTCATCATATCAAAAAAAATCTAAACTGTGACTTCGGGAAAGTGCTGTTTCTCTATTTCCAAATAAAGCATGAAATAATGTGAACAAACTGAGTCTAAAGCATTATCCCATCTCACCACTATCCAAGCTATCACCTGTTTCTAAATCACATTTCTTAATAAAACCTTTAAATATGTATAAATGGTGTGAGGTGCCAGACTGTTTAAACGTCTGCTGTTGCTGGTGATGATGATGAGGATGATGATGATGGTGGTGGTTGTGTTGTTCAGAGCATGAACAGGCCCTTCTGCTCTCCAGCAGCTCAGCCCTGCCTCTTATTAATGCACAGGAGATCCGACTCTTAAGAAGGCAGAAAATTGCCTTACATAACAAGCGCTCCACAATTTAGAAATACAAATGTGCACTGTTGACTGAAGCAGAAAATAAGACTGTTGCCCATCAACAGCACCACATTTCATATGAATAATTATAAAGCATGGGAGCTAGATGAGGAAAACAACCTGACCATGACAGCTCTACTACTTTTATTTACTTCAAATGAGGGATTAGGCAAAAAGAAAATCTGCAGACTTAAAGACCAACGATGAGCCCTGAATTTCTAAATAAGGAGAAAGTTAAATTTATCATATTTCTGGAGAATCGTTTGGAAAACGGTGCCGGTACTTTCACTTTTAAAATTACACCTACATGCTGCTCTGCACTTACGATTTGGCTGTTCTGGTTTTCAGACCTCACCAAGTTAGTATTTCCTTTGCTTTCTGAGGTCTGTGATTCTTTAAAACCTTGGCCCTGTGCGCCCTTGTGGCCGGCGGAGGGCTTCCAGCTCAGGCACCCAGCAGCAAGGCACAGCTTCCTGATCAGCCCACATGCACACTTTGGGCAACACGCATTAGACGCCCACAGGGGAGCCTTCAGATGGAGAACCAAGCTAGGGCTCACCTAACAGTGGATAAGGAATAGGGTTTCTTTAATTATGAGGCAGGGCTGTGACATTGAGTTCCCCCCCTTCCTCCTCCAGCAGCCTCCCAGACACTGTCTAAGTGCTCCGCTCCGCTGAGGAGGCCAGTCCCCCCGCGGGGCGCGATTCCACTGCCTGTAATTTCTGATGCCCATTAGTGACCGCAAACAGAGCACCGGGCTCACACAAGGAATACAGCTGCACGCTGTAAAAAGACCCTTTTAATGCAATGTTATTGCATTATGCCCTCCTCATAGACCAAGTCAAAAGTCCCATTTGTGGTCCCTGCAGAATATTATCAGAAATTCTTCTCCACAGTGTGTGTAGTTGTGGTTAGCTGAGGGTAGATTTGATATATATTTTTCAATGCAATTAAATACTTCTTAACTCTGTTGCCCTCTGCTCTTAGGAAGAGGATTTTGCATCTTTTGTATTTTTCCCGTTGGGTGATTTTCGGGACCTTTTTTCATTAGGAGTGGGAATGTGCAATTGATGGTCTTGTAAGTCGACTCAACAAGAATGTAAGAACAGCGCCTTTTTTCCTAAGTGAGCTGCTCGAGACGAGGGCCTCGGAAGTCAAATCTCGAGTAATCAATACAAATACTGACTGCAAATGTCATCAATTCATCTCTTCACTTATGCTGATTTAGCTTGTGCCCACGACGGTGTATATTTTGAGGGAAAAGAGAGAGACTGTGAAGGAGAGAGACGTTGAGGGAGGTAGGGAGACAGATTTATTGATCATGGGTGACCACATGTTAGCCACAGAGCCCCTCTCTTGTGATTAATCTTGGGCTTTAGAGTTGGCCAATGACACATGACAGGCCTCCCCCTCAAACTCCTCCATTTCTCTTCATTACCGGCCGTATTTTTGGACACCACAGTGCAGAGTAATCATTTACCTTTATTGTGTTTATAAAGCTGCGGCATGGATGACCCTTCCTATATTGAATTGAGGACATCAAAAGATCACCGCACATTGATTAGAAGGATATTAAAGTCATTCAGATGCTTTATTTATATGTCAAACAACAGCAGAGTGAAAAGAGATGCCATTTCCACCCAAACGCAAACAAATGGTTTGTAGTTGGTGCAGCTGAGATAAAAACTATTAAAATCAAGATATATGTTGTATTGAATATTTCAAGTAATTGTCCTCAAAAGGCAGAGGACAGTCTTTGCTAATACACTAAACTAATAATTTGTCCATCGTCTGATCTCCCGACCTGACTCTAATGATATTATTTTTCTCACAACATAGCCAGGTACACGCTTTAAAAGTCATGGCCACAGCAGCAGCAGATTTACTGTAACATCAGTTTAACGCTGCTATGATTTTCAACCCAACACCGGCACGGTACAGAAATAACTGCACCAAATATGTCACATCATGAGCTGAAATGGTCAGCACTTTCCTCCCGATACTTAATCACCGAGTAGTTTCAAATTTAATACATCTGGAAACTGCTAAATATTATAGATCATTCCTCGGGAAAAAAGAAAGATTGTAAGAGGAATGTAGTAAAACTTATATTTTTACTCGCAGTGTCCCCTAAGCAGAGGAAATATCCTGCTGCTGTGATTGATGATGAAGTACCCACTCTGAACCTCTGTGCTTCACAATTATCAACAAATGGGCTGGAGCAGATTTTATGTAATGATTAAAGCCGCTGTTAATTTCACATGAAGGTAATGAGTGGGGAGATTGACGGCCACTGTCTGACACTCCATCATCCCTTTATAGATGGTTTAAACGTTTTCACGACTCTTTTCCTCCTTCATTTGCATTTTGCCTCATTAGATATGGCCATTTCTGGGGCCGCCCGCAATATCCATTTCCTGGAGTTAATGCATTTTATTTGATCAGCCGAACCTTCCCCCTGTTAACTAGCTGTCATTTCTGGCGTTTCGTGTGACATCACTCCATTAGCACCGGCAGAACGCCACGTCAGCCACCTCCACGTCCACACTGGCTCCCGCCGGCCAGCCCTCCACCGGCCTTGAGCTATTGCAATGTCCAACTGTCAGCGGATGCAGCGTTATTGCGTTATTTGGCCGGGTGTTATCCGTCCCAGTTGTTCTATCCGTCTTTCACTTCCCTATACTTTCTCCTCAAGAATGGCTTTTTTCTGGGGGGTTTATTTTTCACAAGAGCCGGAGCAGAGGCCCAGTAGTGAGCAATAGTCGGCGCTCGGAGGTCTCAGAGTGCACGACCGCAGTGCAAGGCCCCGCTAACCGAGGGAGCAGAGGTGTTTTTGAGGGCCTAATGGCATTTTGATGTTCATAAACACAGCCGATGTGAGGGAGGGGAGTCGGGGGAGAGAGCCCGTTTTGGGGTGGGAGGAGGAAGAGAGTCAACAGAGGAGTGTCAGCGGAAGGCTAGCCGAGGCCTGACAGACAGTAAACGTGTTTTTTCATGTCACAGCTGATTACATCCACTCCGGAGTGGGAAAAGAGCAGGGAGGAGATGTGGAGACGGAACGAACGGATGAAACTTCCGTGTTGATCCAGAAACAAGGACATTCTTCCCTGTCCAGAAACAACAGGGCTGTCTTCTGTTAATTTACACTGTTGGTTCCACTTTGACGTACTTTTTCAAACTGAAATCAGCTCCTACATCATTTCAGTCACTTTCTCTCATACGTTCAGATATGACAACATTCTTTGTGGATACACTAAACCAGTAATTTGCTAAATAATTGTCATGTCATAAATTCTCTTTCATTCTTATTTGTTTTACATGATATTAGATAAATGTTTGATTCTGTTGTTGCATCAAGGATGAGTAAAATAAGTTTTACTCCCCGTTGAAGACAAATCTTCCCACCTCATGGTGTCGGTACCAGTTTATCCATTTCTCTTTCCTCTTTTATGTCATGTGCACCAAAAAAAAAGCAATTAAGTTTAAAACGGCTGCATGAAAAGAGCAAAACCAAGAATTAACTCCAGTTAGTTTGTGTCAGACAGTTTTTTAGTTTCCAGGGCTCTCTCCACGGTTTGCAGGGACGCTATTTTTTCCCTCTATTTCTGAGATTACACGGGTTGCTGCACCAGGTGACCCTCATGGTCAAACAGGCGACGGAGAGCCCGCTGGAGTTTAGATTCACACCGACCGCACTGAAGAAAACCTGCACTTTTAACAATTTGCAGGTCCAGCTATTCTGTGTTTGTTGATCCCTGGATATTTTGAAATATTAAACCGTGATGGTGCAGAGCGTGAAAGCAACAGTGGTGACTTAAAGGTGACAAGATGATTTCAAACGATACGATGGAGGCTTCGGGATACTTCTGTTTAGTTTAGAATTCGTGGTATCTCTTCGATGCTTGTGTGGACGACCAAAGTGCTTTATGCTACTGAAAACACTCGTAATGCCCTTTTTCATAGCGGATGAAAAGGCTGAAACACAATGGTTAACATGCAGGGTCCACAAACTGGAAGATCACTGTTTATCTCCCCCAACACATGCAATCAGTACAAATGCTAGGCCAGGTCTGTCATTTTGCCTCCCGCCGAGGTGGTGAGAGGAGTCACCGTGGCGGAAAATCACCTGTTTAGGTGTTGAACACAGCCTCACCTCTCCTTATTCCCGGCTCTCAATCCAACTGCTATCCATATTACCCAGTGCCAGCAGCTGCAGCAATAAAGCCTGCTCTCCTTTTCACCTAGATTTACCAGAATAACATGGCATGTGAAAGGGCTATCATTAAATGAAACACAATGATAATATTTCAAATCAATCTGAGAGCTTTTTCCAGCAACCTATCACTCGCACAATGACACCGAGCACAGCAGGTTTTCAGGGAGACTCTGGGTGAGATCCCATTATCTATGTGTTGATCTGTAGCCTCTGTTTAACTGGCCTTGTTGGCTTTTCGTTTAGTCCCCTTTCAATATCACCACAAAACAATAATACTGTGTTTTCACCAACAGGGCTCGGACCTCAGCTGGTCCACTACTCCAGTCACAAATGAGGGGGGGAATAATTAACTGCTCACCATAACAAGCTCTTCAGCTCTGCTATGTGTTTTATTTATTTAATCATAACACCATTAACAGTTTAAATCATATTTTAAGAAAATATTTTTGTATTGTCAGAAACGTTGCAGCTTTTATGTTTTGTTGCCTTTCAGAAATCAGAAATGATTGTTTCTCTCTATTTATTTTTGGGCTGTTGAAGATAATAAGTGGAATAAAAACTTAAATAGCTCTCAAAAACAAAAAGACATGTATATTCACTAGATCCACAGATGAAAAACATCCGTCCGCCAAGTTTTGCTGTAATCTGTGTAATCCTTCTAAAGAGCAGACATACGAAACAAATACATAACTCACTTGGCATAAATACTACGGCTTGGTAATAGGGTTGAAAATATGTCCCCGGCCCGTAGTGTAAATGATATTTTATGGAATCACAACATATCGCAATATTGCAACAGTTTGCAGAATCACATTTAGAATATTGGTGTCACATGATTTTTTTGAGAATTAACCAGTATCCAATTGTTAATGTAAAGCTGGAATGTGATTGGACAACAGAAATGTTAAGTACCATGACATGATGTGTAAAAAGGACATTTTTGTATTGTTAATAATCGGGTCAAAATATATGCTTAAAAAAATTAGTTTAGAATAATGTGGCTTAATTGTCACAGCCTTAAAAAACCCTAAATCAACATTGCATCATCCCAAAGCACAAACAGGCTGATGAATATGAAAGTGGTGATTCGAGCCTGGATGAGATTCGAGCCTGGATGAGATTCTCCCGTCCTGTTAACCTTTGCACCGGCTCTTTTTAACATGGGAAGATTTTCAGAGGACGAGCGCCGGAAAACATAAAAAACGATCCCGCGATTATCGAGGAAAAACTGGATGACTTTCAGACGAGGGGGAGGCAATATCAATCACGGCCAATTTGAGGCCACCAACATGAAATATGATTTCATAAGACAAATGCAGTGTCATTCTTAATGTGCTTAACCTTTACTGTCAATGAAAAAGTATTGATTGCTCGGTGGCATTTTTTCATCATTTGATTTCAGAAAGTGTAATAATATATGGTGGTGGGCTGGGACAGAAGATGAACGGCAACAATGCCGAATTCCCCGCAGAGCACAGGAAGTGCTGAAAAGTTTATGTTTTTTCCGGAGAAGAATTTCTCTCTGAGCTCATGGTATATAGAACATAAACTATCTATGAAATAAATGCAGACACTTATTGTAAATCTTCTATTTAAACTCTGTACTTTTAATTTCAGTAGCCTTGTTTAAAGCCGACCAGTATAAACAGCAGGGAGCAGGCAGCCTGCTTCTAAGCAGCGTTTCTATTATTCCTCTATTCTGTTGAGTAATTGGGAGGTCTCCTATCTCTTCTTGGTCTTTGATCTACTTACTCAACCTAATAAGACTTTGCTCTGCTGCACTACAACCAAATCAGCAGTGCATTTTCAGGCCCCTAATAAGTGGTTAGCTTGATTTATACGGGTAATCTTGGCGATGTGGCAGGGCTCTACAGCCTCTCCCCGATGCAAGGAGCCTCTCTCCACAACCACAGGCCAGACCAGATGAGTCCATTACAGCGGGGGTAAAGATGGTCATTTAACCCTGCGCTCCTTCAAAAGTAACACCGTGCTAGTGCATCATGACGCAGGAGGAATTCTTAGTCGAAGCGTATTGAAGCAGTTGACGATACAGTGATGCATTGGCCGCACTGCCGAGCTCCATTGTGAGAGCGGGATGTTGTCGGGCCGTTGCTGCGGGTGGAGAGGCTCAGCTCGGCCCGCGGGGAGCCCCGTGGGCCAGAGGAAGCACTTAGAGTGGTAAAATGGCCACTTATTCACAGCCACCCACCCGTTCTCACTGCTCCTCCCCAACCCTAGATCCTCCCACTGGGTTCAGCAGCACAGACCTCCGGGAACTCTATGATGGACTGCGTAGCCCTCACGGCTCGTATATACAGACCTCACAGCGTTTAGCCTATTGTGACCTTGGTAACAAAGAATACAAGTGTGAACCCCCCCCCTCCCTTCAATGTAACCAGGTTTTGTTTTTTTTTAGGAATAAGCATTACACAGTTAAGCAGATGCAGTTTTGATGAATGATTTTATTTCCCCCCCTCTCCAGCTGAATCCTCTGGCCAGCCAGGCGGCGGTAGCAGCAGCAGCAGCAGCCATGGGTTCAATCGCTGGTTCTCAGGTGTTTGGCAACGCCCTGTCAAACCTGCAGGGAGCCACCGGGCAGCTGGTCACCAACGCACAAGGACAGGTGAGCCATGTAATCTTGATACTAGATGCAAATAAAATGGAACACAACAGAAAACAAAGCAGTTACTTTGGTAAATATGCTTCTGCACTATCGATCTTGTACGAATGTGCAGCTCTACATTACAAGTGTGTATAGTTTTACTGATCTTTCCTCATAGATTTCCAGTGTTGGCCCTCTCTGTGTTGTCTTGAAGCTGTTTGTCTATAGTCTTAGTGGCCACCATACCATATATTAAGCTTTTGGGGAATAAACAAAGCTCCTCGTTCTCTTATCCGCATGCGCCCGACACAGTAAAACGCTGACCTTGTCATATTCACAGGGTGGCTGCAGAATTGTTCCATCAGTAGCCAGAGGCTTGAACGATGATGCTTGTCATTGTGAGGCCCTATCTAATGAATCATCTTATCGCAGGTGCACACCGCACATATTAAAGAAAAATTGTATGGACATTGTGCCCTTTTATGCCACTTGTGTTATTTACTTTAACCCTCGTTCGTCTTCACTTGTTCAGTCCCCACAGCGTGAGAGAAACTGAAGCGGTATTTTTAAATACACATGCAAAACAGTTTATTCTGAATTTCCCACGTGACACGTAACCAACCGGAGTTAGATTACAATACCACCAGTGTGACCATGCTTCGGTGTTTACAGCAAAGTGTTGTCCGCGTGTGAGCACTTGATGCTAAACGTCGCTAATGAGACAGTATGGACTTCCCTGGCTCACAAGGTGCCTGGAGCACTGGGGACAGATCACTGTGGATATGGACTTGATGGGCTGCTCTGTGCTTTTGTAGTGTCTTGGCGGCTGACACTCCCTGACATAATCAGGTCACAGACACGGTCAAAGCCCTGGGCTACAGCCTTTGCTCCCCACCTCATTATTCCACAGCATTATTCAGACGGAGGACTCTGAAACATGCACTACCCTATCAGAGGGTCCTTCAAACACACACAGGAGATTATACAGGCTAATACGTACCTCAAACAAGGCTGGAGGTCCAGAAAATGTGCTCTGGAAACTTTCGTCAGCACAGAGAAGCTGAGAAACGCATATTTGTCAAGAAACACTTTTATTCATTGAGGCCAGTCTTCAGTTGGAATTTAAAGAACAATCAGAAATTTACCTTTCCTTGAATTCAAAACATGCTGTAGTGTCTTTTGACCTCCTCTACAATTCTGTCTGAAGACCGTTTGAATAAGCAGGAGCTCTGGGGACCTTGAAAAGTGCCAGATTTGATGGACGTTTGGAGTCCAATGTGTTTTTAAACCTTAATTATGTTGGCCCTTTTACTCTCCAAGGAGAATCAATGAGGCTCTTTTATCCTCGCTGCCTCTACAACAGTGATTAAGGCTGTGGATAAAAGCCAGAATATTTTTATATTTTTTCTTCCTTGATGAATCTCAGGCATTTTTGTGAACATCTTCTATTCAGTACAAATTCTGCGTGCCTTTATCTGGAAACCCCCCCTCCTTCTCCTCCCTAGTGTGCCATCCATCCTCTTTTTTTACTCCCAGCATTCCCAGCCTTTAGTAAAGGCCTTGAGCCCCTCCCTGGGTAAACAGTGCTGGAACTAATACAGAGAACAACAGGTAGGGGACATATGCACCGTTAACCCGCACAGCAAGTTAGCCTGTAAAGGAAGCGTGCCCTGTGTATTGATGGGAGCTTCCAGCCTTTAGATCAAGTGCAACCACAGTGTAAACGGCTTTTGACCTTGTAGTTGTAAATCTAGTGTTAGGCTGCAGCAATTGATTATTTTATTATCAATTAAACTGTCAATGCCTTACAAGTTCCCCGGTTGCTTGTTTAGTCCGACTAGCACAAAAAAACAGAGATGTTATATTTATTTAAAAGAAGAGGAAAGCACCAAATTCTCCTATTTGTGGCAACCTATTAATGGTTATTAAGATATTTAGCTGATTAATCCATAACTAGGGCAGCTGTAGATGAACTTGTCATTGTTGCGCCAATCTACTGTTTTTCTTTCTTCTATATTTCATAAATTAAAAGCTTGAAAGCAAATACTTTTCATGATTTGTATAAGCACCATTATTATGAGTCTGCTCTCAGCTGAATCCCTTGGACTTGTGTGTTGTTGAAACAACTCCAAACCATTCCAAACGTTTTCCCCTCTCGGGTCTCAATTCACCGCATGAACAGCGGAGGGAGGGAAAACCGGGCAGAGATATTGCCTGGCCACCATGGCTAAAGACACAGATTGCCCTGGCTGGAGAGATGAGATGACATTTCTGCGGAAACAAGAGCAGCGTAATCTTAATGAGTTCTGCTGGGTGGAGAGAAGCACGTTACTCACTCAAAAACTTCCATTTCGGTGATTGCACAACAAAGTCTTCCCATCCGTCCGTAAGTTAAAACTCAGACAGTTGACTACACTGTCTCTCTAAACTCTTCCCTCCCAGAAGAAGAGCTCTGTGACACTGCCATGAAACATCTGCCTGCGATGGAGAAGCATTGCTTAGCGGGCCCAGGAGGACGAGAGCTAAGCTGTCAGTTGCCTGCTCTTTTATTATGCTTATAGAACAACCACTTAGTCCAATGATGATGAATAATTGAGCGGAACAAGTTCCCTGCCACTGTGGCATGCAAAGCGGGATCAGTGGGACTCCGGAGACACGAGCGTCAGGCAGGGCAATAAAATATGTTAAGTGGCAGGAGGGCATTACAGGGAATTTGTAAAGTGAGCGCAGAGAGAGAGATAAATTATCTCTCCCCTAATGCGAAGCAACGTAAGCAAATGAGCCGTGGCAGGGATGAATTACAGATTGTCGGCCCACCTTTCTCTCACTGATCCCTCCCTATTATGTCAAAGAGATGGGGGGGGGAGAGGGGGAGGTGGACCACGCACTGAGACACATAAGTGGTGGAGATGGAGACTGCAGAGCCAGAAGAGGCTCAGCTAACGCCGCGTGAAAGCTGCTTGTGGTGTGGTGCTGCTTTGGCCTCGGGATGAAATGTAAACTTAAAAAAAAACAAAAAAACACTTCTAACAGACGCATCTTTCTGCCCGTGTTGCCAAATAACAGAATTTAGAATGATGGGCGTCTCATCTGTGTTGAGCCGCTCTCTGGAGTAATGAGGCTCGGTGGAGGAGCTCTGCCAGCGGGGGGGCAGAAGTAACGGCTGCTCAGGAGCTGCCCAGAACCAGTCCCCAGATGACATTAACCTTCATCATGGTGAAGAGGCGCAAAGTCCCCCCCCCCACCCCCCCAAAGCGCCCCTCTTGGCCACACTCTGGCAGCCCTGAGAGCTAAAACGCTGCAGTGACACTCTGCCGCCCCCTTTGATCTGCTCTTCCTGATTACAGCGACAGAGGGGAGAGGACCGGGGGGGCAGAGGAGGGGTGAAGTACCCCCTGGGACCCTGAGAGTTGAATTCGAAACACGGGGTCCTGTCTTACTCTCTGATGCACCTCTTTTCTCCCTCTTATTGTCTTTTTTTTTACTTGCTCTTTCTTTTTGTTCTCTCCGGCCTGTGTGTGTGAGGGAGGGTGAAATGGGGGACTCTGAGTCTCAGCAGCCACAGTCCTTCTTACCAGAGACAGACAAAGACACTCAAGCACAAACACAGCCACACACACACACACACACGTACACTCATCCCTGGCTTGGCCTGGTGATGGATCATACAGTCAGTGGTGTGCACCATCACACACACAGGTATTCAGCGCTGACCTTTGCAGTGTGCTCCCAGCAGTCTGCTTTGGCTTCTCTTGCTCTCTTGCCTGTAGAACCACCTCGGTGACAGATGATCAGTGAACACTTGTGCATGTTTTCTCTCCAAACCTCACTCCAGACCAACTCAAAAGCAGAGTGCTCTGATTAGCCTCATTACTCGGCAAGTGACCAGCTCACGCTTTGTTTCCGGTCACATCCAGAAGCCAGACGGAAAAGAAAAAAAAACTCTCAGCGGCAGAGATCATTAAGACTGATACCTCCAGTAGCGTTTACCCTCTCTGCTTCTTCCTCTTTTTGTAAAACCGCCCCGGCTGATTTCATCTCTTCTCTACCCCCTTTGTAGATAATTGGAACAATCCCACTGATGCCCAACTCTGCAGGGCCCTCCAGCCAATCAGGGGGTGGCAACCCGGCACTGCAGGTACAGCCAATTACACCTCAGCTTCTGACCAACGCTCAAGGCCAGATCATCGCCACGGTGATCGGCAATCAGATTCTGCCTGTCATCAACACCCAGGGAATCACACTGTCACCAATCAAGCCTGGACAGCAGGTAACGTCTACGCCGATGCTCACACACACACACACACACACACACACACACACACACACACACACACACACACACACACGCACACAAGGAGGACGTAGAACACATCATTATCCACTAAAACTGCTGCTGCAACAACGATGAAGAGCCGGTTTCTAAACTGTTGAATGATAAACACACAGTGAAGTCAGACTAGTTCAGTTTATTCATAAAATATCCCAGCTCTGTCAGTCAGGTGTGTTTACGCTAAACACCCCATATTTCTCTCGCTTCGACACCCATAATGCTCATTTGCATCATTCCACTTGGAAAGTTTTAGCGTGTGTGTATGTGTGTGTGTGTGTGTGATAGAAGGCACTTGTCAGCCAACATCTCACACTCAGTCTCAGGGTGACTGCTGTGCCCCCCCGCCCCACCCCCCAAAAAAAGGAAAAACAAAACCACACTTTTCATCACACCCCTTTAAGCCCAAACACTCCTGCCTCTGTTCTTCACCTCCTTCCTCAATCAAACTCTCCAGCCTCGTGATTCGTCCTCCCTGACCTGAACCACAAGTATTTTGTTGTGATTTAAAAAAGGTTGTTTCACTCTTAACACTCTCACAGTTCCAGCTCGTATACTGTAAGTGTAGAAACTCAAAACATCTTCCCCTCCCACTTTGAAGATCTATACGGCGCTCGAGTGCGGATTCACACCATGAAAATGTTATTGACTTGATAATGACGATGTCAGCGCAGAATTACAGGGTAAAAGTTCACATTGAAGGCGCGCACAGTGGCGAGTGGATGAACTCTCGGCAGATGGACACCTAATTGTGGCTCCCCAGAATCTCCAGATCATACTCTTGAATGAATTAATGCATTTGTAATAATGTTTATGCTTTTGTCTCCACTTCAAAGCCCGCGTGTACACATCGTTCCACAGCCATAATTTGCGGTTGTCAGAGCCGGCAGTCGAGAATATTTCCAGTGAAGCTAGATGATTCTCCGAGGCCTGTCAACAGTCCTGACAGTGTGTGCATCGTTGTTGAAACAAACAAACACATGCCACTGGAGAAAATAATTAATAGCAGAAAAAGGAGAGGAGGAATCCGGCCCGGTTTATGGCAGAGACAGCTTTAAATGTGAAGACGCACCATCTTGATCTTGTAAAAGCAATTCAAATGTGCATAAAACATGAAAATACATTGTTTCCTCGCCATCAGAGCACGTAGCTCGCGGATCATGAATTATGTTTGATGCGGGGACTTGCTGTGTCCACATGTTTTCTATTTCACACCCAGGCTGCCGTTATCAGCATCCTCGCGGGTCTGATGACGAGACAGATGACTCTAATTGTCCCGAGCTGCTCCTCTTTTGTTGGAGCCACAGAGAAGCGATTAGGAGGCTCATAGAGGCAGTAGAGCACTTGAGCTGAGCCAGCATCTACTTTCTCCAATCGTAAAACCCACTGTGTTAGTCTATTGAGCAAACTATTGACACTATATTCTGCTCTGTCAGTCTAAATACCACCGGCAGTAATTGACATTTATTCTTCATCAGGTACAAGGCAAATCTCATTATGTTCAGCTCATAAGTGGCTAATTTAATAGCTGGTGATTGGTTTATTAGATTTAATATTGTGGCCTAATCACCATAATGACATGATGACCGTAAATGATGGTTGTTATGATGATGTGCAGAGGGAATAATGGATATTGTTCAGTACTACACAATGTCGATATGTTTCTTCATCTCTTTGCGTTTGTGTGTTTGTGTTTGTGTGTGTCCAGCTGCCTCAGGCTCAGCAGAGTCAGACCGGCCCTGTATCGTCTCAGCCCAACCTGCTCCACATGCCCCACAGACAGAGTCCACTCCACCAGGCCTCTTCCTCCTCCTCCACCTCCTCCTCTTCCTCGGCTCTCAGCGTGGGGCAGCTAGTCAGCAGTAAGTGTCCGACAGAGCTCACAAAACACACAACATGGCTTCAAATACACAAAATAAAGAACCATGTCCCCACTGTTGATGCTATATGACATATTATATGTATTAAAGGCTCAAGACACCTAATTTTCAAAACATTTATTTCCCCTCATGATATTCGGATGGCAGCAAAAATCTCAGAGCAAATAAAACAAAGCGTTGGTGCCTAGATCAGTGTTTCTCGAGAGTAAAGAATATTTTCGTGAATCATTCCTTCCCTGACACTGACCAGAGATCCAACAGGGTGCAGCCACATTACTCTCAGTGCGGACAGCTTGTGACTGATCCCCGCCTCCTGTGATGCTTTTATTTGTCATTTCTTTGGTTCATGAGACGATCCAAAGTGGCGTTTGTTATGTATAATGAACATAAGTTTCATTGTCCCAAAGCCTGGTCTTTTGGCAGAGACATATAAATCACTAGGCCACAGCCTGTCAGCATGCAGCTTCTGCATTTAAAAACTCTGTTTTATTCAGATAAATTTCATTTGTCGGAGTCGATTCCGCTAAACTCCATGTAAACTCGTTTCAAAGGCAGCTACAGTCCCACTGAATTTAATAAAAAAAACAAGTCGCCATTGATCAACGTGTTGTAGACATTGTGTTTAGTTTGTGTTTACTTGCAGCTCGGAAAATATCCCATTACCCGTTTTTGAGTCTGCAAAAAATCACAGCGGCTCAGTTCATTGGTAAATAGGATTAATGCTTTATGCTGAGTATGAGCCACATCACTTTCTCTCAATGTCACTTACGGCAAATAAATGCAAAGAAAAATCCCATGACAGAAAAAGTCGCCTGCAGAGTGGAGATGCTAAAATGTTATTAGATTCACTGGCCACAAACTAAGTGCCAGAAACGGATTTTAAATCTGTACAACTACTCTGATACTGCTTATTGATCCTGTACTGTAGCCGCTGGTTTTTATTTTTAAGAGATGAAAAAGGAACAAATTGAGGACAGAATTAAGTTTCGCTTTATTTTCTCATATGTACGTTATATAAATAACCATTCTGCAAGTACAAAACTGCAAATTATTGTATAGGCTTAATCTGCTGCTCTGATTGATTTGAAACTGTGAATAACTAAACATCGCAGGTGATGCTCTGACCCGTTCAGATTGAATTTATAAAAACCCGTAACAATCAGCTGACTAATGGTTATTTTTAATCACTAACCCATGTTCATATAATTTAGTCCACCCTGTGTGTGGCCTCCAGGCTGCTGGTGTAGTAACACACTGTGTGAAATGAGAAATGAAGTACTAACTGGAGTTTTTATTGACATATTGTTTGTATTTCGGCCTCACAAGCAAAAAATGTGTTGTACTAGTTGCACCGTTCACTGTCAGTTCAGTTTGTTTGTTCAGCGTGTGTGTGTGTTTGTGTGGGAGAGGGATCAGCTTCCCCTCCGCTCCAACACAGGCTCGGAAAGATAAAAACACATCATACTGTACTACACATCATATGAACGTCTTAATCAGAGACAGCGTTGGTGAAATAAATGAGATAACTTTCATGCATCAACAATAAATCAGAAATGTCTTTTATTTCTCCAGGACCGAGCTTATCGATACTTCAGACTTTAAGAATTGAGCCCAGGGGCCAGTTTAATACTTGGTCTCAGTACACATCCCTAATAAAGAAAAATATCTATATTTTGTACCGAGGTTGATTATGTTTACTTTCATCTAGTTCTCCAGAATCTGTTATGAGAATCAGCTGGACGGGAATTAAACAGAGCTTGAATCACTTTGCTCAACAGCATCTTTAGCCATTTTCACCTGGTGGGATTTGATCTGGATGTGGAACACATCGTAAAAGCAATCACATCACATCCGTGGTCTGACTCATATTTTTTATCAGTTCTTAACCTTTTCTTTTTCGTCCATTTTTGTGCTGCATAAACGAGTTCTAAACACAACACTGATACATCATCACCTTTTACATTGAATTTGGAATCACGTATCTGGCCAACTGATGAACATAAACTCATAATTCAATCTCTTCTAGCTCCGTGTTTGGGCTCCACCAGCTCCTCTGGGAAATAACTGACTCCGTAGCTGCCAGTTTAAATGACTCTGTCCAGTTTCAGTGTTTTTAAATTTGGCTTTTAAAACCATTTACGCACTGTTCTGTTTGTTCTGCGGGGGGGGGCTTCACTCCACCATTCATTACTGCAAAATAAATTAGAGGAGGTTTAAAACCTTAAATCATATTTGGGTTGGGACTTAATGTCTGAAGGAAAATATGGATCCAGAGGCTACACCAGCAGGGATCTGCTGCACCAGACAACCATTAGTCTTTCAAACCACTAAGTAAATAGCCTCCGCTGGGAATGATGAAGAGATGCTCATCAATGTGGAGATGATGGGACCCGAAGCTGTGAGTGCTCATCCCTCCCATCTCAGGCGGCTCGGAGCCTCTCGTCCCTCGTCTTCCGAGTGTTCACACGTCTGGAGCACGCCGCATACGCTACACGTCACTTATGAGGCACAACGAGATGGCAGCTCCATAGATTTTTGCTTAAATACGCTTGGAGGATTCCTTTAATAATTCATTGATAATGACCAAGATGAATAATTCAGAGGCACAAACTTTGCTTTGGTAAGCAGGATGCCAGGGCACCTGACATTGATGTACAATGTGAAATCACTTTTTATTAGCAGGGAAATTCTTCAAAATGCCTCCGTGAAGTTTTTCAGATCTGCTCAAAGGTGGAGATTCACAAACAGCATCTATTTGTATAGAAAAAGTCTTTGAGGGAGTCTGGAGCCGGGTTTCGCTTTTTTGTATGAGGCTCGCGGCTCGTTTGAAAATCCTGAACAGTCTTCACCGAGGGTCAGACGGATGAAATAATGTCTTTATACTTTCTTTAATGTTTGTATCTGAGAGCTGGCTGCGGAAAATATGGCCATTCAAACAGATAACTAAGACACTGCAGACTCCATGTGCTCCAGATCTATCTCTCTATTGAATCAACGAGCCGGGTGTCATGTGGTTTTGTCCATTTGCTTTTGTGTGTAAGTAAAGATCCTCATTGGCAAGTCAGAGCCATGAAATACTTGCATGCATACAGCAGATATATTCAGTCTTCAAAAACATCTCTCAGATACATATAGTTTACAGCACAAAGACAAATAATAAGTTCTGACCCAGGACCAGGACTATATTTGTTAAGCTTGTTTACAGGCGATCGTGATATGTAGGAATGTTTGCTCCATTCACTCTGGAGAATGAGTAGAGCGACGAAGGGGCAGAGGACTAATAAAATGAGTTGTGTCTGTTGTGTCGTAGACCCACAGACCGCCCCCAGCGAGGTGGACGGGGTCAACCTGGAGGAGATCCGTGAATTCGCCAAAGCGTTCAAGATCCGCCGGCTGTCGCTGGGCCTGACGCAGACCCAGGTGGGCCAGGCACTCAGCGCCGCCGAGGGGCCGGCGTACAGTCAGTCCGCCATCTGCAGGTAAAGTCCAAACAAAGAGTGGAACAGAATAAAACATCTCATTATCTCTAAATATCCCGGTTGTGTCAAGTGGAGGCGTGTGCAGTTGTGTAACCTCAGTGAGTCGTCTGGTGCTCACAGCTGCCATCTATTTTTCATCCCATGTTTTAACAGACATTATTAAGATATTAAAATACATAATTGACTATCACCACCCTGACAAACGAAAGCTCTTACGTCTTTACTTACCGTGCGTCCTCTCACCCGCTGACATGACAGCCTTGTGTTACTTATGCAAAATACATACACAAGTATTACACGAAGCACTTAAAGCATTTAATAATTACTAAGGCCCCTCGCCTCTCACTGCGCCGGAACATGGGGGAGCTTGACGGTGATGATCTGTTAATAAGATTGCCATGTTTTACTGCTGCCACGAGGACAGTTTAGTCATAAATGGTGCGTTATATATTCATGAGACAATCAGACAATCAGTGTTTCATCCCCCCCGTCGTTCCACTCCACTAACATATTGCATGAAGACACCAAATGAGCTACATTTCCCTTTCAAGGCAGAATAATTGGGCCACATCATGTCCGAATATCAATTTTTTAAGAGAACTAAAAAGCAAATAACTCATGCTCAATGTACAAAACGGTTTTAGATGTTAAATTCACTGTAAAATTAATAAATGCTGGTTAATGTTATATTTATTTTCTAAATTTAAAATTAAATTACACATTTTAACAGCAGTTCATTGTCGTAAACAACACAATCGTAGCCTGTGTTGCGTCAAGCCTTCACCTCCATTTTCCAAAATGAAATTTAATTTTAATGTTTAATGCTCCTCACTGATGACCTGTGCTGTTTATCCGACACGGTGCTGCCACGCACTTTTAAAAATTTCATCACATCAACATCAACCGGCCGATAAAATGTGACCAGGTTGTTTCGAGGCCCGGCCGCCTCCCACTAATGTTTAAACTCTTAAAATCACACATTAATTATTTACAGCCGGGCATAATTCAAATATTTATAATATACATTAAAAGCCATTAGCCTCAAAAAAAATAAACACTCTGTGGGCTGCTATTCATGCAGTTAAGACAATTTTTTTTTGTTTGTGTAACATTGGACATGACATCCTGATGTTTTAAGTAGAAGGGCAAACTTCACATGCTTTAGTTTAGTTAACATCAACACAGACATGACGTTTGAAGAGAAGCAGGACGTCACAGTAGCTCAGGGGCTGCGGCTCTGAACCCAGACAGAGAACAGACACTGACAGATGCTTCCATCTTGTCTCCTTTCATTGCTCAGTATGTTTCCAGGCACTTTATTAGTTTATCTAAACAGGCGCAGGCATTACACGAGGGCATCATCAAACCAATGATCGCTCGCTCGAGTTCGGCTTGTTTCCCTGATTTGAATTCAGAAACATTCCGAAGTTACTAGATTAGAATTAAAGAAGATTGTCCACTTTATCATTTTAATTAAATGATTTAAGATAGAAAACATTATTTACTCACCTGAATGAGTCTCGCTGCTTAGAATTCAGTGCAAACTCTCAGATTATCGTCCTCATTAGTTTAATCTTTAAAACGACACGTTTGACTCAGCATAAATAAACATTACCGGGATTTGAACTTAATGAAGGACCAGGAATATACAGCTGATTAAAAATGTCTCTAAGTAAAGGAAAAGTCTTATATTTACTTATATCACAAGTTTGGGTTCTAATCCTCAATTTTTAAATATTTCTTTATTTCTATATATTTCAGTGTATTCAGTTTCTAAATTTAAAAGAATATTTACATGATACAACTCATAATACATTTCAGTCAGTATCACAAAATCCCACCAGTATCACATTGTAAACACACAAGACACATGACTTCTCTGATGTATGTAAAATATCATTATCATTATCTGACTGTTAAAGACAACCTATTGCAAACTGGTGAACAGATGTTTAAACTGATTCATAACTCAGAGGTAATTCTGATATTAAAATGAAAATATCACAAGTTAATGTGAATCTGATCGTAGCTTTTAGGTCACTGATGCACCTCTCGGGTAGATCTCTGTTTAAAACTCTGCTTCATGGCTGTGAAGCCTCGGGCAAACTGTAACTCAGCTCTAAAGATGCATCTCGTCTGAGCTCAGCTCCGAAGGTACTTTCAAGAAAAGACTGGAGGTGCATTCAGGGCCATTTCTCCCTTGTGCTGATGCACTAGAGGAGGGAGTGCATACCCCAGCTGAGCAGCTCTCAACTCATTTTAGTATCTGCAGTTCCTGTTGATCCATGAAATGTCCTGTCTCTGGTGACTCCTCATATTTACTAATGTATTCCCCGCAGTATGAATCTCTCCTCTTTCCACTGATGCCATTACATATCTGTTGATATAAATCTTTTTTTCTTTTTTGATGCTGATACCAATATTAGAGAGTAAAATATTACTGATACAAATCTATCAGCTGAAATAAATTTTAAACAATTCAGTGCTTCCTAAGATGTCGTTATCAAACTCTTACCGTTGCAAAGACTTTAAAAAGAAAACACGAATAAAATCAAATATATAGAACTTCAACCAAGAACATCTATCGTAAAAAATTTAAACATTTAAACCAACATCTTTTCTTTGTTGACTCTGTGAAGTAAAGGTTTTCATATCAGCCAGCTGTAAAAAGTCCACTTGATATACAAATCGTGTTTTTAAAATATCTTTTACCGGTGATTTCTCCATGATAAACTAATTAAGCGTCTCTAAACATGCTGAGCAGTTGGTTTAATAATTCACTTTGTGCTTTACATGGCTGCAACAGGCCCCATCATACACTGTAGGTTGTGGTGCTCATTGGGTAAATCATTAAAAAACAAACAGATCCAGTTTAATTGGATCTGGACAAGAAGACAAACACAACCAGCGAGGAAAAACATAAACACAACCATAATTCAATGCAGCCTCGCAGCTTAAATAATGGTCAAAGTCCCCAAATAACACAAATATTATTTTAAACATCTTTAAATTAAACCCAAGCTTCATTTGTTTTACATGACATGAAACGATCCTGGTTCTTTTTACATAACAGGTTTGAGAATTGTCTTATTTTCAAATCCTAACATTCACGTGTCTCATCCACATAAACAGCCTGAGTTCATATCAGAGGCAGAAGCTCCTGACAGACTTGTGTTATTTCAGAAGAAGCTTCATTCTCCATTCGTACCTCGAGTCGCTAAAACGCTTTCGGGAAGTCAGAATTATATGTGAAGAGTCTTAGGAACTTTCAGGATTAGAGTGTGTAAATGTATTCTTATTAAATATAAAATGAGACGTTGTTAGGGGATGAAGGAAAGTTTGAAAAATGTATTAAATGTACATTTTGATCAATAATTCAAGGCTCTTTTTTTGTAAATAAAAGATGGTGCCATATTTAACTGCATGCATTAGTGCATTTTTTTTATTTTTTTTATCACCTGAGGGACAGAAATTGAATATTTGACAGTAAATCCTTTGATTCTTGTCTTGTTCTTCTATTTGTTTCATCTGATATAACAGTGTTTAGTTAGATGTTGGATATGTTTGTTTTTTTGGTTTGACTGGACCGGACTTTTAGCCATTGGCACTATCTCCTTACTCCACTATTGCCAATTTGGGACAGAGAACCACAGGCTGGTCCAGAAAAATTAACTGACCACTGGCAGCCGTCACCTCCAGCTGCTGCAGCGGAGGTGTCTCCAGGTAGAGAACAGAGAAGGGGTTTGGCTCGGATGTGAACCTGGATGCTAGTCTCAGTCCCAGTGGCATTCTGGTTGAGGAGAAGAAAAAAAAAGGCAGGCAGCTTATCCCTTGTTCTGGCAGGGCACCTAAGTAAGATTCTTTTTTCTCAATTCTCCCCAGACACACCATCCTGAGAAGCCACTTTTTCCTACCACAGGAAGCCCAAGAGAACACTATAGGTAGCAGTCTGACAGGCAAACTGAACCCTGGCCTTTTATATCCTGCCAGGTTTGAGAAGTTGGACATCACCCCTAAAAGCGCCCAGAAGATTAAGCCCGTTCTGGAGCGCTGGATGGCCGAGGCTGAAGCCCGCCACAGATCCGGCATGCAGAACCTGACTGAGTTTATCGGCAGCGAGCCTTCAAAAAAACGCAAGCGGAGAACCTCTTTCACCCCGCAGGCGCTGGAGATCCTCAACAGCCACTTTGAGAAGAACACGCACCCCTCCGGACAGGAAATGACGGAAATAGCCGAGAAGCTGAACTATGATCGGGAGGTTGTGCGCGTCTGGTTCTGCAACAAGAGGCAAGCGTTGAAAAACACAATAAAGCGTTTGAAATCGCCCGAACTCGGCGCGGCCGCACCAATGGACCCGCTCACCGATTCTCTAGAGGAGATCCCCAAGTGAACAAGGCCCTCGGTCACCGGGGTAAAAAAAAATAGAAAAATTGGAGCGGAGATGTGGCTGCCATTTAAAAACAAGAAGAGTGGGATGAACTCTCGAGAACTGAAAACTGTTCCCAGTCACCTGGACCGGGCAGTGATGAGTTTGCAAACAAAAGCTATGTGTTGTCAGTGTGATTACCACAGTTGTGTAAATGACCTTGGCGAAACCAAAAAGAAAAGAAAAAAGAGATTAATATGTGCGAATTATGTACATACAGTGTGCTGTTTTCAAAGAGTTTTAGATTCTGGCCTTTACGGACCAGACTGTCGCCCAAATTTTTTGGTTCCTACCAGGAGGGATTTAATAAAGAGATCATACCAAATCAAAACACTATTTACCAAAGTCTGTTGCATCTGAGTACTAAGAATAATTTTGTAATGTAAATGTGCTCTAAATTTTTACATTTGTACTGGCAAATCTAAGCTATATGTGTGAGGTTGAGTAATACATTCTATCTTTGTCTCGCTTACTTTTAACTTCATTGTTTGTATGTAAATATCTAAAACTACAAAAAAAAAGAATAACGCTGTCTTCAAATTGAAATCACTCCGATAAAAGTTTCTCTTTTTTTGGATAAAAAAAAATTTACCTTTGCTGTTAAACAAATTGCATAATATTGTCGTTTTTTTGCCTCCGATTTGTGTTTCACCTGCAGATATTTTCAGTGGAACTTTGTACGACTTTTACAGGTATTTATTAACGATCAACACGCGGTTGTTTTACCAAGGATGAAATTTAAGGACTGTCACGTGACGATGATGAAGAGGAGGAGGGGCGGGGGGGGAGGAGGAGGAGGGTGGGGGGGAGGAGGAGGAGGGTTTCGGTGTCTGTGCGGTCGACTGCAGCTTTATTGTTTTGAGCTAACGTGTCATTCTGTTGCCAAAGCCTGAAAGCCAAAGAACACATTAAGCTCAAGGACTGGGGATGGATTTTCAACGTTTTATTCATTTGTTCACATGTTCACTCTCTCCCCCTCTCTCTTTTTTTTTATTTTTCTGAATTGTTATATTGTGTAAGTAAAAAGAAAAACCACACTGTCATAACAAAGAGCTGAACTGTCTGCTGTACTTTTTTTGTTATCTGGGTTAAAACAGAAAAAGAGTTGGAAACATTTTCTTTTAAGCGAATTTGTGTTTGCAAGATTCACAGAGAGTACCAAAATAAAATAATTTCACTAATATCACTGCAAATATTTTTACACAACAAACCCTTTAAATACGCCCGAAAATTACCTGAACGTTTGGTCGAAGCTAAATCTATTTCAACTTGCTTTTCACAAAGATGAAATGTTGTTTTCCTCTTTCTTTTATCGTTCTGAGTTCCTCTCCGTTGAGTTTAATATTTACAATCAGTGTTTTTAAATGGAAATGTGTATGAATTAATTTCCACGAGAAGCAAAGTGTTTAAAAAACTTAGTCTCTGGAAGATCTCATGTATTTTCTGTGGCTCATTTTCACGGGTAGAAATTGTGTTTTTCCATTTTAATCGACTCTCCATCGCTGCAGTGCGACACTTTTAATTTCACTCGCTTTCTACTTTGTCAGAAATGTCAATAATCCCCCCCCCACACACACACACACACACACACACACAGACACACACACACAGACTGTCACTATAAATATTTGGTTCTTTCAAAAACTCCCACGGGAGGAAAAGAAGGAACGAGGTGAATGTTGAGAATAAGTGTCACTTTTCAGAACAAGTGAACTTAATTTGAAGTGAGGTGAAATTTGATGCAATTTATTCAGAATCATGTGTCTGCTTGATATCTGTCCCTCCATGTCACATTGGTTATCTCAGTCCCTCAGTCCCCAGTGCACGGCTGTGGTCCTCGTCCCTGCCTGGAAACACACACACACACACACAAACACACACACTTATCCAGAAACAGTAAAGACTCAGTTTCTACTTTCACATCCTCAGATTTGATTTTTTTCTTATTTTGATACAAGAATTAACTTCTTCAGGCGAATCCTGGGCCCAGAATGACGACGACCACCCGTCAGATGATATAAGAGGAAGCGGCAGCGGATCTTAACAATAAAAAGCTGTAACCAAAATAAAAAAAATTAAAGATGTATAACAAACAGACACAGAAAAGGAGTTGGGCCATCGCTCGACTTTTCAATGCTGGACCAAAGCTCTATAGTTATGCACATTGTACAGAGAAATAGATTCACGGTGTTGACAATCTTTAAAAAATCCGAGATAAAGACAGAAAGAAAAAGAAAAAGAAATTGAAGAGTAGAAATGTACAGTAGCTCATCATCCAAGGTTTACCTCAGTACCGTTCATGTGGGAATCAAACCGACGCCTCACGAGCAGCAGCAGCAGCAGGTCCGAGGAGGAGACGGTGATTCTGCTCCGTGTCGTCTGTGTTCACCTCTTATTTATTACCACGGGACACATGATTGTTTTATTTGTGTGAAGTGCTTTCCTGAGCCACATGTGACTCTCTGCTCCTTTCTTTTTTTTTATTGTTGTATCTCGTTTCGTTTCTTCTGATTGGCTGTGACACCCACCTCAGTCTTCACACATCTGTAGACCCCGTGTAGAGGAGGAGGAGACGTTGTTGCTCTCGACCCGATTACGACCATTTGTTCAAATCACCTTGAGATACTTTTGGTGAAATTTTACAAAACGCAGACAACCTGGTTTTAACGTTTTTGTTAATAGTTGGAGAACTTGAAACCAAAGCTGAGGAGCCTGCAGAGGTTGGTTTTTGTTGAGTTTTAGACTGAAAACTGTACTTAATCTATAGAGCAATATCTGTTTGGTCAGTTAAGCAGCACTTTGTGTATTTCTTAAAAAAAAGCTTCAAGTCTGTCACATTGATTTGTACCATAATTAGTAATAAACAATTGTTTGACGAGTTTTGTGTCGTCTTTTCTGATGAAACCCAACACAACACAACTTCATATTTATTCAACGCTGAGATAAAGGTGGAATTACACTTTTTAACTTCTGTTTTATCACATAAAAGTTTATTATATCATATAAATGTGTCATTTCTGTAGGACAGCTTGTTTTGTAAAGTTGTCGCAGACAACAGGACAACTACACAGCATTGAATTTTGCAGAAAAGACACATCAAATGAAAGGAGGATAAATGTCAGCTGGGTAAAAAGACCTAAAGCTTTCCCATTTGCTGACAAGGAGGAGGTGGGGTTATACTGCAGCCATCCACTAGGGGGCGATCGTAGTGTTTTGGCCAATACCATAGACTATATAAAGTTAGACGACATGACAGCTCCACAAAAGTAAAGCAAAACCATCTTGATCACCACCTGGATGCTGGCTGCAGTTAATAAGCCCTGCCTCCTCCATGTTAGTGGATGTCTCATTATATGTCCCATCTGCTAACATGGAGGGGGCCAGGTTTATGACCTCAGCTAGCCACCAGGGGGCTATTTGTTTCGCAGAGCCTGCGAAGTGTCTGATAGATCAATAAATGCGATTTAATATAAAATCATGAAAAGTTGAGTTTATTTTGAAAAGCAGTGTGATGTCAGGTAAATGCTGATGTCAAGGTCCAAAGATCCTTTAACTCACAATAATGTCTAACAACATGGCCGACTCCTCTTTTCATCTTTTCAAACCTCCCACGTAAACACGCGAGCGTCAGTGAAAAGCCGACATGTCCTGACTTCCTCTCTGCGAGGTCACGTCGGGCGCGGAGCTTCATATTTACAGTGGCGTGCAGGGTTTTGACCTTTGACCTCTGGCTGGTCGACAGATGAATGAACCTGATTGGCTGTGTTTAACCTGTTTAACAAGAGAAAAGTCAACCAAAGGCATAAAAAGAGTCTTGTTCCCAGTGTGCAGCAATTTATTTAGATTTCCTCGGGGTCAGTGGAGAAGAAAACGCGTCAGGTTTGCTCCTCATCAAAGCTTCATGTGTTTGTCTTCGTCCAAATAACAACAAGACAAGTGTAAAGAAGGAGAAATATATAAATAAAAGACGCGGAGAAAGCCTTTTGAAACTAAACTCAAAAGTTTGATAGAGCTTCCCTCTCCGTGATGCCTTTGAAAAAAAAACGGGCAGGCAGCTGAAAAGAAAGTAGTAAATAAATAAATAATAATAATAAAAAGCACAGACAACATAAATTATTAACATTAGACTGAAAACTGATGTTCCAGATGCTTTTTCTTCTTCCTTCCAGCTCACTCGCTCCCCCCCCCCTCCCCCCTTCATTTCAAAACACTGGCTGCAGTTTTTGAGTGATGATGGGTGAGGTGTGTGTGTCGGTGTTTGTGTGTGTGTGTGTGTGTGTGTGTGTGTTTGTATGTGTTAGTGTGTGTGTGTGTGTGTACGCGCCGCTCCTCCACGTTATTTGATATTCTTTTGTTTTCCTACCCCGCGCCATCTTCATTGTCTCTGCCATTAGCGGTGTAATTGTGCAGATGCAGCCCCTGACCCATATCTGTTTTCTAAAACTGTTTGTATTCTGCCGCTGATAAAAAAAAAGTTTGCTTTCCATTCTCTTTCTCTTTCTCTCTCTCTCTCTCTCTCTCTCTCTCTCTCTCTCTCTCTCTCTCCCTCTCTCTCTCTCTCTCTCTCGCTCTCTCTCTCTCTCTCTCTCTCTCTCTCTCTCTCTCTCTCTCTCTCTCTCTCTCTCTCCACAGTAGCACACAGCAGAGTTTCTCTGATGGAGAGTAACAGCTCGGTTTAAAGAAATCCAAACACAGATATTAGGGCGTGAGTGTCAGAGCTTCTTTTTTTTTATCAATCATTCTTGGAAGTGAATCTGGTGAGAGTGAGACTCACTGAAAAGTTTTGTTTCTGCTTTTGCACAATTTTAGTTTCAATGTATCTTTGATTTAACAGCTTAAATACAAAGAATAATGTATCACTTCAAAGCCTGGGTTTATGACCTATACTGCATCCAGCCAGCAGGGGGCGATCCAGATGTTTTGGCTTCACTTGGGGAGCTGCCATCTTGATATCTTTAAGTTCAGTCTCTGGTCAGAACTGATTAACTGACTTCTCAATATCTCTGACTGGAATGTTTTACTGGAATTAGTGGTTCTCCTGAGGACATGTGACCTATTTCACCAGCATCAGTCACAGCGTCAGCGGCTCAACGTCAAACCGTCTTTAACCAAAACCAGATTTTCCAGCAGCAGCTCAAACGAACTCTATTCTGCTCTGATCGGAAATCATCCAAATCTGCAGTGACAGAGATTTAGTCACTCACAGAAAACAAACAGTCTTTTAGTTGCATGGACCCACAGTTTGTATGTGAATCATAAACTCAACCTTTGTCTTCAGATATTCGATATTCGAATAAGATAAAAATCAACCTCTGAACTCTTGGCAGCACTATGAGCCTCAGAAGTCGTTAAACGTCCTTTTTAGACATTTCAAGTTTACAGTAGATTTACAGACTGTACAAGTCTCACAATGAGAAACTCTGTGTTAAAATGCTAAATCAATTACATAATTAAGAAAACTGTTGAAACTGTTGAAGATGAACAGAGAAGTGACAATTTATTATTTTTCTTTACAGCACTGAACAGAGATGTAAGACTTTAGATCACATCCAGTCCTTAGTGTTGTCGAGTGTTTCTGGTGAAAGACAATCACACAGTAAAGACACGTTTTGATCTCTGCATCTTGTTTGTACAGGAGCAGCTGAGGTTTTCCCTTCTTCTTCTTCTTCTTCTTCTTCTTCTTCTTCTTCTTCTTCTTCTTCTTCTTCTTCTTCTTCTTCTTCTTCTTCTTCTTCTTCTTCTTCTTCTTCTTCTTCTTCTTCTTCTTCTTCTTCTTCTTCTTCTTCCTCCTCCTCTTTGTGTCCCTCCATCTCTCTCTCTCTGTGTTTCTTCTCCTGACAGAATCAAAGCAGAGACCAAGGCCTCCACCAGCCGTCCGACTTGTTGAAATCGAAACGCTCCCGTTCAACCTGCAGCCTCCTGAGAGAGAGAGAGGGAGGCCGGGTAAAAAAACATTATGACATGTCTGCGCTCCAAATGGATTATGTTTCAATATCAGCCCGGACACAGAATTGCAGAGGTGGAGGGAGAGAGTGCACGTGTTGGATGCAGATGGTTTTAAATTGCTGCCTTTTATTTCAATCAGGCATGAAGCATTCACTTTCCTTATCTTTCAGACAATGCGGCGTCGCACGGTGGGGCCGATGTTCTGGGTAAATGAACTGTCTGTACATCCCTCAACCTGCTCCTCCACCTCCCTGTTTTCACTTCCTGCTCAAGGTTGAGATGTTGCTACACCGACTGTGAAGCCGCTCAGCCGTCCCCCCACTTTGCTGCTCCGCACACCCAAATGCCTCTCGGGGTGCAATTACCAATCCTCACATGCAATCGGGCTCGGCCGTGCATATGATCCCTTTTGCTTTTCCTCCGTTGTTTCAGGGGGTTTTCAGCGTTATTAGCAGTGACACTGTGCGAGGTGTTTGCAGGTGGAGGAGTTAATAGCCCAGTTCTTTACAGAGACACCTGTCTGACTTGAGCAGCTGATTGCATCAGCTCGTAGTCCATTTAACTTTGAGGCTTTTATTTGGGCTGTGATGTCTCTGTTCGGTTTCTCTCTCACTGCTTCTCTGCAGGATTCTGTCCTGAAAGTATCAAACAGGTGAGACGCGGAAATCTTCTCCTTCTGTTTTCCAAAAACTCAAATTGTGATTTAGATTTCAGAAATGTTTAAGATAGAAGTCGATAATTAATAATACTGAATGAATTTCATTTGAAACTGTCAACATCCGTAAGACTTTGGCATTTAAGTTCCCTGTAAATTCATTATTGATATTTGTCTCGACCTGATGTTTCACTAAATTCAAATAATTTGGTGGATAATGACATTTACATCATTAGGACCTTAGTGAACGCAGAAACTTTTTTTTTAATAAAGTTAAACTCTCACTTTTCATTTGCAGCATAAAAGCAGCTGTCTGTTAAGATGTATCACCTAAATCTGCTGAAAACTAAAAACTAAAAGAGCCAAAACAAATCCACAATAAATTATGCACTAATTGGTGATGGGGGGGGTTTGGGGTGTCCTCGGGTAACCAGGAGCCCATTGTGCCCTATTCCATGTAGATACGGCCCTGCTCATAAACAGCAGTTACATTTTGTAGCTTTTAAAATGTGAAGAAATGTCCAACTTTATCTAAAACACAGCATCACAACACATTTATTCTGGAAGCACATGATTAAAAGTGGAATCTCTTCGCTCCTCGTCAGGTAGTTTCCACGCAGAGTTTAGAAAAACCCTTTCGGCGAAGTGCAACTCTCCTGCGTCGGGGGGGGGTCACCGCAGCTCTGAGAGCCGCCGGGGAAAATAACCGGCCCTGCCCTCCATCATCCTCTCATCCCACTGACCTCTGTGTTCACTGTAGTATACTTGCAGCACATGCAGAGAGAGGGGGGTGCAGGGAGGGATGGAGTGTGTGTGGGGGGGGGGAATGATTACATATCTGAAGGCATCAGGAGAGCAGGTATGGATGTTAGAGCAGTGACATGCTCGGACACATCTTGGCTTTCTTATTAGTGAGGACCCGTACGGACACTTTGGGCCCTTTCCTGCGGGGGCCGTGATGAAACCCCCTCTCGGTGCATCGGTGGAAAATGGCCGAGGGGAAATCACCGATGAGCATCACTCAAAGACAGGGAGATGTCAACAGGCCCATAATGATGGCTGATGGCCCCAGAACACTCTCCTTCTCCCTCTCAGCCTCACCGGCCCAAGTCGCACTACACTGGAAAACATAATTAGAGGTAAAACAGAGAGACGGACAGAAGCTTTATCTCTGTGTATTCTATAAGAAGCTCCCTTTGTTTCTTATCCATCCAGGAGTCCTCTCTCTCTCTTTATCTCTTTTTCTCCTCCCCAATCTCTCTTTCTCTTCATGGATGAAAGGAGGAGGAGGAGGAGGAGAGCTCCCTCTGTGAGATGCCAAGGTGCTCCCAGTCCATTGTGCTGCTCGCTGTCAGGTTAAATTAGGGAGTACAGGCTCCGTGAGTGTAAAAAAATCAATACTTGATGGAAGATTGCTCCCCGGAAAATCTGTTTTGATTCCAGGATTAATTCTTGACCAAAGGCTCCAGCAAAATGACATGCCATTAGCCGGAAAATGAACACATTCTGCAGTGGAAATTGGATGGAAATGTGTCAGGTGATTGCCCCGGCTGGTTGTTTTTGACTCTTTGAGCGAGCGACTGAAGGTGTGGCTGCTGAGAATGAGGCCTCAGGGCCGACTCCTCCGTGGCCTCAGAGTATTCTCAAGGCCATTGTTGTCCAGCGGCTGCAAAAGCATTCCACCAAGGTGAAATGCTTTTGCCTGCCACCCGGCCTCTCTTGTGTTTTCCATAAAGCGTGGCACGAGGACTGAGGGAATCTGAAAATAAAACCGAAAGGATTTCCCCTCGTTTGTTTACCCAACAGAGAGAAGAGAAGAGTGAGATGCTTTATTGATGAGTGAATAATGTGTTTGTCGTGAACGTCTCGTTGTTTGAAATCTTAAACAGGAAGCTGTACAGATGCACCGGACATTGATTTGAGCAGCCGGAGCGTTCAGGTGGCACTAAACATCTGTGTTCTTAAGAGTGGGAGGGAAAAAAACAACAGGAGACATGATTTATTTCGGCTCTGACGTGTTTTCTGACCAGAACAGGACGGATTCAATCAGAGGATTTTCACCTCTTTTATATGTTTTTCATCTAAAACACAGATGTTTTCATGAAGCACTTGATAAAATGTCACATGGGTGTAGATCGAAATGCAAATCTGATCAATGTAGATTATAGATACTGGGTGATTTATTTGGATTGTGTTAGATCAAAATCATGAAATCTAATCAGAAAATAATTTAAATATTTTTAATTGTTGCGTTTAATGAGAATATGAATCACTTACTTGTTTCTGATTCGATTCTGATCCATCTGAATGCAAATCAATTACCATGAATCCCAATATTACAACTTGCATTAATTAAAAAGGCTGAAAAAACACCCATCTGATATTTAATCTCTCACTGTTTTGAAATGCTATGAGAATATCCTTTATTTAACCTAGGTTCAAATTGAAAGTATATTATAAATTAATATTATATTATAGTATACATATTATAACATAAAATATTATTATTATTATTATTATTATATGAACAGAGTTGACCATATTATGAGTTTTGAGTCCTGCTGTGAACCTCTGTGGACAGGTTTTACAGTGAGGCTTTATCGCCACCCCGTGGATGAAAAATGCTATTACTCTTATAATTATTAATATTGTCTGGTGCCGCTAGATGGCAGTGTGCGGCAGCTTTCAGCTTCTCGTGTCAACACCACAGAAGAAGTGTGGACAATCACGCCCCAAAAACAAAGCTTTACAAATGCTAAACACCCAATATACAAATACATAATGACATTAGAAATATTGTAATTAAATAATTAATAAATATCATAATTAAATAAAATAAGAATTAAATTATTAATCATTATCGTCTTTTTTAGTTGCAATACAGGTCGTCATATAAATATTTCTCCCACAAGGAGTGTCATGTTGTTCATCATCAAGTCTCTTAATGTTAAGTTAATAATAAAAACAAGTTAATAACCAAACACGATGTTTTCTCTTGTGATTTAGTTTTCAGGCGGATCCTCTGTTGACGTCGCGGGAGTGATGACGTCCCCCTGTCAGCCGTCACGCTGCTGCGGGCCCTCGCGTGTTCTCGTCCCGCAGGAACAACACGAACCGTCGCTGAGACGCGTTCGTTCTTCCCCGAGAAGCTGAAGATGTCTTGGCTGAAAGCTGCGGCCCTCAGCGGCGAGGACGTGTTCGATGAAGCCGGAGACGAGATGAAGCTCCAGACTAAAGAGTGGAGCTCGAACATGGACAAACGAGTGAAGGTGAGTTTCCTCCTGCTCTTCGTCCATGATCCACCTGGAAGCTGAGTGTCCACTGGGCTCATGGTTCTCTGCTCTGCTCCCGGTCAGGACGGGTACGTGGACGGGCTCAATGCCGGAGAGGACGGGGCGCTTCAGCTCGGATTCAACCAGGGGTTCCGGGAAGGAGCCGCTCGGACTGTGGCTGTGGGTCGACTCAAGGGAATCATCAGGTAATAATCGATCAAGTCGATCAGTTCTTATTCGATCAAAGCTGCAGGTTGTCAGACTCAAAACCTTTGCCCACAGATAAACACCTGAATGAAAGTTTAATATCATTACACAAAGAGAAGCAGCAAACTGACTCTGCTTAGGAAACTGGAGGCCGAAATTTGTTTATTTACAAAGTATGAATCAACAAGATGGTTAAACATGATATAATTTAGCTACGGAAATAACAAATAATGCAAATAAAGGCTGAATATGCTACAAACTAATGATAAAAGGGGGGAAATATTAGAAAAAGACAGAGTAAAATACTTTTTGTTGCATACAGAGCTTCACAGCCCTGACAGATCATAGTCACCAGATTTGAATCTTAATTTTTAATCGAGAAATTGCAGCTGCACATTTGATACAGATTGATTTGTGTCTGTGGCTCAGAAAGAGGATTTAAACATCATCTTATCACATGGTTTATTATTTTACTTGTTCTTATCTGCACTTTTCTGAGCACACAAATAGAGTGAGGAGAAAAAGCCTGTTTCTGTAAGTCTCATATTGTTCTGCCTTTCTTTGAACATATGATAAGATATTTAGGGAAAGTTATTTCAATGTTTTTGTTAAACCTTTCCATGTTGAACTCTTTTAAAAGTCTGATATTCTCCCGTAAAATATTTCAGCCTGTTTCTCACACAGAAGCATCACGAGTGGTTTTTTGTTCTGACCATTATTGAAGTCTCTTTTCTGTCCAGCAGATGTGGGGCCCAGTCCCTTCTCTGATCTATTGTAAATGACGCTGCTGCCTCTTTGTGTGTCTCATCCCAGTGCTATATGGTGCTGGTGCCAGATCGAGCATCCGGACACCCCCGTCCCGGCCCGCGTGACCGAGCTCCTGCAGCGGGTGTCGCAGCACGAAGACAGAATCGCAGACGGCATCAGAAAGTCTATGGAGAATCCTCCGCCCAGTGTGAGCGACGTCTCTGAGAGCATGGAGGACCTGGAGGTAAAGCAGGCAGATCCAAGTTGCTGTGGGGATGGGGGGTGCGGTGAGGAGACGGAGTGCTGCAGCCGTGGGGAGAAAATGGACCTGGGCGTTCCTCAGCGGCCACAGAGGCTCTGCTCGGGTTCGGCTGATGAAGACCTGAGCCTCCTCCTGCAGAGCTGCATGGACCTGGTGTCGGAGCTGGAGCTGCCGGAGGAGCTGCTCAGTCACATCCAGGAGCTGAAGGACATCTAGTGGCTGAAGAGCAAGGACCAAAATCCAAGGAGGACAACACTTGAACTATAAACTTTGATAAACGTTTACATTTCTTTCAAAGCAATTGAATACTTTTGTTGTATATAATGTCAAATAGATATTTTCATTCTAGATATTCCAGAATGTTTGAAAATAAAAATGGATTTGATATAATGTACTTCGTTTATGTTCTCACACTTATTATGAAAAATAAATGAAATCTCTATTTATATTTCCCCTTTTTAATACTGGTCAGAGATATTTAGTAACAATGAAGAATTTACAAAAAAAATTGATACTTTACCTACAATTTCAGACACATAAAAGTGTTGACAAGACATACAAATTTACAAACAAAAACAAAACATGGTAAAAACACAAACAACAATCACAAAATAAAAACAAGCTGCCAGACAGATTACTCAATTACATATATGGTCTTTCAGGAATGTTAATTTACACAAATCTGTTGCGATATGTTGAAAAGTGTTTTTGCAAAGTATGTCTTCTTTCTTAGAGTCGTATAAACAAAAGCTTTATTCTTACATAATGTATTAATATATAGAAAACTACAACAAAACTGGAAAAAAAGTTTCTATTTGCTTGTGTTTCTTTTCTTCAATATTTACGTGTACAGCTCTTTGCACGTGTTTACTTTCCTTCGCGTCGCGTTGAACTCTCCCGGCCACCGTAGCTCCCCGCCCGGCGCATCTGCACCGTGCTGACGTCATGACGTCGCCCGCACGGAGCCGTGACCCCGCCGCTCGGGCTGAAGCGTCGCAGATGTTCCGCAATTTGATTTCCGCAGTTTGACGGAATGTGGCGCAGCGGACGCTAGCGGCAGCGGCAGCAGGGCACCGCGCGGCCGGCAGGACTTTCTCCGGAGTTTCCCCCGGAGCGGCGGCGGTGACTCCGGCCGCTTGTTCTGTGTTTAGCTCGAGCGCGGCTAACAGGCGAGCTAACTTCAGCGCGAGCTAACTTCAGCTCGAGCTGCAGCTAACAGAGTGAAACCGAAACCGCACGAGCTCCAGGTTTGTGTTCGTGTCGTCATCTCAGCTGTCACTTCTCCGTCCGGACTCCAGCTGCGTTTTAAACCCGCACAACTGATCTGACATCGGATTCTGAAGTGCAATTTTAGCCTCGTTACCACAGCAACATGTTTTTATCCATTCACCATCACGTGCTGTTCTTGTATTGGTTTTATTCACTAATAACTCTACCAATATTCTGATATTTACACGTGGTACCACAATCCAACCTTTTGTTGTGACAGAACAGAAACGATTGTTCCCTGAACTGTTTTGATATTCGATTAATCGAGTCAGTCATTCTACTGGTTCCAGATTTTCATATATGCAAATGTAAAGTGTTTCGTTGATTATATAACATCAGGAACTGACTGTGTTTGTTGGTTTGTCATTAAATGATATAGATTTATTTTTACAAAATCCACGTTGGTCATTCTGTCTCGAGCAGCATTTTCTTTTTTGGTCAGTTGTATTGTTTTTTTAAATATATAATGTTTTTGATGCTTGAAGTTGCTCAATGCTTTATATTGAATAAGATGTTAACAATATCTTCAACAGCCTCATCAGATTTGACCAAGTCATCGTTTAATCATTAATGAGAAAACTTCCTTTGCCAGGTCACGGAATTTCCTGTTACCTCCATTTCATCTCAAGTGTTTTAGTAATTAATTTATTCATGTTGTACCTTTTTGCCTTCTAGGTATCAACCTTCTCACGGCACCTGAACATGGTCCCTCCCTGGTGTTAGCAGCAGCTTGACCCTCCTCGCCATGGACTCCTGAAGTCCTCCGGTTCAGCGACTCGTCCGGTTGCTCTGGACCCGAGGTCGCTGTTCAGCCCACAACCTGTCTGACGTCCCGGGTGAGAGGGAGCGATCAGATGGGGAACAGCTGCTGTCGCAATGAGAGTCCCTGTGGCAGCGCCGAGGAAAGAAGTGTCCTGCTGAAGAATGATTCCAAGGCCACGGTGCCGGCGGGTGGAACGGTGGAGGAGGGCACGTGTGGTCCTGATGGAGACGATGACATGAGGTGAGATGACTGTTGCTGCTCTGTGGTTTGGTTCGGATTTCAGACATGCACTGGAGTCCGGACATTTTCTGGAGGGGCTGTAATTGACCACGCAAATGTCCGAGTCAGTTGCTGCTGACATTTTCCGGCTATCTTCCTGCCAGTCCCCCAAGTGAAGGGTCCAGAAAATATCAGTGCATATGTAAAAACAGCAGGAATATCACAAATACATTCAAAATGAGCAAGTTGGGGTGTGGATGGCGTTTCTAGAACACATCAGACATAAATGTGTAAGAATACAAATATCTCACTATGAAAACAAGGTCACATGTAAAAGACGCAGATGTCAACTTGGAAAGACATCAAAATTTTGACGATAAGAATGTGTCTGAGTGCTCCAGACCTTTTCTCCAGAAAATCTCCTGCTGCATTCTTCATATGTGAAAGGAGAACTCTGGGAAATGTTAGGTAGAATATTAAAACTCTGTGTTTTAGTCAGTAAGATGATCTCTCTGTGTGACTCAGGACTTGATAAAGGAGAAAAAGATCGTTTTAAATTTCCACTAGTGACTTCAGGGCACACTTGACTAGTATGACTCAAATGAAAAGCAAATGAAACAGTTTGTTTTTCCTCTTAGTGTATTGATATAGTAGATTACAAGGTTGGTTTTGTCTCGAACAAACATTTCATCTTTGCACTCAAAAAGAAGACAAATATTAGACGGCAAACATACGCTTAAAGCTTTAGCAGGGAATATAATAACTTACATTTTTTCCCTAAGTTTCAAATCGCTGAGTAGCGCCGAGGTCACAATTTAGGCGAGGTGGTTTCCAGAGATCTTAAAAGGTTTCAGAATGACGACAAAAACATTTCACACTATTGTTGGAAATACAGATGATAGATGAAAGCAGAGTTTCCCTGTTTCTTCCCCACCCACAGAACAGAAACAACCTTGAAACATCACCGCTTTGTTCACTCACATATCTACAAGGGGTTTCTGATCTTTATTACTCATTAGTTATTCTACTCGTTTAAATTTCAGTGGAGATTGTCCTGTACTATGTGATGTTTGACCTCCTCTCTGTGTTCTGCCACTCAGGAAAACCCATGACGAGGCTGATATAAAGGTGGAGGAGAAGCCTGAGCTCGTCCTGGTGAAGCAAAGTCCTGAGAACGGAAAGACGGAGCCCAATAACACTCAGGAGAATGGACCCTTGAAGACGGAGAGCATCCAGACAGCGACTCCTTCCACTATATGCAAAGATGTTAAACCCGAAGAAAACTCCACAAGAGCACAAGATGAGGTTTTGAAGGAACCTTCAGATGACGGCGAACCAGCTGAACCTCTGGAAAGCACTTTAGACTCCCAGCAGAAAGTCAACGCTGCCGGTGACTGGGAGGTTTTCACGGAAACAAATGTGGTGCCAGAAGAAGAAACCCCCGCCTCGGTGCAGGACGAAGTCCCCGATGGTATTTTACTAACAGCCCAGTCAGTCAGCGCTGAGAAGCCTCCACCGCCTCATGAGACGACCTCAAACTCAGAGAACGTGACAGAGCACACTTCTCACCATGATGAGGAAGAAGCCGGCTCCAAGGTTATGTTTGACGAAGCTGTAAACGAGCCATCGGGGGAGTTGTCCGCAAATAGTGACGTGTCGGTGCCAAACACTGAGTTGGCAGCTGCAGGTGGTCAGGTGATGTTCCTCTCTGTGGTCAGTGAGGAGGCCGGTGGAGACGCTCCCAGCTGGTGAGTCACATGACAATATAAACTCCTAATGTGCAAACTAAATGGAAAACATCTTTATTTTTTAATAATTGATAATTATAATTATTCAGCAGTTTGTCTTGAAAAAAGTATCGATAACCCATTGATTCCTCATATAATGGAAGAAAACTGTAGATATTTGACAATTCAACACTTGAATCAACACTTGCTGATTCATTTTTTAGCATTCAACAACTTGATGAATTGATAAACCGCCTCAAGCAGCTTAAAGGCCGGAAAAGCAGGAAAAGGATTAGAAAACATAAAGTTTGTGTTCTTCTTGGCCCATGTACCAGGTTTCATAGAAAATAAAACCTCCTTGATGAATTTTGCAGCTCTAGTCAAGAATATCTAAAGCTCCAAGATACATCAAAAAGAATAGAAAAGGAGAAAATGAATGAACTAAATTAGATTTACTTTAATGTATTAGATTAAATAAAACTGTTTGAATAAAACCATCAGAGAACGTCTAATTGCCTCTCCAACAAACTGGTGGCCAATGGTCGTTGTTTACAAAGTTCAGCTGAGGTCAATTCCCAAAAAGTCACGAGCTTTAAACACCAGAAACCACTCAACCAGTAAACAAGTGTTTATTTTTACAGAATATTTATTTACTTAGAGGGATAATCGTTCTGGCTGTTTTTGCACATCCACTATTTTTACCAGTTGTCTGAGTGGAATTTGTCAACATTCAGTAAATCATGTGTCTCAGTTTTTCTGTATCAGGTCCCAAGTCATTATCCTTTGTATATCGGTGGTTGTATTAGGTCCTCGAGAGCAGAGCTGCAACCTCAAGTAGTTGAGGCTGGATTTTAATTTAATTTGTCAAGTATTTTAAGATCAGTTCTAAAAAAGGTTTATATGTTGATGTGCTATGTCGCATGGCCTGTACACAAAAACTTGAACGGACTAACCCTGCCTCTGCCTTTGTGCAGTCAGTAATGTATTTCTGTCTTTCTCCCCGTGTCCAGTGCTGTGACGGAGGACTCAGAAGATGGTGGTTCTTCAGTGTTGGAGCAGGTCGGTCCTGAGGCGATAGAAAGCCACGATGTGTCTGAGTCGTCTCTTGGATCGGGACGCGACCACAGCAGCGAGGAGCGAGACTCTGTCAACTCCCTCGGGGAGTCAGAGACCGCAGCTCTGGCAGAAGCCACCGAGAGGTCAGTCGGTTCAGAGTCAGTGAAATCAAAACAAGGCACTTGTTTGTATAGGATGTGGATATCTGTTGGTTCTCAGTCTGACCACTAGGGGGTGTAGAGAAACCACAGCTTGTATTGGTGAAGTCATTCTGTGTTTTTCATTCTTCTGTTTTTCACACTTTCTTCTTTCCTTTTTTTCTGTAAATATTTGTGAAATTTAAAATCTCTCAACATTAAATATTATTCAAGTGACACATTCTGTGTAATTATGTTGTAATATGAGTTTTAAATATAAAACTTGAAGTTTATGTCTGTAAAGCAGGAAAAGTAACAAATGTGTTTCTGTCCAGCTCGAAGTCCGATCAGAGTGTCCAACCAGACTCTGAGTGTTTGGACACGAACCTGAAGGATGTCTCTTCCTTGGAGAACGACAAACAAGATACTGGGGAGGAAACAAACCTGGAAGAGCAGGATAAAGATGAAGATGTTGCCAAAATGAAGGATGATGAAGTGAAGGAGGAGGAGGAGGAAGAAGAAGAAGAAGAGGAGAAGGAGGTGGAGGTGGAGGAGAACGCTCAATCTGAGACTCAGGCTGCGAAGGGATTCTGAGAAGCAGGAAGTAACTGGAAAAGAGGAGAAGCCAGAAGGAAGTACAGCCGCTGATGTCCAGGTTGAAGTTGAGACAGTCCCAGAGAAGGAGGAGTCTGATGAAGCTCACCTGCGGGACAGGTTTGTTAAGATAATTTGCGGGTTGCTTCAAATTCCTGATTTTATTTTCAACCTCACACATAATGTGCTGTCCAAAAAGTGAGAGACAGGGATAACACAGAAGACACAACACAGGAAGTGGCTCTTGATAATCTTTTGCTTTGAAAGATCTCACATTCTTTCCCAGAGACGGAGAGATGTGTTATTAATGTCTGTTTATCAACACTGGCAAATCACACAGTAACAACCAATAATTTACAGTTCTCTAGAGAGTTGGGGCAAAGTCACTCACTCAAAGTGAACTCCATGAATCAAAGTTCACCAAAGTTAAACTCTACGAGAAGCCGAGCTGCGGATTTAATTTTTTACTTGAAGCAAATGTTTTATTCGTCCTCTCGATCGCACAGATTGGAAGTGGAGGTGCTAACCATTGGTTCCTACTGAATCTATAACATGGGTCACAAATATATATTGTATATTGTGCACCAGAGATTGTGCATATAGGATTGAGTCAAACAAACTAAACTACTAGTGTATTGCAATTGAGGAGGAAGTAGTCACAGACTCAACATCTGACATTTGAGGTCTATGGCACAGAGACATTAGTTACATCACACTTCACCCACAGGGGAAATACCTGTTAGTAATAAGAAACCTGTCAAATACTTTGTCTGAAGTTAGTTTTGGCACTTTGTCTTTGTAGAGCTGAAGTGTTGAGGTTGTGAGTTTCAGTGACATGTGTCTTTTTTCCCCCTTTAGTGATGAAGACCTGTACAGAGGAGCAGAGGAACTCTCAGAGTCTCAACATAATGAACAAGGACCGACATCTGTGTTCGAAACCACACGTCAGTACTTTTTCAAATCAACTGACTTTAACTGCATCAGGGATTAGAAACAGTCAGTCGTAGGACGCACACAGGGCTCCTCTGGTTCCGTCCATCACGTCTTCTTACTCTTCTCTTTCTCTCCCTCAGTTTTAAAGGTGGAGGACAGATGCAGTTTGGCCCCGGCCGCGGACATTCTGTCGTACAGCGAGAGGGAGTGGAAAGGAAATACTGCCAAAAGTGTTCTCATTAGAAAGGTGGGTGCCTGTAGCTCTTAGGACAAAGTGTTTTCAGATTAAAGACAGTTGTTTTTTTATGTTCTCACACGAATGACCTCCTGTGGTGTCCATGTCTGCTGCTGCAGGGTTATAAAGAGATGTCCCAGAGGTTCAGCAGCTTGAGGAGAGTGAGGGGGGACAACTACTGTGCACTCAGGGCCACGCTGTTCCAGGTTCTGTCCCACAGCACCCGGCTTCCTGCGTGGCTGCAGGAGGACGACGCTACCATGGTAAACACACACACACACACACACACACCACACACACACACACACACACACACACACACACACACACACACACACACACACACACACACTACACACACACACACACACACCTTTTGGAGATTGGATCTGTTGACCAGTGGTTAAAGCTGCATTCCTACAATGTTGACAGAATAAGGAAACACTCAATGGTCAAATGGTATTCCAACGTGGCCCGAGTGCTAACGTAGTCATATGAGTGTTAAAGATTTTAAAATCGTTTATTAAAACTCCTGTAGTTCCGAGCCCCGGTTGAGAAAATCCTCATATCTAAGAAAAAGATGCATCTACTAATTAAAGTGTAATTTCCTTTTCTTTCACTTTGTCTAACAACTTCAATCTACCAGAGGTTCACAGTCGCTGTTGATGCTAACTGTTAATTATATTTAATCCTTAAAGCACAGGATATATTTAAATAAAAAAACTTTCCAGAAGACTGGATACCTTGTCCTACTCCGTGTTTATGTCATTTTTTTTGCCTCAGCTGATGTTTATTCAGCTGATTTTTCATCTTACCACTTTTATATTTGGGTTACAGCTGCCGGAGCATCTGGAGACACAGGAAGGTCTCATAAGTCAGTGGACGTTTCCCGGCCAGTGCCTGAGGGGAGACGGACCAGAGGACGTCACCCAGCAGCTCAAGAGCTACATGGAGCTTCTCCGAAATAAGGTAGTGGATCTGCACAATAACATGCATGCTGAGAAAATATTTTAAAGACGCAGAGCAAGAAAACCACTGCACTACTGCAATGCCATCCGTGTGCAGTGAGGGTATTGGTGTTCATCTGCCAGGCTTTTGGAAGTGATTGCTTCCACATGTTAGAGGGAGGGCAGTTTCCTCAGTGCTGCGCGGCTCCGGCCCTCATGACTCTCTCTCTTTTTTTCCCCCTGTGTCATTAAAGCAGCCTTGTTTTACTCTAAAGCATTTGCAGGGAAAGACGATCCCTCAACCTCAAAGGCGTAGTTTCGACTGTTAAAACCACAGTGCGTCTTGACTCCATCAGTCCGAGGCCTGTGCTGAGTTTATAGTCGCCCTCTGCAACAGGCGGCTTGTGAGGAGCTGGTGTTTACAGCACAGGGTTTTTAAAGTCAGTGGCTTTAATGAGAGGAAGCTGTGTGCTGCTGTGTCTGAACGTCTGGATCATATATAGAGTGGAAAAAGACCCTTGACCCAAAAAAGGGCCAAAAAACAAAACATAAAAATGTTGTAGATTCAAATTCTTGTTTTTGTAGATGTTGAGTAGTTCCCGAATAATTCTCAACCCAACACTTGCAGTCAGACTGTTTTATCTCCCCCCCCTCCACGAGAGCAAAGGTTTTAAATCACCTTTGCTCTCGTACAACAATCTGGACAGATCCTGTTGGGGCTACAACATCTTTCCCTTTTGGATCAGTTCATTCCTGGTAATTCATTAATTACTCTGGCTAGATTAATTACACAGGATCTTTAACATCATGCTTATCTCATCTAATGATTGTACTGGGAAATTAAAGCTCAAATGGCAGCAAATCCAGCTAAAAAAACAGCTATAGTTTCCTTCCATGCTTGTTAATCAAAGCAGTTATTGATTAATGTCATTGATTTCTTCCAGTGGCAGGCGGCCGTGGACTGTTCCTCCGATGCAGAGCGGCATCAGCTGTGCGAGCGGGTGTTCCAGGGAGGCGAGGAGGAGCTCGGGCTGCTGGAGGCGCTCAAGCTGCTGATGCTGGGCAGAGCGGTGGAGCTGCACGGCTGCATGCAGGCCGGCGGAGATGTTCCGCTCTTCTGCTGGCTGCTGTTCGCACGCGACTCGTCCGACTGCCCACGCTCCTTCCTCTGCAACCACCTCAGCCACGTGGGCCTCAGTGCCGGGCTGGAGCAGGTAAGAGAAATCCACCAGGGTCCGGTTTTCATTTGTCAATCACTCAACCGCACGGTTAGAGATTGACCTGGTTACAGTAAAACTCTGAGTTTTACATGAACCATTTATGGTAAAGAACTCCTCCAGATATCAGCTGCTGAGATTTTCTGCAAGTAAATGTTTGTTACGCTTGGTTTAAAACTAACAATGAATGTGCGACATCAGGAGACTGGATGTGTAACATTCTCAGTAAATGATGGCGGGGCTTGTCTATGCTTGCTCTGCTGCAGTGCTTCTGCATCATGATGCGTGTGATGAGGAGGTTTCAGCAAGGATGTGATTTTGGACAAAGGAACCCCACCTCATAAATATCATGTGCTTGAGCCTCTGATTAAACACTGCGCTGTGTGAACTGCCTGTTCCTCTGTAACCGTGCAATTACCCCCCTGCTGTGTGCAGGTGGAGATGTTCCTGCTGGGCTACGCCTTGCACTGCACCCTTCAAGTTTACAGACTGTACAAGGCCGACACGGAGGAGTTCGTCACCTACTACCCGGACGACCACAAGGACGACTGGCCGTCGGTGTGCCTCGTCACCGAGGACGACCGCCACTACAACGTCCCAGTGATGGAAGCTGCAGAGCTGCAGGAGGAGCTGGACTCGAGCTGACTCCACTGCAGAACAACAAGTCTCCTGCCATAAAAACAAAACACTCCTCAGGTTGATCAAGATGAATAGATTTACACCAATTAAAAGAATAGTTCAACATTTTTGGGAAGATGCTCATTGGTCTGCTCAGATGTCAGATGAGAAGATGATGCCATCACGCTGGGTGTCTGCACGGCAGCCCCACCCACAGATTAAGCTGAGATAAGGGAGAAAAGATTCCTGGTACAGGTTTATAAAATAATTGGGAATGATTCATAAGATTTTAATAAAGTCTTATGACAAAGAAATGTAACTTGATATTTTACAGTTCAACCATTAACTTTGAGAACTGCAAATAAAAAGAAAAAACTAATACAACCGAATATATAGAGCTTGACTTAAGAAAATACTGTCCTGTTTAGTCTTTATGCTAAGCTGAGCTAACAAGCTGCTGGCTGTTCTGTCATACATCAACAGAACATGATATCCATCTTCTCATCCATCTGTCAGAAAGCAAATGAGCAAATTTTCCTAAAATGTTGGAGTCGTTCTTTAAAAAGAAATATGCTGATCGAGACCCTGTACAAGTTGTGGTTTACACACATTTGTACACACTGTACTGTATACAGAGTTTTCTATTTGAGTACATGTACATACAGTAAATGTGTATCTAATAATGTGGGGAACATTTTGTTTTGTTTGTTGTTTTGAAGGAGAAAAATACGTTTCTGAACAGCCTCTTTGGAATCCTGATCAAAACACAGTTGAGCCGCCGACGGCACCAGATCAGAAGTTTGGTGTTTACACTGGAATTTGGACACTTTGAGTTGTGTGTTTATTTATTATTTTTCATTTTGTAGTAAAAAAAATGCTCTTTAAATGATCTATGACAGTCAGAAGTGAAACGGCTGAATTAGTCTGAGAGGAGTTGGATGATTTATCAGGTTTACACCAGATGGTATCAGAGGACTCTGAAGATGAATCAGCCTCTGTGTCAGAGGTGTGATGTGTGTGTGTACGTCTGCGAGTGTGTGTGTCAAACTCGATGTGTAACATGCTGCCTTTAACCAAGCTGTTCTGAAGGGACAAGAAAAAAAAATGTGCCAATGTTGCTTCAGACGCTGGCAACAGTCCAAACCACCAGCCACTGGATTCAGTAGACAAGGCTCGCTTGGTCCTCCATGTTGCCTTAGAAATAATGCACAATAAGAATGAATGTTGGGTGTCAGTGATGACTCGAGGCCATTTCCCTGCCCTGGTCTCAGAGCCGGTGAAGGTGATGAGTCAGCAGTAAAACAGTGATTATGCCAATTTGCAGGAACGATCTCGCACTGTAATACTTTTGGACGGCATTTAAAAATAAAATGGGAGTACAATTTTTGCAAAAGTGTTGTTTGTCATTTCGACTCCCGTCCAATCATCCAGGCCATTCATTATCTGTAAGGGTCCTGTCAGGCCAATGGGCGAGAGGCACCTTTTTGTGGCAAAGTATTTTCCAAACACATTTGACTTTTTATAAGTTCATAAGAAAACGATACAAGAAAGTGAAGCCAGCAAAGCCAAGGAGTTCATAATAAAGCAATTTATATGTCAAATAAGAATGCCTGTACAGTATATACAGTACGTACGACAGTCTGAATACTACCAGGAAAATGCATGGCCAAACAAAAGTAGATGCGACTCCCAGACTGAATGAAGAGTGAACAATCAGAACTATCCTGTAACACGCAATGATATAATGAGGGATTCCTGACCCCTCGAGGCAATTAAATATACACATTGCATTACCTATATAAAACAACAATAATCTGTACACCATGGTATGTAAAACACGATTGCACAACCCAACAAGTCCCACAACATATCTATATTTTAATTCAAGCAAGGCCTTGCCACTTTTTATCTCGATAAAACAACATAAAATTATGAACTCCGTAATTTGGCAACTCCACAACCACTCGACAGACGCTTCGTTCCCACTGGTGAGGAGGAAAAGTTCTCCTCTGTGGATTTCCCTTGTTTACCAGTAAATGAAAAGTGGTTTAATACACCCGCTAATGTGATGATGCAAAACTATGAGAACTGTTGGAAAACGTCGGAAGACAAAAGGTATTTACTCTGATGGATGAACACTTGGAAGTGCATGGCTTTCTTTACAGTGTGCGTTAAAATGGGGTGTGGGTCGACACAAAGGAGACCTCGTTACTCTTGTACTCAAAAGTTCAAGTCCGTCGAGCGAAACCTCTGAAACCAAATCGTACATCGGGTCCTCTCCTCTCTCCAGTACCGTGGCACTCAGCGGCCTCCTCTTCAGGTTCTACCTCCGCCTGCTGTCAAGAGTTCACTGCTGTTCCTCCTCCTCCTCCTCCTGGAGCTCCTCGATGGCGTCCATCTGCGTCCTGGAGCACACCTCGCTCATCGGGGCGGAGTCCTCACCCTCCACCACCAGCTCGCTGGACATCTCGTTGTTTCTCTGAAGACAACAGAATGAAGACTAAGTTATACAGGATACTCTTAGGGTGAAGGGCCAGTGTGAGTCGTATGGTCCTCACGTGATCATAGAATCATACAATGAGCCTCCTGAACCCAGTAACCCCCCCAGCTGAAGTTATGTTTTCATAATGGAACAATTACCACAAAACCTGGTTGAAGGGGAACAAGTCATTACATTTCAAAGCGGAGGTTTCAGAGTTTCATAACGTGTATTCATGGTTTGATCACTTTCAACAACATCCCCAAACAAACAGAATGATCATAACTGAGACACAGTTAAAAATGGCTGTGGACCGGATTTTCCAAAAGACCAGAATAAGGCGTGTTTGACCTGAACTGGGGTTTTCTCACCTCTTGTCGATATACATAGCCCGCTGCTATGGCAACCATTACCGACTCCCCTATGAAACCGGCCAGGAGGGATCCGACCCCGAGTGTGGCCCCGTGAACCCTGAAAGACAAAGTACATCACGTTTCCAGCTGCGTTTTTATAAATTTGTGGAGGTGAATTAATTTTCTTATCTTCCTGATGCTTCGTGTTTTGAGGAACACATGTGCAACAAAAACATTTTACCAGAACACCACACAACAACACCAATAAATACCAGTGGGCCTGAGTCACGGTGCTGACCTGCGTGACCCCGACAGTGTTCTCTGAAGTGTTGACTTACCCCATATAAGGCAGCACAACTAAACTGGTGATGAGGACAATGATGCGGAGAACCGAGCTGGGGGCCAGCACAAAGGTCTTTTTCAGGGTCATGAGCCATCCAGTCAAATGAGCCCGAACAGTCACTGGGAACACACACAAAGTGGAAACATCACCCCACTGGTCCGAGCTACGCCCCGGTTAAAGCCACAGCAGGAAGGAAAATGCAGCAGGTCAAAAAGTAAACATCGGAGTGTCTTACCTGGTACGGGGAAAAAGGAGAAAATTCGGAGCGGGACCACGCACAGCTCGGCGAAAGCAAAATCCACTCCAATGACATCGACGAGGATCTTCTCCGATATGTGTGGACTCCAAAACACCACGAAACAAAGCTGGACACAAAGCGAGCAAATGCAAAAATTCATATTTAGCGTCCGCTGAACCACAATAGAGTCGCCCGGCACGCCTCATTAGATCTCATTAGTTCATTAACTCGAGGGGCTTCAGATTGAATGTCGCCCTTTGAAGCTCACACAAAATAAGCGAGGGAGCGAACACATGACAGACAATGATATTGTTTCTAGAGGCAGCGGGCAACAATGTCCAAAGCATCTCGGGGCTACGACTGTTTGAGCACAACACCAGGGAGCGTCACACAGAGGAATGAACTCGCCTGATCTGAATAAGAACACATCAATTTGTTTAAAGAAAATATATAAAGATGGAGTTGTAACAATCATCAAAGCCACTCAGGATCCATTCTGACTGACAACACAAACACCTTCACACTGCTTGCAACTGGAGGCTTTTATGACACAACAAGACTGACACTTGTTGCCGTCCTCACACTAGTAGCTGGTCTATATTCAAACCTCAAATCTGGATATATCTACAAGCAGGAACCTTATTTTCCTTAGCATGAAAGCATTCAGGGTGTAACCTCAGAGGACTCGAAACGGCCAGCAGAAAAGCCCAGGTGTCACTTTTCATTCACCTGGTGTACCACAAGGATCGAGGCTTGGTCCTTTTCTCTTTCCAATAAACACCACCTGGTTCTTCTTACCACTGCTGTGCTGATTATACAAAGTCTTTCTTTCTATGAAAAGACTGAGCTCCAAGCCGGTGCTTATGTTTAGCAACTCATTAATATCCAGCCCAGCTCCACCTCTCTCTCTCTCTCTCTCTCTCTCTCCAACAGATCTCAACATCGTGATTGATGACTAATTAACGTTCCCTCAGCCTGATCCATCTGTCACTGTCGGGTCCATCTACACTGTACAGAGCGTGTGCTCAACGCCTTTTCAAGCACTGGTTGTCTTGACTACTGTGACGGCCTTCTGGCACAAGGCTACCAGTGATCCAAGTAACAAAACACTGAACACTTTCATAAAGTATTCTTGTTCACTCTGATGTGAAATGAGCGATGAGGAACCGAAAGTACAGATCTACAGGAAGGAACTCTGTGTCCAAACCTTTGTCCTGTGTCGTCTCTTGATAGTTGACGAATTACCCAACTCGGGGGGGGGGTCAGATTAATCTCCTCCTCTTAATCCTCCTGCTCTCCGTCTTCAAATCTTGTTCAAAGACCCGACTCCTCCGAGAGGACTCATTCAATTTATATTCTCTGTATACTGCAAACTTTTAAATATTTTCTAAAATAATCTTTAATTACACATTAAGCAGAAGTTAATTAATTGCACAAAAAGCATTTACTGCAGTTTTGTTGTTGCTCTTTGATCTCCTGAATCAAACGCATGGGAATAGCTTACTTGTGACTGATGATTTCACTTTTAGCACAATGTCGTAATAACTCATTTGTATAGCTCAACTGGAAACCACTGTCTCCCCTGACTCAGCCCTGGTTTAGTCTAAACAAGGTGAGACATCCACACTCACTGCCTCCGCATCCTCAACATCTGTTTTCACAAGAGGAAATTTGTTTGTCGCAGTACATTCCTCATTTCCCTTCGTGCTCCTGCTCTCGGCTGCTTCTTCGTGCCGTTGTCCTTCCTTCACCGGGACAAGCCCGGGCAGGCCGTCAGCATGTGTTTTCAACACCGCCCGGGCCATACCTATGTGCCTGTTGTTTTGTGCCGAACACGCACACCCTCGCACACATGTTTTCAACCTTGAGCTTCCACATCTGGTGGGCCACACTCCTCCTCCTCCACCATCTCCTCTTTCTCCTCCTTCTTCTTCTCAAAAAAAGGCCCAACCTCTGCCGCACACTTCCTGTTTTTCTTGTCTGAGCTCCCAGGACAACTATCTGGGGCAAAGGTTCCATTTTACTTTCACATTAATTCACTTTTGACCATTTCAAATTGACAAGAAGGCTGATAAAAGAAAGCCTGGATTATATTATGTTCTTGCCGATCTGCTCCCGTAATAATTCAAAAACATTTATTCCAAAACAAAACCGTTCAGCGCACATAATGCTCATTACTTAACAGGAAAGTACACCTGCAAGGGGCTTTAAAGTGTGTTAACGGAGAGGTTTAATGTGACTGCCTATTTCATTAAGCTCTTAAAGCCTGGGTGGGAGCGTGGGAGGGACAAAAGCCCCCTTGCATCTTCACAAATTCCACCTTAATGTGTCTCCCTCCCTGTGCAACCTGAAACCACAACATGACAGCAAAGTACAGTCAGTGAGCATGCACCCAAACCGATCACTGTGAACATAAGCAAGTTGCTGAACCAACAGAACAAAAGATATGAAACACAAGGAGCCTGATAGACGAGTTAGACGAGTCTTGGACATGGAATCCTGAAACACATTATCTTCTCATCTGTGATCCAGCAGATTAAAACAAAATGTGAACACGACAAAAACACAACACAAAGTCTGATAGAGTACGACTCCAAAAACAAGCCACAGCACATCTGCAGTCACAAAAATCTGATATCATGATCCACTGAAGGACAACTGACACCCACTGTAGGAAAGGTCATGTCTCAATGAAGGACACCTTAGAGTGTAAACAAACACGGTGCAAGGGACGGGCTGCCTCGTACGAAAATGAAAACTGAAACTGTGTCATTTGTAAAAGTGGCTCTACAAGTTTGAATAACACTGTGTTTGAATGACAGAGATGCCTGGAAGGAAACTGGATGATTTGTTTTTCTTATAATCTCATATCATTATATTATCAAAAAAGCATGTTGCCATTTTGGAAAAACAAACAAACAACCACAACTTCTTCCAGACCTAATTCAGAGCATTGTGTGAAAAGATTCAGCGTCATCTTACCGTGAGTGACAGGACCAGACAGCAGAATGTAAACTTTTTAATATGGGACTTGGTGATTGAGTGGCTGGAGTTCAACTTGTTGCTGGGATTGTTCTGTCGGCGAAAAGAGGGAAAATCAGAGGTTTAAACAAACCCATCTACATTAAACTGTCCCTGCTTCAACAAACACATGTCAGTGGGAGTGGTTTACCTTGTCAAAGGCCGGGTACACTGCTCTCAGTTCAGTTAACCAGCCGTACGGCATGTGACCCACAGGGTACGTGGCTGTGAGCACGGCAACAGCCTGGAATGACAAAGAGACACGTGGCTATAAGTCATCAGCTCACTGCCGCTTTAATGCTGAAAATACCACAGACAGCCCATACGGTTAAATGAATGACAGGTGACTAACAACAGCCGACTTGAAATACTGGCTGTGTCTCTCACTTTCTGTGAATTTGTGGCTTTTCAAGTTTATAATTGGATAAACAGCCCGGAGCTCTTTTTTTTTGGTGCACGGAATAACAACTGGCAGCGGCAGGCTTCACGTGTGGGAATGTTTTCACTCGTTGTAATCCTGCCCTGAGTTTCACATGAACACTGTGATTCACCCAAACCACTGGCAGCCAGTGTTGTCGATGATTTCCAGTTCATTCTGGTACACAGCTATGCATTGTCTCTGGTAGTTGGGGGTCTCTGTAAGCCAGAAAGCTCCAGAGGGAGTTTGTTACCATCTGTCATTTCATCTGCAATAACTTGAGGGGGCGAATTAGTCCACCTGCTTCATGTGGCTGTAAAGACCCACTTAATGATCCCTTACATCAGAATATACTACCAGTAGTACCATTAAGAAATGTTTCTAAATAAAAAAATCCAGATTGAATAAGTGAAAATAAAACAGCTTCTTCAATCAAATATTAAACTCAGTTGCTGTAGGAAACTGCATTTTTTTTGAAAGTTCAGATTTGTTTGGTGAATGAAATCCGGGACACACCCACCTTTGTAGCGTCAGAGGTCCCCTTGAGGTCACGCGAGACAAAGAGGTTGACGATGGGTCGACTGATGCGCTGAGTGGCCAGGATGAGGGCCAGGGGCCACCAGAAGCTCAGCATCTTTTTGATGGTGGCATCGCCCTGCAGGGAGTAAAACACACCCAGTAAATCACTGCTAGATTCTCTCCCAGTGGTTTATCCAGAATGTGTGTCAAGCATCATTTAGGAAGAAAACAAACCCTCAATTTAGTTCTGACCCATTTTCACCTTAGAGTAAAATCCACAGCACTCACCCCAACGTCAAGTCCACTGGAGTCTGGGATGTTGTCGTGGATGTTACAGTAGTAACCCAGTCCCACGATGGTGAAGCGGACCAAGGCACCCATATACAGGGAGAGGATTGGGATGAGTAGAGGCTCCACACACTCCAGGTTGCTGTGGAGGAGGATGGCCACGAACACAATCTGCAGGAAGAGACAACAAAAGGTGGATAAACGCCCAAAACTGGATTTCTCCTCTGCGTTACATGGGGGAAATAAACATTGGACTGGAGGTTGTTACCTGGGCCACGACATCAGAGATTGAGGCCGAGCCTACGATGACGCTGTACTTGTGCTTGAGAAGGATCCCTGCATGAATCCACGCCTTCATGGAGAACAGAAGAGCAGACACACGTTTAGAGAGATGGACATTTTCTATATACAATGAACTGGGGATTAATGCTAGACTCAGATGTGTTTTAAATCCATCTCTCGCATGAGAAAATGTCTGACTGCTGCTGCAGAGTAATCCTGCTGTACTGCGCACTCACCATCGCATCCAGCAGAGGGAATGCAGCCAGATATAAGAAGGCCTTTCGTGTCTTGTTCCCCACAGAGTCATCCACATGGTGGAGCTTATTAATGATGTAGTACCCCAATTCTGTGTAAGCTGTAGAGAGATAACAAAAACAATAAGAGGAGACCGCAGGTAAGCATTTCATTGTTTCAGAGAGCAGGAGTTGTGATTTTTCACAATTGAGGAAGTTGAAGAAGGGAGAGAAGGGTGCTACAACGATACCACTTCAGGATGTGGTTCAAGTCATCACACACAACCAGTAAACACACACACACACACCTATCAGGATATGTAGGATGAATGCGATGACTCCGGCCGCCACCATGCACAGCACCGCCTTCCTCCGGTCCCTCTTGCTGTTGACGAACACCAAACCCACGTTCTTGAAGTCGCTCATGGGCCCCGTGAAGAACTTCATCAGGGAGTAGGCCAGGCCGTAGCTGGCCAGCATTTCAATCGCATCCTCTTTGACTGTGGCTATACCCCGGTTCAGGGCCTGGAGCAGATAAGGCAAGGGGGTGGGTGTGGAGAGAGAGAGAGAGAGAGAGAGAGAGAGAGAGTGAGACAGCACATAAAGGAGGAGGAGGAGGAGGACGAGTTCAGCTCTTGACCAGGCCACATGACCGTGACTTTGTCGGACTGTTATCTCTGACCAGATGGCAACGGGCTGGTCCACCACAGCCCTGGAGCCATCGTGCTTTTCAAAAACACAAAATACCTGCACGTGCTTTTTACACAGACAATAAAAAACAGGCCTTTGGCTGCTGCTGTCATGGTAATATATATATATATCGGCGCAGGGAAACACCCACAGCACTTGATCCTTAAAAAAAATGATTTCCATTCACTTCTTAGCTTCAGAGCAACTACAACAGCTGCCCCTTTTCCTTTTGCAGGATTGTGTGCTATTTATACCGGCTAACAGAGCCATTACATAAGCTTAATCCTGACATCTCCTCCCTCTCACACACTATCTGCCTGCTGTCTCCTGGGTGAAGAGGGACGAGCCACCAGTCGTATGGCTGGGAGAGGGCAGACAGGAAAACATGACAATCACAGGAAATTAAACACAAACAGACACACGCAAGTTTGTGTATTTTTGTTAGGACTTTGCATCAGTTTCCATTCATTACAGAACAGCCTGGACAAAACCCTTATTTTAACCACAATTCACATCTTAACCCTACGATTAACAAAGGACCCCAGACATGATGATTGGCCTCATTAGACTTGGTCCTGCCAAGGTCAGTGTATGGACTGGGAAATGTCCTAAGGAGGTGACACACACACACACACACACAGACACACACACACGCCCTTAAGTCTGAGCACATGATCCTCCATCATCATCTTAATCATCTTCTCCAAACAGGTCGTGACTCCAATCAAACGACAAACCAGGTTGAAGCTGGAAAAATAAGGGAAAAATCCACAGGAGCTCAGACATTAAGGTGGATTTGTGTGTGTGTTTATTTGTGTGTTGCTTTATTTGTGTGTTTGTTTACTTGTGTGTTTGAACCCCCCTGAATAAACACGGCTCTTCCCGTGAGTGAGTGTGTGTTTTTCCTCCCCCTGAATAAAACATGTTAACGGATCTTATCTCCACACACACACACACACACACACAACACCCCCGGCTGCTGCCAGCTAAGCTAACGGTGGCTACATCACACACACACAACCGCTGTCAACCGACAACACAGGCCGGAGACACCCGGTGTCAGTGACGGGTTTGTGCGTGCTGGGAGGTTTGGGATGGTCAGTGATTTCTGCCGCTTTAGAAAAACCGACGGCAGCGCGTGGAACAACAGACACACGAATCCTGTCAATAAATAAATAAATAAATAACAGCTAAGTGCAGCGGGTTAGCGGCGGTTAGCAGCAAAGAGACGTCGCGGCGAAGAGGACACACAAACCCCCACAACACATTTACCTGTTCCCCGAGGTCGATGGCGATGTTGGTGATCGCCAGCGGCACCAGGAAGCGGACGAGGGGCCAGTAAGCGCTGAGGGATGGAGCCTCCACCATGGTAGAAGCCGGGGGGAAGGAGCGAGGGGCATCTGCCTCGCTCGGGATGGATGGACGGGAACACTCGGAGCTTCTAGCGGCTGGAGACACCGAGAGAGAGAGACGGAGAGGGCCACCTGGGGTGTGTGTTCTATCCCGGGAGGAGAGGTGCGGGGCCGGGGATGGAGCCGGGGCTAGGGGCCGGGGCTCTGCTGCGTGTTCTGCGGCTGCTGCTGCTCCTGAGGCGGCGGCGCGTCGCACTGCTTCGATGCTGCCGAGCGGAGGCGAAGGTCACCGGGAGATTCACACGGGCGCATCTTCCCCGCAAATCATGGTGGAGGCGGTGGGAGGGAGGGAGCGACACGGGGGGGGAGGCGTCCCGAGCTGGAGCCGCGGGGCAGTGACGGGCAGGGACCGGGAGTCGGTGCGTGTGCGTGTGTGTGTGAACGCTCCGCGGCTGACGGAGGGTCTGGGGCGGGAGTCGACCCCGCACGAGCCTGGAACCCGCCGCCTCCAGCACGTGGGCCTGGCGTCCCGGCCGTGACGTCAGCAGCAGGTCTAAATCTGGCCACACGCACACGCACACACGCACACGTATACACATGTTTGTACATCCGTCTTAGTGAGGACACTCATTGGCATTATGCATGATCTAGCCCCTTACATAACCTTGACCTTAACCCTAACCAAGTAACCATATAGCCCTATCCTTAACCCTAGCCCTATAGCCCTATAGCAGTAACCCTAACCCTAACGTAAACCTAACCTATTCTGAACTAAACCAAAACCTTAACTAAACCTGAACCCTCACACAGTGAATAAACAGTGGGTCACAAAGTGAGGACCTGCCTAAATGTCCTAACTCTGTAAAGTCCATGCTGAAAAAATGGTCCTCACAAAGGTATAAGTACACACACAGACACACACGATAAACACCCAGGGCAGCATAATGTGTGTTTACATTAAAGCAGAGGCTCCACAGAGACTGCACTGTTCATGTTGACATACATCTTTCTTGCACTTTTATAAATATATATATACATTTATATAAATATCTATGTAGCAGACATTTAAAATTAGCAATGTGTGAATTGACTCTGTTGCAAGGACTGTGATTTTAAATGACCACTGATTTAAAGCCAGGTCCCTTTTTTCCACATAAATGTTGTAGTAAAACACAACACATTAATGTGGCAGATGTATCTTTAGACAGAAAAACAGAATATCTAAATGTTTACATGTTGCCTCTGCTTTCAGGACACTAAATATATGAAAGATAAACAGTTAAGTTGCACCTATAATTACAAAAACTACTGACCCCTGGTGGACTAGAGGGGGAAGGAGCATTAGACAGCTTTAAAAACAAATATACCCAAATACATCAAGTTAGGGTTAATACTCAATACTCAATACTCAATACTATAGATTACTATATTGATTTAACCAGATCTCAGCTGACAAAGAGGAAAATCGTGTAATCCCTCAAACAGACTTGATCAACATTAAAACATCATACTACTGTATATCCTAAAAAAAAGCATTGTTTAATTTCAGTCCAAGTTCAGCTTATTTGCTTTTTCTCAACTTTGTAACCACATGTAACTGTAGAGCACGTAGTAAAAGTTGAATGAGTCCAGCTTGTGTCCAGATCTTTGTTAATGATTATTTATTTCCACAGCCTCTTGTACACTCTCTCTCGGTGCAGGTACTCTGATCTGCTCTTTGTACAGTTAGTGTGACCTGCTGCTGTTTTACAGGGAGGGAGCTGTGAGTTAAACCAGCCTGAGTTATGTTCAGTCAAAGCACCGAGTTGTTGTTGTGTGCTGCTGCCTGCGGCCGGAGGGAGGTTGTGTAGGGACCCTAACCTCAAGTTGACACAGCATTTTACACGCCAGCGTTCAGCCCCTGGGAATCAGCTGTTTTGCTAAGGAGCCTGTACCTGCACGTTCAATGTGAAGGTTCAAACCTGAAACTATGTCTGGATTGTTTCCTTACGTCAGCAGCTCACCCCTGACATAGTTCCCTATAATAAAAATAACAAAAAAGTTAGAAAGTAAATTACTGACTCATGTGAGCAGTGTCTTTTTGGAGTAAACAATCCAGATGTGTGTTTAGTGGAGCATTTATCCAACTATGTGCAAGAGTCAGAACTACTTATCTTTATGCAAAACTTGTACTTGCAGACAAATAATGATTGTATTTTGTCACATGATATTTGCATGGAGTTGTTTTGCATGTTCTTTTTCCCAGTAAACAGTGTTGCCCACATTATTAAACCCTCCTGCCACATTTATTTTATTATGTGGTTTGGAGATATTGCAGTTTTCCATCTGTAGGAAAACTTGTTTTTATGAACCGAGGCCTAAAAGGTTTTTCATGGCGGCAGACGTCTCTTTTTTTACACTCATCTAAACCGATCTTTTCTTTGAGCAGTTATTGTTATTACCATATTTAAGATTTCCAGAGTGATCAGACTCCAGGACGTCTGTGCTCATTTGTCCAACAAACATTTGCAACCTGACATTTTGACGATAGCATATTAGGAATCAAAAGCCAGTGATTTGTTTCCCTACACCTGGACTTTCATTGTGAAAATGCGTTGCAGAAACCACATACAAGTTTATGTCAGTGTTCAAATGAGTTTAATGCAGATTTATTGAAAGTTGTTTGATAAAAAAATCCTGTTAAATATTTGTGATTGTCAAATTTAGGTTTCGTATCAACATTGGTTTCCAGATACATGGTGCCCTCTTGTGGCCAAATTGGACAACAGCAGCCCCTTGCAAAAATAGCTGGAAAAACCTCCCCCCCACGTTTCACACCATATTCAGTTTATTAAATAATCCACATTACAAAGCAGCTATCAGCTACTGATTTATCCAATATTTTTACAGCAATGTTAGCTGTCCCTGTTAAATAAACCAATACATAAAATAACATATAGCAGAAAGTTCCCACGTAGGAAACTCTTCTCCAGTTAGAAACTTTACATAGAAACATAACAGGTAACAATATCTATTTTGTCTGTAGAAGTAAATAAACTTCTTCCTATATGATCAGTGCTTTCTCAAATGATACTGCGATGTTCAATAGAGCACAAAACCTTTCACTGCGACCAGAGCCACATAAACATGCAGCCACTTAGCAGATACATCCAACCGTCTGATCTGATGTTATGAGATAATGGATTATGAGACAATTGACTCCTGGGAATATACAGTAGATATAAAAGGCTCTGTCTGTATGAAGCATTGATTTTATAGAAGCCTGGCTGCACAGTTTAAGAAAGATCATTTTTGAAAAACGATGGCATTGAAATTTATATTTGCAGAATATTAGAGGGTTGATTTTATTTTGTAGTTAAAGGGTGTGGGGTGGAACTGTGGTTATGAGGTGTCAAAGCAGGAGGGGGTTTATATACAGTATATTAAGAAGACTATACACTGTATTTTCTTGCTTCACCTGCACATTGTTTGTTTGTGTGTGTGTGTGTGTGTGTGTGTGTGTGTGTGTGTGTGTGTGTGTGTGTGTGCGTGTGTGTGTGTGTGTGCTTGTGCAGCTGTGTGCATTTTCATCTCTCTCTTTCTCTCTGACCTCATTCTGCAGGTTTCTTATCATATATCACAGTAAATAGCTTTTTATCAATATCAGCATTATTATTGTTGTTGCCAAATTAGGTCATTACATATATAAGTTGTCTGACAGGGCTGAGACACAACAGTTATTTACCTATGGCCTCTTTGGCCACATCCCCGCCCTGAGACTGGTTCTGTGTGAGGATTCCTTATTTTTCAAAAGCATGTTTTTTCTTTCTCCATGTTCACATAACCTGTGTGTGTGTGTGTGTATCTACAAACACTCTGCAGGTCTCAGGCCGTGTCAATAACTGTCAGTTGTCACCTTCAATAATTAATGACACAATTAGCTCTTGAGCCGTCTGACACACTCTCCCACTGTCGAATGCTTCGCTGGCAGCCTCCTCCCTCCGCCTGAGCTGAACACTTATTGATTTCCTGCCTCATCATGCTGAGTCGTGTCCCGGCCGTGTGGGAAGAAGCACACAATGGACTTTTCTCTGTGTGTCTGCTGATGTGTTGCTCTTTCTCTGTGCGGCTGCATTTAACTGGATCTGCATGTTTGTCAAACAGTGTGGCCGATGCAAGCCTCAATGGAAAACCATGAACTGGTCTCTATAGTAGGTCACTGCACAACAGTGGTGGAAGTGAGAGTGAGGAAGTATCATCTAATGAGAATACAAAAATTTAATATTTTGAATTGAAAAGTGCCAAATGTAGATAAAAAGTGAACTGCGACTGTATCTTTGATTTATTATGATCATTTAATTATTAGTGACAATTTAAAAATAGTTTTCTGTCAGTCAGCCAATCAAATCAATTTGTTTTTGTATACTTATATGTACTGCCTGTAAAAAATCCATATCAAGGCAATAAGCAATATTAGCTATCTGGCAAATATAGAGGAAGAAGAAGTAGTGAAATTACAAAATACAATAGAAAAGACGAGAACAGATGTTATTTTACTAATGTCTGGTTTAACTTGATTTATTTGTCATACTCTGAAAGAAGAACATGTTACATGTGGTTGAGAGATGTAACATGTTAAGTGATGTGCAGTTTGTATTAATTGAGCATTGTGGTTTATCACAGTCATGAACTCAGTCGACTTCTTCGGACTTCACAGTCAAACAAACCAAACGGAGGGAGAAGGAGAAGAGGAGATTTCTCATGAGTTTCTCTTGTTATCAGTTTAATTCCAGAGGAAGTGAAGAAAACCCCCCAGACTGAAATGACACCTTCTCTCCTTTCCTCTGCTCTCGTTCCTTCACCCTCTCTGTCGGGGGGGGATAGCGATCATAACCACGAGGCTCATGTGTTGTGGTCGTTGTGTTTATCGGCTCTGGATGTTTCTTGTGTTACTGTGTCTCGGAGCCGCCTGGAGAGTCGGGGAGCCGTGAGACCGGATCTGGCATGGCTTCCTCTGATAAGTGCAGACTGCAGGTGCTCAGGAGACGTTTCATTGAGTTTTTTAATCTCCCTAAGTCAAACTGGTTCCTCCCATCGATTGTCTGTAAACTCCAGTTTCTCTGTTTACTGTTTTCTATTGAGGGCAGACATTTCCATTCCATTTGGATTTAGGAACCCAATGTGCATACTTATATTTCCACAAGCCATCACAATACAAACTGCTGTATTTGTGCATTTTACAAGTATTCAATCAGCCATGCAGATACATGAGCCTCAGCCTCTATTGTCTGTTATAATAAACCTTATCACAGCAGTGCACCCAGTAACTGTTCGGCCAATGCACTGTTGGTTGTGTGAGATAACTCAGAAACACACACTGCACTAGGATTTGTGAGACGTTCAGACACGTGAGACATGCAGTTTTATTTATATTAAGGTAAAAAAAAAGGAGAATTCAAAACAATGAGAGATTAAAAAAAGAGCAGAGTAAAATGGTAAAAGTATAAAGAAAGAAGGATAAACATTTTTATAAATAAGTTTAACCAATAGAGTAGGGTGAATCAAATAGATAGAAATATGCAAAATAATAACATAAACAAAAACAACGATGCTTCAAGCTAAAGAAAAAGAAAGAAAGTTAATCAGAGAATTTCAAAAATGAGAAGCAGTGGATGAAAGTGAAAGGTTTAAGGGATTTACGTTGTGTGGTTTTTCTACATGTGTTGTAATCATTCACGACTCAGTGTGTACTTAGATGTGTGAAATGCACAGGGCTCTCCTCTCACAGCTCTGATATGTGACTGTTGAATTAGTCAGGCTGTGGTGTGGCGTCCTTCCTCCTGACACAGAGGCCGCTTTTTCTGAACTTCTCCAATTTCTGACCACAAATCCAACGTCCTGACTTCTGCCGCCTGTGCAGCGTATTCAGCAAACTGTGCGAGGGTCCATGTTGTTCTCTCCTGATGAGGACATGAGCTCTTACTTCACAACCAAGAACATCTATTCTACAAGTGTCTATTGACAGAGGATTTGATGTTGCATTGCAAACGCACTCCAGTTTAGAGACTGTTTCCCACCCTGAGGCCACTACCTGTGTGACCCTCTGCCCTCAGGGAGGCGCTACAGGTCATTAAAAACTCAGACCACCACATTCCTGACCAGGCACCCTCACAAATCATCTATATTTGTATAGGTTTTATGATTCTTTTTATGATTCTTTTATTATTCTTGTATTGTGTGATATCTTACACCTGTCTGTCTGTCTGTCTCTCTGACACACTCAAACTATTAGAATTATTGCTGTAGCCCACAGCTGTCTGCCAAAGTGATGATTTTAAATAGAACCTGATTATAAATAGCACAGCCTACTTTAGCAAGAGGCCGCTCGCTGCCACATTTGTAATTTAATGCCTCTATTTTTCAATGAAGTGACCCAGTAACCTTAATAAACAGCCCCACTAACCCACTGTGTGGTTACTGAGACGTTCAGGGTGTCACAGCCTCAACGAGCAGAAACAAACTCCCTCACCTCCTCGTGGTTTGTGTCTTTCACGTTTTTATCTGCATTTCTTTGTCACTGTACCTAAGTACATTTTTCATGAATATACACTTTAAATGGCTGTATTTTCATGTACTTTTCAATTGTACCACCACAACATACATCAGCAAAAATGTGTACTTTCTACTTCACTACATTTCACAATGAGTTGCATGTTCAGTCGCTCAGTCACGCTCCAATCAGAGTGAGCCGGTAACACTAGACTCTGTCAACGAGAGTAAATCACTCGCTGGTGAAGAAACTCCTGAAATGGAATCAGAGACTCTGCTTCACACTGCAAGTACTTTCAACACGTAAAGTATATATGTAAAATCATACACTTACTTTACCTTTTCTAATCTTACTCAGGTAAAATAGTTGATGTGGTATTTTTACTTTCAATACATTAAGTATGTTTAAAATTAACTACTTACTTACTTTAACAATTTCTCCCTTATCTTAAGGTTAAAAGTACTTGAGTACATTTTGTGTATTTGCTTGTACTTTTACTTAAATATCAATAACTTCTCTATTTCTTTTGTCACTGCTGCTCCCTTCATCTTTATCGGACATTGTCTGATGTATAAATACTTTAAACATCGACACACTTTTACATTATAGTAAAAACTGTTTCTTCTAATCATTGTTGAGCATCTATTGCACTTCTGTCAGCCCTGGGTGAGGGATCCCCTCTCATGTGGCTTCTACGTTCTGTTTTTAGTTTTTTCTTTTCTCACTCTTGGATCGATTGATGGATTGATTGATTGGTTGATGGATGGATGGATTGATTGATGGATTTGTGGATTGATGAATCGATTGTGACCCCTGCACCCACCGTGCTGGTGTCAACTCCTGGCTCACTTTTCCCAGCAGAGGGCGCTCACACCCCGTCCAATCCCTCCCCGCTCTCTCCCTCCACACGCCGGGCAGAGACACCTCCATCCAAACTGCGGTGCCCATCTGATTCCTCTAATTGCTTCCTTCCTGTAGTTAATTGATGCCAATCTGTCCCTGGCTCTAAAACCACCGGGCTACGTTACGCACACTGCCCTTGAACGGTTCGACTTATTTCTAAAGTGTGCATGTTAAACTTGAACCTTCGTTACGCGCAGACATCAGTGCATGCGTGTGTGTTTGTGTTTGTGTGTGTTTTGTATTTGTGTGTGTGTGTGTGTGTGTGTGTGTGTGTGTGTGTGTGTGTGTGTGTTTGCAGCAGTGGCTTTGTGCAGAAATCACCTGTGTCGGTGCAGTGTGAGCTGTCACAGCCCGCAGAGAGCTCGAGGTAAGCGGCTGCACCTGTGCGCCCTTTCCCCCACATTTATCCAGAAATTTGTGCGTAAAAGGCACAAACCTGGAAACGTGCGGGACTTGGAGCATTTCTGCAGACATGTGCACATAAAGAGCGATGTAATTTTTAAAAATAATGTAAACTAGTCATTCAATTGCATATATGTTAAATGACAGATCGGATTCACAGAGCAATAATGCTGGGAGTATGATGTTGATGTGTTTGGGCGATTCGCTGATAATATCAAGTAGTCAAAATAAGTCCAGCCTACTATCTGTCACTACTACTTACGGTAGTGTTTTTCACATGTCTCCAGTCAATGGCAGCTCTTTACTCTACTATGTCCCCTCCCACCTCAGGAGAAGTAGACCCGGAGCAAAGCTGGGGAAACAACACCAGCTGGCGCGCAAATATCTAAATAAGTGCGGGCGTTCGAACGTGCATTGATTGTTGTCGTGCACGAGAGTCGATTTCGTATGCCTAGGCACTCGGGGGGGGTGGGGGGGGTTTTAGGGCGTGTTGCAGGTTAAAACGCCGGCGAAGGTTTTCGCGCGAAAAAAAGCGCGGAGGGATAAGGCGGAAGCGCGCAGGAGGTGCTTCGGCGCTATTTTATTGCAGCCAGCGGAGCTCAGCTGTGATTCTCACGCTGCCGGTGACAGAGTGCGCGTCGCCCCCATCGGGTCGCTGCTGCAGACTCGCAAAAACTCACACACGCTCCCCCCTTCACGTGCGCTCCAGCCCCGCGACGCCCCCGCACTAAGGATTTAATGGTTGTTTCGCACTGGAATACAACTCCTGCTCGTTTTTGCGCATTTTGGCTCCGATTCCCAGCGTCTGGTTTGGCCGAGAAGCTGAAATCTGAAAGGTAAGAAGAGGGAGCGGGTTTTTTTTTCTGGCGCTTTGCACAGACATCTTGTCTTCAACACTTAGATGAACAATGTGTGTGTTTGCTGTCAGCTGCAGCGCGGACAGGCTGAGGGGTTCCTCTGGTTGCAGGTAATTTGCGCCCGGGTTCGCAGTTTACGCACCTGCTGCTGCTGCGGCGGCTGCACGCACACGCAGCGTGCGCACCGGCTGGATGTTGTGGAGTGACCATGTGATGTTGCTTACACTTTGCGCTGCCTCCGGGTTCAACGCCCGGCAGCTGTTTGAAGCCGCACATCTGTATAAACAAGCTTCTAACCACTCGGCCTTTGTTGTCTTCCCCAGCAGCGACAGGACGAGGACGCACAGCTCGGACGCATCATGCCGCTGAATTCAAGTTTAGCGAGTAAAAACTATGACTTGGACTACGACTCCCTGCAGCCGTATTTCTACTATGACAACGAGGAGGAGGCTTTCTACCCGCAGCAGCTTCAGCCTCCGGCCCCGAGCGAGGACATCTGGAAGAAGTTTGAACTGCTGCCGACCCCTCCCCTGTCCCCGAGCCGCCGGCCGTCCCTGTCCAGCCTCTTCCCCTCCACGGCGGATCAGCTGGAGATGGTGACCGAGTTCCTGGGCGACGACGCGGTGAACCAGAGCATCATCTGCGACGCCGACTACTCGCAGACCTTCCTCAAGTCCATCATCATCCAGGACTGCATGTGGAGCGGCTTCTCCGCCGCGGCCAAGCTGGAGAAGGTGGTGTCCGAGCGGCTCGCCTCCCTGCACGCCGCGCGGAAGGAGTCGACGGCGGGCGACACCGCGGAGCCCGCCGCCGGTGCAGCCGCTGCGTGGAGGCTGAACAGCAGCTACCTGCAGGACCTGAACACGGCGGCCACGGAGTGCATCGACCCCTCCGTGGTTTTCCCCTATCCGATAGCAGAGACGCCCAAGCAGAGCGCGGGGACGCCGCCGAGCAAGGACCTGGGGCTGGACACGCCGCCCAACAGCGGCAGCAGCAGCAGCAGCAGCAGTTGTAGTGAATCAGGTGGGTGGTGAATGTCTCCTCTAGCAGGCACACCCCTCTGTGCTGCTCACCTCTGAGCGTGCACGGGGCTGTGCATCACACACACAGACACACACACACACACCTCCATCACAACCGAGGAGAAGAGGCTCATATTTGTTGTGATGCATGCGATCTGCAGACAGGCGGTAGAGCCATGCTGCCATGTCATGTTGTAGACAGCTGTAAGATTAGCAAAATGCATGTTAAGCAATCCCCTCATGTGTGTGGGGTCAGAAATGCATTGCAGGGATTTTAACCCCACCCCCCACCCCCCTCTCCCTTACTGCTGTGACATCCATTTAAGTCCGGATTGCTGATGCCGGAGCAGAGTGTGACTGTTTCTTTTGCTTTCTGTTTTGCAGAGGATGAGGATGGAGACGAGGATGATGATGAGGAGGAGGAGGAGGAGGACCAGGAGGAAGAGGAGGAGATCGACGTGGTCACAGTGGAGAAGAGGCAGGCGGTGAAACGGTGCGACCCCAGTCCGCTGGAGACAAGGCACCCCAGCCCGCTCGTGCTGAAGAGGTGTCACGTCTCCACCCACCAGCACAATTACGCCGCCCATCCATCCATGAGGCAGGAGCAGCCGGCTGTCAAGAGGCTGAAGCTGGAGAGCAACAGCAACAGCATCAGTGGAGGAGGAGGAGGTGGAGGCAGCGGCGGCCACAGCAGGGTCCTCAAACAGATCAGCAGCAACCGCAAGTGTCTGAGCCCCCGGACGTCAGACACCGAGGACTATGACAAGAGAAGGACTCATAACGTTCTGGAGCGCCAGAGGAGGAACGAGCTCAAGTTGAGCTTTTTCGCGCTGCGGGACGAGATCCCCGAAGTGGCCAACAACGAGAAGGCGGCCAAGGTGGTGATCCTGAAGAAGGCCACGGAGTGTATCTACAGCATGCAGTCGGACGAACAGAGACTCCTCACGCACAAGGAGCAGCTGCGGAGGAAAAGCGAACTTTTAAAGCAGAGACTGGCACAGATGCAGGGCTCCCGTGCTTGAAGTTTGAAAGACTTTTTGGCCTTTTGTTTTTTATGCAAAGTTCAAGACTTTGGGGGGGTTGTACAGTTCTTGTTGCATGCAAATGCAAAAAAAACGGATTAAGTTGTTTTTGAAATCTCGTTTGATTTCGAAGTTAAAACTGCCTCAATAGAAGTTATGGGTGGATTAAATATTTAAAAGTTTATTTTTATTAATAAAATATTAAAAATAGGGCCGTCCCGTTGGGGGGGGTCCAAACTAAAATATAAATTTTTATGTTTTGTATATAATTAATATTTCCTAAGAAAATGTATTTTTGGATTCTCAATTGTCTGGATGTTCAGACCCAGTGTTTGGTTTTTTCCATTATGTTCATAGATTCTTTTTGAAATATAAAAAATGTTTCCTCTTGAATTTGTGTCCTTGTTCTTGCAGTGAAAACAAACACACACACACACACACACACATTCCATCACAGCTTCTGCTATGAGTACAAGCTCCAGGTACATGTTGGAGGTGGAGTGTGGGAACAACAGAGAGAGGAGACAAACCACATTCATGATATAAGCATCATGAATGACGTCCACTTCTGATTAACAGGTTAATGTGATGATGCTTGATGATGCTCTTTCAGGTCAGACATGAAGCGGTTCAGGGGTCAAGTTCATATCTTCACCTGAAATGCAGTTTTGATGCAGAGTCTCAAAGACGATCAGGTACATTTTGTAAACTGCCACCTTACCTTTTTTTGGAAGAGCCTGTTAATAAAGGCATCGCATTATAATAAACAACCATATCCCTCCTTTGTTTCCTGGTTAATTTATTCAGATACACAATAAATGTACCAGAAACAGTTGAAAGATATCTGGTTTTACACAAAGCTAATATATCATGATTTACCTCTTGAACAGACTAAAATAGCTTGTATGGTTAAAAATACTTAGTGATTACAGATCTGTCAAAGTCAAGTCTCAGATATATGAGAACACAGATGTAGTGTTAGAAAGATAAGCAGGTTGGTCTACAGTTGCGTTCTTAAGTGCAGCATCATGATAGAACTCATAATACTGGATATTTTCAAAATAAACAAGTTTACATTTTTTAAAGAGGCAAATAAACGTTCCTTCTCGAACATAGCTGCTGCGTCTGATCAATAATCACTTCATGTCAGGTTTGAAATGAAACACAACATAAATGTGTTGCAGGAAAGTTGAACAGGTCGTTTTAAAGTTGCATTCATTAGTGCAGCATCATAATAAAACCCAATGTATGATATTAACTACTCAAACCAAACCAGGTGAAGTTCAACAAACCTGCTGCTTTGATTCAAATCAATACTCACTTCATGCCACATCTCAGATGAGATTTGGAGAAAAGTAAAACATGTTGGTTTACAGTTGGATTTATCAGTGCAGCATCTTTATGAAACTCAAAAACTGTAACTATAGTATATGAAATATAGTTACCAGGCTAAACTCACATCCCTACACCTTCCTGCTCAAACACACCTGCTGCTTCTGCTTCTGATCAATAATCACTTAATTCAACTGCAGCATCTTGATAAATCTCAAATATTATATTAAATCAATCATAAACACCAAGTATTATTATAAGTGTACTTCTTATTGTGATCACTTTAGGTCATGTATCATGTAAAAGGTTGAACTAAATAGTTAACTAACTGTTTGTGGTGTTAAACATCGTCAAAATGTGGGTTTCAGACTAAAACTGTTTGGAATAAGTTAAAATATTACACGTATAACAAGTTAAATTTAAATAATTACGGGGAAATTAACCCGAAAATAACCTATAACAACAAAACAAAAAATAATTTAAAAATAAAATAAAAAAACCTTTCAGTTGAGCTCGTGTGTATTAAAGTATTTATCATGTATATAACCTCATATATAATAGTTTTTTGTTCGGGTTTTAAAAAAAAAGTGTTTTCCTAACCGGCTTTCCACAGTCTCCCCGTGACGTCACGCGCCGTATCCCGAGCGCTCCCCTGAGCGCGTGGTCCCGGTCGCGAGCACATGGACCGAGGTGGAGGTTTGTGCGCGAGACACGCGACTTGATCATCAGCGAGGAAAAAGTGGAATATAAACAGAAAAGAGACGCGGCGGGAGGAAGACGGTAAGAGACGTGCTCGTGTTTTCTATCGATCTCAGTGTGCGTGTTGTTGAAGTGTTTGATCAGAGTCTCTCAGGCCTGATGGGCTCAGGGAGGAAATCTGTCTCTCCTCCATTCTGACGCATGGAAACTTCATCTGATGGAAGGAGAGTGAGTGTCGGGACTGAGAGCGACTTTAGACAGCGTTGAATCTGATTGGAAAAAGAAAAATACATCTGCTGAGACAACTATTGTGTCTCATGCAGGACAAGTGGTGTCTTCGTCTGGCTTCTCCATTGTCTCCCCAAACTCCTGCTGTTATTAATACGCGTAAAAGCAGATCCCCAGTCGGTTTCACGCATCACACTGACTGCTACTTCTTTTATATCCTGCACTAAACGCTCGTACAGTGCAGCCTGTTATATCCTCCATGCACCACAGAGCCTGCTGCTCCCATGCTTTGTTTTATCTGGGATGGTGCAGTTCTCCTGGCTCATTACAGGAGATAATAAAAAGCATGTGCTGGGGTTTATAGCCCGTTTGATTCCTTGTGCGGAGCTTGTTTGTGTGCAACCAAAGAAGAAATGTATCTCCAAAGTGTCCCCATGTTTTTATTTCCCTGCTCTGTCTGTCACTGCCTGCAGAAGGAGGTGAGGTGGAGCAGCTTGTCTGAGACGTACAGTAGCAGGGACACAAAGAGTTAGTGTTGGTCATTGTGTGGACTTTGTGTGGGTGGGTGGGTGGGCAGGGAGGTGTGTATGGAACAGGCAGGGATGGTTCAAGCCTCCATGACACCCACGCTGCAGGAGACGTGTCCAGTAAAACATCAAATCCCAGTTTAAAGGAGGCGATCTGATGACATTTGGCAGTAAACGTCTGGTGAACGCAGACATCTGCAGGGAGACGTTCGGGTTGAAATGAGCTTGATTTGAGAAAAGAGTGAGTGGCGTTGTCGAGCTGTCGTTTTCAAAATCCGATATATTTCATCATGTAGTTCAGAGGACAGGTGGATGTCTGATCCTGACTCCTTTACTCCTGCCAATCACAAAAATCATTTAAGGAATTATCGTCAAATGCGTCCAGAGGAACTTTTTTGCGTTTTTGCAAAATGGCCTAGTACTTTTTAAAGTTTTTTTGTTATGCTAATACTCATACAAACTCCGGCTTAAGGCTTGTTTATGCTGACTGAGGCTTTTGTCCATACTCTGTGGTCATTGAGGGAGTGTGGCCAGTGGTTATAGCGAGACAGCTATAAGACGTGAGCAAGGAATTTCAACAATAGCAGAACTTTTTGAGGAGGTAGAAGACATGTACAAGTTTGTGGGTATCGATGGTTGCATCATTTGAATCACAAGTTTCTCTCTTTTCGTATGTGAAGGCAGTAAAATGGCTGACTTTAAGGATTTGTTGTCATGATCCTTTGATCTGGTCACTGATCTGTGGGTCGATGAAGAACCAGTCACTTTTCTCCAGCGCTCAAGACGATATCTTCATATGTATTATTTCATCTGTTGAACAATCCATATGACAAAGATGTTCAAGAGAAAAGCAACACATCCTCTATCTCATAAGCCGGAGGAGAAAAATAACACATTTCTATTGATCTTGTCTGTCGATAGACGATCGAACCTCTCATCCGTACGAGCCAGTTCCTCCGAGAGAAGGATTCCACTGTAGCTCCTAAAAAGGAGGTTTGGCACCAAGTCTGAAATGTATAAATATGAGAAACAGCAGTAGCAGTCAGACTTGGAGAGGGATAATTTACAGCTGTGGGACTCCACATCTGGACAGAGTAGACGTGCCCGTGTGTTTTCAGAGTCTCTGAGTATCATGTCAGTGGAGTTCCACGTGAAGCTTCATCCAAAGATCAGTTTGATTCCTCGAGCGAGGGGAAAGGAATTCTCTCCCTCCTGCCTTCCCTCTGGATCACGTCAGCTCTTTGCTGTTTCTCGTCCCTGGATCTGATTTACAGTAACACTCTGGTACATTGGAACGTGACTTATAGTGACTGTGTGCTTTCCCGGCAAACTCTGGGGCCAGACTCCGCTCCCCCTCGCCACAACGGCTGGCTGCACACATAGTTTTTGGAATACTTCACAGGTCCAGGAATACACGGAGGTCTGCTGTTATGTAATGTGTGTTTTTTAAGGGTTGGAAGCTGGAGTCGATTAAAGCCGTTGATACCCCTGTAGAGAGGAAGCGAGAGAGAGAAGAGAAAGTTTAGCTGCTTCCCAGTTCAGACTTTTCTCTCTGGCTGCGTCTCGTTTTACGGCGTCATTGTTATCACATGACATCACTTTTCCTCTTTGGAAGTCCACCGCCCTCACTCGCACATTTGCATGCTCTGTCTCTATCCTCGAGCTGTCAGTGTGTTTTTTATTAGCGGTGACGATCGGCGCTCGGCTGCCAGCTCCTTGTCTCTGTGCTGTGTGTTTTCAGAGCCAGACGTTTTTTCTTATTTTACCACGTGAGAGCGTTTAGTGAAATACGCTCCTGAGAAATGTGACACGTGTGCGTTTGGACCACGCAGCAGCAGCAGCGCCGCCGCCAGAACCCTAACATCACACAGACTCTTTGTCTGAGGGAATATAAACTATGATAACTCTGGAGCTATTCTGCACATTTTTTCAATTGTGCCGTTTCCCGTGGCAACAGATGCCTGACGTCTGAGATGGGGAGCTCCACCGTCCAGCTCCATGTTGCTCCACCAAAATGTGCACGTTAACAAGCCCACATGGTGTTTGTGTATCACAGTGTCGACCGCCTGTTGACAACATTCAACCTAAGCTAGGACCTTTGCGAACTATGTATTCCTCTTGATAACTACATGTGACAGTTATTCAAACAGCTGCTGAATCAGGTTTCCTTCCAAATGTAATGGTAACGTTCACAGAATCTGCAGATTAATTCCAGTGATTGTGCGTTTGCATCTACAACAATCAGCACTTGTGCCGTTAGTGCGATTAAACAATTGCAGCGGAAGAGGATGAAACGGTAAATAAAGATGGCCGACGTGATGACACCTCGGCTGTGTACATTGATGGCCGTCTCCAATCCATGCTGACGTATCTCTTTTCCTACATAAATGCGGCACGAATGAGTGTTTATGTCTGACGCTTAGGATTGTTGTCTTGATCCTTTAATCTGGTGACTGATCCGTCTCTCGTAAATGTGCCCAGCTGTGCTAATGGTAAATCTGTTGACTGGTAAGGCTCATAGCATTATAACCAGTGCTCCTCGAACCTGGCTAACTTGCTTGTGGTTGGAAACTCGCTGACAAATATACCTCATCAAATTACTACCAGTGTTGTCAATGGAAACCTCAAATCTGAAGAGCCAACTTAGTTAAATGTGAGTTAGGGCCAAAAATTCATCCTATTTTTTACTTTATTACTTCTTATGCATCTGTGGTCATGTTTTTTTACAACTTCGTCGGAGTCAAACGATTCCCTCAGATCAGCATCTGGCTTAAATGTTTTTTTTGTATCATGTGCTGTGTGGCCGCTCGGATAGAGAGCGTATGGAGCTGTGCTGTGAGGGGCTCACTCTCATGTCTGGATGTTATATAACTGCATTGGTCCCCCTGGTGAATGATGTCATCAGCCGACCTCATGTGCTTCTACAATCCAGCCGGTATTTAGATAGAGATGAGGAAGTTTAAAGAGCCAATATCAAAAAACTGGTATTTCAGATGTCAATTTAGAACTCTCATTTAAAAACGTGATATTTTTGCTGATGACTCTTTCTAACAAGACTTTTCTTTCTTTTCTTTGGCACAAATACACTTTTCAATCTGCAGCTTCACCGTCATTCAGTTAAAAGCTGCTGAGCCTTTTCTTTCTCTTTGCCTTCCGGGGACATCAGTGTGCAGGAGAGCACCCGGAGCATTGGGTTGTGTTGTAATGATGATCCTCATCAGAGCAGGATGGCTGGATCAGAGCTGATTCTCCCGAGAGGAGTCTCCTCTCAACACGGAGCACAGAGAGGACAGGAGAAAGGTGCACAGAGAAGGAAAATCAGATGTAGTGTGATTATCTCCGATACGTCTGTGCCAAGCTGTCGGATGTAGAAGGGATGTAATGCTGAGATGATTTGGCAGATTAATTCATAAATTGACATTTTCCTTGCTTTGCAGGGAGATTATCGTTGAAGATGTCAGCTCAGGCCTTCTTCATCATTTTCCCCTGCATTTAACACATTAAATTATTAATGAATAACGTAAATAGTCCATGATTTACAGTCCTGCAGGCTGCTGCCGAAGGACAAACAGTTTTCAACCTTGCGTATATATCGGTTCATCGGCTTTGGCGCCAGACTTTTGATTGATGACCCCGGCTGCAGAGATGTGACCTGCATACTGAAATTACCAGAATGTGACACGTGAGCTCAGACATATTTGTAATAAAAGCTGTGGTGTTGAGTTTAAAGGCCCAAACAGTGCGGAGGAAGAGAGGAAGGACATATTGGGTAACGTGTATAGATTCCCCTGTAAATGTTCTATTAAGGAACAAAGCCAAACCATCCAAGGACTCATTAGTATGTTCATGCACATTAACCGCCCCCCCCCACGATTAAGAATGAAAGCCTCCGTGTTTCACTCAGTCAGGCTGATGAGGATGTTCAGCCTTGATTTGCTCCATTAGCACAGAAAGAAGAGGATGTAGTTTAACCTTCGTGAAGCTCTGAAGGACTCGTGTTCCTCTCGGTTTCAAACTGAATAAATTCACCAAAGTCTTTTTTTATATCGGGGAATATTTGTGCTGCATCTAGAAAAAGAGCATCCTCATCCAGAAAAAAGTTCACCATCCATCCCTCCATCGTTTATACTGGTTTGGTGGAGGGTCACTGGGAGGGTGAAACAGATCTCACTTACCCATCTACGCTCATAGTCACACCCACGGTCAATTTCGAGTCTCCGATTTAATGTCCTGTGGAAGACTATTCTCAGACAGCTGTGGGTCAGGAGGTTGCACGGGTCGTCCACTAATCCAGTGGGTTGGTGGTTCGATACCCGGTCCCTCCACTTCTGTACTGAAGCGTCCTTGAGCAAGAGTCCTTAGATGCACTGTGTAAATTCATCTGTGTGTGTGTGTGAATGGCAAAATTGTAAAGCACTAGAAATGCGTTATAAATACAGACTAATACCCATGTGTGTTGAAATAGATATAGCAACCAGGTATGTGTGTGTACAGTCATGACTATATAACTTGGCTTGTCTCCATAATAACAAACTGCTTATGTCAACAAACGCTGTCGTACATTTACACATGAAACATTTTCCCTCACAGAACCAGGAGGTCACCTGGTTGATATTTATGCGTTTTTAAAGAAAAGGTTTTTATGACTCTTCAACATTTACTTATGAATTATTTCCTGTTTAACATCCTGACCCACACCATGACTTTCTCCACTTCCCCTTTGAGTTTTCCACAATGGGCGACATTGTCCCGTGTCTTCCTGCTCCACAGAGGTTTTGTCACACTCACATTAAGTGTAACACACAAACCCGACCTTATTAAGGGCTGTTCCATTATATAGAATGGGGGGAAAAATGGATTTGTCGGGTTTCATCCCATGACATCTCACTCTCTCTCTTTCTATTCCTTCTCGCCACATGTCGCCCCGGCACAGTTTGACAGAAGGTCGGAGCGAACTGTCTATCACGAGAGAGAGAGGAAACGTGATCCTCAGCTGCTGTCAAACCATCGGCCTGCGCGGCTGGATGCTGGCAGGTAGATAATGGGGGGGGTATCACACCAAACGTTCCCACTCAGAAGGGCGGCGTCGAAGGTGGAGGCGAGCCCAGCTCCACTCTCCCCAGGTTGTCCGGGTGAGAAGAGTCACAACATTGTGTTTGATTTTGTCTGTCAGTTTACCTCAGGCGTGGAAAGAGAGAACAAGACACAAATTGTTTGAGTGACCTACATTCTGTGTGTTTGTGTGTCCTGCACACTGAAACATGCCCACACATTTAATAAGCAGGTTTTAACAAACCTATTGTGGAGCTGACGGAGCCGAGGAGGAGTGACACTGGGAGACACCCTTCCTTTGCCTGCAGCAGTGGAGGGTGAATCCCACGCTCGTTGCCAGGATGCCGACTCGATGCCAAAGTGACGAGTGAGCCGACACGTGTGACCGGTATTTATCACCTGAGCTGCTTTTCAAATATGAAACTGTCACGTCTGTGGGAATCCAGCAGGTTCTGTAATGGTTTCTCTTTCCCCAGTGGTTCTGCGGTTCCTTCTAATCTGTGTTTTATCCCTTCAAGCTTAACAAATCATTTAAATCAGACTGTTATAGCTGCTTTCAGACGTGCACTTTCAGAGTTAGATGCTGTTAAACTAACACATTTACCCTCGTGAGTGAAGTGCATGTGTGAACAGAGTGTGGAGACGTTTACTTCTCCCATCATCAGTTTGTCTTTCCTACAGCGAGCCTCAGACTGGAGGACGTGAGATCAGATGCTGCGGGCGGAGCTCACGCTGCAGTTTAATGATCACCGTCGCGACGTGAATAAAATATGAGGTGTCTCGTCAGTGCCAGCTCTGCCCATCACTCACTCGTCAGGGGTCGGAGGTCGCGCTGCCGTCTGTCTGCCAGAATTCATTAGGCTGATTAAAAGTCCCCCTGCAAAAACGTTGATGTAGTTTAACACCTGTGAGTGAAGCTGGCCTCCGTCGTGTGGAGCGGCAGCACTCGCCAGGATGAGGAGCCTCCTCAGGATCCTCAGGTTGCAGAGCCGAGTCACTCCATCCTCCGGTGGATACGGCTTCCTCACATTTCTCCTCCTGTTGTTGCGTTATTTAAAGCGACTGGGGAGCACGTGTGAAAGCCGGCGGCCCGTACAGTGTGCTGAGGTGTCACAGGACGTCCTCTGACACCAAGGCCTCAGACACAGCTTGTTCAGTCCCAGTCAGGACACATTAAAGCCTGTTTCAGACAGCGGGAGGTTCTCTGGGCAGACTCGTTCACAACAGCATCAAATCCTCTTTATTCAAGCGAGAGGTGGAGCATCCGGGCGCAGTAGACCGAGGCAGGAAGTGACGTTTTAACACCGGGGCAGAGATCACGTGATTTTGACCCTGGAGTCCAGACATCTTCGTCTGTTAATGTCTTTGTGTGAGCGTCTGCTGAGCTCAGTGCTCGCCTCGAGATAGAGGAGCGTGGCATTTAAATGTTTGGGTTTTATTATCTGCTCTTCTTTTTCAATAGAAACGGCTGCATTGATTGGATTCCGTGGTATTTGGGCGAGCGTCCTCGACTTCAGAGCGCTTTGCATTCGTTCTTTCCCACTTTGGTGTGCTGGGCCGTCTGGGGCTCCCACTGATCCCCTCCCTGTTTGATGTGCTGACTGTCCGTCCCTGGGGTGGTTTTGATTGCCTCTTTACTCCACCCCCCTCCTATGTAAGTCAATAGGAGCCGGCCTGCCATCTGTGGGAATTGATACCACTGCTGAATCATACTATTAAAGTGCTCCTCCATCTTTCTTTTCCACCGCCTCTGCCCTCTCCCCCACTCCCGCCTCCTCCCCTCGGAGGGGACATGTCTTATCTTACTGCCGGAGATGCTGGAGACATTTCTGCGAATCGAGGGATCGGGCCGCGTGTCAGGCTGGAAATAGAAACGCATTAGAAAATCGCAGGGGGCTGCATTGGTGTGGGTACTGCTGCTGATACTGGTGACACGAGGGAAGTCCATGTTGAGTCAAACATCTGAGTTCACCTGTGCACAGCAGATTGTTGCAGAAGAAGAAACTGAATGACTCTCAGTAGAGCTCAAACCTCCGCCAAGACCCAACAGTCCCCTGAATCTAAATCCACTCAAGTATCTCATAGATATCAGTTCCCTTGACTTGTTTCCATCAAGATCCATCCATTACTTCCTTGGAAAATATATTACATTTATAATCCTGGATCCAACCACTGATCCAGATCTGCAGCAACATTTTGAAAAGTTCCTCCCTGACCCACACGTCCTACATCCATTCAGTTGTTTTTGTGTAATCGTCCTTACAAACAAACAAGAGGTGACAACAGAACCTTCTTGGCCGAGTGAATATTGTGATGTTTACACAATGAACTTTCTTCCAGGAATATCTGCTTGTGGGTAAAAGTTAACTAGGTTCAGTGTTTGGGGCAAAGAACCGTTAACTCTGGTTTCACAACTGCCTCATAGAAACAAAAGAGAGATCCTGAAAACTAGATTCTATTACTTGTTTGTTTTAATTTCAGTCACTTATATTATATTATATTATAAACTTATATTTAAAGAGCCATAAACATCAAAGTGAAGGATTCACATGAGACCATTTTATTTAAGTCCATGTCAGCGAAGGCTTATTTTTTATTACCTCAGGAAGTTATGTTCTCACCCCTGTCCATTTGTTGTGTTGTTTTGTTTGTCACAAGGATTAAACCGAAACGACTGAGCGGATTTCCACAACACATGACTCCAGGATGGATTGTGGGTCAAGATGTAGTTTCCTCTTTCCCTCACATTGTGAGATATTGCATAAATTTCCCTGGGAATAACTCACGGAGCACTGATATCTGTGAGTGTGTAAACATTGGTGCAGATTTATTGAGCTTGCAGGGACAGCTGGACCTTGGTAGATGCATGTGATCCACTGAGAGGTGGTTTGAGCTGTGATGGTAAACACTGTTGAATAATGCTCAGTGTCCCGTTGCACAGTCAAAGTCAAATCTAAATTTGTGGTCAGATGTTTTGAGAGAGTCATTTGGTCGCTCGGCTCCAAACCAGCACCTAAGACAAATGTTTATTTATTGGTGTGTTTAATGGCAGCTCGTAACTTACTGTGCTCCTCCTCCCGTTGTCACTTCTTCCCAGTTATTTTTGGAGCACAGTTGTGAAAACATCAGCAGTGACAAGAGGGGAACAGCAGTGGCAGTGAGCTGACACCTCCAGCCTCTAATGGAGATGCAGTGTGAGGAGAGTTGGAGCCACTGCTGACTTGTCACTGTGGAGCCAGCAGGCTCGTCCCGCTCCTGATTAATGGAGCTGTCGGCGGGGCCTCGTAGGGGAAGAGCGGGGCTGTGTTCCCACTCGCCGGAGCCCCCGTTTATTTGCCCACAACAGATGGACCCCCCGGGGCCCCTGGCTCGTTTGCACCTCCCCTGCCTTATGTGCTCAGCGTCCTACATCTTAATCAGTGAACACGTTCCTGAGCACGGCCACCTGACCTACAGGTGACCTCTGTGGCTCGACCACCTTCGCAAAGTTACCGGATTCTGTAAAAGCCACAGCTCATTAGTTTCAGCTACAGAGTGGAAGTTGTTCTGAATGTCCTCTTTCTGTTCTCCTCTTGTTTTCCTCGCTCTGCTGGAGGGAACTCGTGTGATGGTTCCATCTCCAAAGATTCACAAGGCACATCGGTCCATTTTACATTTTCTCCTCTCGAGTAATAAGCAGCATTCGTCTACAGCTTTTTCATGCTTCCTCTAAAGGTCGCTGTAGTATTTTGAACATTATATAAATAGTTTTTATACAAAACATATATTTTTTGATATTTCTGGGACATTTTTACGTCTTTATTAGACAGAGGAGTCGACAGGAGATGTCACACGAGCAGTGTAAACCTCTTGGTCATCAGGCGTCTCTAAAGGTCGCTCCTGACATGTCTCTTCACCATGAAGCATTGGGATGAAACCAGTAGGTCATTAATTGATTAGCTCACTGACTGGCTGATCATTTGGGTTGAGGAATGGGTGGGTGGAAGAAAACAAGTGTTTTGAAAACATCTCTTGGCTTTTCGGGGAATCAAGCTGCTTTCAGACGTGTACTATCTCCACGGGGGGGGGTTATATGCAAATGTCCGAGTGAGAGCCTCTGCACTTTCTGTGGACTCTCTCCCTCTGGCCCCCCCGAGTATAAAGTCTGCAGAGAGTCTGCAGGAGCAGATGTGAGAACACAGCAGGAGGTCCTCCACAGGATTCACCGCAAACGTCTGTATACCAAAAGTATACAAATATCTTAGAATGGATTTGAGCCAATGTTGGTGTTGATCATTATGCATTATTATAAGCATTATTTTCACATCATTTAATCCCCCTATTATTTTCCAAATGTAAGTCGATATATTCCCTTTGTTCCTTGTGTCCAAAGATCTTCGGTTTTCTATTAAACAAGATTAAGAAACTATACTAATATTAGAGAAATTTTACACATTTTGTTTAAGAAAATTACTCGATTGATAAATAAATGAATTGCATAGTTGTTTTAAATCTAAATTCATTCATATTCTGTGAACCTGTGAGTTCTTCCCACCTCATATACACACAATGTATTTAATCTCTTCAATCTATTGATGGACTGTTCTGCAGAGGATCAGGTTCCAGTAGCAGTCCAGTGCTCAACAGACTCTTAATTGGAACTGAGCTACTGGTCGATCCAGACAAAATCTCAATGTAGAAATAAAACAGCCAATTAAATATTTTTTTGGTTCCAACCCTTCAGCTTTCAACAGTTTTCAGTGGCTCCACGTTTCGTGTGCCAGATTTTTTTTGACTGATTATGCACTTGTACTTGTAAATCTAATCACCAGATTCTGCCAAACGAGACAAATGCGGCACCAGACTCGTGCCGGCAGCGTCTGTGCTCCTCCGCGTCTCTTGAGCCCTTTCATTCACACAGCAGATTGTCGGTGTTTGCCTGAGATTTAAGATAAACTCCTACATCTTGGATGGAAGATGACATTTTATTGGGAAAACTCCCGGTTAATTGTCTGGACAAATGTGTAAAATGGAATCCTTGTGTTTTAACCTTCAAATTCTGAGACGTGTTTTATCATCCGTGGACTTTTTGTTTCCTCTTCCTGCTGATGGCTGTTGTTCTTTTCTCTATCGGGGGGGAGCAGGGCGAGACGGTTCTTCAGTTGCTGCTGATCCACCACAGATTAGATTTCCGTGCCCAAGTGGGAGATTGCTCAGTCATTACATGGAGCTGCTGCGACCACAGAATATCAGGGAAGAAGCTCTTTAACGTTTTATAAAATATGACTTTTTAAAACGTGTGTCTAAAGCCATGGTGACCGATTCAGTGACGCTCGGACAGCTGACTGTTGTTTCTCCGTCATATTTAATAATAGCTCGCTTCACATGATTATTTCCCTGGAAGTTGAACTCTCATCTTCCTCTGACCTATTTTACTTCATTTATGAGAATAAGCGCAGTTTGCAGACGTATTAACTGATTATGGATTAAGAATAAGAGAGAGAGGAGTCACCGAAACTCTCCCCCTCGCCCCCGTTTGGCTCAGTGAGTCTTTATACTGCAGGAGACCAGGCTGCGAAATGTCACAGGGGCAGTTTGAGATTCTTTATTACAGAAGGAAGCAGCTTAAAAGGCCTTTAAGTCCAGCAGATTTTCACACTTGCCATTTGGCACCAAATACAGGTGAACAGATAAATTGACACACACACACACACACAAAGACACACAGTTGCTGTTGCTATGGTTAGTGTCTAAAATACACAATTCTGTTTCCTGGAAATTATTTTTCTTTTCCATTTATGTTTTGGTAGAAAAGTAATCACTGGCTGAACTCTGTGTTCAGAGGCAATTACTTTTTTTTTAGAAAATGGATGAAACACAGAATAAAGAGCAAACGACTGTCACACAGGGATTATGTTGTGTTTGGCAATAAATACTTTATTTTTTTTAAGGATGGTTAAAATATTGGGGACACTGGTTAAATTCAAATAAACATCCTTTGTCCGAAGTCACTGTGAATGTTCACTGAATGAACATAGAGCAACATTAACTCTATAACTATTCTGCATGTGTACCTTGTTTGCTACTTACATCAGAGAGTAAGTTTAATCCATTCATTACACTTTTCTCTGGTGATGTAGGTTTTTCTAACTCTCTAATAAATCTGTCACGCCCCTCGACACTCTAAATAAAAGGAGAATCGCTCTTATGTGCAGGAATGTAATCCCTCACCGACCTTTTGAGCCCATTGTCACTAGATGTTTTGGAAAGGAATCTATCAAACGGTCATTAAAGAAAAAAGTATAAAAAGCCCTGCTAGTAGCACACGTCTTTGTGGAGCTCATTCCTTTGTGATGGTGAATATGGTCGCAGCTGATCAGATGGCTTGTTGTCTTTGTCCGTAATGCCCTCACATGGTGTTCCAGCCCACCTCCGTTTAATCTCTTTGGGCCCGGGCCAACTCTAAATGCACAGATCGTCTGTTTTCACAGAGACAGCAGTGTCAGCAGGGCTGTGCTTCTCCGCTGAGCCCCCCGAGCAGACCCCCGGCTCCCTGTCTCCCATGCCCTGAAAAGGAGGTCGGACCTGTGGGAGCGGCGCAGCCGAGCGGCCTGGTACTCATCAGCCGCTGGAGGTGTTTTGTCTAAAGCTCTTTCATTCAGCTACTCTCCTGTGTGAGTGTGCCTTTAACATTAAACAAGCCGAGGCCGACGTGTAAATATTTAGCCTTCCCCGTACGGGAGAGTTCAAAGCCGGCGAAGAAATGAATGGGAGACGAGCTCCGACTTCTGCGACCCAGATAAAAGAAGCCGAGTTAAACGTCCATAAAGGAACTTCACGGCTAAACCAACAGTGTGAATGGGCACCAATTAATCACAAACGTGTCTTTAATGTGGAATAGAGGACACCGGAGCGTCCAGTTTCTTCTCATTCACTTCACTTTCCCACCACGGTTGTTGATTAATTTGGGTGCCTCACGTTTGAGCTCCACTGTCTTGTAAAGCTGAGTTAGCTATTGGTTATTACTCACAATGGCAGGCCTGCGGGGATGTGTGGCGGAGAGGGTCAGAGGTCACGTCTGAGGGATGTGGAAGGTCGTTCTAGGCACGGGCATGTTGCTGGAAGATGGAAGGGTCCCTGCCCTCCAGACGGTGCGGTCAAAGAAAGGTCACGACCCTTCGAAAGTGTCAGAGCTGTGTTGTTGTGATACAATCAGACTCATCCTATGAAACCCACTGGAAATGTCTGTACACAACATATTTCTTTAGATTTTTAGAGTTTGATATTGATACATGAATAAGATCTTTCCTTCTCCTGGAAGTTCATTTGTCATTTCATGTCTGTAGGTACATGCCTGGACTGTTTCTGTCTCCCCCCCCCCGCCCTTGGGCACAGAGACTGCTCGAAAATTGACATTTAGATAAATCAGACGTATCTTCATCAGCATCGGACGGTTCACGGCCGGTTCAACCACATGATCTGACATCATGGAAAATGTCAAAGCTGTCGGTGAAATGGAGATGAACTTCAAAGACCGGGAAAGTTCTAACAAGTCTGTTTTCCTGAAGTTTCACCTCCTCTTTTAATTCATGTGTCTCCTTAATTAAATCGCAGTTTGTCCAAATATGTTTCTTTCAAAGATTCTCCAGATAATCTCCGGATATTCTCAGTAGGAGCTCCGGTAGTTTCTCCAGACAGCCGCTTGGTAAAAACCGATGTGAGAACGCAGCAGAAGATCCTCCTCTTGATTCACATCGAGTTTGTGACGTTTCTAACACTCAAAGCCATACAGCCATGTAGGAGATACTCAGGGCCAGCAGAGGAATTAATATGTCAGGCCTGTGCCTGCTGCACCAGCCCCTCACCTGAAGGCTCCGGAGATTTATGTTGCTGTAAACACGGCTGAGTGAATAATCTCCTGCTGCCTTCATCATGCGTGAAAGGCAAACTCCAGTCGTCTCCTTTGTCTGAAAAAGGCGTCCAGTTTAAACTCGTGCAGCAAATTCATGTTTCCGCCCAAATGAAACGTCCGTCAGTCCAGATCTGCGTGTGAAGGACAGAGGATGGAATTAGGAGGAAAGAAGTGGGAAGACCCAAATCAAATTGTTTAGCCTGATGTTCCGAGAAAGATAATGGTGTCATTCTTACAGCAGGAAATAAACGCCGGCTCGTCAGAATGCTAATGTGAGGCTGGGTTGTCTTTATTGGATTTGTGTGGCATGTGTCCTAATGACTGGAAGTGAAGATGAAAGAAGAATAAACAGGGTTGAAATTCCACGAATGTCTCAGAGAACAGTCGCTCTTATGTCACCACGGAGAGCCTAACCAGTTGTCCTCAGGAACCATTTGCCTCTTCCTGCTATTTATACTGCGTCTTTCAGAAATTTCACACAAATGTACTCAGATGAAGTTTCCTGTTTTCAGAGGAAGTCGGTTGAACACCGCACATTATGAACATTATCAGCAGTTAATCAAGTTTCGAAGTGACCCAGTTCGACTGCTACGTGAGGTAAACTCTGACTTCTGGCTTGGTAAGGCTCTGTGAGAAACTTTGAGAAGAGTTATGTTTTCTCCTTTGTTCATGTGTGTGTGTGTATAATTCAACAACGCCTGGATCTGTATTCACCTAAAGTCGGTTTGAATATGACTTGGCATCGTGTCTCCTGCAGGAATTACTTCATCATGGCGTCATGACAGTCAGAAGATTATGTCACACCGCGACCAATAAGATCAGAGAGACAATCAATAGCTTGTTGTTTCCTTCAACATCACAGGGTTTATTATATCATCACAAAATGTCATTAATACAATATTTAATAAAGTTAGTATTGCCTGACAGAGCAGGGCCTCATTCGCCTTGCCAATGGTTTTATTTACAGACTCTGTCTTGAAGTGTCAAATGGAAAAAGGACGAAGTAGCACCAGACCTGGAAAGTTTATTGCAGAATAACAATTTTTTATTATTATTCTTATAATAATGCGACTGAATCCGAGCTGATCAGTCGCCGTCCTTCATTAAGGACAAACCCAGATTCCACAGCCGCTCCTCAAGTCCCTTTGTTCAAGGATGAATTAGGCGTCACCTTTAAATTAATACTGAGGATTTTTCACAGAGAATTGGAAATCATCCCTTTGATCTTAATCTCAGAACAAACTAACATCTCTGAGTGTTGCCAGCTCATTTTGAATATTGTCGGGGCTGTCGAGCAGAGTGGAAATTAAATGTGGCTCATCAAAAAAGATCAATGTTACAAAACCCCCGAACAAGAAAAACAAGCATTCATGCATTATTCAGGTCCTGGAGTCTGCGCTGGAAGACGCCCTGGACACAATCTCACTCTCATTAGACGCAGCTCTCGTGACATCTTTTATTAATAGGGATCTGACAAGAGCGGGGACTCTGCAAAATGGACATGACGGCTTTAAATCTCACTCCGCTGTGTGTGGTCGAGGGCGTGCAGGGGAGAATATCAGATCTCTAATTGTTTACAGTCGTCCATTCACGGAGCTAACGGCTTCACTTTCGAAGTCGCACGAGCCAAGTTTGTGTCGCCGTCCTTTAATTTGCGGAGGCTCCATGAAGGACGACCTGTGTTTTGACCGAGGCCACTTTAGCATCATAAGTTCTCCAGTTTGAATGCTCCTGTCTCGATCCTCTTTGTTACCGCTCCTTCACCGGAGAGAAAGAGGGCGGCCCATTCATTCTGGCCCTGCACCTGTTGAGCGGCGTGTACGTCTCGCCCATTTTACGTCCTGGATTTACGGCCCTCAGCTGGAGGGACGACCTTTCACTCGGCCCTCTATGGGGGGAGCCTCGGCAGCTGCAATGACTTCACGGGCTCCTGGTGTAAAAAGACGTTGCGGGGGGGGGGAGGGAGGGAGGGAGGGAGTGGGTGAGGGACGCTCGCTCCACCTTGAACCTGATAGCTGCCTGATTGGACACGGTGATGCCAGCAGCTGTTAGTTTCTATCTGATTCAACAGTTTTTCTAATAATTAGAAAAGGTGCAATCATTTCTCCTTGTGGCCTCATTCAGATCCATTCACGCGACTCAAAGAGCGACAGGAAGCCACCACTAAAAATGTCCCCCGGCTCTTTTTTTCATATGTGTGGTCCTTGGCAGCATAAAATCTGCTTTTTTTATTTTTACGAGGTTAGCAGCTGTGCGAAGAAGAAACGTTAGCGATGCTGAGTCATTACACAGAGCGGCTGAAAAGGCAGAGCACAATTTATTCCTGGTGTTTGGCAGTGAGAGGAGCATGGAGCGCCCTTTGCTCTGGATCCCAGTTTCAGAATGAGGAGAAGCGTCCGCTTTGTAAACCGATGATTTTTTAGGAAGTGCCCCATTTCTGGGCCGGCTCCCCCCCGCCTGCTGGCTTCCCTCTGGAGCAGCTGTCTCTCGGTCACTGTGTCAGCGGATGAATCGCTGAGATACAGATTGATAATGAGCTCTTGAGGAAAGACCCGGCCGTGAACTAACAGTGACGAGGATCCCCTGGCCGCCGCCGCCGCCGCCACATCTGGAGAATGTGTCAGACGTGAGCATTATGTGCGTCACATTAAACAAGATACTCATCTGCAGCTCTCCTTCCTGTTTACTCACACTCTTTACTGAGTGTGAAGGAGCCTCAGGGTCTCAACGTGGTGGTCCTTCAGTCCCGGGACAGGCCGGGTCAGACCTTTGACCTCCCCCCAGGACTCTTTGTGCCCGCTGTTGACCTCCTATTAGGGTTTGGGGTTAATGAGCTTGTTGCCGATGAATGACGTGTCGCGGATCATGGTCGGGGAGCAGCCGGCTAGCTGCCGCGAGCATGGACACTGCTGCGCATTCCTGCTGGTTCGTGTTACAGCGGAGATATGAAGCAGCTGGAGTGGAGCGAGTTTAGTAACTGGTGAGTCAAAGGAGCTGACGTTGCTCCCATTGAACTAGTTGGAAGCAGCTCATTGCAGATTTTATTTCCTGCCCCGTCCTTCCTGTCGGTTTTCATGGATACATACCCTGTGAATATACAAGTTCATTTATGAGTTTGGAAACACCAGTTAACATTATTGAGCACTTTAACAACCTGGTACATAATTCCTTTTTAGCCCTGTGTTCATATAGACGACAGAAATCCATCATGAGCGTATAGGTGTATCACGGATCCGTACAGATCTGGGTTTTCATTCTGGTATTAAGAAACACCTGCTTCTCCTAAACTGCCCCCTACTGGTCATGTACGTATTGCATCTTGCGTAACACATAGCGATAATTTCTGAGGTCGAGCACAACCGTCTTCATGACGACTGGGCAAAATCTAAAAGCTGCTTCAAGCTCCAAGAGAGGAAGGAGTATAGGGCCATGTGGTGAGATTGTTTTATCGGCTGAAACCCTTTATGCTCCTTTCATTTACCCACTTTAGTCAGGATGTAAGGACTGCTCAGTAAATCTTTGAACTGGCCTCAAACTGGAGTTAAAACCCTTAATCCACAGCTGCTGTTCTGTTTCTGTCTCAGATGTTTTTCTTCTCCCAAAACCTCATGAATTTCACCTTTTTAAATGTGTAATAAAGTTAAATCTGATAGTTGGATGGAGATTCCAGTCTAATGTGTCTCCTCTATATACTGAGAAATCCAGCTGGTATCACGGCATCAGAGGTTTCCTGGACGGCCGCCAGCCGCTGGCCTTTTGTGACCCGTTGTAGACGAGACTATCCCTTCGAGCGCCGCTGGCCCAGCGACTGACCTGGTTTAATCAACATCAGATGAAAATGGGATTTCCCACAGCGAGCCAAAGTCACCGTGGGAAATGTCAGAGCGGCTCTCCTGCATGTGTGTCAGCGGCGTTGGCTTATCATGTTTAAACACGAGTGGTGCGTAGAAGTGAGTTGAGTTTGCCGTCGGGGCCCAGATATGAGAGAGAGAGAGCAGCGCCTGCATGTCCATAAGAGCCGTGGCCCACTGTAAAGGTGCACGTGACTGACGGCTCTTCATCCGGGTGCCAGTTTCAGCCGTGCCGCGCTCGGATACCAAATCGCCACAAATAGGGCGCGATCCCGTGAGGCAGGCAGCGGGGCACCGTGCCAGCTAGGTCGTGTTGGTCATAACCTCGCCCACATTCCTCCTCATACTGTGTCAGCCCCCTCGAAATACACTATCACTGACACATGGCGTTCGTGCTTTTATAGCCACTCAACCTCTGTATGAACCACATTAGGCCCCAATATTGTGCAATGATGGAAACACTGAATCTGAAAAAAAGGAGCTCTTGAGATATTTGATAATATCTGGATTTAATATTTAAAGAGATGATCCACTGGATTGATTCTCAGTGCTCAACCTGTGAAAAGCAGAAGTCTGAAGTGGCTCTCTGAGGGAGCGTGAGAACAGAGACTGATTTGAAGGTAACGAAAGATGCCATTAAGATGCATTATGGGAAACGTAGGACCCAGGGTTGCAGCCTTTGTCCGTCTTTATGCAAAGTTTTAACTTGACAATCCCCCCTGGTTGATATCGGGGACACCTGTGGTCACTGGAGGTAGATACGGTGACACCGCCCACAGGATTCCGGGGGCAGCAAAACCAACTTTTGTCAGTTTGATTCAGAAGTGGGCGGATAATTGGCTTTTTTCCATCAGTCTGTGGGAACCGGTGCTGTGGCTTTTACGGCCCCTGTGAAAGGAGCTGGTGCCGGTGCTGAGGAGTCATCTCACTGCTCGCTCCGGCTGTTCAGTCTTGTGCCGATACTCCCTGCAATATTTAAAACTGATACGCTGTACGCATTCGTCGCTATATTCTTATCCTACATCATTTTAATTGATTTTATTTCTCAATGCATCCAAACCTTGTGTTTTCCATCTTGTATCTGCTCCAATATCCTCCCCAGGAAGTCTAATATTATATTTCACTGGGGCAAACACCTTTTCCACTCACACAACAAACAAGGTGACGTCCTCTGGCGTTGTTGTTTGAACTGTGTTTTAACAACCCACTCGGACGTGAGACGGCTCGACACCTTCATCGTATGACGAATGTTGTTTTGCATTCCTGAGCCACTTTCCCCCCCAACCACACACACACGCGCACTGACAGGAAGTGGAGGAGGATTTTAAAAGTTACACAGAAACTCCAGTTGAGAGCAGAGCTGTCCATTTAAGAGCTGTTTCTCTGAAATGCTTCCCATGGCTCTGCAGCCACGAGCTGCTGTAAACTGTCGTGTGGACCACAGCTTCGTATAATGATCATATAATCACTGGGTTCATCCATGTGTTGAACCACCAGCTGCAGCTTAGCTTCTTGATTTGTAGAAGATTTGAAATATGTCAGTGAAATGTGTTTAAAATACAATATTTTCAACTTGAAGGAAACGAGCAGCCATGAACATCACGGTTTTAATTATAAAGGGTTTGAGTTTTAGTGAAGTGTTTATGTAACATGAATTATACATAATTATCCCTTTAAGCTGCTTAAAGGGTTATTTGGGAAATTAGAGTTTGTTAACAAGAATAAATACAAAACAGCTGGAGCATCCCATCTTCACGCAATTCAATACACTCAGGGGTTTTACAGCTCTGGTTGTATTTGCCCTCATATGACCAGTATAGCTAATGGTGACCAATATTAGATTTATCGATTATCTTGTGTAAATGAAATAGATTTGGTCCAATCATTTATTTTTAAACGGACTGCCATTTGTTATTTCTTATTTGTCATAATCTCCTACCGATCAGATGTTTAGTAGTTGAACTCTAAAGCAACATTTTACATTGTAAGGTGTTAATGAAACGCATAATAAGATGTTACCCAATTAAAGAACCATACTTATTTATATTCTTTGCTCTGTCATCTCTTACTAACGGAAGCTAGTTCAGCTGACTACTTTATTTTTTTTAAACTAACATCTGTATGAACTGTGACAAGATAAGTCTGATGTCGGCTCTTATCTGGATTTCACAACCACTGTTCACAGCCACTTCTCTCCCAGCTCATAGTGAAAAGGCCTCGGCTGCAGAGCTGAACTTTTGCATGGTGCATAACGAAACGACAGGTTCTTCTCAGACACTCGTATCGGGACTGTGAAATGTTTTCATCTGGTTCTGTGTGCTCTGTGTTCTGCAGGGTGGGCGGTGTTGAGGACCCTCGGGTGCTGGACTCTTGAGAAGATACTGATCTGAATGGGAAGGATGCAAAGGTGGAAGCAGACAGTGTTGGATTCGGTTTCACTGCATCCATTGAGACGCAGTGGGACCGAATGGAGACACACACATACACACACTCTCTAACACACATGCATGGTTTTTAATACTATCTACTTCCCCCTTTCTATGAGAGGACACAGATACACCCTGCCTGGGCCCCTGCGGAGCTCCTCACTGTGGTTGGGAAGTACCTAGAGTTACAACTGTCATGCTGGGCTGCTTTTAAAGGGGCAGCGCCGCTTAGGCTCATTTACAGTAAGCTCTGTTTTCAGGGCTTTTCACTCACCTTAGCCAGTCAATACAGTCGGATAGTGTGTGAGCACCTTGTCTCTGCAGATCACTTCGGTGGTCTCTGTGTTATAAGCTACTAAAGTGGCTTATTGAAATGTTGTTTAATTGAAATATAAATGAAACAGGTTTAAATGTATTTAAAATCCCTTCAAAATTGACTGGAGACGGATTGATTCATTAGCTGGCTGATCAAATCAACCCATATGAGCCTTTCACAGACATATTAGTATATGTGTTTACGTTTGTCAATATCAAAACTTATTTTATAGAATAAACAATGGTGCGTTTGTGTTTACATTTTCTGGAAAAAAAATTAATGTTCCTTTTTTAATTTCAAGTTCTACTGCATTTGTTTGTATTTGTGTTTTTATTGAAAGATTTCTAATAAAGTTTATGATAAAAAATGTCAAGCCTGTGTTACATATATTTGTCAAAAGGATGTAATGACATCTTAGGAATCATTTCCATTTCTTTTCATCAATATATATATTTTTGCACGCTATCAGCATCGGCCCACAATCATCAGTATCGAGCTGTAAAAACTGTCTCAAACTTGTTTCCCTACTTTTGAAAAGAGACAGAATTGAACTATAGTCAAATTCGAATGAGTCACAAATGTTTTTTTTCTAAATCACATTTTTTTGAATTTGCATGTGTTGTGTGTTTTTGTTCTTGTAAATGTCTTTGTCTGAATAAAAGTTTCTCTCTGGCAGATGTTTACAGAGTGTGAGTTTCTCTTTCTTCTTGTTTTCCTTCTTTCTTTCCAACACGTTCCCGTCACACTGAGGCTGTCTCTTCACACTTTCTACAAAAAATCCTAAGATTAAGACACAAACATTGTTTTTTAAGAATGAGGGGCGTCGTCCTGCCGGCTTCCCAGTTATCACAGTTTCCACAAAGCTCAACATTTTTTAAATGTGACTCACAGCTGATTTGAGTCAGTGGAGTTATTTGAGTCACCTACAACAGTTGAGTCTGTTCAGTCTGCTTCATTACAAACTTGGATTGTAGCTTCATTGGTTTGACTGCCACTTATTATAATGATGTAAATTTAACTGACAGGAATAAAAGCACTGTCCAACAACATAAAGGACGCCGTGGGCCAATCATCAGCGAGCACACAGAATGGTTGTTTGACAGGAGGTGTTTGACTCCTGAAAGAGCCAATTGCCAAAAAGTTACCACATATTCAAATCACCAGGTTTCACATTTCTAAGCAGCACCTGGTGAATCTGGAGCTGTGAACCTGAAGTTGGGAAGACGCTGAAATCAGCTAATGAGACAGCTCGGTTAAAGGTTTGCACAAACAGTTTTCTAGCTGCAGCTGAATCACGTGGAGGTAAGGTGCTTTGCTCAAGGGCAGCTGAACAGTGATTTGGCGACGGAGCAGGTGCTGGTTGGTGCTACTTCCCAGCACAAAGCTTTTGGTTGTGGTCAGCTGAGTGGTTGGTCACGCTCACTGGTCTGGAGATCCTCCTGCCACCGTTAATGTCCCCTTCACGTACCTAACTCACGCTCGAACCCTCCCCACTTCAACTCTCCCACTTCAATACTCACCCTGCAGCTTTTTTCACTTGTTCTCATCTGACGCCCGCCACCGGCAAACTGTGCCAGGTCAAGATGTCTGACTTTCTCTATCGCCAGCTTTCATGTTGACTCGGAACCTGGAAGAGGAGCGAGGAGGTTAAACAAACACAAACCTCGTTAAAATAAACTCCCACTCCCTTTTCTTTTTTCTTTTTTTTTGCTGTGCGGAGATGCAGGAATGTGCGGTCGCGCTTCAGATCCCACGCAGAATCACTGCAGGACAGGTAATGAATCGATGCCCACCCAGCAACCAGGAAACCGCAGCACTCACTCCCAGACTGGTGATGGATGAGCGAGTTTCCCACCGCTGTGCCGCCTCATCATACAGGACAGTTTAACACACACAAACACACACACACACTTTGCATATAGTGCCATGTTGACACACCACTTACTCACTCACCATTCATCTTGGTGCAGAGTTGTACACAGCAGGGACTTTTTTTATGACTGGAGATGCTCATGGTGTTTACTCAACCTGAATTAATAATTGATGATGTATTAAACTGAAGTGTAAAGGCCCTAGATCTGGACTTGTTATTGTGATATGCACCAGAATCCACAGACTCCTACATAAAGTCGTTCCCTTTAACGTGCTAGTTTTTTTATTTCCTGAGAAATCTGTGAAATGTTGCTTATAGGCAAATGGACCGGGCTGAAAATATAACCTCCTTAGTGCAATGTATATTTTCCTTAAAAGGAGACGGATACTGCTCATATTCAGATTCATAATTTAATTAGTGTTAAAGGTTTTCATGTTTCGATATTTAGAAAACGCATCACTTTCCTCAGACTGTCCATTGCTGCAGCTCCTCTTTTCAGCCTCTGTCTGCAAACACTTGGTCTTAGCTCCTGTCTCTCTGGGCTATGCTGGGAGGGCTTAATCTGCTCTGATTGGCCCGGCTCTCCCGCTCTGTAGTGATTGGTTAACCATTTCCAGCATATTTATGAAATATCGGCCGTGTCAGACGAGGAGCTAGCAGTGCATTATGCAAATGTCGGGGATTCTGATGTAACAGTGATGAGGAAATATTGGCCACACGACTGTCGAGGTGTTCGGAGCTGTGTTTATATACACAGCAAACCTATATAACAAACTGAAGGGAAAACATCAGTCTCCTTTAAGTTTTAATAGTTGTGGAAGGATTGTGGAAGGATTTTTCCGTTTTTGTCTCATGTTTCATTATCAGTCATTTTAAGAGGGTCGGACTTGTGTTGTGTTGTATTTCTAGTCAATCAGAGTTTGGCAGCACTAGAATCTAAATGTGACGACAAACCGCACCCACACAACGCAACACAATGGATGAGAAAGTCTGACACTTCACTCTCATTAAACAATACATAAAGATGCTTTCTCTCTCTAAGCTGTAAGTTAATATTTGATTCCTGGGGTTTAATGTCAGATCTCAGGAAAGAGGATCCGATAGTGGAGTTTTTCATGAGCACCTAATGGGCTGAAAACGTGCTGTGATGCTTTACAGCCCAGTAAACCAGTTTAAATGTCAGTTTAACCAGCTTGCCTTGTCTTCTTGTTTTCTCTTTACCGGGTCACTGAAGGGTGGGCAAGGTGAAGTGAAAGTCAAAGGCAGGGAAAAGGTAAAAAGAGAAGACTTTTATTTTTGTTCTTTTATGTAATTTCAGTTATCCACAGTTTGTCTTATAAATCAGATAAATACTTCCTCTAACAGCGTATTAGAAAGGATAAGAACTCAGCCAATCTGCATTATAACAACTTCACTTAGTCTCCCCGTAATCAGCTGGAGCTTTTCACTTTTGGAAAATGTCCCGGCTGTCTGACCTTATCGTCTCTGGTCCAGCCCCGCGCCTTTTGATGTGGCTGCTCTGTTTGTTCACCAGCGCCAGCGGTCTGCCCTCTCCCATTCAACAATCTGCCACTTGCTAAATCCCTCGCTCCGGCCCGGTCGCGGCCGCCGCATTGTTTGCGTTTTGCACCAGGAGGTGAGAAAACATGCGGCCTCAGTCACACCTCGGTGGCTGCAGGGCGGCTTTCTGCAGAAAATCAGGTGTGACTTCTCACCTGCATTCAAATCCAGCCCGAGCTCTGTGGGACTCAACAGTGTCGTCACCACTGGCACACACACACAGAATCCTACTGCTCCACTTTGTGCCTCCCGGGTTTTCATTCGAGATTTTCTCACTGATTGCATTTGAGTCACAGAACCAAGCAGCTGTTTTTCTTAAAGTGAAATAAAAACAGCTACAACAAAAAGAGTGTTTGTGTTCTGGACATAAAACAACAAGACTAAGATAAATCTGGTATATAGCTTCACCATGTCTGATCGATCAACAATACACATATCAAAATGGCCTCAATGCATTCAGAAGTCTAAGGGTACATCCACACTTCTACATTTTAGCTTACAAATTGTGTTTTCAAACTTAAACAATCTTTGTGTACGTGACATTTTGGCGGCAGTTTTATTTTCCGTCCACACTATCCGCCTGAGAAAGCCTTTCACGTTACGTCCTGCGTGCGCATGCCTGGTCACAAGGGTTGTTAGCTGTAGAAAGGGCTCGGCTACAAACAAGTAAAAGCTCCTCTCCTACAGAAGTAAACAGTTCATTGTAAGAATGCAGAATGTATCTGCACAACAGCAGGTGACTAAGAAAACAGGGTCAGTGAGGCTTGTAATTGATTATCCATGTTGTGTTCCTCAATGGGTTTTTTCTTCCTGGGAAGTTCTGAGAGTCAGGACTGGTTGTTTTCATTTGATAGAAGCCTGACGAATAAGGGAAGAAAAGAATCAGTGAGCGGTTGTGTATGTCTTTGTCCCCAAACCATTAATGCTCCAGCGTTTTCAAACTAAAACGGCACCAGCAGCGCTTCCAAACTTCTCAGTTTCCAAACATCTCTGGCTTTACTGGAGGTCCGGTGTTTCTGTTGCAGTGTTGATGCATTTTCAATCAAAAACGTTGTGATGTGGATGGAGCCTGTACTCTTTGGTTGTTAGATGCAAGAGAAGGACAGGCTGAGGGGCGTCTCCCTGCAGGAGGCGTGGGAGGGCTGAGGCTGTGACGTTCCACAAAGTCTCTCTCTTCATCCTCTCTTCTTTCTCAGATTATTCTTGAAGCTGAGTGTGGAGATCTATGTGCTGAAAAGGGAGAGCGGGCAATAGGGGCCGTCACTTTCCTCGGGTCATACGCCAACTCCATCAGAGTGGCAGGAATTTGCTGTCACCCGGCATGTCAGTCGCAGGAGGGTCTGATGGCAGCGGAATATCTCATCCCTTCACCCGCTCTGCTGATGATGTCTGGGAGGTCCTGGAGAGGAGCTCCACATTCAGGCGAGCAGATGGACAGGCAGTCGGAGGGGGTGGGGCCGGCTTTCTGCTGCACCAGGCGAGTCAGACTCCATGTGTTCCACTCCGAAGAGGAGAGAACCAGAAGGGGAGCCAGGGAACTGGGTCAGTGGAACTGTTTTCATCCTGGCCGGGGGAATCCAGGATGTCCTGCGCCTCCTCGCTGGTGAAGATGGATCACTTTGCCCCGGCTGTCATCAATATCATCATCGTTCTCCTGTTGCTTCTGTGCCGTGGGCGAATGTGTACAGTAAGGGCATGTGGTAGTGACGGCCAGGCCGGGGGGGTCTGGGTCCAGGGATGACTCACAGCTTTCATGAGGAGCAGGATGGGACACGGGTGGCACAACACTGAGAATCCTCTTCACAGATGCAGAGCTCAGGTCATGCAGGTGTTTTAAAGCGTAGATGCTAATGCAACTGGGGTCACAGGATGCACTAGCAGCTTGGTGTGGGGGGGAGCTGCCGTAAACGCCCCCTCTGGTGATAGAAAACAAAACCAGCCACATGAGTTTGAAAGAGCAACAGTCAAAGGGGAAAATCCAACAAATGGCAGATCAATGGTGCAAAAAATGTAATAAAATCCCCCTCCTGAGAAATGCTTTGCTTCATGTTGCTGCAGAATGAGTTTGACATGTTAAGCTATTTATATCCTTACCTTGTCCCTGTGTAGGTGCAAGATGAGGTTGTGACATAACAACAATGAACCGTTCAACAAAAGGCTCAGACGTGTCGTGGGAAATGTTTTCAGCGTGGGAAAAGGAGTGATTGTAATTTTAAGGATTTTTCATCATAGAGAAATCAATATCTATAATATTTATAAACTGTCTTATACCAAACTTGAGGAAATCTTCAAACTTCTTTCCCAAGTTGGAAATTGCACAAGGTTTGTACAATGCTAAAACTATGACATCTTATTTCCTATTAATTTGAATGTAAAACAACACAACGTATTGAAATGCTCTCAAACAACCTTCAGGGTTTTTTCAAAGAACTGACACTCTCTGACTCAAAAATATATCAATTCAAAATTTGGAAATTGAAAATTATAATAACAAGAGCAGCTCAAACAACCTGAAACCGTGAGTCACTGGATGCTGACTCCCAGTTTCACAATTATTCAGTAAACGGTGAGAAACGGTCAAATGAACAACTTTGAGGTGCGGAGACTCTGGAGTGCGACAAAAGTAAAAGTGCATTTGTTAACAAGAAAAGTCTGAACAATGAATCATCACTAACAGGAACCACTGAGGTTACATTAAACACAAGTGGGTTAATCCGAAAAAGAAAAAAAAAGACTGCAAGACACCAAGAAGACTCAATGAAGTCAGTATCAACATTTTTAAACGTGTTGTCACCACAGTGAGCAGCCAAAACATGAAGGCACTAAAACACAAACACAACGTGCACTGCAGGGAACTCATGCTGCGGTGGATTTTGCAATTCATTGACATATTGCAGTCGTTACTGACGAGAGGAAACCATCAGCTTCACGTTAAGTTCCTCTTACTCCGGCGACTCCAGCCGGCACCATACATGGAAGGAGCTCCATTCACAAAATGTTGCACTCTGTGAACCCGCGTCAGCCGCCAGTGGCCTCCCTGATACTGAGACTGACTCGCGACTGGAAACATGCACACAGCAAAACACATGCATGGACACAGGCACATGAAATATCCCTTGATTTCCCTTTTCCCTGCAGGGTGACCTCGAGGCTGCAAATACAGTTCATGCACAAGCAAAACTATTGATTCTAAAAGCAGTTTTCTTTGCAGGCAGAAGGAACACAGAGCTTCTGATAAACTGCACGCTGAATTTTAAATATAGTGTAACCAAGTAGAGTAAACTAAAGTATTTTTCATTACGTGTGGCTCCATAGATCAGATTTCAAAGGTTAAAAACACACAGCAGACGTATTTAATGGTATTAAAGTCTGTAACACAGTTTGCTGTGACTCTATTGGCTTGTATTTTACTATTAAAGGTCACAGAGGGTGAAGTGAGATACAAATAGAAAGGGCCCGTTAAGCATTAGTGTGTCTTCATCAGCAAATCTTCAATTAAAACAACCGCTCACAGCGCCAGTCATTTAATCCCTTTACTAAAAGGATCTGGTCAGTTACTCGTGAGCACATGTGTGTGCGTGTACACATGCACCTTTGTCTTTGTATGTGACCGCATCTTCTTATCCCCGCCATCATGTAATATTATACAGCGGCCCTCACTGCAGATGATCTCATTTATCTTTTTTCCTCCCGTCCTGTGCAGATCTTCCCTGAACTTCCCGGAGCAGCGTGTGTGTGCGTGTGGATTAGAAAGTGTCCAGACTTGCTGCAGGTGAGCCGTTAACCCTGCGTTCCCAGGCTCGGCATGAAAATAATCAGACAGCTGTGGGAGGTCTCTGAGTGCCTGCGACTTGGCAGGAGTGCGTTCCAAAGTATGCCCTCTCCCGAGTCAAACATCATCACAGGCTGCTACTTGCTCCCGTCCCACCGATCCGCCCGCCGCCCACACATGGGAAAGCACTCCCCAGGAATCACGCTCCACCGGTCCCCCTGCCCCCGCCAGGCACTTTTATTTCATTTAAACCCATCACTTTGTTTGGGTTAAAAATATTTCTTAACATAACATTCTGTACTGTACGGCACAGTAAAAGGCTATAAAGTTCCAGCGTTTAAATTTAAACAGCGGCCTTTAATCAAAGGCTTGGCTCCGGGTCGCAAATAACGATGATACAACTAAAAGTGAAACTAAAGTATACAGAGCTGTCACAGATTGTATAGACTGAAAGCTCTTTATATCAAAATGCTCCATTTGAGAGCCGCGCTCGTTCCTGCCGTTGATGGACAGTCACGGACATGACGGCTCAGACTCTCATTCAGAGCTAGCCCCACAGACTGTATTATGACCTATACTGCAACCAGCCACTAGGGGGCGATCTAGATGATTTGGCTTCACTTTTGGCAGCTGTCATATTAAGAGTTACTGAGATACATAAGACATTTTGTGAAATAAGCTGATTAACTTTATTGCAAAAAAGTTAGATAGAAAATTGATAGCGTGTGAACATGCTCGCTATGAAGCTGTAGCCAGAATCCCATTAGCTTATCCTAGCTTAGCATAGTTCCACAGTTCAAACATACATTTAGCAGAACCGAAAAAATGAAATACACCTTCTCCTGACAGCACGGATAGTTAGCTAGCGGGGAAGTTATTTTGGGCTTAACAAAACCAGGCTTTACAAATATAAAACCTATATGAATGGAGTCCCCGGTTAAATCTGGTGGAAAAGGTTTTAAAATAGCGAATAGCCCCCTCTACAGGTTATACGTCTACCATGCATGTGCGAGGTTTCGCTTGCATCGGTTGAAACAACACGATCGAGCTTGATTTGACTTCCTGTTTCGGCTTTTTTGAATATAGAGGATTTCGGGGGGGGGGACACTTAATTCAGAAGAGGTTTATCCCTCCTTAATCACATCTGAACTTTTAATTTAAGGTCAATGTTAAACCGAAAGTGAATTGAAAATCTGAGTCAACTGGTTTTATTTGGACAAATGAAGTATCCAGACTTGTCGCAGTGTGTGTCTCTGTGTGTGTGAGTGTGTGTGTGTGTGTGTGTATTTGTGTGCATGTGCGTGTGTGAGTGTGTGTAAACATAACCCGTGTTGCACCTCAGATGCTGACAGATCTCAAAATTTCACTTCTTTATTTTTTGTATAGCTTTTCTCGTCTGTGTGCGTTCATTAACTGTTACATCTGCATTTTGACTTCATTCATGAGGTTTTAGTAATCATCTCTATCTGCTGCCTATGTTATGATGTATATGGGGTATTGCTTAATCAGATAAAGTTGTATTGTCATATTATTGTTGCTGAATCAATAAAAAAAAATAGCTGCGCTGTTGTTTTTCCTTTTGTTTTTGTGTCAACTGTAATAAACTCATTTCACATCTGGACGCGAGGGGAGTCCCCTTCACATTCGCTGTAGCTGCCACATAAAAACTCAACAAATGCTATTTTTTGGATTCCAGAAAACACACTAAGTTGCTGTTGATCTCTCTGGAAAATGTGCATGGCATTCAGGTATTGAAAAATTCAGTTGCACTCAATCTATTTTGTTCATCGTCTTCACTCTGAGTCACTGTTTAGGGGAAGTTGCCACTTGCCTTCAGATCATATATGGTTGTGAAAGCTGCTGCTGCTTCTATTGTAACAGCAATGACAATGTGTGTTCTGGGGCCCCCCCTGGTCACACACGGTTTCTCAGTTCTGCTAAGCCAAGTGCATTCACTCACTACATCTCACCACTAACCCCTGTGAGCTTGTGTTTGGTATTGAACGGGGAGGAAAAAAAGCACCTGATGATTGTAATTATGCAGCCATGAAATTTACATTCAAATGTCACATCTCCTCAAAAAACCACAAAAAGAGACAGAGGTTGTTATCTCGAAACAATAATGAACATGAGAGCCAGAAGCAGCTGATCCAGGAGGAACGTGTGCACCGGTAGTGATTCCATCCTCCTCTGCTCTTTCCACGCTCACAGCGGGGAGCCGAGGAGCGAACTACCTCAGCGTTTACACAGATGCTGGCGTTTAGACAGGGGCCATGAGAAAGGAGAGGGACAGAGTGATCAGGTTGCAGGGAGATGAATCATTTTTATTCGGCCTGAAATTCGCCGTATTTACAGCGGTTAGCGTCACGGCCCGGGACAGGATGGGATGTTTCGCCTGTCTGTTTACCTGCTGGGTTTGTGTTGGTGGGTTCACTGTCGAACTTTGCCCTCGTCCGGGGAGCCTCCCTGGGAAAGGGTCAGTCAGTAGAAGAGTGTGTGAATGTTGGTTAAGCAAACTTACATCAGTCAGAGCTGAGTTCTGACTCCACGTCTACAGCCGAGGGAATCTGGAGACTACAAAACAACAAACTGACTTTCACTTTTTAGACTTTTTGAATTAGGAAAAGCAGAATTTTATTTCTATTTTCTATCTTGTCCAGCTGCCAGCTTTAGAACTGTCATTGAGAAAGGTTTAAAGGAAAATGCATGATAAACGTTTGAGAAGCAACGACCTTAAAAACACTTAACTGAGCGTTTCTCTGTGGACTAGAGGCCACGTTGTGTTTTCTCTCAGTCTTCACATGTTCACCACCGCGCAGACACTTCCAGGAATCGTCATTGTCACGTCTCTGCAGAACCTGAAGCATGTTTCTTTGTAGCGTGATCCAAAAATACACACACAGTTTCCTCTCTGTCTCAAATGGACCTCTTTCTTATTTTCAGCTCATTCTCATGTGGACTTAATATTAACATGCTAATATAATGAGCCAGAGGTTAACATACGGTATTAAATCTAATGAATTAACGGAGGTGCATGAAATATGCATCAGTAAAAACACACAGGCCAATTTGTCTGTGAATAATTAAAGATATTTGCAGGGATCTTTCCCGAGCTCCTCCGTGGCCGCGGTGCCCCAGAGGGCGTCAGCATTTAGAGGTGTAGGCTAATTTAGGGAAAAAAGTAGACACCTCCTTCCCCCCCGACCCGTCGTCCCGTGTCCTCCTCAAGTCCGCTCCTACAGTGTGTGAGCATGGGTTATCAGAATTGCAAATACGATTCGGGGGCCGGCTCCTAAATCAGAATTATTAATGAACAAGCCTTTTGAAGTTTGTTCAGGGAGGATTCCCCCCCACGGATGAGCAGTGAACAACGCATCTCTTTCTTTATCAGATTGCAGTGAAGGATATCATACTGTGGTTTTAATTATCAGCGACTGACTTTCCTAATTATAGCAACACAAGTGTGTGAGTTTGGCGGAGACGTGAACAGCTGTTGTGTGTTTGTGACAAAGCAGCTGCTCTCCAGTGTTTGCTGTGGTAGTGAACTGCTGCTCCAACAGCAAACCACAGGTATTTAGTACAGGTATTAAACGTGTCTGGGATATTTCCGTTTATTTTTTATCTTTGATGAAATCCTTACCACATTCACTAGCAAAGTATTTATTGTCTATAAATACTGTACGGAGGCTTTGCAAAGGAAACTAGTGAGTGGTTTCTGTTTGGATTTTTTTTACCTAACTTCCTCTCTCTTTACAGATCTACCTCACTTCCTTCCTACATACCTACCTCTCTCTCTACCTATACCTCTAACTCTCTCTCTCTCTCTCCTTCTACCTACCTCTCTCTCTCTCTACCTACATCTCTCTCCACCTACCTCTCTCTCTCTACCTACCTACCTCTATCTTTTGTATCTCTCTACCTACCTCTCTCTTTACCTACCTGCCTTCCTTCCTACCTACATACCTAAACCCCCCATCTCTCTTTCGCTCCCTCTCTCCCTCCCTCGCTCTCTCTCTCTAACACATTGTTTGACAGGAGACACAGGTTTGTAAATAATTAAATATGGTTATGTCTGTGTTTTACTTTGTTATCAATCAGTACAAACAGTTAATACTACACTCGCTCCCACAGAGTCTCTGATGGTTACATCCTCCATCTAAATGTTTTTTTTTCCGGTGAAGTAGAAGAACACAAGCGTCTCTCTGTGTGTTTCAGTGTGAAGTGTGAATTAAGGGAGAACTTCAGATCAAACAGATTCTCTGGGGCTCGAGGCCATGTGGGGTTTTCAGGTCACTCAGGCAGATTTGTCTCCAGTAATTCCACCGACACACAACCGATGGACTTTTTGTGTGAGTGGGAACAGACAAAGTAAAGTAAGATTGTGATCGGGTCTCGACGAGAAAACCCAGAAGAAGCCGCCGCTCTCTCCACCCACTGTGCTGGTTAGTCAGCTGATGCACCAAAACATTAAATCTCTCTCTCTCACACACACACACACACACAGAAACCACAATTGGATCAAAGCTTGTAATTTCCAGCGATATAGCGCCTGTTGATGTGCCTGTTGTTCGGGAGGAGTATAGTTCTGGAGGAGCAGCATAGAATCATGTGGATCCACAAATGACAGCTCCGGCCCCAAAAAAGAAGGAGTTCATCGAGTGCAACTCCACAGCGTCTGAAATTAATTCACTCTCTCCCCGTCTACTATCCAGTGATCAGATGTGGCAGCAGGGAAAGGTCAAAAGAAGAGGGAACATTTGATGATTCAACACAAATGACTTTGTCCACTTGGATGACTCTGGAACGCCCTTGAACTCAGCTTTTATTACTTAACTGAATAAATCAATTATCGTCTTTGTGCGCAGGAACAGCCGCGAGATGAAAAGTATTTTTTATTTGTCACCGCATTCATAAATAGGCTGATTAGGACGGCTGTGGGTGAGAGGATCATGTGCTGCAGTGTGATAGACAGTGAATGGCCGGCTGTGTTAGCTCACAGAGGAGGGGACTCCGGGATGCTGTGTACATGCAGGGTCCTCTATGGGTCCTCTGTGTCTCTGCCGTGCACACAAGTATGCATCTCATTACCAAGTCCGGACTGAAATAACTTCACACAGAGACGGGTTTTGGGCTTAGGGCCACCTCAGCTGAGCCGTGACCCGTTCCATCCACAAACTTGACCCCTCCGACGTAATTTGTGTCGCTCCGTGAGCACGAGCCTTGGCCACAGACGCTGGCTTCTTCTGGAAAAGTTCATCAAACGGTTGAACAAAGACCGGAGAGGACAGTGGAGAGACACATACAGACGTCAGAGATGATAAGTGACCACGGAGAGATGGAGAACAAGAACAAAGAAACCCAAATCTGTTAAAAACACTCAGAGACACAAAAATACTTTTCCTATTCACAAAATTACTACCAGGAAACACAGAATAGATTGAAAGAAACATAAATTTATTGAAAAAATACATACACAACAAGAGAAAGCAACACAAAAGTACCACAAACAGTTAAAAAGAGATGGAAAATGATTACAAAGATAGACAAACAAATGCAAACAGAAAAAATAGCTACAAAGTTACATCTTATTATTACAGTGACACAAAAATACTTATGAGACTTAAAATGATCTCTTGTTTGATCGCTACACACATGCTACAAAATGGACGGGTTGGAATCCCCCAGACATTTTGGCTTAATTTCTGAATAACTGGAGGAAGTGGAGACGGACATTTTTATATAATAACTATGCTATGGAATATTCAATCAGCTTTTTAAAGAAGTATTCATAGCAAATGGCACTAACCCTAATCCCTTCAGTCATTATTTTATATCAGAACATTTCAAATACTTTATTTGTTGTTAATAAATTACACTAAACCAACAGTATATCGACTGACTGTACAGTTTATTATTGCCCAGAGGCGGCTGCTCTGAGTGACAGAGACAGTTCAAAGTTCACACCTGAGTATTATCCTGCACATGTCGGCAGATTGCGGCCACCGCTCTGTGACGGGCGCTTTTAGACAGTTATCTGATAACTAGCCTGTGAGATAGGTGAAGAAATCAGACAAAAAAAAGACACACTCACACACCCATGCACTCACCATCATTAATTAACAAGGGCTCGGGGAAGGCGTGCCCTTGAAGGTTCATAAAAAGCCCATAAAACGAGGGGGCAAGGAGGGCCCCTGATAGTTGTGAGCAGCCTTTTTTGCATTTCAGCCCGTTCACGAGTCTTTGATGGGACGTCAAATATTCATGTGCGGGTGAGACTGCTGTCCCCTCGAGGGCCACTGGAGCTTTTTTTCTGGAGCTTTTGATCAGACTGTGCACCGTGAAGACGCAGCATGTGACTCTGATCGGAGCTCTATTTACTCAATTATAATTTCTTGTATTTTAACCATTAAATAACTCTCAAGTGGTACAAGTGGAGTCAGCGTACCTCAATATGCTTCTTCAGTTATGTCATAAATTAGTCTAAATTTGCCATAAAAACCAGAAGAGCTTTAAAGAACTAAATCTGACAAATATAGTTACATTTTGTATTTCTTGTAGGACGTTGACCATGGTGTTATTTACTGTGGATGTGCTACTGTTCAGTCTTGTTGCTTTGGGGTAGCGTCTAATTGCTTAGTGATGAATTACACAAAGGAGCATATTCTGATATGGGGCCCCCATCGGCATGACAACAGCAGTCATCTGTTCCTCCTAATTCTGTTACAAAGTCAAGTTTAGGCACCAAAACAATGTTGTGCGAAAATGGTGGATTGGGTTAAAATGAAAGTAAACAGATAAGAAAAGGAAAACCCTCCTGATGTCATTGAAGCAATATCCTGTCCATGTTGTCTCCATCTTTCTGTTGGAAGCTGGTGGACAAATTCCACTTTTCTCTTGCTCTTGAATGTAAACAAATTAACTGGGAAAAAAACCTATCAATAATAAATGACTGGATAATTTTGCCGCGATAGCTGGTGTGTGGAAAAAAATTTAGTGAAACAGGAAACAGAACAAAATAAATCTGTCACTATCTCTTCATATAAACTTTCCTCTTAACTAGTGGCAGAACTTTGACTATGGGCAGAAAAGGTCTCTAGTTCGACTTTGGTTCGACTCCACGGAGGAAAAACACAAAAATCAACCTGTCTAGTGCCCCTGAGCAAGGCACCTTTCTCCCCCAACATCTGCTCCCCGTACATTGCTGCACACTGCTCTGTGTGTCCTGCACCAGATGGGTTAAAAGCAGAGGATAAATTTCCTAAAATTGCATGAGTGTGTATGTGCATGTCTGTGCATGTGTTTGGGATAAATAAATGTATCTTAAATCTTATCTTATCTTAAAGAACTCACGAACAATATATAAGTGTACAATATATGTAGTATGCGTATCTTAACAACTCTTTGTGAAAAAGTTAATGAAGGGTTTTAGTGTTAACCCTGTGGTGTGTTAAGGGTTAATAGAAAGAAGCTTCAGGCTTTATTGTGTTTGTAACCCTGTTATTTCAACCTGCAGTTTTGTTTTAAATGTGTTTCTAGCCATCAAGTTCAATGAATCAATAGATCGATTCATCGAAAGCAGTAAATATCTGGCTCCTTCACGTCTTTGCAGATTTCACATCACATTCTATCCACAAGCTGTTGTTGCTCCTGTGCTGGCGCCCCCCCGGCAGAGACATGCAGATATACGTCCACACCCGAGCTTCCGGCTCCTCGGGGGCGTCTCGCTTTAACATTTCATTTGCCGGGTCATAAATCTGTCTGGGCCCCCAGCAGGAAGCAGGTTTGTGCCTCTTACAAGAGAGGGAGCCTCTGCTGTTGTGTCACCCAGTGAACCCTCTTACCTCCCGCTCCTGGGCTGTGACAGAGACGCACAGCTGCTGCATGGACATCCCCATCCCTCACTGTCAAAACATGGCACCCGCCCAAACCCCTGTTCGGTTAGTAGTGGCTGCTTACTACCTGGGAAAGCTGCCAAGGCCTCTGCAAAGAGATGCTGAATGTACAATGGTTGTAGCATTTGACACTAATCCCCCCTCAGCTGTATTATGTGTGCGTGTGCATGCTGGATGTGTGTGGATCTGGCAAGAACATATATATGTTTGGTTTTATCCACCGGTGCTGACCTTCCCTTTGTTTCGTTTTTCTCCTTATGTGGCCTGAAACAAAGTGAATTGAATTGAAACCAATTTTCAGATTTGCTCATTTACTAATCAGGTCTGAGTGACGGCCGTTAGCAGGAGGGAGGGCTGAGAGGACCAGAGGCTCCTCAGTGCAAAGAGCGCTTATTTATGGTCCCTAATCTGGATGATTTATCTCCAGGCCAGATCATATGATGGCTGCTCTGACAGTTCTCAGATACGGTGAGACAAAGACAAACCCCTGCAGCCCTGGAATCCTGCAGGTGTTAGACTGGTGCTGGGAGCTGAGAACAGTTGTCACCTCAGGTTAGGACCTGGCAGCTCTTGCAAAACACAGAAAACGTTTAGATAAGTGGCAGAGCTGCAGCCTGGAGATGTAAAATCATAATTTGTCAAGTTTGGCCTCTTCCTCGCTTTAAAGAAAACATTTCTGATTTTCCCTCATATGCATGTGCTTCTTGGTGTATTAGTGTTTATTACAGTGAACGTCAGCCCTCCTCTGTGTATGAACACCTAACCGTCATGTGTGTTTCCCAGTACATATGTGGCTGAAGCCGGTTGGAAGGGGGCCCAGAAGAAGGGGGGGGGATGACCCGCAGCTTCACGTGTAACCGCTCCATGTTACGTACCTGTTATTGACACTGAGCATTGGACAGGGCTCCTGCGGGACCCTTGAACTTGAGAGGCAGGCTCTGGGAGCAGCACTGGAGGGCTGAAGAGGTCAGCGCAGTTAATGTTCAACCTCTTTTGATCTCTGCCGAGAAATCGCATTCCCTGAATTCCTCGGCAACCTTTGCAGCGGTGGAGAGACTATGAATGGTTCCACAGAAGACAGTTAACACTCTCCCATGCCTCGTCTCTCTCTCCCCACCCCCACCCTACCCCACCAGTCAGTTTGAAAAAAGCCCAGCAGGAATAACACAGCAGCTGAGCCCTTTTGCAGCTCTCTGCGTCAGTGCTGCAGCTGATTCGTTCCAAAATGACCGTCCCAAAACCATTTGGGACAAAGGCGGGCCAAGGGTCGAGTGAGCCGCCACGTCTGACATGTCATGATATCAGTAAATCATTGACCGCCGCGATGAGCTCATGATGTTTGAGTTGTTTTGAGAGTTTTTTTCTGTCAAATTTCACTTGATCTCTCCCTCGATTTTGTTTAGCGGCCGGATCTGGTCAGAGTGACCCACTGCTCTGATGGGTGAATTGAGCAATGGGTCAAGCATGGGTAAATGTTACCGGGCCGTTATCTAGAAAGAGCAGAAACACCAGCGCTATGCAACCGTGCTCCCTCCACGTCGGGTCGTTTACCACCTGCTGGGCGGCTCCGCTGCTGCAGCCTCAGACATCAAAGCCCTCGGAAACCTCTTTAATGACAATAAAGTGATCATGCCGCCGGAGGCAACGTGTTCGGTAATTTGCTCCAAATGTCTGCCATGTGGATGCCAGGCTTCATTCTGAGAGATAAAAACTCAGCAGATGTCACAGAGATGGCCGGCGCAGGGATCACCCCCGAGAACCGCCACTGTAAAAATATTTTGTGAGGGACGTGTTGCGTGGTTGGAGTGCCGAGCTTAGTAAAGGTTTACAGTGAGGGTGATTAACTAATGGAGGGACTTAATCCCCCCAGGTAGGAGTCGGACGCCGAGGGCCCCCCGAAGCACAATGAGCAGAGCACTTAACCCTCAACCGAACGCTGAGGTCGCAAAAAAACGTCCAGACCATCGCTTACCTGGGGCCGGCGTCCGTCTCGATCGCCATCTGCGCCTGAGAGCACCGGACGGGACGGTACAGCTGGTCGGACTTTGGGCCGATTTCTTGTCGTCTGTGACATTGACGGCAGCGGAGAGACGTACTTGGAGTTGACGTTTTCTTTTGTCTGAGAGCTGAGCAGATTTAGCAGCTTCGCGTAGCTCACGACAGAAACACACGGAAAGGTTAAAGCAACACTTATAAATGAGCTTAGCTACTTAGAAAGACTTATTAGAAGAACAAACTGACAGGTGGTTTGGGTTTTTTCATGGACACCTGCCTTTTATCCAGCAAGACAATAGTTCCCATGTATTTAACCTGTGAGCCACTGTCGTGTGTGTGTGTGTGTGTGTCTGTACAAATTAACTCAACAATGCTTGGACGGATTTCCCCCTGACCTTTAAACGATCACTACTTGGGAAGTTTTCTCAAGATAATTAACTTTTAAGAGCTGATCAGTCAAAAGCCAAGGTGAACAAAGAATGTTGTTTGCTTCCCATAGCACTAAAAATATGACTGATAAATCACAACGTCACTATGAAGACAGGAAATTTAAGTTTAAGCAACTATTAAGATTAGAGGCACAACCTGTTTTAGCTAAAGCAACCACTCGTCATGCAATGGTATGAGTGATGTGATTAGAATGTCAGTATAAAGCGAAATTATTACAATATTAAAAAGTTAGCATTGCCTGATTTTAATCTAGTGTGTGCATATCCCCTCCGAAGCTTTTCATTTTGTTGTTTGACCCTTTAAAGTGAAGCCCTGATGAAACATGATCTATGTACAACACGTCCTCGGGGGAAGAAAAATACTTAAATCCTCCGTGTTCCTAGAAATGAATTGGAAAATCCATCCCACTTATATATGTCTGGTGCAATCATTTGTCTCGACTTCTGAAGATTGACGTTTCAAATGAAGAACCCTGAAGACTTGCTGTGCCTCGGAGGTGAGTGAAGTCAACGACTCAGTTGATTTATCGAAGCGTGCAGCTTTAAATCTCTTTCAAGGGAAGTTTTCTTTCTCCTGATCGGAACGTGCGACCCGACCGATCCCCGGGGCCCCCGAGCCGGAGCCACCTCCGAGCCGGGGGGGGGGAACAAATGGTGTGGTGGCTGCGTATGGCACCTTCCACTTGCACCATATGGCTCCTGTTGGGCCACTTTGACAGGCGTCCTGCCACTCAAACAGTGACGGATGAAGAAAGCCTTCTGAGCATGTGCAGCGGCTCTTAACAACGCCGGGGGCCCCGAGGGGGGGGAAAAATGGTTTGAACCTGTGAACTGATTACCAGAGCTTGATGGGGCGGCACCTTTCTGAGTGACAGGTCGAAGTGAGGGTGAGGTGTCGCTGGAATGACGGGGGAGGGGGGGAGTGGAGGGGGGTGGTTATTACTCACTGGGAGCTCAGGCCTCTGTGGCTGGGTAGTGACATCAGGGGCTTGGTGATATATAATCCTCTTTCTGTCCACTCTATGCTGTAATGGGTTGGTTGAACTTCAGGCTGCGGGGGCTCCTAGGGCCCGGCCCCCACGACAGGCAGCTCCACGTTTACACATCACACAGGCGGAGGAGACACTTTGTTCTCAGCTTTATTTCTTATTGAACGGACGGAGGCTGCTGGGAACTTTATGATCCTCCTCACAGGTGCACCTCATCATCCATCTATGTATTTTTAAAAAGCCGCTGCTCGTAACAACACCGTCAAGCGGGGAAAATATATATATATGCAGTAATTTGTCTCAAAGTGGCCTTGAGAGGGAGATTGACAGTGTTTATCTTGAAACTGCAGTGCAATGATGTTTTTATGAATGCATGTTACAGTTTTATGAGCACCTGACTCCCCCCGAGCTGTGCCACAGACTTTTATGTTTCACTCTTTGTCTTCTATATTTCAGGTGGAGTTTAAGGCGTCATATTAAGCCTGTGTGACAAGAGGACGACACGACCATAAGTAACGAGATGGAGGACACATCACTTTATTGTGTTTCAGAATGAAGATGTGAAAGTATTAAGGATTCAGGGGCTGCCATCTTCAACTTCTGACTCATTAGGATCCTGCACAGTAGAGATCAATATCCCACCCATTGAGAGTCTGTCTGTTTCACTTTCCAATAAAAGCATAAAATGGCCAAAAAATGATGAAAGAAAGAGAAAGAAAGAGAAAGAGAAGTGAATATGATATAGCGGGCAATCATCTTTACAGAATCACACCTTGGTTAATCTCGGTGAATCACTGACTTTCATCCACGACTAATTTCTACTGACAAAGTCCCATTGAAGGTTTAAAGATTCCAAGTATCCAGGACACTTCTGTAACTCTGTTTTCGGATTCCTCCAGTGCTGTCGGCACCACGGGCAAAATTAATTTCACTTTTGTCACATTTCTGGCAGAAGATGAATTCTGAGAAGTCAGACGTCTCAATTTGTTGGATGTTCTCAGTTACACGCGGCATCTGTTTCACTTGTGTCCGACCGGAGCGATGGGAATCCCCTCACATGTGGCTCTCTCTGAGGTGGTTAATCGGGTTTCTTATAGTTTTTCCTTCCTCTTGTTGAGGGTCGAGGACAGAGGATGTCACACCTTGTTAAGCCCTGTGAGGTGAATTGTTATATGTGAATATGGGCTACACAATTCAAATTTGATTACCAGTATCACTGCTTCATTCTGCTCATGTTTACCTTGTGGTTTAAGAGTAACAGTGTGTTCTACTTAGAGAACTGCAGTTACAGCTAAGCGACCTTTATATTACCTTCTCATTCATGAATAGTAGATTACAGTCGTGCATCAGTTGTGTTTATGTATAACCGATGACTTTAAATGAGAGTATCAAACCTCATGAGCCTTACGCCTGGCTGCAGAATGGGTCCTAAACCAACCTCCTCCATGTTAGTGGATGGGACATAGACCAAACGTACAAAGTCAGAGTACACGTCAACTTAAAACAAAGGTAGTTCTTATCACACTGATGTTTGTAGAAGCGTTTTACACGGATACATTTGGTTTCATTTCTGGATAGTGGGAGGAAGTGGGGGAGGCGTGATTTTTCCGGGCGGTGCAGTAAAGGTCGGGATCTGGAGCTTTTTGATTCATGCTCGGCCTCAGTTTTCACTTTTAATGTTGCCAGCACCAAACAGGGGATTCCATTTACCTTCATCAAAGTGAGGCAGAGGCGGAAGTGTGCGAGGGCCTCCGCAGATGAAACCAAAACTACCGTGGTTCCACTTCGACACAGAGCTAAGTGCGGATATGCATTATGGTTTCTTCTGGTGATTTCGGTGAGCCAACCCTCTCACAGGATTAGGGGGTTGCACATGCACAGGCATCAGAGACATGTCATCCAATTCGCCACAAAAAACTGAATATTTGTAGGATAACAATTTTTTTTTCCAAACCACCGCATTCACACCCCTCAACGGCTTTCAGGCAATCGTGCTTCAGAAAAAAAACGTGGGAGTGGTGTCGGTGGTGTGGGTGTCGTGGGTGGTTGCGTTGGCGGGGGGGGGTGGTGCACTCTGCCTGTGTGAGGACTCTCAGCGCCGCCGCCGCTGCTGCAGCTGCTAAATTTCTCACAGCGGCAATTTCAAGGACGCCAGAATGAATTACACGTAGGGAGCCCGAGTTTGGTAAAACCTCTCCGCCTAATCCACACAATCCCGTCCTCCTCGGCTAATTCCATATTTGCTGCGATTCAGGAAAGAAATGCTACACACCCCATGCATGTACAGATTGCATTCCCTTATCCCCTCGCGCACACACACACACACACACACACACACTCTTCTCCCCCTCTCTTTTACTCTCTCTCTCTCTGGTTCTCTTTCACAAAAATATTTGGTGTGGCCTGATCTGTGATTTGCATGAGCAGTAATTAGGAGGCCTGGAGATTACAGGCACTACAGTACGCCCGGCCGGGGGAGCCGCGCGGTGGGAGGTGTTACTTAATCGACAAGTGCCATTCAGATAATAAAGCAATGAATAACAATTGCTCCCTGGTGCATTTCTCTTAGGATATTGAACGAGCTTTTTAAACCTTTGGAAACACAAGAAGAGAGACGACTCCAGCAGCCGTCAGAGAGCTGGGCCGCGTGTGTGTGAGGAGATTGATACCAGAGCTGGAGTGTGTGTGTTTGTGTGTGTGTGTTTGTGTGCGTGTAGTGTATGTGAACCAGCAGCCTGTCTACATTTGCTCCATCCTTCACCCTGCTCTTATCCCACAAGGCCTCGGTGCCTTTCTCTTCTGTTGGCGTCTTATCAGGGGACAGCTCGTCAGGGACACACGTGCCATCGTTCTGACACTGACCGTGGGTCATTGAAATGCAAACAGAGAACGCACTAAACCAAATGGGGTCGAAGAGCAGCAAATATTTGGCCAAGACCTTTTTTTTCACTGATGGAGCCGGCCTGTTTATGGTTGATGAAACGAGGTTAGAGCAGATGGCCATTGGGAGCGCAGCACGTTCATTTGAACTGTCTTGAAAATCAAATAAAGCCGATACGCCGACTTGTAGAGACAGGAGAGGATGTGTAAGAGCTGATGAGCCCCGGCCGGACAATCTCCTCTCATTAAAAATAGAACAGGAGGAAGGTCAGCGTGAGGGTTAGGGACAAAATGGTTTGTCTTAAAAACCCACACACTGTGAAATTAATGACTTTTAGAGATAGTTTTCCACTGATCTAAAGTCAGTGAAGAGAGGAAACCAAGTGAAAAGGCTGTTCTGTGAAAAGTTCTCAAACTGTCACAGTCTGAAGTTCAACTGTGTTCAGGAGAGGAGCTCCCTCTATCTACCGAAACCAAAAGACAAACAGGAGGAGTGACGAACACACGCCATGTTTTCATTTTAGGGATTTAGTCATTTAGACACAATGTGCCACCCTCACATCAACCCTGGGAGAAAACTATGTCAAATAAAAGTAATATTACACCTGAAGTACTTGCAAAGGCTGTTAATACTGCATCTTGTGTATCTATGTAGATATTTATTAGCCCATCGATTGTTTTTGTAGTTGACTGTGTTTATCCAGTGATGAGCTGCTGCATTCACATCTTAAATACATTTATTAAAAGTTATAATGAATAGAATAAAACAGATTTTAATTTTATAAAATCGTTATTTTACTCTATTTTATTTGACCAAGAATGTCCCACTGATATACATTGATGTACTGTTAATGGTTTTCATAAGATACAACTTGATTATTGCATTTTCCTGAAACATCCGGTTTTTGTAAAGTAAACCCACGCTCCCCAAACCACTGCTATGTTTCAGAGGTTAACACTCTGCGGCGTCTTTAGAGGAGCAGATTTCAGTGATATAGAAACTAAAGTTTGAATTTGAATGTGGGCTTCTGCTGCTGGGAAGTAAAGTGATGTGATTACAGTATTGAAAATGCACTGATCTATATGAAGAATTCCCTTCCAGACATTTATATATCACCTGTCTAGACCAGAGAAGATAAAGAGATTGCCGGTAAGAAATAAATAAAGCAAAACATAAAATAGAGACGAAATGATAATGAAAATCAATAGAATACATTTTCTCAAACAATAACAAAACAATTAAATAACAATTGTCTTAGCGGATACAGACCTAGAGGAAGAACTTTCCTCATTTCCTCTTTCACTTTTAGACTCATGATGGACAAAAACAACAGAATGTGTCATAGATGAACCAGTTTGCCTACATCACCCAAATTCTATTATAATATCATAATAATTTCTCCATCTATTGGTTTTTCCCTCTGATATAAAGTTTGTTTATATTCAGATATGTGAAATAGCCCCCAGGTACTGAGCTGTAATTCTCCGTCACCACATCTCGGCTCTGTTGTGATCCGACGGCCTCGCTCCTTGAGAAATTACGCTTTTGACATTTATAGCTGCCGTGCATCCGTCCTGCCTGACGCACTGGCTGTGTGCTCTTTGTTTTATTGAGCATGATGAGTCAGACTTTCCCTTCCGCTGTCCAGCACGGTAACTCTGTTACCACGGCGATATATCCTCCAGACAGCATCCGCAGCACAATTGATCAAATGGTCAATATGTTCAGACGGTTTGCACAAAGCGCGGCACAGTGGTGCTAATTCTTCATTACACCGGCTCGAAGGACGATCTTCAGCAGAGTAGATTTTTGTTCTGTTATCATCTCCAGCCCGAATATCAGAGCATCATTAAAGGGAACATCCGCAGCTTCAATCATTATCATCGAGCTCGGACCAGAAATCCACTAAGTGTGTGTGATGGTGCAGAGTCATGATGGAGCGTGGGGGGGGGGCTGTGATGCTGCTGTTAAATCATCTGTGACAGTGCTGAGACGCCAATAACGTCATTTTGATCTCTGCTCTGCTTTATCGCCTCATTGATCCCCTCGAAAGTTTCCTTGTTCGGAGAGTATCTATCGAGACGTGGTTTTCACATCAGACTACAGTGAAAGGTTGTTTTGCTTGAAGTCAGTTCCCATAAACTATAAAGAAACAATTCAGACATTTACTGTTATTTAGTGAAGATCTATGGAGACGATCCCTGGCAACCTGGGAGAACAGGACCAGGACTGTCTCCGTGGACCCAACCCGGGGTCGTGGACTCTTTTAAGGAAACACAAGATAAATCTATGGGGTTAGGAGATGGTTATAGGATTAAGAAGAAAGAAACAACACTTCTACTTAAATATTTATCATCTTTACTTTCTCTATTGGATCTATAAGTCTATAAGTAAGTTGTTGGAGGGCAGTGATTATCAGCCCAAAGGACATTTTGAGTTATGTTTTGGACGCTTAGGACTCATGTTACGTCAGTCGCTCTTATTGCTCTATATTTGGTCTCAACCAGCTCCTAAGTGAAAAATCGGATTGTTTAGCTGCTAAGTGTTATATTCACTATGTGCATCAGCTCGTCTCTAACTGTGCCTGCCTGTTGTTTGATGGTAAACGATGGAGAACGATAAGAGGAAACCAACCCGTTAAATGCAAGACCAAAACCAAAGCAATAAACTGAAAGATATTCAAAACAAAAAAGTTAGTTTGAACTGAGTTACAGAGTTGTTTGATAAATGCTGTGAGGTTTTGTTTTGGGGGGGCTAAAATGAGTTTTAAAATAGTTTTATTTAAAGAAAGACAATGAGAACGGAGAACGGGAACCCACTTACCCATCCCGGCACAAAGCGGCCCTCTATTTAGTTACTGCTTCTAATCTTTCTGGCTGAGGAACACAGGTCTGAACTGACAAGTGGGTGAATCTGCCCTTTGTTTGGATATCATCTGCTTTAGCTTTAATGAGGATACCACACACGGGCTGCACTTTAACAGGCTGTTTTAAGGCCTAATGAACGGAGTGTCGGGTCAGACTGAACGGTAATGAGGCAGGCTGCTTAGGGACGCTGCCTTCGATCGCCCATTCATCAGCACATTCCTCTCATCCACACACACACACTCTTTCTATTTTGTCTCTATCTCTCTCTGTCTCTCTCTCTCTCTCTGTCTCTCATTTTCCCTCCCCTTGTAATTACACAGCAAATTCTACCCACAGGCAGCTGAGCGCGCACACACACACACACACACAGTCACACACACACACACACATGCCATGCTAACCACACGGTTGATACACTTTCCCTCATCCTGTCAAGGTGCATCAGGAAGAGGCCATTTCCTCATCACTCTCTCTAAGTAGTGGTGCCGAGTGAGACGAGGGAGGCAGAGGCGGGGACGTTCAAACAGACAGACAGAGGCAGAGGCAGAGGCGGCCATTAGTGGGACATCTTGGGAATAAGTGCGTCGCCACAAAGCAGAGGGTGTTGGTGTTTGAGTTTCCTTTTTTTTTCTCTTGCTCTTATCTCTCCGAGCAGTTTGAGTGAGCCCGGCCTGATAAGTGGTATCCATCTCCTTGCTGCACAGATTAGATGTTTCCAGCCTTGTTTTTTTTTGGGGGGGGTGTTTTGGTCATTTCATAGTGTGCCCTGCGCAAACAGAGCAACTGCTGAAAGGAGACGAGACAAAAGCAGTTGCATGATGCAGCAGGAGGAACCGAGCGGTGGAGACGAAGCATCGCACGGTTGTCAATAACAAGTGGGGACGCACTTTGTTCGGTGGCAGGATCTAAAAGCAAAATGCAGGAACAGTTTAAGGCAAAGTTTGAAAATGAATCAACTCTGCTACAAAAAACGTCTGGCGTCCACATTACTCCGGAGTTTTAGAGCTGCTATAACAATCCAGGAATAAAACAACCGGCCTTAGCTACCGGTGTAGAACGTAACAATCAATTACAACCCTGTTAAATTCTGCATTGTATGATGTCTACAACTGTTTACATGCATTAGGGACAAGCTATTATTCCGTGTACACTGGCACATGTTTGCCCTCCTGTGTACACCTACGCACACATGCCCAGTGGACGTCAGTGGTCACGTGACGCGTGTTTTCAGGCGTGTTGGTATAGATAAGAAATTCAAAGTGATTCGCAGCCAAAACGCTCGTTTGGACACGGATTTTTTTATGCTGCTCAAACAAAACACATGGATTTAGTCCAAAACAAATATAAACTGGTTTATCCACTGAACCCTCCTCTACTACACAAACACACACACACACACACACACCAACACAGGGAAGGAAGTGACAAGTTTCACAACAGCAGCTTTACTTGACCCATTTTTTAAAGTTTTTAGGTGGAAAACATTCAATGGAGCTGCTCAGGAGGTGGAGTGGGTCGTCCACTGACCAGAAGGTCGGTGGTTTGATCCCCGGCTCCCCCTGTCTGCTTTCCAAAGTGTCCTTGGGCAAGATACTGAACCCACTTTCTGTTGTATGAATGTGTGTGAATGGGGGAAATCAACTTGCACTGTAAAGCACTTTGAGTGGTCGATAAGACGGGAAAATCTCTATATAAATAAAATCCCTTTACCATATGTGTTCCTTAATCTTAACTAAGTCAGTATGTGAGAAACCATGGAGGTGGAAGTTCAGAGAATGTTTCTGGAAGGCGTTGAGACATTTTTGCCATCCTGCCAACAGAACTCCCACATCTGAAAATGCTCATGTGGATTGTTTTGGGAGGGGAACGACAAACCTATGATTTAATGTTTTCATACCAAACCTGGTTATTTTACAGTCACAGAATTGTCTCCAACAAATCCTGTTTGAGTAATATCTGCTACAGTTCCCTTTTTTAAACGAAACCACAAGGGTTTTGACCCACTTCTCGGGCTCGACAGGGTTCGGGGATGAAGCCACAGTCAGAAAACACTGATCTGCAGCTCTGACGTGCTGATGCTTCACAGGTGACCGTGGTGAGCGTTGCACCATGGTCTTCAGCTTAGGCTACAACCACACACAGATGTTTTAAAACATGCATTTAGCTTCAGAAACTGAAACCTTTGGAGATGCCATTGGCCCCATTTCAGTCTGAAAACTCTGGGGGTTGTATTTTTGTCTCGGTGAGCAGAAACCATGTCACCTATATTCGCTTCCTGATTGGTTCTTATCAGTCACGACTTGACTACCAGTGATGGATACCCGCACTCAGTCTCAGTTTTAACTTGTCGCTCGTCCAAAAACAGAAAATCCCTGCTCTTACTTTTTTGCCATTGCTGTTTTTCGTTAATAGTATTTTCTGCTAAATAGAAACCAGACGCAAAATGACAATCTGCACCGCCTGTGTATTAGTGTTGCCCTAGTTTAACATGTAAATCTACAGATATCATATTTATCTACTTACGTAATGAGGAAATGTTAATCTATATATTGATACTGAAAATACTGTATGGTGATCCATCGTTAAGTCCACAATAAAACATTTAGCCCAACCTGGTGTCCAGCAAAGAGGACACATGGCACAAGCATATAACTCCTCCAATTAACAGTCCTCTTTAAACTCAATCAAGCTCCACACACTCAGATATGAATTTGAGCGACGTTAAAGAATTCAATACAAAAATTCCTTGAGCCGTAAAAGTTACATGGAAATCCGTCCAGTCGTCTTGCTTAAAACCCGGACAGGGTTGACGACAGGTAACAAATTGGAATTCCCATTGGCTGTAGTGGAAGTATCTTCCAGTCAAGATGGATCAGGAGCATCTGAAAAGAGAGAGAACAACACAAAGGGGGGACTGAACAAATCTAAAAATCCATTGATGCATTCATAACACACATCTTCTAAGATAAAAGTTGAAAAAAGTAAATACATGCTATAAAAGACCCAGGCACCTCGAGGGCCGGTCGGTAACACGGTTAATCATCCAGCTGAGTTTCACCCAAACAGAAGCTTCTTGAGCTTCATATTTCACGCAGAGGAATAGTTTGACATTTGCAGCAGCCGGCGTTTATCTGCCCCTCAATCACAGGCGAGCGTTTTTCCACTGTCGTTGCATAACACCAGTGAACCGTCTGTCAGCACTAAAGAGAGACACGGTCGGTGGTGCAACACTGAGGCAAATAAACGCCATCTGCAACGCCTCAGAGCGCCCAACACTAAATAACAGTGTCGTCTGCATGTAGAACTTAAACGAAGCACATGTCACTCAGGACTGACGGCCCAGTGCGGAGAGAGAGAGAGACGCCTGCAGCACAAATCAATCGCACACACGGAGCTGTTAACAGGAAGGAGGAGGCGGCCCCGATCTGACAGATGCACCACGTAAAAATCCAGATTTGATCCATAACAGGCCCATAAAGCCGTCCCATCTATCAGTTACACAGCTACTCAGCTCCAACACACAATTAGCCATCAAATCAATAACAGCCTTCTGCTCAATTACCCTGTGAGTGGCAGCTGCCGTAGGGGAGGGAATAATGGAGTCAGGGATGGTTGTGACATCTCACCTCAGTGTGGTCATTGTTCGGAATGTCGCTCTGTCTTAGAGTTTCTGAGGAATTGAGTTTGGATGTAGCCTGAGACTGAAGACTTCTCTTTGTTTGATTTATTTATGAGATACAGTGGAAACCATTAGAACTAGATTGGTGATAGAGTGCAGACCAGTCAGTTGCCTAAACATGCTTGGTTTATTTCGAGATCAATGAATTATTCTCAGAGGAATTAAGGAAAATCTTGCAATTGTTAAAGAACGTGAAAAACATCTTAGATCCATCAGGTAGTTTTTTAATTAGTCCTTCTAACTAACAGACAAACAAGGCAGGTCGTCATCTGATCAGGGACGTTACTAGAAGCCGCTCATCCGCCTGTCAGAAGCCATCATTCACTCCCGATGAAGGGAAGGTCACCAGGCGTCCGTCTGCCTGTGCAGAGCCGAGATAGCAGCGAGGAAGATTCTCAGCTATTCTGCCGGCGACAGGAGAGCGATTATCGGTGAACGGCCTCTCAGAGACTCTCAATTAACGAGCCGATTTCACCTTCTTATGAATTTTAACCGTTTCAAATTAAACGCTCGGCGAGGCCGTAAGTCATCACTAATGATGCCCCTGTATCCTGACATTGTAAACAAATAAGCAACCGCGACAGATTGTTGGCCGGGTCAGAGAAATATAATTATCGCTTCATTAGTCAGTGTCACTAACGAGCGTATCTGCAGCGATCCAGTGTTTACCCGCAGCAGCGACAGGTGTGACAGTTGCTACTGATTCATCAGTGAAGCCGACTGTACCGGCAAAATAATGGCGGAGCTCAGAAACACCCTCCAGACTGACTGCTGGGAAGCAGGTGGGCATCAGCTGCCCTCATACATCACGGCCCTAACAGCCTCCTCCTGCAGACAGCGGGGGTAAGAGGGAGCTGGAAAAACTATCAATAGAAATTAGACAAAAAGAGAGAGAACGAGAGGGGGGGGGGAACAGAGAGGTTTGAAAAACAGATCAAACCGCTGAAAGGAGGAAGGGGAGGGGGGGGTGGATAAAAGAAGGTGATGTAAGAAGAAAAAAGACGGCTGTAAGTAAAACAAAGGAGTCAGCTGCTGGAGTCGTGCATGAACAGCTGGTGCCAAAGACAGAGCCGAGGACAAAGTGGGTTCTGTTTGGACTGGAGCCGGGCCAGAGCCGGGCCGGGTGAGGCTGCCAGCGCCAGAAGAGGCCTACGGGAAGATCATTATATAACCGAGAAGGGAAACCTCACAGGCACAACCGAGATGCTCTTGACTCCCTAATGATATGACTCGGTCTAAACCCCATGTCAGAGGAGACGGCCGGGAGACGCTGAAAAAGAAAGAAAAAAGGCGTCTATAAAAAGACGAGGGGGGAAGGAGGAGAGGCCTTGAGGAGAAAGCAGTCTATTGTTTATCCATTAACCACCGAGGTGCCTGCGCTTCTTCACTCTTCTCCCACTTCAACACAAACCACACTCTGGTTCATATGAATATGTAATTACGCTGTATGGAAAGTCTGCCTCTTGCAGCACAGGTACCGGGCCTCGGCCTCGGACGGAAAACATTACAGAAAACTGTCCTTTTTGATTCACTTTCACCAGAGGAGAGGTTTAGAAGAAATGTGGTTTTGATTTTCTGCACTATTGAGTGAGATGGTTTGTTTTGTAGGGAAAGTGAAAATCATCTCTGGGGTTTTGGTTTTTGTCGCCCTTTCAACTAAAGAAAATGTGTTTTTCATGAAAGTCAATGAAATGATGAAATCAGCGCCGTCAGATGGAATAAAGACAACTTCATTGTGACTTTTTACAATCCAGGACGAGCAGTGACTCACCTTTCTCCCTTTTCAATAGGTTGAATTACAAACGATGGTAGGTGTCATTTAAAAAAGCGGCACGCAGCACCTGGCTCTTCGTCAGTGAACTCCACGCTCTTCCCTTTTTTGTCAGATACTTGACGGCGTGCCAGCCTTCCTCATGTATGGCCCAGTTTGGTAACAGCACTCGTACAGCAGCACCTCGCTGAACTCCCACTAACACTCTGTCTATGCATTTAAAAATCGAAGGCCTTCGTCCCCACGTCTCTGCGATTCAGGACAAGTTTAAGGCCCTGATGTCTGGAAGTAGCCGTCTTTTAAAAAAAAAGAAGACTGAGCTCCTCTGTGAGCTCTTTCATTAGGTCCAGAGGCAGCGAGCCAACTTACAAGCTACAGAATGACATAAGAGGGGCTTTTAAGACACACTGGCTCATTTTGCTTGTGTGTTTCCACGTCTTTAAAAGTTATGTTTTACGGTTCCGATTGATACACGACGAGAGGCTGCACAGAGGAGGCTTCAGGCCGAGGCTCGTGAAATCAACGAGTCCATCGTGGATCTCATCGAGGACAGAGGACGAGACAAAGAGCAGAGACGTCTAAAAACTTTTCTCTACAGACGCAAGATTGACAAATGATGTGGCTGCATCTCTGTAGTCCATCTGTGTCTCTTTGCATCCCTGTTGTGTCTCTTCTATACATTTTGTGTCTCTGTGCAGCAGTTTCACCTGTATTCATCAAAATCCTTCGTCTCTGTGGTCATTTTGTGTCTGTGGTCATATTTTTATTTAGAATCATTTTGTGTGACCTATAGGTTATTTAGTGTCTCTTTATGTCCCTGTTGTGTATCTTTGTGGTCCTATTGTGTCATTTTGTATCTCTGTCTGCCCCTGATGTGTTTGTTTGTTGCACCATTTATGTCTATAGTTGTGTAGTTATGGTATATATAGTTGTGGTCATTTTGTGTGTCTCTGTGTCCCTATTGTATCACTATGTGCACTAATTGTTTCTTTGTGTAGCTGTTTTGTGTTTTTATTCTGTTGCATATCAGTGATTATTCAACATTTTGCATCCCTGCAGTTGTTTTCAGTCTCTTTCCAATCATCTGACTGACTTTCTATTTCAAACTGTTTGCACTCTGCGGCGACCCCTCTGCTCTGTCCGGTGGGCTCGCTCAGTAATCCATCCACAGATCCTGTCACGTTTAATAAGACACTGACGGTTGTGTGGAGGCGCAGCGTGTTTCCAGTTCACGGATGAATCTGTGCAGCCGGCCTCTTTGTGATGGCTGCATGTTTTTTCCTCTCTCCACCTGTTCTGATTTCTTGGTGTGTTTTGACCAGTTCTGTTGGATTTCTCTAAAGCTGCGTCGCCGGACAGCTGCAGCCGGCAGCTGCTGGCTGGGTGGAAGCAGAGCGACCTCCTAACAGTCTGTGGATTCATGCTGCACTTCATGCTCGCCCGCTGATGGGATGGCAGCGGGGCGCTCGGCAGGACATGCCTCGACTTGTTCCTAATTGTTCATTTGGGGGTTCGAATCCTGCCTAATCCCTATCTATTCCTCATCTTGTGTGCATGTAGCTCCTCAGCGTAGAGGTGATTATCTTTGTTGAGCTGACACAAGGTCACGTGTGGTGTCATGCTGCCTTTAAGGTAATGAAGGTGAAGCCAATGCCTTTTGTCAGGTTAGTGATGTCGAGTACACACATCAAAAGTTGCACAAACAAGCCCTGACTGTTTAACATGGAACGTACATGGTTTGTAATCACCACCTTCATTGTTGATTACTCTCCCTTGTATCTGTTCTGAGAGAGATGAGCCGCCGGAGCGTGAAGCCAAGTGTTAACATGAACAAGAAATATTCCTGAGTCAGACTGGAGTGGGAATCCTGCAGCAAGTCAAAGTGAATCAATGCAGTCATCAGTCCCACAGTGACTGGTAATGGATGGTCTGGCAAACGCTGGAACTGTAAAAACTTTGGTTATAGTGTGTGATATTCATCATAGGAACAATTCTAAATGATAATTTGTCTTGGAATAATAATATTTTAAAGTGCTTTTTCAAATGCTGGAAGGCTGCCACTGGTTTTATTGTCTTTTTATTTTTTTATTGACTGATTTACTTCGTCTGTGTTGTGGCTGTAAATAGAAAATGTCCAAGCAGACATGTCGTCTTCTATTTGTGTCCAGATTATATGCACAACTTAGATCAGATTTAAAAGTATCGCTGCTAATGGACACATCATCCATGTAAAAGCCCTGTGCTTGAATTTCATTACCACTCAGAGCAGGAATACTTCGAATCATGTCTCTGTTACTCGGCAGCAGTAAAAGTCGGTAAATCGTGACGGCAGCAGACATAAAACACTGAAATAGACACCGGCTCTCCTGAAACACACTTGTTTTGAATTTGAATCACCTGCTGTCAGGATGAGAAATGTGTCTCGACATTTTCTTAAAAGTCATAAAAAACAATTGCATATGCAAAAGGCGGATGAAGCCAGGAGGGCGCACACGGCTTCTCAGGACATCGTTAGTCTCTGCACTGACGTGGAATTTGAACCATGTCTTAATAAACACGACAAAGAAATAAAACAAAGATTCAAACTTCGGAGATGGATTTGAGGAGGTAGGGTGCAGCTGGAAATATCAAAAGTTCATCGGGAATAACATGGATTCATCTACATGAGTTTGATATGTGTCATGCTTGATCTATGATGATCCTGGAGACCAACAACCATCCACACCTCCTATCAACGTAACCCCCAATGCATTAGGACCCAGAGGAAACCTATGCAGACACTTGGAGGACATACACACTCCACACAGGAAGATACTGGATGAACTGGGATTCAAACCAACTACCCTCTTCCTGTGACTGCAAACCACTGTAACACTGTGCCACCTCAGGAATTTCCCATTCGTCGTCTTTAAATTGAATTTTTTTTGTTGTTGAAAGGTTTATGTTAAAACTAAAGGTAATTTGAAATTGTAGACCTAACCCACCGTGTTTAAGTCTGGTGTTTCCATCCAGGGTAGTCTCCATCCACCTGCCCCACCATGATGTCGTCCTTTGCTCCTGTCGTAATTAACCACGGCCACTAAGGAGAATCTGTCACTTGAACTTGACTCTGACTCGTGATGAGCAGCTGTGGGCTCATGTTCGAGAGGAGGACGTACAACACACTGGAGACAGGTCAAATGAACATGAAGAGGAATTATGATTCTTGGAGCAAACTTTGAAGATTGCTTTTTGTGAGCTTTTGGGATAGTACATACGTGACCCACTGTATATTCATATTTTCTATTAAGAATCACGTCTGTGTGTAAAAGACCTTTGGCCCTAGGTAGTTTTTTCAATGCTTTCATATTGTTTATAATGATAAATAACTTATTTCAAAAAGCTGTTTATTGACCTAAAAATTCATTTTTTAACTGCGAGTGTTCCCCAGATCTCCCTCATCTGCACAGACACAAGTACCTGAGAGGCAAACTGAGGAATAAGCATAATGAAACGGTTCAAAATTAATTTCTCCCTGTACTGCATCACAGCAGGAGTCAAAACAAACTGAACTGTGGTGTTTCTCTTCTCTTATCATCGTTAACTCTCACCCTCCAAGCTCCCGTCACACTCACACACTCCACACCTCCACTCACGAGAGGCTTCTCCTCCTCTTCATCGGCTCTGCTTCGATCCCTCTCTTTGCTTTCTCTCACTCTAATGACTTCTTTATCATTTCTTCCTCTGTTTTTAAAGGCCATGCCGTACTCGACCGGCTGCAAATCTGTTGGGAGACTAATCTGCCACTACCTACCAGCTGCTCTCCTGGCACTGGCCAGGGCCAACATTCCCGTTGCCATGGAGATAACCAGTCACGGCAGTCACACATAAGGCCTGGAGCTGCGCCGAGCGGGGCCCGTGTGTGGCGAGTGTGTGTGAGTGTGCCCGGATAATGTGCGTGTGTATTATTAGAAGTCGAACCGTGTGGTGTGTCAACTGCCAAAGAAAGAGAAAGGTTCGTGATTAACTGCCATAACCAGCTGTTTGTCAGTCGGAGCGTGTTAAGTTGTTACACACCGTGCACGGTGTGCACGAGACAGTTGGACTAAAGTCGGTTGAGCGTTGCCTATTGTGTGATTGTGTAATTGTCTGTGCCGACCTTTGTCCCGTCTGCAGACACACACCTGAGGGAGGTGAAGCTCCTTCATCACCTCAAACATCACCTGGGTCATTTTGTCAGTAGAGCCAGTGTCGGCCGATGATGTTCAAATTTAAGTTTGTGGGATTTTGAGGAGATTCATATCACCCTCAGGTCTGTGAGGTCGATATGAAGCTCAAACTTTACTTTTGAGTTTACTTTAAAAAACTCAAATAAACTTAAGCATGTGCTGTTGAGACACCACGAGCACCAAGATTGCAAAAGTTTGTCGAGATAATGATCAGCGAGCACACCTCTGTTTCCTCTTTACTGTACAACCGTGTCCACAGAGGTGATGATGTTCTCATCAGCATTGTTATCAGGATAATTCATAAACTTTTGAACTGATTTCCAGGAAATTGTTCCTGTACAGCCGTTCTTAGAAAGTTCACGCAATCGGTGTAGGATGTCGCTCTCAAACACGACCGACTCGATGACAGGTGTGCAGACTAAAGACAAGTTGTCGTGTGAGACAGAGAACTGCATATGTACACACACAACTGAACTGTGAAGTTTGACTGTAGACACTAGCACATGTGAGAATGCGACAAATAGCAATGTACACAGCTACACAATGCAGCCATGAAGCAACACACCAAGTGACAGATCTATTGTGGTATTATGAGGAGTGATGAATGTTGTTTGGGTTTGATGTGAATCTGTGACGGGACAAATTAGAACAAAGTCTAGATACTTTAAATGTACCTATAACAAACCAGGTGAAAGGTCACAGGGTCATGTAGGTTTTTTTATTTCTTGGCATCATTGTTGAGATTCACTTTCAAGCGAATGTGAGTTAATAGCTTTCCTCAGAGTAGAAACGTTCTCTTGAGGTGACGTGTTGGTTATCAGTTCTCAGGTGAACGTAGAAGCTCGTGAGTATTTTTAAGATGAAGAGCACTTGCTGTTCTTTTATCAGTGAGTTGTCCCGAGGCCCTGAGCGTGCACGCAGCCGCAAACAGAAACTGTCACACATTGAGCTTTTTGAAGTATTAGAAAGCTGCTGGTGAAAGAACGTGCAGCCGCAGAACGTTTAAATTTAGACCGCTGCTCGTTACACAGAACTAGACAGCAGAAGAAAGTCTATTGTTGTCCGTCACAGCCCCGGATGACACACGTAACATGTGCAGCGCTCTGCATGAGTTCCCTGGGTTTTTCTAGGTATGCACGAGGCCTTTCACTGAACACGTCTTAGGAAATGTGCAGGAAGGAAGCCGCTGTGGTTTTGGTTGCTGCGGAAAACAGGTGAGAGCATGTGCTGTGTGTGTGCTCTGGCGGTGACATCACACATTCCATGACGACAACATGGCAACAGTGAAAGGACGAGAGGTGAGGGGGCGAGTGCTGAGATCTCAGGGTTCAATTGATCCTCCAGTTAAGACCTGGGAGGAAAAAATATATATAAAGAGGAAAAAACCAGACTGTTCCTAATAAGGTTTGTTTGTTCTTCACTGTCTGACAGCATCACAGGTACAGTACAATCCTCCATCTTTATAAAAAGAGCCTGTGATTGTGTTGCAGGAATCAGGTGCCAGTTCGACTGCACAAAGACGACACACCTACACACGTTAACACAATCCAAAAAACATAAACAGTGGAAAGTGTTCAAATAAAATAAAACAGGTTAAACACACAAAGATCCAGTCCAACAAACTCTTTAGCTCTATGTTAAATGGGAATTTCAAGTGTTACTTTTATAATAATATTATTAAAATGTGCTGAGGATCTTTCTGTGCTCTTCTTGACAAAGGGATTTAAACTGGAAAACGAATTAAAGACTGGGAGTGTCCTCTGATCTAAGAGGCAGCACAGACAATAACTGTGTCGCAATTCAGAGGCTGCACCAGAGGACTGGTTACATCACAACACTGTAACTGGGCTGCTAACGATTCAAAGTGGTCGTCCCACACACAAAAATGTCAAGTTGGGCCGATACAGATGAATAGAGGTGTAGTTTCATCACAGGCCTGAGGGGAATTTTTGTAAAAAGTATGAATATCCTCACACGTCCAATCAAACACTGTCTCCTGTGCTGCACAGAGGTCTGGAGCCCCCCCGGTGTTTCCCAGCCCCGAACATGAATATGGTATTTACCCACATGGGACTAACTTTAAGAAAGGTCAGATTCTTATATCTCTAGTTATTGTCTAGAATGCTCACAGGATGTGGGTGTGTGTGGATGTCGGTGTGTGTGTGAGTGTGTGTGTGGGTGTGTGTGTGTGTGTGGGTGGCTCCCACATGAATTAATGGATTCAGACGTTTGTCGATTTGCTTAAATCAGCAGTCTTATCATCGCTGTCATTACCTGTCGAGTTACTGTGAGCTCACTGTCATGTGCTCTGGTATCACTTCCTGCTTTTCAAACCACTAAAACACAATGATCCTTATCTCCTTTATTCAAGCACTTTTGAAAACGAAATCGATTGTTTTGGGGTTTTCAGGCTATTTTAAGATAAGTAGAAATGTCGGATGACTCATGCGGGACATGTTTAAGCCCTTTAACCCCTCGGCCTCCCCGTTGTCACCTGTTTCCATCTTGTTCGGCAGATTAGGGGAGATAATAGGGAACCAGCCACTTATCTGGTCTCAAACATGGATACACCTAGACCGAAACCACCTGGTCCAGACACCAGAGAGACTATTATAGGGCGGCTATTCAGGTTCGGCTCCAACTCAGCAGGAATCGCTAAAGACGAACCTCGTAAGCTGCTTTTCACAGGGCTGACAAAACAGCAGTGTGTCCTGTGATGAGCCAGTGAGTTGTTTGTCAATAGATCTGCGGGAGGCTCTGGTGCTCTAATCTCCCCACATCACCACTGGAGACTAGATGAGAAGGAGCGAGTGATGAGAACATGTGGAGCATCAGGACAGAGAACAACAACACACTCCACATTTTATATGGATGTGCAAAATGTGCCAAAACCTGCCAAGTGTCCGAGAGGGTAATTGAACAAATCTGTGATTAAATGAGCACATCACTCCAAATTAATCCTTGCCCCCTGATTTGCATGCATTCAAATGCACATTGTCACCAGAGAGACGAGTAGAAAATGCACGGAGATGATTGCCGGTGACTTGCCAACGCCGGTCCTTCCCTTTAGTCTCTATTAATCCCCGGCTCCTGGCCTCGGGCCATGGCGGGAATGTGCAGCGTGCCCGCTCTCAGCTGCCTCCTAATCTTACTCCCGGCCCCAGACTCGCTCCGACCCCTCGGCCCTGCTTGTGAGGTCCAGCCAGTCTTTTCCTCTGGTTCTCTCCTGCCCCCTAAAGCACAGAGAGGAGAATCAGCCTGTTCTGCTCAGACCTGAGGATCTCCGGCTGGTTTCCTCAAGGCTTCTCCGAAGAGAAGCACTTGGAGAAATGCGATGTACGGCTTCATGTGGATATTTTTGCTAACGCATTAACAACGCTATAGGATGAACCTCACATTATAATAAACGGTTGTGACTGTAATCTTCCTCGTCGTTGTGTGGATGTCACCAGAAGATGGAAGAGGGAGAAACAGCGCTTGGCAATCAAATATTCCCATGTGCTTGGTTTGTTGGCGTGCTTCTTTGAACCCTCGCGATTCACATGCATTCCTCTCCCAATAGGAGCTGTCACTTTGTGTGGACATTGTCCCTTCAGTGTGTGTGGCTATAGGGAGCGTCTGATGTCCACTCCGGGCCACTTGTCTCTGATGTGAATGGGAAGACAATGAGACCCCCAGTGGCTCCCTCTCTCCATGACCCGCCTGGGGTCTGATTTGCCTTGGCAAGGGGGACAGAGGCCCAAAACAAAGCTGAAGGATTCTCCGGTGAAGGGGTGCAGAGGTCAGCCCCAACGCCCGACTAACAGGCCTGTCCTCTGGTTCGGGCTCCTAAATGGGGAAGGAACACAGAGGTGCAGAGACAATGGGATAAAAGGGACCTCCAAAGCCATTAAATTCTGAGGAAGTGATGGCCGTGAATGATGACAGAGACTGAATAGAGACTCTTGAGGTGGGAGGTACGCTCTATTAATGACCATGGATGCTCCATTATGGCAGCGCTGAGAGGTTGTGATGAGGTGGTGTATTTTTTCCCATTAGGCCTCTCTTCTCCAAACAAGGAGACAATTCCAGATTGATGCTGGAGTCCTGGTCGGGGGGCGTCACGGAGATCCCCACTGTGGCGCCCGGCACGACAACGTGACACCGCCAGGGCCCCTGTTGAAGGTATGGATGAGTCAAATTACTGTTTGCGCAACATCAAGCCCTTCACAGCTCCCCTGAAGGACACTTTGATTGATGGACTTTCTCCTTTACATTGCTCGTGTGTACAGGAGGAGCTGGTCAGAGGGTTCACGGCTTCAAAGTGGGCAAGATCTGTTTCTGTTCGGTATTCGCGGTTCGATTCATAAAGGCTAAAAGTGATCAGGGGTGTGGATGATTTCATTATTCTCTGTCAACACGGACATGAAGAACAAACTGCTTGTAACTGTGTGTGCTTTACATGAATCCTAAACGTGTTATTCATCTATAAATTAAACCTAATCCCACTCGAAGCAGATTTATTTATTAAACACCGACATATGTTACATTAAATGTACTCACTGTTCTCTCAGGGGTGTATGTACACACTCTCCTCTATGGACAGATTTATTATTTCTCACATGTAATTGCCGGCCATTAGGCAAATCCACATGTTTCTAATAGAAGCAATATCAGAGCCTTATTCAGAAATAAGAAACCAAACTCACATAATGACGTGTTATGATCTTTTGTGTAAGATAACGTTCCTTTTTTATGTCGGAGTAATATTCAAACCTAATGAATTTTCATTATGCCAATTTTCCAGGGCCCTCCACTCCCCGGCTATGAGCTGAAAACTCATTTTCCTCCCGAAACACTTCACCTCCCCCCCTCCACCTCCTTCATACTCCACTATAGGGACCCGAGTCTGCAGCTGGGATGTCAAGTATAAGACCTTTTTCCTGTCTGGATCTTTTCCACATCCCCACACACTCGTCTGTTTGACATGAAAACTTAGGGAGCACAGGACGGTGAAGTCTCGTGGAAAAGACGGGGTGTTAGATATCTCCAAATGATTAACGATTAAAGTACCGTGCGATGAGAATTCAATTAAATTGGATTAACATCATTTTGAGTACATTTTGATATATGATAGCTCATGTGCACGGCTGTGGAAACCAGATCTACATTTATTTTTGACTGGACAGAGATCCAGCTGGGATCGATAGTTTGGGGCATTCAAGAAAAAATAAATGGTTTAGCTTTCCCCAGCGGGCGTCGTGTCATTGAAAAGTGAAAACGCAATACGTAATATGGAAGTATGGTAATTTACCTTCCAGCCGAGGGTGGGATGAGCCGATCGATACTGCTCGGGGCGGTGAGCTCCTGACTGCAGAGGGAATAATCTCCTCATCTTAAAAGGGAGAGAAATCGGATAAATGTGATTCCCAAATATAATTATTTAAGCCAAAATAATCAAACTCATCTTAAACACAGATAAACATTTTCAATCTGTGTTTCTCCTGATCTCACTGAGTCCACTTCACCAAGTCCCTGTGTGTGTGAATCACCTCTGGATTCGGAGGTAACTCCAGATTCAAGGTCAAAAAGCAGAAGCATGTCTAGACTGCCACAAATAGCTTGATCTGAGGAAGCCAGCCACATGTTTTACAGTAAGAGTCTTTAAAAACAACACTCAACAGCTGGGCTGCGACTGCTCAACGGGGCTGTCAGGAGGATTCCACTTTTTTTTTGTTCTCCCCCCAAAGCAGGAAAAAATGCACCGTCTGGCCAAAAATAGGCATTCCAGCTCCATGAGGAATTGCCTGCAGGATGATATTCTATAGCGGTTCTGCAGAGGTGCAGCACGTGGCTTGAATCTCGAGCGGCAAACTTTGGGCCGAGATATGGAATGCGTCTTAATGGCCACCAGCAACGACAACAAAACCCATTTAGAGAACACTCAGGCATTTGCATAGATCAGGTCAACAACAGAGCCGAGCACGAGCTCCATGCAGGTCCGAGCCACTCCTGCACACTCCGCTGGTCCCCCCACTGAGGGCACTTCCAACAGAAAAGGGCCCCTACGCACTTAAGTGCACTTATGGCGTCTTTGGGGTTCAGTGCTTCACGTGTCGTTGCCTCTTCTTCAGAGAATTGAGGAGAAGATACGATGCCAGAGGATTCCTGGGTCGGAACAGGGTATATAAATATATATATATACCAACGTCTCTATCCTCCAGAGCTGGTTCACAATGCAGCAGAGACAGAGGAAGGTGAATCCTCTGGCATCATCTGATCAAAGCAAACGCACTAACCCTTTCACCTGGGGAGCAGCAGACTGTCTGCACATGGAGATCCCTGCTGCTGACTGGGTTAAACAGGCTGCTGTGGGAGTAACCCAGGGCATGGCACGGACTACCAACTAGCTGCAAGCGTGCTAATATGCTAATGTTAATGTGCTCATCACCATTCCCTTGTAGGCGCAGAGGGTTTAGCCCCGGACGAGGAGCTCTCTAATAAGGGTCCGATTTCACCCCTGGGACTGGAATGAATGGTAAACACACGGCTGAAGTTAGAGCCGCGGTGATTGACATAAACAATGAGGTCTGTTTAGGTGAAAAAGGGTTTTTAAGGTCTGAAAAACACGTTCAAGTTGTATTTAAACTAGATTTGAGTGGGTGTGTATATAAAGAACAAATTCTGTTTAAAATGCGGATTTAAAAGAATCTTAGAAGATATTTTAAATATCTTTAAACCACATGAAATACAGAGCAAAACAGCAAAATCATGAGAGATGGCTGTGTATCTGTTGTAACCCATCTACAGTGCATGCTTCTGGTTTCAGGGCCTTTGTTTGTTAATTAAATTGGGAATTTGCTTTTGTGTCCAGCGCACTGCAGCGTGCATAATTTAATTTTCCGTCCGTAATAACGCTCACGGCCGGTGTTGTGGCCCTGGAGAGGCAGAACTAGACCTCCCTCTTTTGTCTCAGCTGTAATTAAAGTGGACTGATGGACAATTAGTTTGGTCTAATTTCCAGGATGGCACTGGTCTTATTCTCACCTTTGAACCACGAGGCTTGACACCCAGTCTGACCCCCAGGGGCTGAATCTATAGGCGGCTGTGACGGGGTCAGCGGGGCGGGGAGGTCGTCCATACTTTGATGGGGTCTTAATTCTCTCAAAAGACTTGTTTGGAGTGATGTGACAGATTTGCTTTCATCGGCGCACTCATCCGATGACACGGGCGGCCTTACGAGGCTCCGACAGTACACGCTCAATCTGACATTTGAAAGAAGGGGAAACTTCAAACGAAAAGTACTTCCGTTCTCGGAAACTAAACAAAAGCATTTACTCAACTGCACATTGTTCGTGAATTGTTCCGGATTGATTTTTGTTTGTCAATCGTGGAAAGACTCTGAAAGACTTTATTTCCACTTAATGTTGATTTCCACAATGATCCGAACGACTGGTGCTTCCATGTTTGTCGTGTAGCTTGTGACCTGAAGTTAAGTCAAATGTCCAGTGACACCTTTTTCTTAGCAATCAAATTGGCCTCACTAATAAAGGCAGCCCTTTGTCTTCATTAAGGAAACCTGACCTATTTGTGATCCCAGTGTTTTGTCTTCCTCATTAAGGTCTTCATGTCAACTCGTCTCCTCCTTAATGTCTCAGATCTGGAATTAAAGCAGACACTCCCGTTACATTGCACTTATTGTTCCACTTTTAACTCCTTTAATTGGTCCTTTAATTAAGATTGAGTCCCATTCAGAATTTGCATGAGATCATTCGCCTCTAACACGCTGCTATGCAAAGTAACAACGTCCGATGAAGTGGATTAACGCGCTCATTAGATTGGTTTCATGTTAAATCAATTTAAAACATGTTCTTGATGTATTCAAAGAAGCTAATTGCAATTGTCTTAAAACTGGAAACAAATGAGGAATGAAAAGTAAATGATGGTTTTGATTTTTCAAACTAGAATTGCACTCATAAATTGAACACACTCATAGATATCAGTACCCCAAATATGCCTGATTGTTTTTCATTATAATCCATAATTTATTCCCTGGGAAAACTGTGAAAATGCTGAAAAACACCCGATGTCTTAATATTAAAGAAAGAAAGAGAATCACCCCCTGAACCAGATCTGCACCCAAATGTAAATGAGCAAAGCTTTATATTTCAGGCAGGTTCAGCTCACCTGAAGGCCACAGCAGCTGATATAGATGATACAAAGAGAAAGCTAGTTCTTACATATTTTATAATTAAATGTTCATTAAAAGTGACAAAAGTGTTTTATCCCATCTGCTCCTGGACATCAGACATGTACCAAGAAACACAGAAGCGATATAGGTAGCTGGAAATATCCCCAGTTTGTAATACTGTACTCCACAGGCCTGGCCGCGTGCCAGGGTGTTATCACTGTTTGCGTACAGTGTGTTGGTGAGAGTTACACCACACAGACTGTTGACGCAAGGATTACTGAGAAGTCCGGGCCTGCGATACTGAAAATTGACATGATGAGCCGTATCATAACGGACCATCCTCTCAGTTATTAACTGTTTAGATCCTCACACAAAGGGACAACTTGTTATTTGTGTGAGAGGCCGGAGCAACTGCACAAGGACCAAAGACACATGGCGGCGGATACACATCGAACGAACCCCCTCACAACACCGGACATGTATCCCCGTCCTGTGTGTTTGAGTTATGAGTTTTTCCGAGTTACGTCGTATTCTGGGGAAAATGCAGAGATACTGCCGGTGTACATCTGGACAACAGCAGCTCCAGCCACTCATGTGTTTGTGAGGATGAGCATCACAGGGGGTTGAGTGTACCAGCACGGGGAAAGACCTTTCTTCTGAATATGAAAGAGGATGAAGGATGCCACTTGTGTACTTGTGACCTTGATTCATGTGCAGTCAGCGGCTCTCAGGGGCCCCGGTGACGTATACCAGGAGGGAGACGCACCTAGACAAACACAACACAAACAGGAGAGAGACACAAAACAACAAGGGGACGTCAACATCTTCTCATCGTTTGAGCTTTTAGACCAAAATAAGCTCCTGACAGCTGAGCCGGGGGTTGGAATTTGACTTCTTGGCATCTGTTCTACTCTATATAACAATTACTACGTCGTAAAATATGATAGTTACGTTAAATCCCTATTTGAGCTGTAAATCTCCCCCCAACTAATATCTATAGCACTTGTTCTTTAAGGTTTGTAGGAAGGTTTTACACAAATGTATAAAACAATTGTGTATTTTTGAAAAAGTCAAGAAATTAAATAGTTTTTTTTACCCTTAGGCATTATCTGTATTTTTTAGCTGTTATGTGGACGTGTACATAAAAGGCATCTAATCTGAAAAGTTACAACCGGTCCCCTGCTGTTACTAGTTTCCCATCGTTCCCACTATGGTTTTGGATGTGGCCTCTGTGTGTTTAGTTTGAACAGCCGGCTTTAGCTCCTATGTGAGTTCTGAGAAGCAGCCAGTGTGTGTGGACTGACAGCTGATTGCACTATGGTTTAATCTTGTTAGGGATTTTCAAAAGTGCTGCGTCCACTCAGATCTGGAGATAGGAGCAGCGCGCAGCCTTTGTGTGCAAAATTTCAACGCTCCCGAAAAAAGGGGGACAAAGGGCCCCCCCCCCGGTGATGTCATTCCCCTGTCAGCAAGCAGTGCCCTGGCTGCAGGAGAGGGGCCAGGACAGGACATACTGTGACCGTGACTCCCCCGCCGCCGTCCACTCTCCACCGCGGGGCCCCGGCCTCTCACCCCCTGGTACTCCCTCCCAAACTTAAAGCCTCGAAATCCGAGTCGCGCGGGACAAACGGCAGATTTAAAATATTTATGACCTTTAATAACCTAAATCTGACCACGGAAACTCAAACGCTGCGTATGTCATCCTCCTGATGGCACGTGTCATTCCAGCGAAGCCTTTCAGTTGTATTCGATTACCAGTGCCGTGAAAGTGCAGCTGCCAGTTTGGATGTGTTCCTTGAACTCCTATATTTATATCAGGGCCGTGTCTTCACCACACACACACACACACACACACACACACACACACACACAACCGACTGTCCGTCCACATGTGACACATGCTGCTGGAGACTTGTGTAATAGTGCCTACTTCAGCACATGGATGACCGATTGTGTGGGACCCGCCTGTTACCGCACCACTCATGTGTTACTGGAACCTCACAGTTATTTGTGTTTCCATTGATACAGCAGCCAAAATCTGGCCAAAATATATCAAACTTGTTATTCACTGTAATTTAGATTGTTGATGTAGGGTTGTTGTTTTCAGTTGTGGATATTCTGTCACGTTGTCTAACACACACATGTACACTGCTTCCCCTAATGACCTTTCACACTCCTCGACCTATAACCCCCACCATATGACACAAATTGAGTTTGGGCCCCTTGGCACTTTTGTGTCTTTTTTAACTTGCAATGTGAGTTGTGCGAGGATCTGTTGAGCCAGGTCGGCATTCCACGAAAACAACTTCATAAATCTCAGCTGTGTCTATGTGCATATGTATTTGTGTGTGTGCGTGCGTGTGTGCATGCGTGTGCGTGTGTGCGCGCGTGCGCGTGCGTGTGCGTGTGCGTGTGCGTGTGTGTGTGTGTGTGAACACAGGCAGATGTGTCCTAACTTAACAAAGCACACTGCGCAGCAACTTCTGTTTCCAAGAAACTGTACATCGTTGACTTCTCCCCACTTTTAGAGAGAGTGTATCTGGAGACACTCTGCTGGCTTATGTTACGGTACACAGCACACACACACAGACACACACACACACACACACACTCACACACGCACACACACTAACACACAGGGACAAGTAGACATCTTACACCTATGATAGCGTATACAAACCCAGTGTTTTGGGGTATTTATGCTTATGAGTCCTGTACGTTCATCAGAAGTCCCGCCCCCTTAACGCTCACATACACCCGTCAGTCACACACAGTATTCCCCATTCCTCACTGCTGTAGATCATTGGTACGACCTCAGCAGGTCCCTCTGGGCAGAAGGTGACAGTTATGCAGAAAAAGGGCAAGCTGCGTCTGATGGAGGAAAGACAAACATCCTGAGATGAATGATTCTCTGGTCTGTTCACATGCTGCCTCTTCCTATTCTGACCACTAGGGGACCTTATGTCACCTCATACTCAGATTCTACACTTGATAATCATTCAGGTCTGCAGCCACACTGGTATTTAAAATGGCAAATTGGGAATCAATACATTTTAGTGTTATAACTCGCTCGGCCTCGATGACGCAATTTTTTGTTTTGACATTTGCAGCCCTGACAAAAATAGCCGTCCGCCCTCGTGGTGGTGCTGTGACCCTTGAGGGGACAGGAAGTGATTTATTTAACCATAATTCCTTTGTGCTGCAAATAAAGATGGATGACATTACAGCTCCTTGAAAGTGAAGCCGAACCATCTTGATCGCCCCCTGGTGGCTGGCTGCAGTATAGATCCTAAACATTGAAAGGAATGTTTTTTTATTAAAGTTATTAATGCTATTGACAGCTGAGGGCCGGATATTAACTGTCAAATAAAGGCTTTACAGCTAAAATAAAGGGAGTTGAAAAGATTTAAAAAACAACTGGAGACAAAACTCTAAAGCAGAAGTCAATGCACAGTGTCAGCAGACCAAACAAGAAAACAATAAACCCTTTTTCTGTATTGAATCAAGAGGAAGTAAACGTAAAAATAAAACTTGCAAATTTACAGGACTCTCTCACCTTCTTACTGTAAACAGGAAGGAAGTCCGGCTGCATGACGAGACTTCCTCCTCATGGAAACCTCCCCTGCCGTGAGCTCACAGAAAGCCCACCGCCGGCACCGTGACGTGGGCGAACACACAGACGTGTCATGGAGTGGAGGCGGATGACCTCACGGCAGCTCGCAGAGGAAAAAACCCACCGACGGCATGAGAGAAAGACCCGGCCTGGCTTCACCAGCCTGAAACCGAAGCAGAAGGTGGTGTCGAAGCCTCCAACCGTGATGGTTACTGAAGCAGCAGCAGAGGGGAGGAAGCTTCGTCTCAGGTTCAGAGCGACAGGGAAGCACGTGGGTCTGTGGTGGGTGCTTGCACAGAGCAGCAGCTTTAATCTTTAATCTGGAGGTGCCATTCACTTTGGTCTTTAACATATGTCCATGCAGATTGGCACAGGTTAGCATCAAGAGATCATAACAGGCGTCTGGACTGAATGATGACACAGCAGCTAGAGGCCCAGATCGACTGGAAAGAGGCTGATGGATCGAGACAAGCACAACGCAGAGAGGCTCCTGTTTGCAATAAGTGCCTTTGGTGTATATGAGAAACGAGGGGCTTTTGATGTCGGGGAGAGAAACAGCACCTCTGCAATGTGTTCATTAAAAAAGTTATTATACTTTTTCCTAGAAAGTTCATTATGGGGGTACTGAGTCACAGCGATTTGAAGCAGGACCCCTGCACTGCACATTTAGCCTCTACAAAGAGTTTCAGTGAGGACAAAGTGCACGTTTCCCCATAAATACTTGAATTTGGCCAAGGTAATGATGCCTGCACAAATGGCCCCCAACCAAACTAAATAGCCCTGATTGCCGGTTAATTTATTTGAGACAGGCACCCTGCTGAGATCAAACGAGTCGCTCTCGCTTGTAGCACCTTCGTTGCAATGAATTTGCTGACCCCACAACCTCCTGCATTTTTCTATAAGGGGCATGAGAGGCCGGAAAAGAGTAGCCCCGAGGTAAAGACGGGGTTAGTCCACATGAGGTTTGGGTTTGTACGATGCTCGTGTAGCCCAATAAATCAGCTAGTTAGGGAGTTTTCTGTATACACACACACAGAAGCTGAGAGAAAAAGCAGCATGAAAGCCAAGTATCCTGAACATGGAGTAGCTGCAGGGAAGAGAAACACACACACACACACACACACACAAACACACACGACTGACAGATGCATGAACATCTCGTCTGTCCTCGGTGTTGCACTCCAAGAATGTGAACCTGAAACACTTCCACCTGAGATTAAAATAGAAACAGTGCATCCACACACGTGCACACAAACCCTGTCTAAGTCCATCCTGCATGTTTTATTATTTTGTCACCCAGGTTGTCCCTGAGTCGAGGTGGGGCTTGAGTTTCATTGCGAGACGGCTTTAATGACCAAGGGGATGGAATTCCCACAACCTGAACATATGAGGAGGATTTAGTTTGGTTCTTTTGTTCCGAACATGAAACAGGACATTGTTAACCGTGGCCCGGAGGCAGAGCGGCTGCAGCGCACGACAACAGGTCAGAATCCCAGGGCCTCGGCTCGAGCAGGAGATCTTAACGAGTCGTTATTGGACCAACATCAGAAGGAGAACGAGAGGGTTGTTGGTTTATTGTGTCCGGCAAACGACCCACCTATATATCAAAGTTTTGTTTAAGAGACTTCCTCATCCCACATCTCCGGTGCCTACATTACCCAGAGTGCAACTGTACGCCTGAGCTTGGTCCGAGATTCAGGTGTGTTGCCAGTGGAAGCTTCATTCATCTCAAAGCACGTTATCAGATTTTTGAGTAGCTCCACCTGGTGACACAAAAGGATTCATGCAACTTTATTAACCCCACAAACTGCAGCTCAGTCGATGAATAAACAGATTAATGTTTCCAGGATTTACTTCATAAAGCACCTTTCACACACAGAGGTCGATTCAAAGTGCTGCAGGGGACATTCAAAACAACACAGAGACACCATTAGAATAAATCAATAGAGAACACATATTAAAATATTCCATAATGTCGACTCATCAGGAAATACGTGTTGTTGTTTTTTTCTCCCACGGTCGCTGCCAATGACAGGATTTGAGATGTGACAGGTTTCAATGACAACTGTCAATCAGAGGTCAGAGGTCAGACAAGAGCTCATCACACGTTAAAGTCAGTCTGCTCACAACAACAATGGTTTGATTAAACTGATCTGATCCCTGAATGTCAACCAACAAACAACAAGAATATTGAGTTTTGATTTTGTTCAATGTAATGCAGAACAAAAAAGAAAATAAAGAAAAAGACATTGTGTTATTGTTATTAAGCAGTTTCTTCCTGCAAACGTTTTTTCCTCATTTTGCTTTATTGTAATTCTAGTCTACTTTTTATAAGAGCAGTGCAAATTCATAGTTTAATTCTGTAATTTACGCAATTCTATTCAGGTTTTTGTGATGTGACTCAAAAGTTCTTATAGGAATTTTCTACATAATGGCCGATAATAATAACGGTTGGGACGTTTGAATAAATCTTAAAGATCTTTGTTCAAAACCTGTTGAAGAAGATTTATGGAGACAAAACCCACTTGTGTGTGAATCCCATGAGTTGACCTGCGTCTGGTCTGTAAACAGAAACACTCGGCCGCCTCGGGTCTTTTCTGTCAGACCGACCGTCACGTAGAAACAACTAAAAGCTTCCCTCTGTGTTTGTCTGCAGATTTTTTGACGTGGGTGAATGTGTCACGGTCAGGAGGTCTCCGCCCCACCGGCGATGGACGCCATTGTTCAAGCCGGACCCCCCTCTGTGTTATTGAGACATGCTAGTCGTCTCCATTATGAAACATAATTAGGCTGTTGTGTTTGTTAACTCCTATTATCGGAGGAGCCCTGAGATGTCGTCTTCAATGTGACTGGTGCTTGTGGCTGCAAAATGTCCTCAGACACGGGTCGATGCATAATTTATGTTTCTTCCTTTATTCCTGTCTGCATCTTCTGGTTTCAACCCATTTACCACCGTTTGTTTAGAGATAATTTAAAGGTGCAGTCAAACCCAAAGCCTTGGTTTACAGATTGATTTGTTTACCATTCATTAAGGGGTGCTTTAAAAATCAATGTGCACATCTACACATTTAAAACAATGAGTATTTCTGTTGCTGTGGTAAAACAACTGCAATGGAGACTATAGTACATGGTAATGATTAAGCATCTATTTCTTAAATATATATATAATATATATCATTCTCACAAGTACATTATAGTGACTCTATAACCTTTATAAATTAAATACCGTCGTGTTTTTGTTACGTTAGAATCAGCTTTTTGTATCAGGGGGCGGGACTTGCCTCCACGAACAGCGTCATGCTGGTCATTGTGTTTCTACAGTAGCCCTCAGAGGACAAAGCATTTGTACATTCATGCAGAAGCGTGAATTGGACAGATTAGGACGAAGCTTTCATTAAATTGAGCAAAAAGAAACAGATTAAAAGCAAGAAAAATGAATGTAGCGTACATTTCACATAATGTAAATGATAAAAACTTTATATATTTACAATTAATTAAGTAAATCTCAAAACATAAAACTAGAAAAATAAATGCGTTCAGGATAAATCTCATCATACTATAACGTGCAAAAACAAAGGGTTTTCACATTCACACGTTCCATCAGAGCAGGAAATCTGGAAAACCTTAAGTTTGATCAAAGTTCCCTTTAAGTGATTCACACTCTCTCAGCCACGTCTGCTCTCACTTTAAATCCACACAACAATCAAGTAAAGCAGAAAAGAACTTTCTCAGACCGTCTGTGTGTATTCTGCTGCATCAGACTAATAACAGGAGCCCTCCGCCTCCTGCTGGGATAATTGGCTAAAGTGCTGCACCTCCTCCCGGTGTCACCGACCTGAGCCGCGGTGGTCCCAGCATCCCAACATCTGGCCCGCTCCCATCGCGCTCAGATCCCAGAGACATTTTAAGGGGAGACATTAAGGATAAGAGCGGAAGTGGAGGTTATGGATGGAGCTGTGCCCTGTGTCCCGGGCTCTTCGGGTTCTTTAACCCTTCAAGGAACGTGACTGATTAATGCTCCAAGAGTTCAGGATCTCAAAGGTGAAGCAGCATTGATCTCTGGGGGGTTTTCCTATTTAAAAGCAAAGGGTTAACGCAGCTTGATCCTTAACCTGTACTTCCACTTTTATTCTTAATGATTTCCCTTCAACTGGATTTGAGGAGCGTAAAGAATAAGAGACGTGGAGGTCAAGGGTCAAATCCTCGCCTGTCTTGGGTCCTTCAACACTTTGCTTAAAAAAACAACGTGATGATATATATCAGATTCTCAAAGGTGAAGGGATGTTTTGAAGAAACTTAAAGGGCTGTAGTTATCACAGGGATCCAACACACTCTGGGAGTAGAAATATAATTGACACCAGAGAAGTGGGAGAATTCAGTAGCTCAATTCCCTGGAAAGGACCAAAGAAGATCAGATGAAGAAAGAAAGAAAGAGAGAATCCTGTTGAGTCCTAATTCTTCTAGAAAAAATGCTAAACATCCGATTTTATTTCATCCCATTGTGAACATCAAGCTTTCTAACGTCACTTGAGGTTAGCTAGCGAAAACTTATTTATGTGTTTGGAAAAACAAATTTCCTTCCCGTGCGGTGAGTTCGGCAGCGGCTGCTGGAATGTAAACTTCTCCAAATCCAATAAGGAGCAGGAGAGAGTGACGATAGGAAGTCGCCCGTGTGTCACTCTCCTCCCAGACCGTTTCCAACACTTGTAGAAACACAACGCTGGATATGTGCACATGTGTGATTGTTCACATACCGACAGACAAATGCTTCCCTCAGGCTGATTCTCTTCGGTTTTAAATGAATTTGATTAAGTCCTAAATTGGACGTGAAACGATTCTGTTAATGTATTTGTTGCTTTTGACCGAGATCATTTCATTTCTGCGCTGATGCATCTTATCAATTTAGAGCTGAGATGGGCCACTAGCTGCTCCGGGTGCATTAGGAGGCAGCAACATTAATGCCTTAACATTGGCTAATTTTCTAAATGAGACTTTCTAATTAGCTAACTAATAGCTGTAGCGAATGAATTCATAGCCTGTCTCTTCCCATTAACGCAGACTTAATATATGTTTTACTTCTTCCTAAGGATTTGCTCGATCTGGAAAAAGACTTTAAAAAAGTGTTTTTAAAAATCAAAACATTAAATCTGGAGCACAGTTGTTTCCAAAGTCAGCAGATTGAAATAGAAATCTGCTTCTCAAATGGCCGACGCTAGTAATTTAAAGCTGCTACACACAGTCCATTCAGGAGGTGGAGAATATGTACTCTCCACATGCCTCTCGGCTGCAGGACGCTCTCATCGACTCGCTGAGATCTCCATCGGATCCGGGGCCTGACCTCCGTGGAAGCTGTGGAATGAGGAGCTGGTTGGCAGGTGAGCAGATGAGCAGGAGGCGACACGTGGATCCTGGTGGATGAACCCGCTCCTCTCAGGCACCGAGCCCAAAACCTCAAAGGGGAATGTGCAGCCATAACACACCCTGCCAGGCAGCGGTAACCCGAGCCCTTCTGCTTATAGACCACCGAAACCAGGATTTTATTTATCTCTGCTGGAAACGCTCAGGATGAGGCGGTGGCGTTTGAGATCGGATGCAGACGAAGGGAAACTGGTGAGGAAAGTAAGAATGGGACAACACATTTCACTGGACTCCAGCAACTACAAAAATACCAGAACCAAACCAGTCCCAGCAACAACAACCAAGTGTCACCGGATGGTTGTCCACTGACCAGACTGTTGGCGGTTCGATCCCCGGCTCCAGAGAAGCGAGCCGACAGTGGTGCCCGTGTGCTGGTAGAGGGAGATTGATTGCGACATCAGCGCAAACCACCGGGGCCTCTCTGCCCCGTTTGATGGAGATGCTGCTTGACGTGGAAGAATTCAAGGTTAAAGGCTCCTACCACAGTGGGAGCAGTGGGAGCAGTGGGAGCAGTGGGAGTGGTCCCCGATAACAAACCACTTCAGCGGCTCTCGGACTCCGACGCCGTCTTTTGACATTGCTGATCTGTCATTTAGGGGAAATCACCCGAGAGGTTCAGGCCTTCCCACATGTTCTCCTCCAGGACTCGGCTGCGAAGTCAGTTTAGAGGATTTCAGATCCACTGGGTATAAACTGAAGAAAAGAGTCTTTATTCTTTATTGCCATTTAACTTGAAGGCTGCAGGAAGTGTAATTAAATGTTTCTTGAAACGTTGGCGACAAGTTTTCTACTTCAACAAGTTTTTACTGTCATGCCGATGATTTGGGAGTTTGATATTCCTCCATCTCAAGGACAAAGTGTTTTCACTCGGGTCTCTTTGTTTGTTTGTGTGTTTATTTGTTTGTGAGCTGGATTCTGCAACAACTGCTGTTTGGATTTCCACAAGAACTTGGTGGAAGTATGTGAAACGGGGCAAAGAAAGCATCTGTTACATGTTTGTGCAATTTAATCCTCAATTTAGTGCGGTTTTATTAAATCTTAGATTCATTATGTTGAACTATTTACTGAATCATTGGGAATAAAAGCAAAGAGACCGATTTTGCTGATCTCAGTTTCTTTAAAAACTTTAAAAAACCTTAAATGTCTGTCATGCTCAGCTCTTCATTGCTCACAGGCCCTGTAGCGATGGATAATGATATGATATCACTCCAGTCACCTGCTTTAATATGCACTTTACAAATAAACCAAAGCAGAATCACTTGGAACAAATCTACCTCAGTAGTGAAAAAAATCATTTGCAGATGTTTTGCATAGTTTGTGGAAATTTGGATTTTGGATGTAAATCACTGGTAGATGTTTGTTGGCCGTTCCTCCAGGGGATCAAACATGTAAATAATAAAATACAAAGTGCTGGTATCATTGCATCAAACCAGAGAGTCCCATCCCCTCTGCACAGTCACCAGCAGAGGTCCATTACATGCTGTATGAAATAGCTTTAAAAAGCTTCAGGCCTGTTTACTTTACTTTCCCCTGCATCCCAGTGACCCCACTGGGCAAATAAACATTAACCCAAGAAAGAGACTCCGACGGGCACCAGGTTGTTGTTCCCCCCCAAAAAAGCAAATGGCCGACGGGCACCGGCACCCATCAGACGCGCCGTTAAGTATCATCTGCTCCGACCCAGACACGCATCAGACAAGCAGAGCGGATGATTCCCGTCCTCCCTGAAGTCTCACCGCTCTCTCTCTCTCTCCATCCGCCTCGCTGAGCAGCTCAAATGGAGCTGCCCATTGACCTGAGCACGCTCGTAAATAACTGAGGGCTTTCAGAGGTGGGTTCTCCGAAAGGTAAAAGGGTCATGAAATGGAACTCCATCACTTTTTTTAAAAATAAAACACTCGATCCACGTTTTTTTTTAAGAGGGAATCCCGCTGTCTTCTCTTAAGATGTGTGACTAAATGGGAAATGTGTGTAGTGTTCAAACAAGCAAACCAGACATGTGTCATGTTTTTTGTTGCTTTCGGGGGATTTGAAGAAGTGAAGACAGTTGATTGAGGAGCGATACCATTAAGGAAGGAGATGGTTTAATCAGCTCATCTAAATGATTTGGACACATTCATTTCTAAAGTGATTCATGATCATATAGAAGAGGATGATATCACAGAGATTATATTTATTCACAATATGCACATTATTTACATATTCACAAAGAGGTTTACGGGTAAGGACAGAAGGGTTAAGGAGAGAGGAAAGAAGAGTTAAGTCTGTGAAGAGCATCCTCCACCGCTCCTCTCCTCGTCCCTTCTGCTCCTGAGGTTAGATCTCGTTCACCTCTGGCTCGTCCTTCACAGTTTCCACAGTGTCTCTCTGTCTGTCTGCGTGAGCTCCGGCTCTCTTCTACCTGAGTGAGCTCCAGACGGCGACTTGGCTTCAGTGGATCAGACCCGGGCCTCGCAGATCTTCAGCTCGTTGTGAGGGCATGCAGAGGGTGGATGGAGGCTTCGGTTTGAACTCCCACTCCCACTCCATCTCCCACTGAGTCAAATAAAGTTAAAGTGGTACCTAAATATACACAATAAACACACAAGGATAAATCTTCAGCAGCGGGTTTGAATCACATCCTCCATTTGTTTTTCTTCTTGTTGCCAAAACTTTCCTAAAAATCTGTTTTATGAGAAAGCAGCCAGAACAAAGCTTATTAAAAGAAGTTCACACGGTACATATCTGGTAATTAGGTCACGTTCCTCATCAGCATGGATGACGAAGTGATAATTCCAGCTCACATGAGTCATTTTTAATGCCGGCTCCCTCATAGAGTGTCGGCTCCACGCAGGACGCCCGGCTCAAGGTCAGAGCCCGTGAAGAGGCCGGGGTCAGAGATCCGCCTGCGTTCAGCCTAATGACCCACAGCACAATTAACACTCTGCAGCCCAGCAGGTCAGAGTGCGGGTACACGGAGGTGTTTATTGGCTGCTGGCATCGCTCCCCTGGTGGACCCTGTCATGCAGCTGATCATCTTCCAGACTCGGGGGCTGGAGGCGCTCCAGACTGACACATGCACAGTGCACGGCCGAGCCCAGCAGCCCCCACACAGGAGGAGGCCGACACTGAGAGAGAAGGGATGCTCGGGTTCTTGTGGGATGATTGTTACACTGGTCAACACTGAAGCAACTGGGGATCAACCCAGTAAAGCCCAACCTCCAGTGTTATAATCACACATAACGTTCTCTTATCACCTCGGCTAACACCCGGCAGGAGATGTCTGAGCATTATAATGTAACTGACCCAATTTGCCAAACAGCACAGTCCTTTTTGCACCTTTTGAAAAAACCTGATGGAGATGAGCTTCACAAAAGCTGCACGATTTCTAAATCCTTTTGTCCTTTATCGACTCCCGAGCTCAGGCAGAGTGAGTTTAAGACGGACAGGGACGGTTTGGGGAGGGGGTTTTAAAAAGGGAAAAGCTAAGAACACGGCTAAATAACGTAAATGACGGATTTTAGAGTCAAATTCGAACCAGTTACTTCAGTTGTATTGGATTTGGCTGCAACGCTGTTTACCCCTGATACTCCAAAAGTGTTTTTGTGGACTCCATCACCTCACCCACCCCCCCCACCCCCCCCTCCATCGGCTTAGTGCTGAGGAGATAACTAGTGAATTATCATTTTCGGTGGCGAACCATCCCTTTAAACTGGGACGTGCACTACAACACCTGCACGTGCACATCTGTCCCTGAAGAGTTCCCACTCGTCTCGGCTCAGTTTCCTAATCACCCGCAGCAGGACGGGGAGCGGGGGGGGAACTTCCCCTGTGCAGGATTCATGCAGCTCTCATCACTTATTTCTTTCCTCCCGTGTGTTTGCGTGAGCCGACGCCGAATGTGCCGGATCCCGAGAAGCAGGTGCACCGCGTCAAAGCCAGATTTTAGGCCCCGCTGTCTCCTAGCAACAGCACCAGAGGAGGAGAGCGCCACCGGCTCCCGGGGCGGCGGCTCTTCACCAAAACGTCCTCTAGCTTTGTTTGGCTGTTGTGATAACACAAAAAACTAGGCCACTGGTTCTGGTGCACGACACTGAACCGGGTAGAGACACAGGACAAATTAGCAAGTGTGTGTTGTGTTTTGCAGCAGGTGTTGTGTAAGTGAAGCGTGTTTATCCAGGTCATGATCCGGTCAGGGCAGTTTCTATTGGACACACACACACCCACAAGACACACACAAACACACACCCACAAACACACACACACTCAGAGACAGTGTGTTATTATTGTGCAGTGGGAAAATGAACAATTAAGTGCAACTTTCTATTCCATGAGTCTGTAATTTACCATTAATATCCTCATAGTTTCTGGGAAAATTGTGATTTTTATCTCCCAGGTCACCTTTACAGTTCCCGCTACCTCTAGACGTCCAATCACAACCTGACACTCTCGCCATGGAGCCAATCACCTGTGAGCTGTCCAAGTTTAAGATATTCTCTCTCTCCTGTCTTACGATCAACGAGTGACTCGTCTTCGTCCCTGCATCACCTCGTCATCTCCCTTCAAACCGTCCAATCAGAAGCCTCCGTGCTCCGTTTTCATCTCCACCAACCACGTGTCGAGGCTCCAGGGAAAATTCTCCCTCACGTCTGAAGCATCTGATTCAAAGGAAGCTTCCATCGCGCTTCTCTCCTGATTGACATATGTTCTTATACCGTATGGAACCAAAGGAGAGAGCTACAGTTTGTTCATGTACTGTTTGTTGTCCTGTGTATTGTTTGTGTTGAAAAGAAACACAAACGTGTCTCATTCAAAGCTACTGCTCATAAACCTGTCAAAAATAAAATGACAAAGCTCACTGACCAGCGACAGGCGGTAATTATCGCAGCGTGTCGGAGGAATGTGGCTCGGAAACATCTGAGGCATTTTAAGTGTTTAAAAGTTTCTGGCCGCTCTCACAGTCCACGGTTTACCATGAAACTGTCCATTGTCAGGGGCCGCTGCTCGATGAGGAGCCTTCCTTTCTTATGGTGGGCCGGCCCAGCAGAGATTAGGGGCCTGCGCTGCTGAATGGAGGCGAGAGGCGACTCTCTCGATGCTTTCACTCGTCAAGAATGAGTGTAACTCTGGGAAAGGTTCCCCGCGAACACTGGAGGAAACCCCTAAATCCAGCAGAGCTCCCGAGGGGATCCGTCTTTGACAAACGACTTCCCCCCCCGCGTGGGGAGCACAGCCCGCGGATCAGCGAGTAGCTTTAATAAAAGAAAACAGAAAAAGTGTGAAGGTGTGGTGTTGTCCCGTCTGGGCCCCCGGTTTCCAATCTGAGAGGAAAAGGTCAAGGAGAAGTGATGCGGCAGGTAATTTATCTGCTCATACTCTTATATATGTTAATTGGTTCCACGTGAAGTCGTATACTCGGCACAGAGAGGATGTTTACAGCTGCTCTGTGGCACAGGGGCCGTTCAGAATAATGACAGAACAAACAGGGATCTCGGTTTTAGCACATCCCCATTTGAAAAGGTCAAACATCAGAAAGCTGCTGAGTGAGTGACGCTGACAGATGCTGTCAATCCTGTTGGGGGTTATACTGCCGGTGGTTAGAGGGACAGGGGGATGGGTGTGGGGGTGTGCTCAGAACAGGAAGAGACAGCTGAGCGTTCCCGATGCTCTCCAGAGCCTGAACAGCTGAGACCATGAGGGCCCGGGCAGGCGGCGGCTCCTCGGCAGCTTCAGCGTTTTGATGAGGAAAGCCTGTGCGTGGGGAGATGAAGTGTGTCTGCACGTTCCTTAAGCCGAGCGGAAGCCATTACCCAAATCTCCCCAGAACGGACAAAGTGCTGAGAGCCGAAAAAGCAAAACAGGCCCTCAGCTAATAGACATCTGTGGTCAAAACAGAGGAGGAACGACAGGAGGCCGTGTCTCGTTTCTGTATCTGGAGAAAACAATGCTACAACTGTTCCACTTTATCACCCACAACTGGTTCTGCATCCATTTCGCCCCGTAACGCTCCGCTAACGGCCGGGTTGCTATCTGCAGCAACAAGCGTGGTCAGATTAGACAAACTGTGCATCTCAGCTCAACAGTCCCACCAACTCAGATTCAACTCAGGGAACGTGTTCTCGGTGAGCACCTCCGGCCCCTCGGAGACCAAAACAAAACAAAAAATAACATCCTGACTGATTTCCAGAGTGAGGAACGCTAAAAGCTCTAAGACATACTTCATGGTTGGGTATCAAAGGATCCAGTGACTCGAATGCTCGAGCTTTCATCTCCACTGTTCTGGTTAAGTAAATCCTGGAGTGAGTGATGGGAACACGTCGTACAGCGAGGAGAGGACGGGAGAGTTTTATATTTTATGAATTTAGCGCAGGACAAACTCAACGTTGACCTCAGCTGAGTTTTCCTTTTGAAGCTTTTCCCCTGACAGCGATATTATTAACACCTTTCGACCTTACACCTACAAACACAAACCATCCTCTCAGGACTGCCTGCAGCGCCGCAGGTAGCTCGGGGATGTAAGCGATCCGGCTGGGGGCCTCCCCGCAGACCAGATCGCCTCCAACACAATAACTCACCGAGGGTCAGGTCGAGCGCTCGATGATGTGCTCGGTTACTCTCCCGCTGCAGAACATGACCTCTGTCAGCCGGCACCGCTCCACTGGGCCCCGCTGTCCTTTCTTCTGGTAGCTATCTCAGCAGCGACATCTGTTTCCAGGCTCTATTTACCAAACTGGGACAGGAGGCAGATTTCCTGAGCTTCCCAGGAGGCTCCCTGTTGGGTCTAAAGGGGCATTTCAGCATCCACAATCCATAAAATGAGGCATGTTACACATAAATGACGGCTTTAAGGGCCTTTAAATGAGGCTGTCATAGAGTGTGTAGTGGGTCGTTAAAGCCAAGAACATATTAGGGGACACCTTTTACTTTTAAAGCCCTGAAAAACACCACAAACATATAAATATGTATGATTCTGACACTTCTTTTTTTATATTTTGAAACTGTGACCTTTCGTATGTTCTTTTATATCACCTCATCTCTTAATGTTGAAAACAAAAGGCCCTGAGGGTGAAAACACAACAACATTTAGAGTATGTGTTTTGTGTGTTTGTCAGACTTGCTTGTGTAACGTTGTGTTTTCTTTGTGTTTTGACCCTCAGGGCCTCTGCACTTCTTTTTCTCATCATCACTATCTTACTTCTTAAAGGGTTTTATTCACAAACTGATGTCATTTATTTCAAGATATTTTCCTCCTTTTAAGTAACAGAATTTGAAATAACTCTCAGTCTCCGGCCTAAGTTGTTGTTATGTTGTTTGTCGGGGGAAATAAAACGTAGCTTAATTGGGCCATTAAAACCTACTGGGTGGCTGATGTTCGCCTGAGGAGCCGGAGAAGTTTTATCTACTGTGAAACCATCCAGAAAATCATTCTTCAAGTACATCAATATAACCATTTGTTAAAGTAAATATATCTAAAGATTGAGACGCTAATATTTGTCTTGAAACTTTATGAAACACATGAATCTGTTGGAATAAGACTGAGAGTATTTGCCACGTGATACTTCCATCCAGCCGTTATCTGTACCACTTAACCTTTTGAGGGGTCGGGGTCGAGAACCAATCACAGATGGTATTGGGTTGGAGACGGGATGTGACCTGGTGAGGTCATAACAACTGTTTAAGTTCACATTCACACCCACGGATCATTTAAAGAATCCCATTAACCCAAACACAACCTGCAAACGTTCTGTCTCTCTGTGGGTGATGTTATCTATAAATTATTATAATGTTTTATATTTAACCCAGAACTTGTTACTCTCTCATCAAAAACACTAAAACCAGAACCATAAAATATCTGAGGTATAACGTAAACAATGTGGGTTTTCTTTTCATTTCATCATAAGGATAATAAAAGTGTTTATGTCCTGTTGGTTTCAAGCAGGTGTGGGATTCAGAAGAGATTTTAAATGTCTTGAAACAGTTGTTAAACAGTCAAAGTATAAACATGAGTCACATTCATATTGTGATGGAAATCTTTGTTGCAAAACAAAACAAGGTATTATTTGTATGTGGGTGAGTGAGGCCTCTTTATGAAAACCAGTAAACACGAGTGAAAATATTCCTCTTTAATAATATAAACAGTAAAATGCACCTGGAAATCAAATAACATTAAGAATATACGTTTTATTTCTGATAATAAAAGTGTTTGTAGTCTTTGCTAGGAGAGATAATGGAGCTGTGTTCACGCTTGGCAGGAGCCAAACTTCCTTAACGACGCTTCCAAGGATGAAGAAGCTGCCACGTTGGACCATCTGGACGCCGGACGTTTCACTGCGCAGAGGTGAAGGTTCGATTCTGGAGGATGCATACTAAAGAGAGACGGGATGATGCAACAGAGCAGACACAGAGCGTCCTCCCCGTCCTACCTGTTGGAGACAGGGCGGCAGTTTACTGAGTTGTTTTGACTGAAAACGTCCTCCTGTCCGTCAGAGCTGAGCTTCTCTGACTCGTTGGGAGGAAACGGAATCGAACCTGCGCAGAAATCCCAGGAACCGAACCTGGTCCCTTTCCCCGCCTAATGACCTTTTAGGGGCCGAGAGGAACACAAATGAACGATAAATCAAGTGCTTTTTCTGGAAAAAAGGTGCAGAGACACGAGTCCCTGCAGGGTGACAAATGGTTTGGCCCCAAAGTGCCGTCACTCCCGGCTGCCACGGCCCCGGAGGCCCGGTGACGCATGACCAGCACGGCTCCTCGGACCGTGCCGTGAGATAATGAGCGGAGGGATGAAGGATGAAGAACTCTGATGTGGCAACACTGTCTGTTGGAGCAAGGGGAGCGTGTTGTTTTCAAAACAGGAACACATACACTCATGACTACATACATGTGCACATGATACACAAAACAGTTTGGGTTTAGGGAGCGGACGTCTCACCTGCAGCAAAACACTGGCACAGATCAACAGTGTGTGGTGTCGGATGTAGGGCAGAGGTGTTCCCAGGTAAATCCCATTCATCTGGGTGGAGAGGGATTATACAGGGTTTAAGTTGAGGTGGGGAAGTACTTTTACTTTGTTACTGTACCACTACAGTGGTATACTCATAAAAATGAAGATTTCATGTGTACTTTAATATCTGTACTTTCTAATCAGACTCGTTGGAAACACGACCACAACTGAAGTGAGCGACAACAGAACATGTATTTGTGTTTTCTCACTTGTGTGAGACGTCACGGCACACATAGGAAGTCAATGACGCAACATAAAAAAACTCAAATGCATTAAATGAAGGATAATGTGTCTATTTAGAAAATGTAATGAGTAGCAGTTGTGTCATGGCTTTTGCGTTTTTGTTGTGTTTTTTCTGTTAACGCTCCAGAAGGATTCAAACAGACAACACGATTCCTGGTTGTGTATCAATCACAAGACGCACAAAAGACACAACGCGGCGTGAAAGACGTATAAAGAGAAAAGAGACAAGAGCGGGAGACTGAACCGTGGAGAACAGGCGTGACAGGAAGTAACAACATGGAGGAAAGTGAAGAATCAGCCAACGTCGTTGACGAACAAAGCAAAATGAGACGTTCCCCGTCCCTGCACTTCAATTAAGAATACTTCATTCAATACATTTTCCTCCTGGACTTATGTAATACTCACAAAGCTATAACCCCAGTTTTTAGTTTATTGTTTTATATTTTATCTGAAATAAGAGAGGTTTAAGTCAGATAGTGTTGGAACTATATTCATGTGACATGATTCTCGGTTCGTTTTGCACAGAAATGTTTCCCTTCTATACTTTCAAGGTCTGTGCTTTTATACTTTTTCTGTTTTTATCACAATTATCTGTACTTCTACTTGAGTAAAGTAAGTGTGTACTTTTACCACCTCTAGTCGTTCACTAAAGCTTTAAAGACTGGTTGTTTTGATAAAACCAGTTTGTGAGATGCCAGTTGTTAAGATCCAAGCGGCCCCAATGACTGAAGGTCAAAGGAAAGTGTTTCTGAATCAGGATTCTTTATTTCCTGCAGGATGCGGCGGCTTGAACAGAATTGAATGTAAATATTTACTTCCAGATCTGTTCTTCCATCTGAACCTGGGCTGGCCGTCCTCTGATGGGACGTGAGGGTCAAGGAGATCGGTGTGAGCAGACTACACACACCGATGATGTCTCTGATGCTCGGGGCGGGCGGATCACGGATCTGGCCGGTGGCGAGCGGGATATCTGTCTGACTTTGGTGTGAATAAAACATGCCATGGCATGTTGGTAGCGACGACCGAGGAGGCCCCCTGCATTATTCATGGCAGAGCAGCAGGCGAGGATGAGGGGCTGCTGGCTGGTGGTGGTAGGAGGAGGGTGGTAAAAGAAGAAGAAGAAGAAGAAGAAGAAGAGGACAGGACGGGGGGGGGGTGCTGTGCTCTGCAGGGGGCTTGAGAAGGTGTGAGCGTGTTGCCAGGCTGTAAAGACCAGAGAAGGTCGTCCACCCAGCAGCTGGGCTCAGTGGCTTATCGTCACCCTGAGGCCTCTCACACTCACAACCAGCTCCCTCCTCCTCCACCAGGCTGCATGTTGAAACAGTGAGAGCAGAGACGTCTGGGTCTGACACATCACTGAAGCCTTCTCTGTCTGAGGAGGTGAGACGGAGCAGAGAAGAAATGTCCCAAACGTGAGCAGAAACATTGTCACCAGAACTTTGATCGATGGATTTAACAGCCAATCGATGCCTGTGAGGATTTTAAAACATGTGTGCGGTCAGAGAGTGTCAGAGGATGATGAGGATGGGATGTGGGTGTCTCTGGCAGCGCTGGTGTTATCCCAACCCCACTCACCCCAGAGACTGGACTCTCCCGTAAGAGCTGAATCAGTGTTTTCCCTCTGCAGAGCAGCAGAGGAGGAGGAGGAGGAGGAGGAGGAGGAGGAGGAGGAGGAGGAGGAGGAGGAGGAGGAAATGTGTTCCAGTCAGCAGCTCTTCCTCCAGTCAGGGAGAGGCAGACAGAGCTGCGAGCCAAAGCTGATGCTACTGCACCACCTGCAGGCTCCACACCAGACCCAGTGTGTCTGCTGCATATATGTGTGTGTGTGTCTGTATGTGTGTGTGTGTGTGTGTGTGTGTGTGGCAAAGTTTCCAATTCTCCTCCAGACACCTCATCACTGAATCATGCAAAAGAGAAAAAATTAAGAGAAACATTAAGATGTTAATCGTTAAGTGGAAGAGGTGAAATTAGGAAAAATAGATGTGTTCAGTCCAGACTGCAGCTTGGATCCTTCCTCCTGTGACACGCCCTGCGGAGTGAGAGGTCAGAGGAGGAGAGCTGCACTGCAAAGAAAAAAAACACACACATCTGCATCTCAGCAGGTAAAAACACAGCTTTTAAATCAGCCTATGATAGTGAAGCAAGGGAGAGCAGCAGGATTCTGACTTGAGGGTGGAAGAATCTGAATAACGCTCAAGGTGACATTGTTAAAGAGTCCAGAAGCTAAAGGTAGAAAGTTTAGGACAAAGAGAGGAAACAAAACCATCAGTTCAAGCAGCTGGAGCCTGAGAATATGTATAAAAGATTGTGAGGAAATTTACATTAGATATTTTTATAGCCAGGATTATTTGACATATGGTTATTGGTGCTTTCGTGGACTATTTGATGCTGGTACTGTTTTGTGGGTGGATCCTCTTTCTGCACGGGCATGTGGGTAAAATGTATTATTATGTATAATTGTAAGATGACTGTGTGGGAGGAAAAGTAATAAAAACAATCCTAACAAATAGATTATTAGAATAGTGGCCAAACTGATAAATAGACTGATCCTCTCCAGCTCTAAACACTTGAATCTGTGGAGTTTTCATCCTTCAGCTTTCCTTTATTTTAAATTTTCAAATAACCGCCTCTCCTGCATCTTCCCCAATGATCCGTGCACACGTATCAAACCTCCCGGGCGAACTCTGCTCCCTCAGATTCCTCACTTGAGACGGAGGCGACCCTTCTAGTAATGTAAGAAAACTCTGGAGCACCAAGGTGGTGAGGAGAACGTGGATCTGCTGCCAGCGCGGCTTGATTTCAGTAATGTGAACGTTTAGTAGCAGCTGGAGCTAAAGTCAGCAGCACAGTGCCCCTCCCTCTGCTCGACGTGCACGCACACAGACACACATACACACACACACACACACACACACACACACACACACACACACACACAGGCACACACACACTGCCTGCATTATAATTAAATATAAATACTCCCCATCAGCCTTTAGAGGAAAACACGGAGCCAAGATGCTGTCGTTTCAGATAAAAATGTATAGTTTTAAATGAAAATCAATGATAAAATGTGTATTATTATATCAATCATTATTAAAGAATCTTTTCAAATCAATAACAATGTATTTCCTGGAAAATGATATGTTAAATCCATCGTGTTTTATCAAGCACTTTACATCACATTCACACAGCACCACTATTTTAGCTTTTTCTATCGCACACACACTTGCCCAAGGACGCCAAGGGATCTGGGAATCTAACCCCTGACCCTCTGGTTGGTGGACGACCCGCTCTACCTCCTGAAGCCGCAGCCCCTCTGGATATTCATGATATTTGTTGTTGAGCAGCGATTTGAAGCTGCAGACGTGATCGGACTCGTCTCACGATGTGAAGGTCGATACCTGAAGAAGCTGGTTCCTTTCTTACCATAGTTAAATACACAGGACCACAATGACCACGTAGATCATGTGACCTGTAATGGAGCTGATTCCTAATCCAGTTCATCTCTCTCTCTCTCTTGGTGTGTTTCTCAACGACAGTCACCCCCACCCTCTCCCAGGTGTTTGTCTGTTAGTCAGATGGATTATGCTAAAAAGTACTGCACAGATTAACATAAAACTTATTGAAATTATGCAGTTTGGGTGAGAGAGGAATCCAGTACATGTCCGTGTGGATCTGGATCAGGCTGCGGCTTCAGGACTGGATATTTCCCTCTCTTACTTTTGTCAGAAAGGGCGTTTTTCTTTTTTATATATATATATATATATTGTTATTTCTCTATCATGTGTGTATTTTGTTTCTTGATTATAAAGATGATAAGTGGGAGGGGGGGGGGTCCTGTTCCCCCACTCTTCCCAGTCTTTATGCCAACCCAAGCTAATTAGCTTTTGCCACTCGGGTCTCTGGCATCTCCAAACTGTCTCACCCGCCAACCAACACTTATTTCATAATTTTTCAGCCGGAACAGGCCAATCAGGCCCTCAGCGTCCGGCGGCTCGGTCGGATGTGTCGCAGTGACAGGATGGCTGGAGACAGACCTCGGCGGTGGAGAACCCTAGCAACAGTTGCACAGTCATCAGGACTCAGAGTTATGATTTATGGTCAAACACACAGAGACAGAAAACGGTCGACTCCCTGCGTCAGGACCTCCGTCTGAGGAAATTGCAATAGACAGGGTGCATCAGAAACTGGAAGTGGAAGTGACTGTGAGTGCGACGGTTTTGTCGACATGAACAAAAGAAAAAAACACAAACCTTGATGTCCGAGCCAGGTATTAGTCTGGCCCGAGCTGCGAGGTGATTCTTAGTTTGGAATCAGAACACATTTGTCCACATGAGAAAACATCTGTCAGAGTCATGAGGATATTTCAGTAAAAACTCCTAATAATGAATATCTCATGAGGTTTTAAGGAATGCTTTTATACACTAAATGATTTATTTAACTTATTATACTGATACTCAGGCCCTTATTATCTATATTCATAATATTAATAAGTATATGTATTATAGTTAACTGTACAATTTGGAATAACCAGATATTATTTTACTCCACTTTGTAATAGACGTAAAAGTGTTTATTAATGGTTGATACACTGACTTTATACTTTATATGTTGTTAATATATTGTGAGAGAAGTTTTTTCATATCTACGACACATTTTTAAACAAAACTTTACCTTGTGTTATGATTTTATTACTTTCATTGTTAATGATTGACAAAGTGATTGTTTCTGCTTTAACAACTGATAGTAAACCATTAATAACTTTCATTGGTTGCCAGGTTTTAGTGATAATCAAATTATAAAGAAATTTCCATAATATGCAAAAGATCATGCAATTTTTTTAAGCTTTTTTTTAATATAAAGAATAATAAAGAATAGCTCATTATTATTATATTTACTTGTAAACCAGTAAGAACAAAACCCTTTGGGTTGCCAGGTTGAGAGTAGGTTGCTCTCACAAAAATCTCATTTAAGCTTTTCATAAATTATTAACTATAACTTGTAAACCCAGCGTACGTCTGGTACCAAAGGTTCAGTGTTGAGCTCAGAAACATCTGAATCCTTTCGCTCGTCTCGGTGTCGTCCCCTGACGTGTGGACCAGCTGTTGTTTACAGTGAGAGTGTGTGTGGACGTCTGCTGACCTGCAGCAGGAGGTCAGCTCCGACATGAGGACAGGAGTTCTACTGTCAACAAGAAGATGACGTCCACCGACGACGTATTTCACACGACGCTCACTGCTCACTGGTGTGTGAGGTTTGTGTATAAAACATCAACAAGCAACACGCTCTGGATCGAAAAGGTGGTTGAGCTGCTCAGATAAATGGAAAACTTCTTTATCTGCGTCTCAATGACAACTGAGCTACTGAGGAAGACTGGGGGGTGAGATCGAAAGAAAATATCATATTACATTAACTTAGAATTCAGCTAAATTAAGAACATCTGCATAAATATGTCGCAGGTGCAACTACGAGCAAAAAGTTGTTTTGTTTACTGTTGTATAAATTACGGAGAAGCAGCAAATCTTCACCACTCACAAGCTGTACCTGCATTACTCCTGGATGTGGACTCCACCATTCATCCATCCATAATCTATACCGTTTATCCTAACAGAGATTCGAACCTGGAACCTCCCACCTATTGAAAGCGTTGCACTAATAAACCGTTCATACAACTGCGTTATTTAAATCCTTCTCCTCCAGGGGTCATTTGCTCTCATGGATTATTTGCATTAAAAACTGTTAAGAACTTTTATCTCTGTGACATGATGATATCTTCCTTTAATTATTTTTGTTACTTGCACAGTTTCCTCCTGATGTAAGAATTCTAAAAGTGAATATAAATGTTTTACACCTTCTCTAAAGCATATATTGAACTACAGGAACAAACAGGGGGTGTTTCCCTGTGTTCTAGAAGAGGACCGGTACCTCGGGCCCGAGCCCTCTCACCGAAGTGAAGCAACACTTTCACTCACTTCTCACTTCCTGAGAAATGCAAATGCTTTTCACAGAGAAAATAGTCCTATCTGCCCAACGGACTCAGATTACAGCAGCCCTCCTCTCGGGTTTGGCACGGAACGTGATCCTCGCCGAGCCGTTGATGTTTTGACACGACTGATTAACTAAGACTCCTCCGATTAAAGCAACGTACAGGAGGAAGTGGGATTTTTTTTTCAGGCAAGGGGCTTCTGCATCTGTGCCAGCGTGTTTGTGTGTGAAGGGAGGGTGGGGGAGGGAGGGGGGTGGTGGTGGTCTCAGAGGATAGCCGTTGTCTTTCCGAGAAAAGCGAACTTGTCTCACCCCCAGAGACAGATGAGCAATGTGTTAGGGCCTTGTGGTTTATGGACAGAGTTCAGTTCTCAGGCTCCTCTGATTTCGCCGGAATTAGAGAAACTCTTTACTCAGAACTAACTGACAGTTGTGCCAGTTCACCGTGGCACATGATGCTCCAAATGTCAAACCGTAGAGCGAGGTGACAGGAACGTCACACAAACCTGGTGTATTCAACACAAAAAGGCCTCGTTACTGTGAGGGAGGGGCGGCGGGTTCGTCCTGGAGGAAGATGGACATTTCGGGATTGTGTCCAGAAGACAAAGACGCCCTCCTCGCGTTCGTCAACTCTCTACATCTTCACTTCAGTCGTCATAAGAGTCACTCGACAAACATCGCACAGAGTGAACGTCCCCGGACACGAGGAGAAGTCACGACCGACATCGTTCACCTGATGGAGAATCCTCAAGGTCAAACTCTGGAAGCTGCAAACCGCTGCAGGACTCCCCCTCTTGTGTGTTTCCTGTGCTGCATCTGTCCTCCACCTTCATGTAACCTTCAGGTTCAGCTGCAGTATAACTAACACAACTCCCCCCAAAAACAGTAAATGCACATTTATGCACCAGTGAATGTCTGTTAGAAAGTAAAATATGAGGTTTTCATCCAGAAGAAGTTATTTTCCTTCTCCTCGTCCAACTCTCTGACTCTTTAAAGTGATATTTGCTTCACATCAGGCGTCTGGATTATCTCAGTAACTTTCAAGTTCACTCAATGACAGCATCCGGGTGCAGGGTGCAGTTTGGGAGATTGGATATTCGTGTTTTTTCGAGGCAGCCACGCCTGCACACCGCATTTCTTCGTCATAATTTTCATGCACGATAAAGCAGAGCACCTGAGAAGATGCAGCCGGCGACGCAGGATGAGTGAGTGCTCGTGCGCCGGGTCACAGCGGGAGATCAGCCGCTGCAGAACAAGGATGCTGCTGCTGCCCACTGTGAACATGTCACAGCGACACACACTAACACACACACACACACACACACACAGGCAGCTGCATGCTCCACAACCACGCACAATCTGCATTCACGCAACAGAAGCTCTGGGCAACAATTTCCAGTTTTTTTACCCACCCTCCTCTCCCTCAAGGACTTTCAAACCCACCCAACATTAAAGCACTTTCTGTCCTCCTCTGTCTGTTAGTGCAGTGATGCTGCAGAGGACACACCCATCCACACTCTGCTGCCTCCTTGTCTCTCTCTCCTTGACCCTGAGAAGTTCTCCGGTGCTGCAGTGCCCACCCAGCGGCAACTTCCCTGCTCTCACTGAAACGCTGCTGGAAGGAGGAGAAACACTGAAAGGTTAAGAGCAAGAGGGTGAAATGAACGGATGATTCACTTTCCCTCTTTTACTGAACACAACAGATACAACCGATATTAATAAATGTGGAAAGAAGGAACAATGGATCCTAGAAAAGGTTGTTTTTTTTTATGAAAGGGAGACGACTACTTGTCATTGACATCATGGGATTATGTTTTTAATGAGTCCTTCAGTACAGTAGACATGGAGTGGTCATAAAAGGCAAAGAGAACACGGCTCAAATTAAAAGCACATGAAGCGAAATGCTTGAATTTAAAGAGAAAGTCTAACTCCCTTTATTATTTTCTTATTTATTTAATGAGTCTATCATAAGCCTGGAATTCCTGCTTTATATTGAGGCTTCAAAACCTGCAGCTCACAAACCAATGGGTGACGTCAGGGCGTGGTTTCTACTGCTGCACATTCAAGATGCTGCCCTTTCAGTTAGTTCAGTTTAAACTAAATGAGCAGATCATCTGATTATATTTATTATTGCACCGCAGAACTTCCTTGTTTAGGTTTTATTGTTCCTATTAAAATAGTTTACGATGGAGGAATAATGTTTGCTCTATTTATCAAACTGTCCCTTTAAGGTAGTGAAGCTCAGCCTGTGTCACTGGGTTTGTTTAATCAAGAGAAGAGAAGCTGTGAGATCTGAACCCTTCTCCCTCGCTGACTGTTTTTATGATCGATCACAAGAAGGAGCTTCTCGCTAATTATCACGTGAGGAATAAATATAAACCTTCACAGTAAAACATCCGACAGCACAGAGACGAGAACAGATGAGACCCGACGAGGCGATGGTAGAAAACAAGAGTTCTCTTTTTAATGTCTCCAGCCACAACTTACTGTCCACGTACAGTACACGCTCCCAATTTGATTTAGATTTTTTGCACACATCACAGTTTGAAAGTTTTCAAATGAAAAATACAACACAACTATGAGAAAAAAAGGTAATATGCACAAATTAAAACCCTATAAAAAAATATAAAAACAGTACTCTGAAATCTCATTTTGACAAGTACCATTTCAATAACAAAACACTTAATAATGCACAATAGAGCAGACAAATTAAACTGAACCATTAGTTTTTTTTTAAATACAAGGAAAGAAAGACAATTTTCATCATGCAGAAGATGTAATATTAAATAACGAATCAAACAAAAATAATATATACTTCTCTATATATCTCTCTCTTTTAAATTTTCAAGTCAAAGCACTCCCGTCCCTTAAACAGGGGAAAAAAACAAGACATTTTTTAAAAACACCAGAGGTTCCGCTATGTTTTCATCAGCTGCCATTGTTTCATGGCCTTTTTTATCGAAAACATCACAGCGACATCTTTTTGGCACAGAAAAAGACGTTTCATAATGGCAGTAGCATTTTGCAATATAAAAAAGGGCGGAGCTGCAGCTCTTTAAAAAGGAAAATCAAAAACATTCTGTGCACCGACATCAGTCAGGAGAGTGGCGTCCCCCCCCCAGCAGGGCGTGAGGCAAGCAGGCGCGGCAGCTCAGCTCTACTGCAGCATGCTCTTGATAGTCTTGTTGGTTGATTCATCGTTCAGATGCTTGGTCGTGTACCTGCAGCGACAGGGAGAAGAGCCATGAGTGAATCTCAACAAACAGAAGAAGTGATCAGATGTTTTAATTCCCTCCGACAAGGAAGTTGTGTTTTCATCTGCGATTGTTTGTCTGTTAGCAAGTTAGCACGATGCTGGAGGATACCAATCAAAACAAACAGACAGAACAAACTATACATGCTGCTAAAGAAGTGGCGTTAAATGAAAACCTTCCTAAATGTATTCAGGACATAGAACATGATATTTCAAAGTATTTAAGACTTTTTAAAACCCTGAAGAAAACCTGTGTAAAGTAAAGCTGTACTTGAAATGTACTTTGTTACTTTCCACCACTGTACATCTAAAATCATTTGTCATCCTCTGTCCGATCCGAGCTTCGGTCGCTGAGAGGAAATCTAGCAGCTTTTGGATGAGGAGTGACCTCACGCTGCGGCTGAGCGCTCGCCCGCCTCAGGCCTCCGGTACAGAGAGAGAGAGAGAGAGAGAGAGATACAGATGTGAGGTCGACTCGGACTCGGCAGCTCCAGCAGCTGTGAGTTTTGGCCCAGGCCCGGTAGAGGGAACGAGGTGTCAGATGTAATCGGCCTCTCCGGAGAGGCTTCGACACCCGACACACAGACGACCAAACCCCCGGCGGACTGGGCAGAGGATGAGTCGCCGCACTGGAGGCGAGGGTGAAATAAACCGAGCCAGTACCCCCAGTATGAGCAGCCGTCTCTTTCTCACTGGGCTGCAGAGGGGAAGGTTACCTGAGAGCGTTGAGAAGGCCTTCCACACTGTTCGGAGGTTGATCTCTGAGGACTTTGATGCAGCCTTTCATCTGAGGGACCAGAAAGACACAGTTAGAGTCGGAGTCAGATGGGAGGAGGGACAGTGGAACGACACCGGGCAGCAGCAGCAGCACTCACGTCGATTTTCGATGACTTGGCGAAGGCCCCTACGGGATGGACGTAGTCGTACAAGATGATGACCCCGACCATGACCCGCAGGCAGAAGGACACCGTCTCCTCGCTGGCGAAGCGGCTGCGGTACTCCCTGTCAGGACATGAGCGGGGGGGGTGGAGGGGGGCGGGGGTTACATCCATGAAGGTAAAAAGAACAGGAGGTGAAGCAGCTCGGTCAACATTCACAACAAGTCACTCACGGTGTTTCCAGCATGACTTTACACACGGTCGCCATCGTGCTTAAGCAGACTGTCGTGTTCTCGATAGGCAGGTTCTTGTTCTATAAAAAAGACGGAGAGATAAAAAGGAGGAGTGAGAGCTCTGTGTCTCAAAGACGGGCGGTTTAAAAACAGCTCGCTGCCTCTGCTGTCAAGTTCTTACCTCCGACACAAACTTTGTTGTGCCGTCGCTTAATGTCTTCAGCATGGGCGTGGCGTCGGCGTAGAACAGAGATATCCGGTTGGCCAGTTCGTTGTTGACTTCATTCTCCCCCTCCGCCTGCAAACAGGGTTTTTATTAATGAGTAAATAGTTGTGTGATTATAATTTCATTGAGGAATCATCACTTTCATGTTAAAGGTCAGACAGACCGGACCCTGGAGTTCACAAGGATTCACCAAACTGCTCGATACAGGCAACTCATTGATTTGTATTTAAATTGAGCAGAGTGTTGAGATCCCAATGTTCTCTTTGTTGTGATAATGTGAAATATTTAGTTTCTAAAATGAACAAAACACGAATTGAGGATGTTGGAGGGAGTGAGGGAGTCATTTGGAAAGCAGATGTTTTGTTTGGCATCCCACTCGTCTCCGTGCAGCCCGACTGGGACTGTGTGTTTGAAAGTCATTTCATTAAAATGAGATCCTGACAGTAAAACACTGATATGATCTGACCCCTGCTGCACCTCCTGGTTTTGACACATTCTGAAAAAACACACAGGTATCTCTCCAACCCTCTGTTCTAAATTTGTCTGCATATTTAAAAAACGATGAAGAACAATTCCTGCCTTTCTTTGTTTCAGCGCTGACAGAATAGGAATAAAATATCAAAACCAATTCCTGCTTTAACAGATGAGGACATGCGAGGCCCAGAGACGTTACCACGGGGACAGATGCGTTTCATCTCCGATGTCTGAATGATTCAGTCGTCTGAGTGCTGACTCAAACGCTGCTGCTGCTGCTGCTGCTGCTGCGTGAGACTGAGCTTCTTTCAACAGTGACAGGTTCTAATGACAAGTGTCTGGGTCCATTCGCCGAACGGTAAATGTCAGAGAGATCAAACCTAAGAGCGGCGTCTGTTCATCCTACACACACGCACACGCACAGGCACACAGGCACACACACACACGCACACACACGCACACACACACAATGAAACCTCTCTGTTAGATGTCCACTGAATAAAGATGCATGTCTGCTATATTTTATATCGCAAAGTAGGGGTGAATAAAACGCAGCCCCAGACTTTGCTCAATAAAAAAGCTCAAGCCGGATTTCCAAAGTTCTTCATTTCTAGAAAGGAGTAAGGTCTAAATGTACATTTTAGGAAACAAGTTAAACCCACCTAAACCTAGTGAAGGTCATTTAATATATTAATTAAATAGTAGTTTCATGTGTGAATCTATTGTAAATCTCATTATCAGGGTTTTCTGCAGCAGGCCTGCTTCGCTCTCACACCACGGACAAAGCTTGGAACTCGTCCAAGACTCTCATTTGGTCCAGACCAGAGTTCAATTCCAGAAGGTGTCATCTACAGGATCCGCATTGACCTGGAATTAAGTGTTTAATCTCTAGAGGATTTGGGCCATGCTACTGATTTGGGATCAGATTCTCCCGCCACGTGCCGCTACCTCCCGCTCTGTGCTTCTAACTCCCTGAAACTCCCCGTGGGGCCGCGGCTGCTCTCGACTCCCGAAACGATCAAACAGTCTGAAAACTTAATTTGTCGTTCCCGCCTTTCAACTGCTGCTGCGGTCTGAACTCTGCCGGGGTTCTAATGAGAAGTGACGGCTCAGGTCCGAGTTAAGACGAATCACGATGACGCACATCTTTAAATTTGATCAGGGCCGCAGCGCCACGGTGACATTAAAGGAATTCAAAATCACAGAGCGTCTCAATGTGAGGAGTTTTAAAATAAAGTCATTATTCATCTTTGCTTGAATCTTTTGACAGTTGAAGTAGAGCCCTATGAAATCACACACACACACACACACACACACAACTGATTCCTTTGCATTCTAAATAGCAAACTTATGAAATGTGTTGTGGTCTTTACCTGAAGTTGAGCTGAAGCTCTGTGTAACACCCATCAGAACTCATAATATTTAATAAAAGTTATTTCCTGTACTAGTTCCAATAATGTAAATTCTTAATTCTACAGCAACATAAAGTGGGTTTGGAGCTTTTTCTCCTGCTGCTGCAAATTGACACTTAGACAGTGAGAGTGAACCAAAACAGTAAAAATCTAAACCATAAACTGAAAGATACTAAAACGCTCACTAGAGTTGTGTTGAACTGCAGAATTGTGTTGATAAATCTCTGAGCTTATCATCTCCAGAAATTTCCTTTCAAGTACAAGTAGATATTTGATCCACAGCTGAGATCAAACCATTGATTGTCGCTGCTTTAACCAAGTTGAAGTCTCTTCAACTACAGTGTCACCATGAGTGGAGGGACGTAATGAGCTCACCGGCACGTTGTTGATCCGCATGCGGCTCAGCGTTCTCCTGTAATAACTGAAGTCGTTCTGAATGGCAGGATTTGTCATCTGGAAAACAAACAGAAATGTGGTTTTAATACACAGCGAGTGAGAGAGTGTTTCTTTTCATGTCTGCAGGACATTCAGCTCGGGATCAAACACCCCAGTCCTCCTGACAGAGTCTTTTAGTCAACAAGGCAGAAATGTAGCTTTGGGGGGCGAATGACATGAAAAGAACACTGATACAATTACAGTTTCATTTGCTGAACTGGATTTCAATCCTCTGACACTCATCCCGCTTTAACGTCCACATCCCCGGCTCCTCCTGTCAGGGGGTGTTTGGTAATTCTCCCTCCACAGTCTGGCTGTGCAGCTGTATAGTTTCTGACAGGAGGGTCAACAATTACGCGGCCGTCAAAAAGGTAGTAACGGGTCTCATTAGGCCGAGCGAAGGTGAGAAAGGGAAGCCTCAAACAAAAGCCACAAAATTCAGTTGATTTCCTTTGACACCACTTTCTACAAATATGACTCATCTGGCCGCGGTGACCTCTTAAAAAAAAAGAAGCAACCAACCAGAGAGCTTCTTTTTCAAATGTCACCGCCGGTAGAGCGCTCATCCTGTGGCTAATTACCGTCAGTCCTGTACGAGCATGTCACATTCAGAGCCTTACTGGCAGCAGGCTAATCCTGCGACAATAGACTGGTGCTCAGTGTGTGTCCAGTGCGTCCGCCAGAAGAGACGGGCGGCCCGCCACACAGACAGTTTAACTAGGTCAGGAGCCCGTGCATGGGTGTGAAAGATTGATGACAAGGCCTGGCATGCCACTTTGCACCCCCCCCCTACCTTTGGGTTTCCATCCTGGGCAGTGGGCACTAATTGGGACATCACAGCAAATCGCCTCAGGGTGTCAGGAGTTTTTTTTTGTAAGTTTTTGTTTCTGAGGAGTCGGGGTGTAAGGGGAACCAGTTCACCCACTGTCTCATCACCAGGCCCTCATGGTTTTGACATTGCGCATTCAAGCGACACCCGCGCTCGATTTCTGGTGGGGGTTTTTTTTGGTGTGGGGGCGGTGGCGCATCAGCAAGTTGTGTCTGAATTCGAGCCAAATATTAATTTCTGGAAGGTGCCTTTCTCCTTCATTAATAAAAAAACCTTCTTCATTATGCAGAACTACACTCAGGACAACACCTCTTTACCCGCAGTAACCCGTATTAGCCATTCCACTGACATCCGCTGTATTATAAACAGCAGAGCAGTATCAGGACTCTGATTAAATGCTAATTATGCACTCGCTGGCTGCGGTTTTTAAATTGCACGGAGCAAGAAGCTAATTCAAGGGCGTCAGCAGCTTGTAGGGGACGGAGAGGTCGGGTCTGTATCACAGGAGAACAGTGCAGAGGTTACTTCAATATCTAAAAGGTGAGCTCGAGGTTTTTTTTTAAATGCAGGAAGTGACGCCGCCCCGGACGTGTTGGAGACATTAAGAGTGTCTTACTTTAAGCTCATCAAAGCGCAGAGTGAAGTGCAGGATCTCTGCAAACTGCTTGGCCAGCGCCTGCTCCCGCTCCAGGTGCTGAGTGGGGTCGTCGTACGTCTCGCTGGTCAGAGCTGCCAGGAGGCTGTGCAGCGCCGCCTCTGTGGGGGGGAGATACGAGTTCTGTGTTAGAGGGAAGGTGCTGAGAGGACGGGCACAACAACACAATAACAAAATATATACATGTTCTTTTATTGAGCCTGTCAGAGCCTCATTTATGTGTGTAGTCGTCCAGGTTGTCTTTCACAATCAATTTTTTGTTGTTCAAGGTTCCAGTTAACAGCTGAAGGATCTGTATAATATTACAGAAATGGAAAAACTGAAAGGTCGTGAGAAAGAAGAAACATTCCATGTGTCACGGCAGAGTGAATATCCAACTCTTAAATATATAGAACAGTGCAGCGACTATTACAATTGTAGTTTATTTTCATCATTGATTCATCTGCTGAATACGTTCACATTGAATTGTCTTGGAGATGATTAAAACAACTTTAAACAAGACAAAATATATACACTTTATTCTCATTAATGATAAGAAACAACAGCCAATCTTAACAATTGAGAGGCTTTGCCCAGTCAGTGTCTCTTACATTTATGGTTGACAAATGACAATCAACCATAAACAGCTCCACATAACTCATCAGACTTAGTTTCTGTCTTATATCATTGTGTGTTGTTTTGTGGACGAGGCCAAAGAAAAGTCCTTAAAGTGGAATCACAACCACAGTTAGTGTGTCAGCCGGCTGAAGCAGCCTGATTAGGACACAGACAGATAATGGGACAGTGGTGGTGCCCAAACTGCCGAGGGCCCAGTGCCAGTCTGGGGAGAGGAGGAGGAGGAGAGGAGAGGGGGGTGAGGGGATGGTCCAGGAAAGAGGGCGGGGGCGGGGGGGGGACGAGAGGCTTTCCTGCTCAGATGCAGATGAGACTAATTATCTCATTGGAATGGAATGGGGGGAAACAGGATTTCGTTCAAGCAGCATTACACTCATTGTTTTGACAGTAAGTAAATACAAAGCCTGTGTCATGCCTTGACGTGACATACACACACAGACCAATAATTAAGCATGCATGAGGAGCCCCAGCAGGGATATTAGAAAACGATTAAGTGAAACGTAGTGAGCGACACACACCGGCACGAATCATATCAAACAAGGCCGGTCTTCTTCAAAACACACAGCTCCAAGAACGAGAGGAGAAAACTGAGTTTTTATTTATAGACGCAGACGATGCTCAGAACTCATTCTGGTCCGAGATGCTTTTAAATAATGACGTAACCCAGAGGAGCTGAGCGTCTGATGTGAGGTTCCAAATGAGCACTGGATGGATTTATTCTAAGTGTCTTTTACATCTCTTGGTTTGATTACACACGACGATGAGCATGTCAACATAACCTAGAAACGGACGGATTCAGACGGTGGCAGACTTAAGATAATCAGAGCGGGGGGGACGGACGGAGCACCGGCAGCGCTGAGCGGCAAATTGAGCGTGTTTGCCATTCGGTAATGACTCCCATCTGCTCGGGACGGCGTTTGCAGCGAGACGGCGGCTGACTCAGAACGGCACTGAGTAGTAGTGGCTTCTTCCTTCCCTCTAAGTCCCAGTCAAAACAGAGGTTAAGATGGAGATACTTAAAGGCCGTCAGAAATGAGCCACTCTTGTCTGTCGGGGATGGAGGAGAGGGGAGGGGAGGGGGGGGTAGGCGGCGGCGGCAGCGTGGGGGCATGTCTGAGCTCATCAGGTCACGGCGGAGCAGGCAAGTAGAATGCGGGCATGTTAGTCGCAGAGAGGGGGGGGGACGGAGGACTCTCTTAGTCTGTTCGAGACCCGACCATCTCCGAGGAATCAGACTCTAATTCAGATCAGTTTCTCCGGGTTTAGGTCAAAAACATAAAATCCTCACCAGAAAAACAGGATTTAGATCGGGTCTGTAGCAAAACAAATGTACCTGGTGCCTGTGATGTTACATTTAAATCAGATTTGAGTTTTCATGCAGGAAAAACTCGTGAGCAAGAGAAACACGTCTCTTACATAATCGAGCACAAACGACAAATATTTAACAGCTTCTCAAATCGACTGTTTCACATGCAAACATTTGGTTTTAAACAGTTGGGCGAAACAATCCAAACAATATAAAGCGCTTCTATTCTGGGAGGATCCATGTCTCAATTCTACATTATGGAGAAATATTGGTGTCAACATTAATGACATAATGGTCCCTGTAGAAGATCTCCCCTCCTCGGCGGCCCTGCTCCACCAGCCTGGAGTAGTGAAGGCCTCTCAGCTTCACGCAGATCAGACAGGACACCGGGACGCGGACGCCATCACGGCCCCTGAAGCCTGAAGTCAAGGCAGTGAAATAGAGCAGCAGCCGCGACTGGGAGGTGACCTACTTCATTACATAACCGCCACCGTCAGGCAGCCGCCGCCCACTGCTCCCATTGACTACCTTCTGCACCGCCACTGGGATTACGGGGCTGAGGGCGTTGGGGCATGGCATGGCGTGGCGGGCTCCCCCCCCCATCCCTTCAAGCCTCAGGGTCATAAGAAGATCAGGGAGCAGTAAGCCTACCCGCCCCATGTATCCATGCTAATTAAACAACCTATAGCCCCTGCAGAGGTCAGCGCGCAGTGCAATGCAAGCAGCATGTTGAGAAATGCGCGGCTGTGGGGGTTTTCAAAGAGAGTTGGTATAAGGATGAGCTGAGTGGGTTACGTGGATGTGTCGCATGTGTGTTGACTTTTGCAGCTCAGCAGTCAATACTGCAGATGAACAACATAAGGTCATGTATGAAGGTTGTGTGGCTGCTGAGGCCACTAGAAGATCTTTTATATAAAAAAGGGACATGGACTTTCATCCTTCCCAGTATCAAGTCTGGGACTTTGGGCATTTTTTCCCCCACATACATATCAATGTATCTGCAGATACATACCTAACCTCTGGGAGAACTGGTAGAACTTCTTCAGTTTCCCCACTAAGGGAACCACAGCCGCCCACGCTTGCTCCTGTAACGCCTCATCGTTTGGATTCTGGATCGCCTGGAAACACACGCAAGAAAAATAAGAATTAAAATCACTCACAGACAAGGGTCACTTTTCAGATATAATAGAGGAGCTCTACAGATTTTCTACATGATATTCTGTTTTAAAGGTATTGGGGTGCACTGGAAAATGTTTTGTCTTTTGTGGTTTCTTTGGAAGATGCTTGAATTTGGTTTCTTTTCTTGTCAGGAGAACTCTTTAAAGGGAGGACAAGGAGAAAGACAATTTCTCTTTATACAGTTGAAAAATCTGCTTATTATTGATAAAAGACTATTATCTATTATTCCCAAAATCAATGTCATTCACAGTTGGTCAGTGAAAAACCACAATTGGACGAAAAGGGATGTTAATATTCCTTCATTTTGATATTTGTTAAAGAAAAATGTCTCCAATGTCAATATTCATTTGTGGTTAAAGACTGAGGCATTAAAATCCAGAATGATTTTATAATTTGCACAACCCTTGTGAATTATTCCCAGCAGTCGTCTCCTGAGGAGGTCCTTCATTTGACTTTTCTTTTTTTAAATCCGAAAGGGAACTCTACTAGTTTCAGTGTGATCTGAAATCCTTTCCTCACAGCGGGACACAAGCAGCTCTGCTTGCGGTGAGTTGGAGGTCGGTTATTTGTGTAAGGGCGTACCTCTCTGATCTCCTGCCCCGCTCCCTTGTACGCCTGCAGCTCATCCAGGATCCCCTTGGCGTCTTTCAGCACCACGTCGACCTGCTCCCACACCTCTCGCTCTGCGTCCGTGGGCTGGGCATCTGCAGCAGACCACCACCACAACAACAACAACAACAACAGGGTCAACAGGGCAAATCTGATTAGTTTATAATCCATATTCAGACTGGCTTGACATACAGTAAAAAAAAATTAAAAAACAGCTGTAGGAAATCTATTAAATCCCCAAATATGATGAGAAACCTTAATGTGCGGCTTTCGATTATGTAAATGTAAATTCAGAGGAATAATCTCATCTTTGCAAAGCTTCCCATTTATCCGTGACACCACCCACTTCCCTGGCTGATAGAGGGGAAATGGAGCAAGATAAGAGAAGACAAATGAAAAGGGCTTATATCTACTCTTTGTAACAGCGCTGTGTGTAGAGACTGTTTGGTTTCTGAGTTCTTATTTTGCCTTGAGAGAAGTGGCAATGAAGAATAGCAGCAGGAGTATGAACTCCTTCCCAGCACCTGAAGGAAGAGCACCTTGCCAAGTGTGATGAATGTAAACTCCTGCTCCCGTGCAGAAGCAACACCTCAAATTCAGGTCAGACTGGGAGCTATAATAAAGTATTTCTACTGTGTATCATCATTCATTTTGCTTTTGAATTTTATTCAGTTTAATAAATCATTGTTTACATTTAATATGAGCCTTTTCGAGTAGATTTTAGGGAGTAAAAACATTCGCAAAATGCAAATACACTCTAGAAAGAATACAGGTAGAGAGATCTTTATAATATTTAAGCAATCTTCCATTGAAATTATTTGTTAGATATAAAAAGCAAAAAAAGAAAATCACCTAGAAACAGTTGGAGCCATCCGAGGCATTGTTTCCTCTAAAGGTATGACTGAGTCTCTGGCTCTGCCAAGTGTGAGAATAGTACAGTACAGGATCAAGCCATGTTGAGGGGCCCTAGGCTACACAGCAGCTGAACTTAAGCACTTTATATTTGAGGAGGGGGCTCTGCTGCAACCCGGACCTGATTGATATTCCACACACACTCCGGTGGAGAAGAGGCAGGTTTGATGGGAAAAAGAGCAGAAGTGGTTGGTTTTATTCCCTTTTGCCGCTGGGAGGAACACAGTGTTTCGGAGGTGATAATGTTATGGTAAGATATTCAGGTGATCAATATCAGTGGAGGGAGCAATTACTTCAGAAGGACTCACTTTCAAAGTCGAGGAAAAAATTGGGCTCCTGTTCCAGATCTGTGCATGTCAAAACTTTCAGTAGGTTCCCCATGATACGATACCTGTTGAGGAGAAGAGGGAGACAAATCAATAGGGAGCAGAGAGAGAGGAGTTCAGCGGTGAAGTGAGTGGGAGGAGAGAAAGACCTGCTCTCCTGCAGCGGTGCCCCCCCCAAGATGTGCCCGCTGCTCGTAGACACCCATGTGTTTCCTGCTCTCAACAACCACATGTCACACTAAAAGAGTCCAGAGAATATAAAAAGAAACAACGCTCCTTTTCTACCCGGCAATCATCAGCATTTACAGGCGGTTGTACGCAGAGTAATCAATTCCACACGCCCTCCCGCAGGGAAATCAAACATGATCTATGTTTATGTGAAGCAGGTAAATGTTCCCTGCTCATGATCAGACGCAACTAATTAAACTTTTATAGAGGATGTTGTCATGTGGAAACAGAAGCCGAGCGGATTATGAAGTTTGCTGGTCGTGTGTGATGTAGAGCTCGTCCGCCGTGATTTGAAAAGCACTTTGTCGTCTGTGCAGAATCAAGACGCTCCTCTGGACAGTGCGCTGAAGTATCTTTAAACACAACATGAATCATTCACGTCCCTTTGCCAACCTAAGTACCGACACAGAGCCTTGTGTTTACTACAGGAGCACGGTGCAGGCCAGTCGTCCATATAGTATAATACAATACATTCAAACCCAAGAAAGTGGCTTGTTTTGAAGTTTTCACTGTTTTCCAAGGGAATCATTCGTGGATCTTGATGAAAAGAATCCGGACTATCACGAAAACTCTGCAGCTCCATGTCTCGATAGACATGAAATAAAAATAATATATGAAATGATTCCATTATTCAAGCAAATACAGATGCAAATGAAAATGTTTCAGAAAGTATAGCTACCTCAGAAATGGACTGGAGTCTCATTGACCTTCACTTAGAAATACTTTCTCCTTTTTCAAGCTTTCACACTTTGTAAATGGCTTTTAATTCCTGGTGCAACAACTATGTGGCATAAGGCAAGTATCAGACTTTGCCATTGTCCCTATGATGATGGAAGAGATAGAGACTATGTGTCCAAGCTTTGGCAGTCACACCCATACCTTCGCTGCTGATGCACACAGACGTTTGTAGATACACCTTATAGCTACACATCTGCTGAGAGCTGCGCAGGGAGAAGTGACAGCCTCTGACATGTCTCTGTCCTGAGTCCTAGAAAGCACAAAGCAGGATCTCTCTCAATAGCACAGGTCAACAGACATATGACAAGTCAAAGATCGGTGGCGGTTTGTAGAGAGAAAACAGCGGTGACAGATTTAACCCCTGGTGACAGAGCGGAGACGGGCAGGATGCACTCAGGGAGGGGGAAAGGAAGGAGGGTCGATGATGAAGTTAAACTTCGGCAGGCAGATGTCAGCGGGGATGAGCGACAGGTGAGCAGCCAGAGTGACTGAGCGAGGACCAGAGGTGACAGGGTAAATCATGCCACCGGAGGTGATGCTGGGAGACAGGGAGACGCTGCGACAGAGCAAAGTACCGAGTCAGCAGTCGGGAGCACCGGGGGAGATGGAGTGCTTTTAAAATGCATGAGGTGCAGGAGGGGGGGGGCATCTTGAAAACCCTGTCGAGGATTTTTCTTAAACAGAGATTTTTTTTTATGATGAATGGACAATTTATACTTGACTGTAAAGTTTATGTACAAAAAGCTTTTATACTATTACCTTCTCTGTATCCAGATAATGGATTGGTACTTAATTACCAGAGCATCTCAAAGTCAAAAGGAGCAAAGCAATGTCTTCTAACATGTTTCCTCAAAGTTCAGTCTGGAGCGAATAAAGCTGAAGAAAAAAAAATATATACATATAAAATAAAATATAAATGTATACGTTTACTGTAGGAAAACAAATATCTGGTTCCTGCTTCTTCAATGGGATTTTATTGCTGCTGGTATTAAATTTCCTTTGATAGTACATTTTAATTCTGGTTGTTGAGCTGTGGTGGTAGTTTAGTTCAAAACAAGGCGGTTTCACTATTGACTTCTTTGTGCTTTATCGCTGCAGCTCCAGATAAAGCTGCTGTGTGTTGGATTGAGGAGTGTGATTACAACTGGATTGCTTAAATATAAAATGTGCTTGCCCGTGTTTACTTCTATTACTGACAACACCATCGTTCCTGTTGTCATTGCTGCTCCCTTCATCTCTGAGACTTTTTCCTTTGTATGAATATTTAAAACATTGATACACCTCTCCACAGTATTGTCTCCTGAATGTTGTAAATAATGTTATTTTGTCGAAATGCTCTGAAACACAAGCGACACCTATTGCACTTCTGTCTGTCCTGGGGGAGGAATCCCGCTCGGAGGTTTCTGCACCCCCCCTCCTTGCTTCTGACTGTTGTGGTCACTCGTCGAGCCCAGTGACCACCTGCAAAGACCCACCTGCCTTGTCCAGCCTCGTCCTATTACCCTCCACTAATGTGACCTGAATGTCTGACTGTGCCGGCGCTGGCACCTCCCTGGCTGTCGGACAGCAGCACCTGATCCAGCAGCCCTCAGAAGGGATGGGAGCTGTCAGCCTCCTCACCCTGCTAGATGCAGCGGGCACTGCCCACTGTCACAGGGGCCTCCACCGGTCCTCTGCTGCCCCCTCTCAGCCGCCCTCGGACCGGCTGCCTGGCAGAGCTGCTGGAGCTCGGAGCGCTTAGACGCCAGAACTGGCAACATGGCATACTACTCCCCTGTGCCGCCTAAAATGAGGTCATTTTAGGGACAGGGATTTATGTGGCTGAATTTCAGAGTCAACCGGGGGAATCTTCAAGTGCAGCAGACAGAGGGGAGATTAAATCTAGATCATTTTCATTTTTACACCTCAGACTGTAGCCTGAGTATCACTTTCAGATTACATAAACATGAACCACCTGACTTCATAGCCCCTATGATGACAACCCTCACATTAAAAGCTGACAAGCCTCCTTTTAAAAGATGAATTAAATGTGATATGAGTTGATGTGTGTACGCCGGTTGCCTGGTGACGGTGTAGTAGAGTGAAGTGCTGGCTGAGAGTTCACAGATACAGTATCAGAGAGAGATCGAGGAATTGAAGCCCCCCCGCCCCTTCCTCCCCTCTCTCTCCCTCTCCCTCCCTCCCTCCCTCCCTCCCTCCCTCCCTCAGCAGTTGTAGTACTACCCGGTCGTGCTGGCATGACCTGGGCACCACAGAGAGCCCGCCGACAGCCTTGTTGTTGTTTTGCACCCCCGCCCCCCCCAACTGAGCCATCGCGTGCTCCCTGCGAGGGAGGGGGGGGTGGCTGCTTCTAAGGCCAGGGGCAGAATCTGACAAGCAGGAGCCCGCGCGCTTTTCCCATTGGCTGAGCCGATCTACCCAACAGCTCACTGTATCCATGGAGTCCAAAAAAAAATTGGTGCCATTGAAAACATTGCAGCAGCCAATCGGAGGCGAGCTCCCGGTGAGCAGCGAGTACAGTAGTAGTAGGACTTGAAAGCACATGAATATATTAATACAGATGAGGTAATGCGCCAAAAACAGCGGATTAGTAGAGGAGGGAAGAGGAATTTTTAATTCCACTACTGAGCACGTTGTGAGGTGGAGTGATTTCATTATTTATTATATGCAATACAGCAAATTCACATTATTATGATGAATTAAAAAATAAAAAATAAAAATATTCACAAATGATGCTTTGTGTTGTCACTTTGCTAATAACTGATATTCAATAAAATATCAGAAAAATATATAATATAAAACTGTAAAAGTATTTTCCGGGTTGCAGAAAAAGGCTGCAGCTTATTTTGGAAGAGCCACCAAAACAGTGCCACGCCCATGCAGCAGCCTGACCTCCGGATGGCACCGGCTTCCATCACGTCCCCGCTCTCTGAGACGCCGGGTCACAGCTGAGACCGAGGCACTGCGGCAGCCTCCGACACAAACCAGCTCGAGGGGCTGATGGCTGGCTGATGTGAGGGAGGGATATAGTGCTGACATTCCACTACTCGGCTGCAGCATGAGGATCCACGTGCCCTGCCGCTTTACTATGGATGGAGAAAAAAAAACAACGCCCTCCCCTCCCCTACCCTCCTCTCTCCAGCCGGGCGCAGACACAGCAAAGAGCGTCACGTGGGCTCTGCCGTGGAGAAGCTGAGAGCATGCCTGGGGTGTGTAAAGGGGATGGGGAGCGGCGGCGGCGGTGTGTGTGTGTGTTTATGTCTGAAATAATGTGGGTCTGGAATAGAAAATGCATGGCTCATTATTTATTAGTTTTCTGGTCTGTGTGTTGATATTTAAGTTAAAAATTAAGGGTAAGGGTGAGTGCTGTATATTATTTGGGTGTGTGGAAGGGGAGGGGATTTGAAGCGTCACACTGCGGCAGGGGCGGGCAACGCTAGGCAGCTTTAAACTTGACCTAGATTCCCCGGGTGACATGCCACATCGCATTAGCCCACTCGGCCGGACCCGGACCCGCCGGAGCTCGCTGACACTGGCCCGCTTCGACAGGCAGAAAATGGGGGAGCACTTCCCAAATGGGGGCTGGCATGCCGGCGTGTGTGTGCACCCCCCCCCCTACACCCCCACACCCCATCCTCAAGCCACGTTGTCTTCCCCAACTCAAATCCCCCCCCCCTCTCGCTACGATCCCCTGCCAATTCAACCCAGCTGACTAGAAATGGCTTAGGGGACACATGGCGATGAGGAAAAGGGGGCGGGCTTTGGGGGAGGCCGCCATTTGTTTGTTTTTGGAGGCGAACTTGATTACCTCGTAGCCACGCCTTTTTGTGTTGTTACGCCCCGGTAAACAATCGGCTAATGCTCACCCAGATTCTATCAAATCAAAACAAACCGAATCTGCACGACTGACGGCGACGCTTGAAGTGACATCAGCTGCCAGCGATGTCATCCTACTCTCGCAAAAACATTCCCTCCCTAAAAAAAAACAACTCCTGCAAAAGCACCCAGCATCACATCCCCATCTTCACTGTGTGTTCATCATGAAAATTACCACGTGAAGCCGGCAGTGTTGACCAGGGAGGCCGTTCAGAAGGGGAGGATGAAAGTGACAGCCCGTCATCCTCGGGCTAAGCCCCCTCTCTTTGGACGGCACCAGATGAAAGTTGGAAACCATGGCAACAGGCACATACACAAAAGAGTCAGCTAAAATGCTGGCTCCATTGAAATAGAGCGAAGAGGCTCTCAGCGCCCGCTCCGTATTCACACACACCAATATAACACTTTACCCCCATCAACACAGACTGGGAATTTCAGAATGATGCAATTAACCGGTTTTAAGATTAAGCTTCTACAGCAGCGCCACAAAAGTTTATTTGATTCTCATAACTGAAGAGAAGGATGGAAATATTGCGTTTGGAACCCAGTCCATGATGTCTGTATGAACTCTTTTCAAAATTCACCACTTTTGACTCTCCTCTGCATCCGCTGAACATCTGCCTGAGAAGGAAGCCCCCCCCACCCCCCCCACCCCAACCCACCCTGCCCTTGAGAGTCCTCTGACTTCCCTCCTAGGACGTATTAGGAAATCACTAAAAAAGGAGCGTATTGCCTCACTGTCAAAGCAGCACCTCCTTCAGGGGCAGCTGCCTCCAAAACCCATTCACAGACTGATTCTTCGGTTCTTTTGCCACAACAGCCCCGAACCATCATTACTCGCCCGACCTTCTGACTGACTGTGACTCACCAGCATCCCTGCATCCTCAAGTCTATGAATCTAATGCAACATTCAGAGGGATTACTCCACACAGTTTTGTGTGATGACAAATGAATGCCTCATTTAGAAACTGGAGAAATACAAGTGAAGCGTCACCTCACTTAGTTTTTCCCGGCAGAACGTTAACCTAACAGGAATTAGGGTGGGGCAGGCTGGAGATTTTGGAGGGATGATGCCTGTCACATGGAGGAGCACCAGGGATTTTTATTTCAGTAAGAGATGAGTGCCATCTGGAGGAGGAAAACAGTTGTGCATGATGGGTAAAGAAGACCACTCCCAAACCGTACACCATCACACACCAGCTTTAGGGACGCTTTGTACTTTAAGATACAACTTCAAGGGAACAGCCAGAAACCTTAAAGTTAGCTGATAGTTGAATCAGTCAAATAAAATGCTGTTATCTGCAAAAACAGATTTTAAAATCTTTGCAGCAAATAATATAAATATCTGATTCTAATAATGTAGCAGATCCCAGGGATGAGGAGTGGCATTAATGACTGATCCAAGAGCTCCACCCAGTGTTCACATGCAGACACTTCAGCAGATAAAGGGTTTAGATTTGATAAAATAGGCAGAGAAATCAACATTATTATTATTGACTAAATCTAATAATAATCTGCCTTTTGACAGCGTGTCAAACATGTGCGGCTGCAGGAGGGAACTTTGACAGGAAGTTCCAGTGTCAGCCATCCAGAGGCATAAATAATAGATAACTGAGGAGAAGCTGGGAGCTTTTAGCTGACATAACAAGCCACTCCATATATTACACCCACTTAGACATATCATCTCAAATTACCTATGCAGCCTGTGAGGGTGAAGAGGAGCCGGGGCGTTTTCCATATGCTGACTCAAGACTGGAGCAAGTGATATTTCCATTATATAAAAAACTTGTGACCAAGTCTTTTCATAAGTTAACTCCTAAAAGAGGCCAAAGAGCCCCTTTTAGTTTGGAAGTGTAATGGATGACATGCCATCTGTTTGGAGATCACTGATTCTAGAGCTAGAAAATGTAAAATCACAGATCTAGTAGTCAAGACCATTCTTATTTCATCTAATGTTGCAGCCTTATGCCGAAATGAAACATAATCCTTTTTTAATCTTTTCCAAAAAGGAAAATATCACCTAATATTCAGAGCCTTTCCTCACAACTTAGCTGAAAGCACCTTTGACGGGGATTAGCAATAAGACTTGCACACCTGGGTTTAGGGATTTTTCTTCCATCCTTCTCAGATAGACTCGATCTTTGTCAGGTCGGATGGGGAATGTCGCTGGAGAGCTATTTTTAGGTCTGTACAGAGATTGGGTTCAGGTCACTGCTCCGGCTGGGACACCCACTGTCCTGTTGGAAGGTCCTGAGGCCTATGATCTTTTTAAGGATATCTCTGTACTCTGGTAAAAATCGAGGTGAAGCTGAATTTAATTTAATTCAATTCGCTGCCAGTGAAATGCACCCGCACACTACGATGCTACCACCACTATGCTCCAGCTGTTGGATGGGATTTATGAGCAGTGCCAGTTTCCTTCATCAAGGTGTAGTCACAGGTTAAAGATGATCATGGGGTATTAGAGGCACCTCAGCTTAGCAAAGTGTAGGTATATGTCAATGTGATATTTCAGTGTTTTCCTTTTCAATAAATCTGCCCATTTTCCACTTTATATTTTTCTCTGAGTGTGAATTGATGAGGGGAAAAAATAAATCAAGGATTTTCCGCATAATGTGAATCTATAGTTTCTGTGCAAAATCCACTATATCAGTCTCCACCAGCTGGGGGCAGTATTGACCAGGTTATGATCCTAGCAACAGGAGAGCTAAGGAAAGCTTCCTAAGGAAAGCTTCTCCCCAAGGGGGGCTTGGCTTAGTGAGCTAATCCATCCTGTGCATATTCACACAGAACTCTGCCGCTGCATTAACTCGGCTCCATTCTCTGTTTGTAATGCAACGCGTCTCCTGCTCGCCTGCAGCGCCACAGGCTTGTGTTCTGCATGCTAACTGAAATAACTCCTTGTTCAGGCTATTTTCGTGAATGGATTTGAGTCTCACTAGGGCACCACGGCAGCTTGGTGTTAGCCTATAGACACACAATCACACACACAGTTCTCTGGTGGAGATGCACTGACTTAGAGATCCTATATATGAACCACCTGAGGCTAAGCTGTCAAAACGGTGCAGCATTCAAGCACAGGAGCTTAGCCAGTGGAATGATAGCTCTGTGTCATGGAGACAATCTCCAAGGAAGAAAATACAACAGGGATGGAGGGATGGGCAGACAGGCAGGCAGGCAGGCAGACAGACAGACAGACAGACAGACAGACAGACAGACAGACAGACAGACAGACAGACAGACAGACAGACAGACAGACAAGCGGGGGAGACATGATGTGAGTCGTGAGAGAAGGAAGAAAAAGAAAGCAAAAAGGGAAACATGAACAGGAAACAACATTTCTAAAACGTTCTGCTCTAAAATAAGAAACATGCAAATCCTCTGTGAGGCACTACAGCTCAACGGCATGGAAATTACAAAAACATGGAGTGCGTGTGTGTGAGGTCGCACAATAAGTGTAGAGAGCTGAGGCAGTGACCCGGCGCCCTGTCGTTACATAAATACACTGGGCCTGTACATCTCTCTGCTCCTTTTTACAGCCCACAATGCACTTCATCCCCTGAGCCAGTGTTACACATGCACCAACAGCACTGCACATTAAGATGATATTAATAGGCGTAGGTGCACCACCGGCGGTCTTACATAACGATATGTCTGTACTGGTGCACGCAAGGTACAAGCACAGAGATTAAAAAAGCTCAATATCTTTAATCCTTGGTGGCGAAAAAGGTCAAACTGTTTTTATTTTAACAGAAGCCATTACGCCTGAACAACGAGAAGGTAAAGAAAGATGTTCAAACTGCATTTCGACAGTTTTTATGATGACTTTATTTATTACCTGCACCAAGGAGGTTGTGTTTCTGCCCCCAGGTCATTGCTTTGACTTCCCAAAAACTGTAGGACGGATTACCACAAAACCAACACAACCAAATCAATGGTCAGATCAAGGACTATTTTTTGACTTGAGGCTGCTGAACAATGTCCATAGAGAGCAGTATCTCTACCTGGGTATAAAAACAGCAAAGTGAAACAAAAGTTCCACGATTTCTCCTCCCACCTGCACTGAGCCCACGCGAGCACGGGAAACACCAGCAGTAGAAAGAAAGCTAAGTATCAACAGCCATTTACAGAAAAATGCCTCCATCGATTCAAAGTCCTTCATGACCTAAATTCCTTCTGAAACAATGGGAGAAATGCAGGCGCACAAACCAGAGGGATGTAGAGAATTATGTCTGTTCCTCTCAGTGACCTGTTTTTTCCAGCGCTGCGGTCAATTCAAATGAAGATCAGATATGATTTTAATCCTTGGGATGGATATAAATAGACACGTGAACGCAAATCAGCAGTAACTGTGTGAACTGTAGATGCAATCTGGACATGCAAAAGTGGAAGTTTACATAATAAAAATAGCCCAATGGGGGAATTTTCATTGATGAATTGAACACAGAGATGAAACATATGGACTTAGACATTGAAATGAACAGTAAAGTTGAATGTTTGAACCTTGAGTCGTAAGTTATAAGTAAAAGAGGTAAATTCTCCTGTTCACACTGGCTGTTTCTCTGAAATCGTCCCAATTCTCTGACCATATGTCAAACACTTACATATATAAACTAAGATTAAAGATAAATTGAGAAAACCATCTGCAGACTACTCAGTAATAATAGCTGTAGCCACTTCTGAACCAATCACACGACAACAAACGTTCTCCACGGCTTACAGGTGAGGCGCGGGAGGAGGACTCACCAGCAGTGGAGCTGTGCGACTGTCAGTCCGGAGCAGGGAGGCCTGGCCTGGCAGGTGGCCCCGGGTCACAGTCCTCCAGCAGATGTCAGCCTCTGAAACACAGGTCGACAGAAAAGACATCTAAATGAAACTCTCTGCAGGAGTGTAACAAAGCAGGGCCAAGCTCAAACAGCAGGAGAGAGAACCTGCACACGCATGTTATTTCACTTCTCTCTGACAACCTGTTGTAACTCAATAAAAACACACACAAGAGGGAAATAACGTAACCAGAGCCGAACAGTTATGGTAAGGATCCAATAAAAGGTTTGCCGTTATGTTCTGCTGTGCCTAACTTAGGGAGAACGGCCGAAGTGCAGACTGAGTTCAAAAAAAACATGGAACAAATAGCTGTGCATACAAAAAAAAACCACTTCCTATTGTGCAACACTTCCTCTGATTCACTTCAGGTTATCTGCAAGCCGCCCGGCTTCCTCCTGTACGAGTGCAGCAACTTAATACACTCAACCCAGCTCACGTTTACAACCCAACATTTAAAAAGACGACCAATGCGAACTGCAAACTAATTAAGTCATTTAAAAAGACACCTTTCAAAATGCCAGGACCTAGTGAAACAAAATCACCGCACACTTTTCCATTTTCCGATTGAACACATTCTCTCAAAGCCACAAGCTGGTTTCACAAGATGTGCAGAGAACAAGCTCAGCCGACTGTGAGACCATTTGTACCGAGGAACTTCTCTCTTAGACAGCCTGCATGCAAATGAGCGGCAATAGCTGCAATGTTGGTCATGCGTGATTGTGATCAGACTTCAAACCCTGAAACTTCAAATACCCACAAGAATGGAGAGAGGGCTGAGGGGGTCGGCCAGAGGATTCAACAATGTGAAAACTACAAAAATAAAATCAGGAAAAAATGTACTACAGCGTTAAGGCCTCTTTTCTTTTCCTGCTTTCTGTCAGGCGCTTTCCTTCATGCAAACTGGCTGCAGCCCGCTCTTGATCCGATGGAGCGGGCATGTCACAGGGGAGCTTCTGGGTGACATCTGTGTCAGGGCATCATGGGAGTCAGCCACACATCATGCTCACAGCTGGAGGGCACAGTGACACATGGCCAAATCAGGCCTCAATTAGAGGTTAATGTTTAAACCCACAGAATGTGGAGCGGAATTTCTAAACTACTCCCCCACACCATCACGTTCTTTATGATGAAAACTATAACTTCACAGTCAATATTAATAGAGCAATTAAGCCTAGATCATTAAAATAACAAAATGCCTTGCTCGTTTCATTTAATTCAATTTTATTTGTGTAGCGCCAACTCAGAGGGTTAGACGCCGAGACATGGGGGCTTTTTGTGCGTCACTTTAGTCGAGTCCCTCTCTGCTCATGACAGCTTCCATTATAAATGTGAGTTGACCTGATAAGTCCATCTTCTGTAGAATTCACTCCCACAATCTAAATACTATACATATATAGGAGGAGGAGGAGGACTGTCATTCACTGCAGTGCCGACGACAAACAAGCCTCACATGATGAGATCATTCATGAGGGGCAGTGTGTGTGTGTGTGTCTGTGTGTGTCGTCATTCAACTTTGCTCATGCCCTCAAGCAACATATAAATCCAGGCTATTGGGGGAAACGCAACTCCAGCATAGTTAACTAGTGTAACTGTTCAAATAAATGAGGCGTCTGCTTGTCACATGAGACGCTTTTCATCCTACAGGAATAAAAAACTTTAAAAGAAGCTATTTAAATGAAAGACCAAGTCGGTCAATAGATCAATGACATGGAAAAAAATGAAAATCTGATATTCAACATGCTTTAAAAAACACTTTTCAAAAACATCAGTGAAGCAACACGACTGATCCGACGCTGCTCTAATCCCACAGGATCAGAAGCAAATCAAACTGAGCTACATGTTCACATCCCGCTGTTTCAAATACTTAATTCCTTGTTTTGATTAGTCACTTCCAGAGAGGGTGCACAGTAGCTGCTCCGCGTCAACGAGATCAGAGAGGGATGCGTACGAGAGATGATGTCGAGGGGCTGAAACATCACAGCATCTCCCGTTTGCAGGAGCAGTAATAAGTCGACACGCCGCAGATATTCGTTTGCCTTTTATCTGTAGCACCACATGAAGGGGTGGATCGTTGTGTGTGCAGAGTGTGTGTGGTACACATGTGTCGAGTCGGCCTATAGATGAGAGCCATGAGGGGATCGATAGGATCTATATGTGGAGCCCGTCCATTTGTCACGCACATGGAATACATAGGGTTTATTAGGTTTCCCAACATGCACCTTATATTCCCCTTTAAACTGTTGGGGAAAAACGTAAACTGACACGATTCAAAAACACCACTAAGTTGACTTTGTGGTGGGACTGTTCTGACCCATATAACATGTTTAAGACCCTTTTTAAAACACTAATAAATGTGACATTAATGTTGCTATAAAACTAAAGTGTGTGTGTGTGTGTGTGTGTTTGAGGGATTGAAGACCAGCCAGTAGAGAAATTAAAGCCCGAGGCACTTGGACACAAATCCGTCCTTGTGGTGTGAGTTTCAACACCACTGCATAAAACTTCCATTAAAAGCTCAAGTTGCCATGACATCTCGTGCTCCCCTTTCCCCTGCTGGCGAGCGAGAGCCGAGGACGGAGGCGGGACATCGAGTGAAGGTGCCGAGGCCAACGGAGCACAGCGGAGCCTCTGTGGAAAACTCATTTCATTAAGAAAACTCCCACAGCTCAGGTCCGTGAACTGGAGACGCTCGGACTGAAATGTCACAACAAATAAGTTGTGGAGGGTTCGCTCGTCTCATCTGGGAACACAGGAAGGCATCACAGCACGCCGAGCAATTACAACCAATCACCACACAGAGGTACAGAGGATTGTTTGTTAGTTTTACTGCCATTAAATTATCATTATCATCATCAATATGAGGTTTGGAAAGAAGCCGACTCCAGTCTTTTCAACAATATCAACATTTTAAGTAAACAGGCATAAAACACAAACCAGTTGAAAACGGGAAAAATCATTTAGATAGTCCTACGTGACTGTTTCAGCTTGATTGTTTTTGTCAAACCAACAGTTAAATACAGAAAGATATTTAATAATGGAGCCTGACTAATTTATACGTTGGTGAGAGAATAAACAATATGTTCAAAAATTGTTTGATATGAAGTATCAGCGCTTATATTAGGCAATAATTTCTTTTTTTTCTTAAACATTGTGAGATTGGACTTTCACCATTTTACCAGGTAATAAAAAGATTTAAAGCAACCGATCACAGATCTATATTACAATTTCCCGCCTGAACAATTAAGACCCTTAATAATGAGCCCTGTGTGTTCTGTACCACAACACTGCGTCTTTGTCCAGAAAGAGAATTATAATCGTTTATCACCAGCTTACAAATGTTCTAGACAACATGGTTAAATATTAATGAACTACTTAGTTGGGACAGGATTTCTCCCCGGGTTTATGTGACTGTTTAACACTGTGAGGAGCGTGAGGATGGAGGTTTGGTGCGGGGGCAGCACAGCAACAGTTTCATGCAAAAAAAAATCTTAATTTCCTGCTGGTCGGCCATCTGTGGCGACACCCTCCTCTACGTGTCCACAGACGAGTGGGCGGCCACATGAGGATGTCATGCCTGCCTCCTTCAACATGCTACAACAGAGGCATCAACAGGGTACAGATGGATTCATTATGATCTGATCGCTGCAAAAACAAATTCACTTTACATTTAACTCATTTTTAAGACATCTTGTATACAAATGTCTCTTTTCTATGATCTGAGCGTGGAACGTTATTCACTGCATGTGTGAAAGGTGTGTGGGGGTTTGGAGGTGAAAGACGTCACTGATTTTTTTTTCCATTTGAGTGGGCCTTGCTATTTATAGCCTAATGTTGGGAGATTCAATGCAAAGTCCACTCGGCTTCTTCTTTTCCACATTTACTCCGAAGATGCGGCTGTTGCACGCAGGGAGCAACACATGAAAGCATCCTGTTGGCTGCCTGCAGGAGGAGGAACGGAGAGGAAGAAGAGAAAGGATCTGCTCTTCCTCTCTCCTCTCATCGTGCACATGCTTCAAGGCTTCACATAAGCCAACATCACAGGGCGGAAGTGAGAGAGTTGAGAGGAATGCTCGAGTCTACCAGCACAGCAGATCACAACCCAGCACTCACACAGTGATTCACGCACATCAGAGACATACATCAAAAGTATATTACTGCTGCCGCCAAAGGCTGCACACACACACACACGCACACACAGACACACAAAGCCAGGACCTCCACAGCTTTAGAACATCTCGCTCTGCTCATTTAACAGCAATAAACAGTGTCGACTAAATCTGTTTGTGGGCTGACGAGCAGGGAGCAGGAGCACTCGATGCTTCCTCACACACAGTAAGGACTCTTTTGTGAATTCAAACACACACACACACACACACACACACACACACACACACACACACACACACACACACACACACACACACACACACACACACACACCACACACACACACACACACACACACACACACACACACACACACACACACACACACACACACACACACACACACACACACACACACACACACACACACACACACACACACACACACACACCACACACACACACACACACACACACACACACACACACACACACACACACACACACACACACACACACACACACACACACACACACACACACACACACACACACACACACACACACACCCCATATGCTTTCTTATGTAAGAGAGAAGAATGTAAATGGCAAAATTTGTTCCGGAAGCTGAATAGCATCACTGAGATTAAACAGCTCAATACATTGAGAATAAAGATCGATGACGTGTCTCTTCTTCTTCGTCACACTATCCAGAAATGAAGCTTGAAAATATCCTGGAATCGAAAGCTGCCATCCTGCACATTTGGAGACTGACTAAGAGCGATCAGGGGATGGAGCTGCAGTCGAGAGGTCCAGCAGATGCACATGCTTGACCAGTCAGATCACCCAGTTTTTTTTATAGCATCAAATATCAGATTAAAACCAAACTCACCAGACACATGAACACATCAGTGGGATAAGAACGACAGTGAATGAAAGAAGGAGTCTTAGGTTTCATTAGTTGATGTGAACTTTGAGTTTTTTGTTTGGTTTTTTGATGTATACTCTGCCATTAGGTGATCAAGATGATTTGGCTTCACATTTGAGGTGCCATCATGTCTTCAATCTTTATATACAGTCCAAGGCTAAGACATAAAGGCTATGAAAACATACACCAGAAATCCTTATAGATAGATTATAGATATGAACAGAATAAACAAGTAGCACACAGATAACGATCAGATGGATAATTTAAGGGTGATCAAACATCAGCAGTCAATAAACTGTTCCGAGGATCCAGAGTCAGATATTTAATAGATTTCAGCTCTCTAGTTATTCTGCTCTGTACAGGAACACAGGCCGGCTCCAAGGGTGAGGTGGTGTCGGGGTGTGGGGCTGAGGGGGGGAGACACAGTCGGCCTCTCCCCATGACTGACTCAAATCACTTCAGCTATGATCTGCTTGAGGACAAGTGTGGGCATGCAGCGGTGAGAGAAGAGGGAGAACCATGTGCACTCGAGAGGGAAACGAGATCACTCAGGAGAAGTCCACGAGTCCACCTAATTGTAAGTCAAGAGCCTTTAAAAAGCTTATATATTTTAAAATGAGAGAAATTGAATGAACGATCATGTTCGGACAAAATGCTGAACAGGCCAAAGCAGCCAGAGGAAGTTAAAATCCAAACAACTGCACAAACAGCATTAGGCTGTGGAAAGAGATCGATAGTACAGCTCTGTTCAGTATAAAGCGAAGACACAGCAGCACCTGGCCGAGCACGCTGACTAACACAAACCTTGCAAAATGTGTAAATACTAAAATGTAGTTGCGTTTGTGGACTGCGTCAGAGAACTGCTGGTTTGTATTTGAGCCCGTTGTTAAACTTGTTATTGAAACAACTAAAAGATCAAATACGTGCAATACGATGCCGGGGAAACAAATATACTGGGAGTAAATAAAAAGCTGAAAAAAAAGGTTAAGTGGGTCAATGACAGCTTTGCACGTTAATAAGCTAAATACTCACTGCATTGTTAATTTACATGGTTAACTGGTTGGATTGTCACAACACTGCAGAACCCAATTGAGAAATGACTCAGCTAGACAAAATGCAAAGTGTGTGTGTCTGTGTGTGTGTCCATTTGCTGCCGGAAATATATCAAACGCTCTGACCGTCAGCAGGAGACATCAATACAGCTCATAGACAGTAACTGAACCTCCAGTCAGCGTCTCACAGGCTGTGATCAGGAGAGTGGGCTGCACCAGCTGGTTCTCAGAACTCGAAAATGTCCAAATCAGATAATATAGAAAAGGTGTATAATTGTAATCATACGTTTTATTCTCATGACAGTTTTTCCCTTTTCAATGTACAGACAGAAGAAATGAGAGTGTCTGAGCAGCTCTGTCTTAAAAGGTGCTTGAGACGACTCCTGGAAAACTGATGAATAATTAAAATAGCCGACCATTATGCTTCCTCTCCTCATGTTATCAGCCCGGCTACAGCGTCTACAGATGGTTCAACTGGAAAAGACATTTGCTAGAGACACCACGTGGAAACTCTTCACTTTACTGGTTCAGTGGATCCAAGTGGGTGGAAATCAGGCAGTTTAATACAAATTTAATACAATATGAGGCTATTTTTTAACCACAATTGTGTATATTCCTGTTATTTAAGCATTAATAAAAGTTACATCTAATGCAAATTAAAGGTCACGGCCAGATTATAACGAGTAGTGACAAGTTTACACATAGAAATAACAATTTCCTAACCTGGAAGCTGACATATCCTCTTTATTACACAATATCTGATCAATGTTGAATTGTCTGAGAAAGGTCATGCCAACCAAACGTGCATGCCTCTGCATGTGTTTTGTGCAGAATGAGCCACATTCTCATTTCATGCCAGTTTGACAAACCACGGCCGTGAGAAGAAAGAGAAAAAGCTCCTGCTTGCGACTTCCTGAAGCCACAAAGACACCAGGTTTCACATTTTTTGTCACGAGAGGCATTTCCTCTCACTTTGCCATCTTAGTAACTGCTGCTACTGCAGATATTTCCATTCATCACGGATCAAAGTAAGGATTCAGTTCGCTTCAGAATAAACTGAGTTTAAAAATCACCAGGACTGATCTCACATCTGTTCACGCCACAGCAGAAAGAGAATGAGACACAGCACAGCAAGTCGCACCATGTCTCCCAGTCCTACGTCTGTGGGAGAAGTCGGGGATGTGTCATGTTGTTTCCAGACCAACGCTGATTCAAACTATGAGAGCAGACATGTTGTGTAGATGTAAGGAAGAGGGAAACACTTTGGGGGCAAATATTAGGGGGTAAAAAGTGATCATCACAGGCCGAACTCGCCTCTCACACAATTCACACGAACAGAAACCCTGACAACAGAGAACTACTTTGCACTTTCCTAACAAGGCATCAAATCTGTCTTTCTTGACGTTTCACTTCCACTTTCAGGACGTCTTCAGAAACACGGGCAGACAGGAAATAACACGCACTTCCGTTCGCTGCTTGTATGGTTGTGTAGACAAGTGATGCAACTAAACATCTAATTAACTCCAGTCAGAGAGTTGTCTGAGCTAATGACAGCTTTATATGTGGGCCACATGAAGACTCTTGGAAGATACTGGGACTCAGTAGTTGAATAGCATTTATCACATTTACTCTTTAACTGCACTGGAGGAGAATGTTGGGGGACCAGCCTGAACATATTTCCACAAATATCGCACTTTCTACTCATCTAAGCGTATTTGACAGCTACAGTCACTAGTTATCAATCAGAAAATGAATTAGCTGATTGGATAGTCAAATAATTTTCTAGCAAAAACAATGGATGACAATTTCCTTAGGTGGGGTTTTGGGGCTATTACACATGTGTACGTATAGTTATTACAAACTCAAAGCAATAACCTACCACTGAATCTGATTGCATTTTAAAAGGCACTACTCTAATTGCACTAGTTTTTACTGTATTCCCTTTTATATGATGTGTTTTATGGGGAGGGGGGGTTGTGTGTTGTGTGTTCTGGTTCTTTTTCTTGTTGTGTGCTGAGGCAGATTCCACACACCCCGAGTTGAGTGGCAGTAAAAGTCCTGACTCTTGAATTGACCCTTGATTTGACCCTTGAATTGACACTTGAATTGACGCTTGAATCGAGTCCCGCGCCGGGTCGCGACTTGTCAGCGGGTTCCTTTCCTCTCAAGCAGCTTTACGGTCGCCTCCCGTCCGGCGCCTGGAATCGAGCCGCCTCTAATCCAGACCATACGGTGCGGTCTGGATAATCTGAGCCCGCTTTACGTCGCGGGAGGCCGGACACCAGCTGATAAACGTGGCCCGCGGCCGGCACACGGGGTCCGGGGGCATGTCACAGTCAAATGCCTCCGGCCAAATAAAGGAGAAACGTTAGCCGGCGGTGTCGCCTTGAGAAACCTTCCGCTGGGGCAAACCAAAAAAAAGAGGAAGTTAACGGTTCCAAACCGAGGACGTGATCGAAAACACCCAGAATACAGACATTACTAATTAAATCGGAAATCAATTAAAACAGAAACTCAGTTTGGTTTCGATACACGCGTTTTTTTTTGAGTCACCATTCATTTCTTCCCCTAGCGAGGAACAGAAGTGAGGGACTCGGGAGAAGCTCCGGTGAATGGCAACCGGTGGACAGCGGAGGAGGAGGAGGTGGAGGAGGCTGAATGAGGCACTGGGTTTAATGGTTTCTCTTACCTGGATGCTGGTCCGGTGGAATGGGGACCAGTGGAATGGGGAAGCCGCCTCGCTCGGAGCCAGCAGCGGTGCGAGCCGAGCGGAGAAGAGAAACGATCTGCGGCTGCTGCTTCCGGGTTTGCTGTGGAGCGTCAGTGCCGGAGGGGGGGCGCTCGGTTTGAGTCACCTCTGCGGGGCGGGAGGAGAGCGGAAGAGAGACCCGCCCGTGCGCCGCAGACCCGCTGAGGTGTTCCAACCAACCGCGACTCGAACCGGATCACTCCCGCTCTGACCCGCTCCACCGATGTGTCACCGCTGCTTCCATTAGGGCCGGTAGAACCCGGTTTACTGACTGTGGCGGAGCGATACGGACACAAATTAAAACTGTTTATCACCAGTAAATGTAGAAAATATATAATAATAATTCATAATTATAATTATAAAATGATGCTTCTTTATTAGTCATATTATTGTAATGTACACACACACAAACACACTCTGACCACAGGTACAGATTACCCAAGCATATTAATTGTTGTTGTGGTGTTTTCCTATTCATGTCCATATTAAAATTGTTTTTTTGTGTCTTTTATCTTGTGCACCTGACTCAAAGCCTGTCAGATTAAAAACATGTGAATCTCCCGTCTGATCATTTTCTCTTTGTGGTTTATCACAGTTTGTTTGATGCACAGAGAGAAGCTGCTTATTAAAGATGTTTGAAATGGTTCCACCTGCAGAACCCACAGCACCTGGCTGTAATTTTAGCTCATTAGATGATCCACGGAGACTTTAAAAGACAAACTGACTCTAAGTGCTCGCTGCACAATGATTAAAGCTTGAGCTGGAGCATTTGCACAATTCCTTACTTTGCATTTTTGTACACAACTGAAAGAAACAACATTTTAAAGCTTTGCAGCATTTTATTCTCCTTCTTTCCAAACTGTTTAACAGCATCACTCCTCAGCCGACTGGACTGACACCAATTAAGCTTAATTATGCAGCACACCTGAATTCCGAGTGGATCCTGGAGCTTATATAGACCGTGCAAAGCTCCTGCTCCTTCCTCTTTGATAGCAGCCACAGAACGCGTCCACACAGTTGTTGCATCTCAGGGGAAAAAAATAGTTTGTTTGCTCAGCAAGTTGAAGTTCAGCCATGGTGAAAGAGAAGTCTCACGTCAACATGGTGGTCATTGGCCACGTCGACAGCGGCAAGTCCACCACCACCGGACACCTGGTCTACAAATGTGGAGGCATCGACCAGAGGAAGCTGGAGAAGTTTGAGAAGGCGTCTGCACAGGTGAGGAACAAAGGGCCTGAAACCTAATGTTTAAAATGTTGGAAAACCACTCCTTTAATGTTGTGTTTTTAACAGATGGGGAAGAGTTCCTTCAAATTTGCCTGGGTGCTGGACAAGCTGAAGGCTGAGAGGGAGCGTGGAATCACCATCGATATTTCACTCCTGAAATTCAACACACAAAAGTACACCATGACAGTAATTGACGCTCCGGGCCATAGAGACTTCATCAAGAACATGATAACCGGAACATCACAGGTAGAACTCTCTGAATTCTGAATTTACTGTCCGTATATGTATTTTTCTCTTTAATGATGTAGCAATACTGTGATTTCAGGCTGATGTTGCCCTCCTGGTGGTCTCTGCAGCTAAAGGGGAGTTTGAGGCCGGTGTATCGAGAAGTGGTCAAACCAGAGAGCACGCCCTGCTGGCTTACACCCTGGGTGTCAAACAAATAATTGTCTGTGTGAACAAAATGGACCTGACCGAGCCGCCTTACTCCCAGAAGCGCTTTGACGAGGTGACGCGAGGCGTGAGCGGCTTCCTCAAGAAGATCGGGTACGACCCCGTGACCGTGCCCTTTGTTCCCATCTCTGGCTGGACTGGGGAGAACATGATCACCGCAACCCAGAAGGTAAAAGACATATTTTGCTGGAAGTCAATAAGGTGACTATAGGAGTGTTAAATTGATGTGTGTGCAGATGCCCTGGTTCCAAGGCTGGAAGGTCCGACGGAGGGAAGGGAACTCTAATGGGAGAACTCTCCTTGAAGTTCTGGACTCGATTCAGCCTCCTGTCCGCACCATCAACAAGCCGCTTCGACTACCGCTGCAGGACGTCTACAAAATTGGAGGTCAGGAAAACTAATTTAATTTAAAACTTCTTGATTTCCAGGCCTCAGACTTAATTGATCACCTTAATTCCCTCTAAGGAGTCAGGTGAGTATTTTGAAAGGAACGTGTTGAATGCTCTGTGTTCCTTCCTCCAGGAGTTGGGACAGTACCGGTTGGCAAGATTGAAACGGGCGTCCTCAAACCTGGCATGACCCTGATGTTCTCCCCCGCCAAGCTCACTGCCGAGGTCAAGTCCATTGAGATGCACCACCAGGGGATGGAGACGGCCCTGCCAGGACACAATGTTGGCTTCAACATTAAGAATGTGGCCGTCAAGAACCTGCGGCGTGGGGACGTGGCCGGCAACGCCCAGCAGGACCCGCCGTCAGATGTCAGCAGCTTCGAGGCCCAGGTCTGTTTTCGACGCAGCTCAAGAAGTTTAACCATTAACATGTCTGCTTGTCCTGATGGGTCCTTCTGTCTGCAGTTGATCATCCTGAACCATCCTGGGAAGGTGAAAGCCGGATACTCTCCAGTGCTGGACTGCCACACCACCCACGTGACCTGTCGCTTTGCCGAGCTGAAGGAGAAGCTCGACCGGCGCACGGGCAAGAAGCTGGAGGATTCACCCCAGAACCTGGTGTCTGGAGATGCTGCCACAGTCAGACTGGTTCCCATCAAGCCCATGTGTGTGGAGAGCTTCTTCACATACCCCCCCTTAGGTACAGAATCTATCTAGTCTTTATGTGAAATGAATCTCCCTTGTGTCGTCTTCTGAAGTGTAACATGTTTGTTGTGCTCCACAGGTCGCTTTGCAGCCAGAGACCTGAAGCAGACAGTCGCTGTCGGCGTCATCAAGTCAGTGGTGAAGGACCATGGGTCTAAACCACCCAAAGCCCAAGTGGTTAAATAAGTTAGTTTCTGTTTACCAGTATTTTGGTATCACTGCTTTGTGTATAGTTATTTTTATTCAGACTGAATCTTTGTGTTATGACACAAAGTATTTGTTTTTTGTGTTTTTGAAGTGTGTATTCCTGTGTTGATATCAATCTCAAAGATACTGTTGAGTTGTATTTTGGTTTAAATGTGAAATCAGAAATGAGACGATAATAAAAGTATTATTTGAAGTTCACGTTTCAGACTTTTGACTCTTCTGTTCTTAAATTTGTGTCTGATAGAAAAACTGAAACTAGAGTTAAGCTTCAGTTTCAATATCTTGTGTTATATAACTACTAGGTCAATGCACTGCAGTACTCTGTATCATGTAGAAAGTAATGGTCCCTTGACTGATTCAGTCTGGCCTTATTGGATTACTAAACCTGCTGCACCAACAGCACTTTAAAGTTGTTTAATTCTACAATTCATATACTAATGTACAAAAGTTTAGTCCAGTGTTTTCCTCAAATGTCTGAGTCCCTTGAAACAAGATGTTGAAATAAATGAGTCATGAGAGGCAAACTCACACCCAAGTCTCTGTTCTCACTAAATTGTTAGGCCCCAACCTTTGTGACGCTCCTTAAGATTATCAATGTTGCACAAAATGATTTTAAATATTTAAAACCTGTGCAAAAAGACATTGATTTTTAAAATGACACAACGGAACGTCATTTTATTCAAAACGGAACTTACTGAAATGTCAAAGTACAAGATTTCCCTCTGACATTTGGAATAATAACTTAAGTGTTAATGTAAATGTGCCTAAAAGATTCTACAACTTGGATTTGTGTACTTTACAGATGAGAGCTAATTATCTTGCAGAATGTAAATCACTATTTCTCCGTCTTGAACACTTGGTCCAATAAGCTGCTTTGAAAAAAATTCAGTTTTCCCTCTAATGCTGGAGTTTTGAAATTCCACAGGGAGACACAAACACCTTGAAATCACTCGGTACAATGAAAACTAAAGGAGCAGGCTGAGGGTTGAAGTACAGCACTTTTAATGATACAATGGGTTTGTTCCTTAACATGGGAAGAACTGCAAGTCAGTGAGGACCGGGTGAAAATACATCGGCTCTCCAGCCTTTTACAAAGTCCACTCTTCATCTAAAAGACATCTCTGGTTCACAGGCAAACCTGGAAATGTACTGAATCCAGTAACGTGGAATGATATTACATGACTCAAACAAAGAAAATATAATAAAAATTCAAGCTCATGAGGTTTTACAAGACACTGAACTGTGAACACAGGTTGGTGTGAAACGTCAAGCCTGTCAGAAAATCAAGTTATTGCTAAAGATGTCGAGTTTCCTGTACTTGTTTATTAATAGTGGCTTTTTAAACGACAGGATACTGTCTGTGGAGTCCTGCTTAGTTAATAGTGGCTCTTCAAACCCTGAGGTGAGCGTCTCAGAACGCAGCACTCCACTCAATTCCAGTCATTGTTACACCATGCACAGAGAAGGTCAAAGCACTGCGGAGACGGGAGTAGAGTTCACACACGAGGAGCATACACACAGTGAACAGTGTAACAAGGAGTAAATTAGTGACCTACAGTGAACCACAGGCTTCGATATTCCACCACACAGTAGCAGCAGGTTTCTATACTGTAAAACAACCGTAATACGTGTACACACACACAAAGCAAGCAAGAACGAGGAGTACACTTAATGAGAGATCAGTGGGAGACTTCCGGCACCTTCAGTCTATTCTGGTGGGCAAACGGGGATGCAAGACACGAATAGTGACGCGACCTATTTCACAATCCTTTTTCTCATTTGTCCTTTTTTCCAGAAATATATGCCGATAGTTACTTAGAGGGCCAATAAAATGAATACAGATAAAACTCAACCTCTACCGCCCTGATGCTTAATCTGACAGGCAGAGAGCAATGGTACATGTTTTGTACAATAAAACATGTATATACACTCACACACAAATATATATATTTACATACATATATACACAGTAACAGCATAAACATAGACTTTTTTAGGTAAGTGCTAGGGTTCTGAGAGTGGCTTCGTCACAGCCGTGCTATAGGGTTAAGATAATACTGGTAGAGGAAGAATACACACATTCTTTGTACAGCATGGATGAGGAATCCACGGCTAGATCATCCTTCTTGGGTTAATTCTTCTTCTTCTTCGTTGTTTTTTTTTCTTCTTTAGACACTCGTCATGTGACAAGAGGTGTAATGATCGCTATTTACAGGTGCTCCCGATTCAGGGGGAGGTGTAGTGCAAGTCTCTCTGGCTGTCAGTCACTCAGGATGTGCACAAAAGACATGGGGAACACCCCCTTTCTTTCTGGTTCTCCTTCAATGTGCCCGATCTGGAAGTCAAAAGCATGAATTAGTATGTGAGGGAAAGATTATGATCTGGCAGTAAGTGTGTTTATGATCCTGTTCAGACATGGTATGAAGATCTCTTTCACAAGCGGAGAGCTTAAAGTTTGTCTGTCCACACGTGAAGTTAAAATATGTCATGAATGTGTCTCCTGTGACAACTTGTGATCAGATCCCACTTCCACACTCACACAGAGTTTACTTTAATTTACTTTTGGGAGTGAACAGACAAACTTAACACTGTCCAATCACAGAACAGATGTGATTACCAGGTCTGAGGAGCCTCTGTGTCTTCAGGGTGGTTCAGAAACCGTCTGAGAACCGACAGAGCGGAGCTACAGAGTAAATAGTGGAGCAGGACTCACCCACCACTCCGGGTCCTCCTCGCCTGTAACTATGATCACCTCTCCTTCCATAAAGGTCAGCTCGTCATCGTTGTCAGCCTGACAGTCGTAGATCGTCTTCACGCGGCGGGATTTGCTCTTCCCCTGGACATATTGTTCAACATGATTTTACATTGTAAAGCCACTGTGACCACAAATACTTATTTTAAAACAGACATGGCAACACAGAGAGAGCATCAAAATCCAAGGTGGAAAATCTCAAGGACAAGAAATCCCCTTGAAAGTCAAGGAAATCTAAATGAAGTGGCTGTTCACCGAGTTCATCTTTTTCTATCTATAAGTGGGACTAAAATTTGCAGCCTGAGGGGACAGAACCTCTTGGCACCACACTGACAGAGGCAGGAGAAAAGGAGTTTTTCAAAACAAAGATTTCGGGTACGGATCAAATTTGGAGCAGCGAGGGACTTGTTCCTCAGGAGGATTATTTCCTGAATCCAGCAGAGGATGTTAAAACAAACCTTGGGGCCTTGAACAGAATGTTAAAAAGCTGATAGCCAGTGTCAGAGTGTTTTCTTGTATCACACTGGATGTTTTATATTTATAGATTATTAAAACTGCGACAGAGAAAAGCCAATATTGTTCTTAAAATCCCAAAGGGGTGAAAAATAGAGTAAGAAGACACTTTTAAAGTAAAACTTAAGTTAATCAGTTCTGCATATGATAAAGAATCGTTCACAAGCTTTAGAGGTGAGCGTGTTTGTACCGTGTTTATCTTCCTTGGTAGCGGCACAGGCGTCTCCGCGGTTCCTACCGGCGTCCCGTTGGTGTCTTCAGCAGTTTGGGGGGAGGGGGTCGGGACATTTGCTTGATTAGGCGAGGGCGAGTCTCGAGGTGGAGGTTGAGCCTGCGGCTGAGGTTGGGTTTGCGGCGGAGGCGGAGGTTGCGTCTGAGGCCTTTGCAACGTCTCTGGAGGGGGCCTGGGAGCCGACTCAGCCACCCCCGGTTTGGGCGGGATGTCGGCCAGGTGAGGCTTGGGAGGGAGGTCTTTGAGCTGGGGCTTGGGCGGGAGGTCTCCCAGCTGAGGTTTAGGAGGCAGGTCAGAGAGCTGCGGCTTCGGAGGAAGTTCTCCGGGCTTCGGAGGGAGATCAGACGACTGCGGTTTGGGGGGCAGGTCTCCCAGCTGAGGCCTCTCCGCTGGAGGAACCTTCTGAGGGGTGTCAGCTGCCGGCGGGGACTTCTGGAAGACGTCTGGAGGAAGGCTGGATTTATCCATAGACGGGTGTATGGTGTCAATCTTCCGCAATGCCACTGCAGAGAGGAGCAGATCACCACTCAATCACCTCTTCATTTTAAAAGCTTCTATTACAATAAAATCAACAAAAAAAGGAGGTTTTACCTTTTTGAGGTAGTTTGGGAAGAACCCTTGGACCAAGTGTTGACTTTGTGTTGCTTGAAGTAGAGCTGGGGAGAGATTTCCAGATTAAACAAAAACAGAATCTAAGAGGCTGCTTGCACCATGTCAGCTGGAGTGTATTTTATCATAGTGAGTGAGTTTGAGACGCCTGAAACCACAGATTTCCCCGTGGCTGTCGTGTTCCAGTACCTTTGCTGTTGAGGAATGCCTTCAAACTTGTTAGACACAGGAGACATCTTGCTGACAGGAGGCGGGGTGGAGTCACTTCCTACAATATCAACATTAACGACGACAAAGCGATTACTCAACACCCGAGCAGAGCGCTCACCTGGAGATCATATTGATATAAATGTGGAAATAAATAAACATGCTGTGATGGTTAAAAAACAAAAAAACAATGAGGGAGGCGTCATCTGGCTGAGCTTTCCATGAGCCCGTGTTGTTTGGAAACTAACGTTGTGCAAAATAAAGTTTAATTAGTGGTGGGGTGTTGCAGTACGTGTGACACAGAATCCACAAACACCACACTACAGGGGACAAACAATAACAAAAGGAATTACAGCTAAAAAACAACATCCCCATTTTACAGATATGGGATAAAAGACTGTTGGATTTCACTCCCTCTTTCTCCAAGTCTTTTGAAGGGAACTTCTCTTTTCAGGGGGGGTCTGCATTTCAAAAACATTAAAGTAGCTATGTGTCTTTCAGAAATGCGAGAAGCTAGAAGAGTAAAAACTTGGTATAACCGATGGTTTGTGCTGTTCAGGGTGAAATTAAACTTAACCACTTAGAATCTAAACATCACTAAATGTTTAGGCATTAAAATGTCATCTTTAAAAGGCTTATTCTTTGATAAAAATAACCCTTAAGAATGAGGCTGGTGATATTCTACAATGTTGTCAACAAATCATATCAACAACCGACAGTAAATTAAGTGTACTGACAAATACTGTGTCTCCAAATCCTGATACTGATTTCTGTGTATATTAAAACTGTGAGCCAGACTCTGGATGTCAGGTTCCTTCAGTATAACGAACAGGGACACTGTAGTTTACATGCACAAGCCTGGGTGCATTAATATTCATGAGGATATTCATGAGGACGCCAAATGCGTACAAATCTGTAACTGAAAATTGTCTCCTACAAATGCACTATTAACTCCTGTTAGAGTAAAGTTAGAAACATTACTACACACGACAGTGACGAGCTGTTTAAAGAGACATCATACTGTGGGAGCTGCTTTTTAAATATTTAGGATTTTAATGTGACAAACACATAATTTTTGTGGGTTTTGTTGACAATATTAAAATAAAGGATAACACCAGCCTTATCATTTGACTCAATAATCACTTAAGGGCTTTTTCTGGAGCTTTCAATAGCATGATAGTGCAGGAAGAGGACTCAGGAGTTTGTTATATTGTCAACAGGTTGTGCACCGGTTGATTCAATAGGTGAAAGCTCTGGAAAAAAGCTGGCAAGTGGACCTAGAGTTTAGATTATTTTATCAAAACTTATATACATTTGTTTATTTCAGTGCAGATCTATAGAAATCCTCCAGCATCTCTGGAGAATCATGATATTCTGGCTTCAGGCTGGAGCCAGCCCGACTTTACTGTTAACGTGTGCTTGCGTCTCACCCCCAGTCAAGCCCCCTTTACTGTGTGGACTGTGAGAGAGCGGGCTGGGTGGGTCAGACAGGGTGCGTTTGTGTCCAGGAGGTGGGGGCGGAGGCCTCTTCTTGGACAGGGTGGAGCTGCCTCCTGGAGTGAGTGTAGAGGGAGGGCCAGATGGGGGAGGAGCTGGAGGAGCGATACATAAAACACATGAGGTGATGAGGCCGACCCCCCCAAAAAAATCATTCTGTTAACCCCCAAATCCCAGAGAAGGCAGAAGAGAGGAGAGGAGGATGAAACATGGAAAGGAGAGGAGGAGCGGAAAAATATGGAAAAAAGTTCTGCTCGCTGTCACGAGATAAGTTTATCAAGACGGAACGAGGACACAGGAAAAACCACAAATATACAACTTTACGAAATTACGAAACAAGATACTAAGTGTGTTTATGGCGTGTCCATCAGGTTGGTGTGTTTATGAATATGCCTGTCTGTCTTTACTGGGACACCAGTACTTACTGGTCACTGACAAAATAAAGCGTGCGAGCAGCTAACAGAGAGCTCAGCCAGAGAGGAATCAGCTGCGGTAAAGGTTTACAGCTCAAGGATGGTGGGACACGGTCATAGACGGATAAAACAAAAATCACCACCACCCTTTAAACCTGAGCTGCACAGGGAGAAACAACTGAGGGGTAACTGTATAGGGGCCACACAGCCGAGTAAGGGGGAGAACGTAAAAACAGGATATTCACTGATGTATGGTCGGGTGCCAGCCAGAGTGGCGTAGTGCGAATGAGAGCCGAGGAATGCCAAGTGTGGAGCTGAAAGAATAGAGAAACAAAAAAAGAGAGAAAAGAAAAGAGAGCGAGATGAGGAGTGTGGGAGAGAATCTGCAGCATGTCAGTCTTAAGAAGGAGCTGCTCCCACACATTATAAAAAATAACAAGATGAAATCTAATCAGTGGCAAGCAAAGAGGAAAAAAGAGGAGCAGCGGGTGCAGAGCGGGCCCCCGGGGCGAGCTCGTCAGCACCCGCCGAGAAAGAGAGAGAGAGAGAGAGAGAGAGAGAGAGAAGGGCACTGACAATCAGGAGCATCTGCAGAGTTAGCATGTTTTTCTATACACTGTGCATGTATGTCATATTTTTGCTTAAATACAAAGTAGATACTATACTCGTTTCAAATGCTGTTTTAATCATCTGTCAAATAAAACCGTTTACTCCTGAGTCTATTCAACGTGATCTGAATAGCTCTGTGTCACCTCCAGGAACAGAGACGCTCCAGGAACTAAACTTCGGGGAACTGAATTAAGATTCTGGTTCCTGTGGTCGACAGGAAGGTGAAGGTCACGAGTTACTAAAAGGGCTTCCTGAAAAAAAGAGGAAGATACTGACAAGTCTGTCAAACCTGACCTTTCTCCACATACATGCGAGGTGTGCGTGTGACTGTGATGTGAGTGAGATCAGTAACATCTGTTGTGTGGGGGTTAGATAGATTTTGATTTAGAAAACCCATTGATTAGTCTTCATTCTCCGAGCCTAGTGTTGTAAAAAAGATAAATAAATCCTCTGAAAACTAAGAGCATAAATGTAGCCTCTAATGTCGTTAATGTCTTTTGTTTACTTCTGTGTTAAATTGAAGATCGATGGTTTAAACAACAACCACCGGACATTTCTAGAGTGTGAAAGTAGAAGGAAACTAATTCAAACTTGTTCATTAGCAGAAGCAGTTTCTCTCCTTCTTCATTTTAAGAAAAACAAGATTGATGGACTGAATGACTCGTTAGGATGGATGTGTTGCAGCTTCTGCAATATTTCAAACCACCGACTTCAGTCCCCACAGAAGGAGGAGTGTTATTTTTAATTCTGATAATGCAGAGACAGCACGCCCCCCAGTACACTGTGTGTGTGTGTGTGTGTGTGTGTGTGTGTGTATAATGTGTCTGGACTAATGATTAAGTGTGTATCCAGCTTCCCTTTCTCACGCCTGCCTCCCTGCTGCCACCCTGGCCTCTCCTGCAGCCATGTTGTCCTGAAGTCTTTACTGTGTAAGCAATCTTAATGACAACTGCTTCCCTCCCCCTGGTCTGGTTGTTGGCAAATTGCATACCACTGCAGGGTGTGTGTATCTGTCGGTGTGTGTGCATGTGTGTGTGCGTGTGTGTGTGGACTAACGGACAGCGCAAAACTTTCCAGGAAAGTGATTACGAAGCGTTCGTCTGCAGCTAATTCTGTCCTGGATACAATCAATAGACCTAATAAAGTCAATTTTACAAGCTACAAGTGCACAGACAACCTTTGGACCTTGCATCACATTTAGCTAAAGAGATAACAGAACATAATCTCTTGAATTTAGTGCGCCTGCGTATAAACCAGAAATTAAACTGAACGTTGTCTGAAGATGGAAGCTGGTGCAAAGGCGCTCGGAGCAGGCAGTTCTGACCTTTGCCCTGGTTCCTGGGGGGCAGCGGCGGCCCGTCGGCCACGGGGGAGGAGGTGAGGTCGGTGGACGCGCTGTACATCTGGTTGGTGAAGGCGCTGTAGGACAGACGCTGCTGCTTGTCCCTCTGGCTGATGAAGCCCGGCAGGGAGAGCTTGTCGTGGGGTGAGAGGCTGGAGGAGTGGCAGAAGCTCTGGGGCCTCGGAGAGCGGTCCTTCTTGATGGGACTGGGCTGGAGGGGACAAGGGACAAATGAGACTTTAGATTGATTTTAGGGAGAGATGATTCAATTATTGACAATCATTCAGGACATGCTGCGGATTACAAGTCCTTCAGCCGGCCAACCTCCATGCAGTATGAGTTTGCACATTGGACCCAATTCACTTTGAAAGGGAGATTGTACCACATGGGGGATTAGCTCAGATGGTAGAGCGCTCGCTTAGCATGCGAGAAGTAGCGGGATCGATGCCCGCATCCTCCAATTTTTTTTTCAAGATTGCATTTTACTGGTGTTTGCAGCAATAGAATGACAACAAATAATTTTTCTTGTTAAACTGATGCTGATGATTTAAATTGGTACAAATATATTTTAACGTCTAACTCAGCAACCCTAGGAAATCAATCCTTGGATTCTCTTAACCTAATGAGAACCAGTTTGGAAAATTATTCTAACAAATGTTTTCATGGATGTTTTCAAATCTTTTTATCTGCAATTCACAAAATCAATGCATACGAGTGTCTATTAATTTGACTTTTTTGTATCTCTTATTCTAATTCCTTACACACAAAGACACACAAAGACACAAGAGAAGCTTTTGTTCTCTGATTCTCTGGAGATGACATCAAGTCTTGTTCCTATTCTGTTTCATGTTCACAGGGAACGTCTCACCATATCATACGAATTTGGAAGATTAGCCACGAAGACGACAAAATATATCAAATCCAATCACTGAGCTCAGGAGGAAAATTCCCTCAGGCTTGATTATAAGTTTCATTCAATAACATGATGTGTTCGAACCTTATCATCCAGGTCGTCATCGCTCTCGTCCATCTCCTCCAGTCTCAGGCTCCATTCATACTCCACGTGGATGTGAGGGTTGAATTTCCCCTCGGCAGCCTGCACAAGCTAACACACACACACAGACACAAACAAACACACACATTCATCAGTTAAACTCAGGCAATGTACACTGGCGACAGTCTAGGATTGCAAATGTGATTATTTTCCTTATCAGTTTATTTTCCGAGTATTTCTTCTTATTAAATTGTTGGAAATAGTGGAAAACACCAAGCTGATATATTCCATTGTGTGTCTAATAACCAAATATATTCAAATAAAAATAAATAAAGAATTTACTGTATGAAACATGTATTTGACGAATCATTTGCTTGAACAAGATTTAGATTGATAAATTATTTAAAAAGACTCAGCTCTACAACAAAGTAAAACACTATAAATAGGTCAAAAAGAAGAAAAGCAAACAATAAAAAATGTGATAAGGAACATTAACACTATAAATTGGGGTCAAACATGAGAGCAAGGAGAAGAATAAACCACAGATATGTTAGTGTTCTTCTCTACATGAGAGCAATTGTCCAATATAAAGAGGTACCACAAAGAAACAACCCAATTTTAAAGCAGCTTTTTTGTCTACATGCTCATTTTAGCGTTAATAACAAACATACATCAACAATTATTTCCACTCTGCTGACACTGTTGCCTGCGGCTGGAGACAGACCTTAGACTGCCATCTAGTGTTCTGAATTATCTGGTCAACACGTGTCCAGTCAATGCTCTGCAGCTTTGTGTTTAATCATCTTATATCATCTGTATTTTGTGATTTTCCTATACATTGATAAATCTTTATAGACCATTGAAAAATCCCCTGTGGTGTCCAGACGCTCCGGCCGAGCAGACGTGTACTTACTGCCTCCTCGCACTGAGTGTTCCTCAGTCGCCTGGCAACATCCAGAGCCGTCTCTCCGTTCTGATTGGCTGAGGGGAGCGGAGCGAGAATCAACAGTTAGGATCTGAAACGTGTGCACGGGCGACATTAACGAGACCATGAACCTCGCCGTGTGACTCACTGATGTCGGGAGCCGGCTTGCCCCGCAGGAGCAGCTTGAGGCACTCGGGCTTCTCGTACATGCAGCAGTAATGCAGGGCGGTGTTCCCCCATTCCGTCTGCTTATCCACGTTACCACTGAGAGAACACACACACACACACACACACACACACACGTTCATAAATACACACACGAGTAGTCAGGACACGGGTCAAGAGCCACAGGGTGCTTTCCACAGCCCGGCAGCTGCAGGTTAATGTGGTATTACCCAGGATTTAGTGAGAGAAAATGGTTGAAAACAAACAAAGATCTGTCTTATACATTAAGAGTCTGAAGTGAAAAAACTAAATACAGCACAAATAAAGCACAACAGGCATTAGCTGTGTTAGCTGTGCAGAATCTTCAATGCTACAGTCGGTAAATAATCCATTTATGATCTTCCGCAGCTCCCAGAGTAATATCTTAAATAATGAGGCCCAAGCATGACACTGTATGAGCGCAGCTATTAATTAATGAGAGGGTCCCGCTTCCTCTGCATACAGACTGTGTGCAGTAGGAGCAGTGGTGGGTAAACAATTGAAAAGAGGAATAAATTAAGGCAGAGAACAAGTGCTTGACCCATTTCTGTTTGCCTTGTGGGAATCTGAGCTGAGCTGTGCAGCGCTAAGCTTTCCTCTGCACCTCGGCTGCTTCATCACAGACCAGAGAGCGCCGAACAGGAAAGACTCGCAGCAGACAGACAGGCAGATCACATTTAATACTGTGTTTTCTCACCAAAGACCTTGTTTACTGCATAATTTAGCCGTAAACCACTGATGTGTTCAAAGACATTCTGACAGCTGTTTGAACTCGCATGAAAAGCCAAAGTCAGGCCCAGGCGCTTGTGGAACATCATGCAGACGTTTCTCACAGCGAGTCACTGTTAAAGATTTTACCTGTTCTGCACCAGGAAGTCCACCAGGTGCAGGGAGGTCTGGTCAGCAGTCCGTACAGAGTAGTGCAGTGCTGTCTCTCCGGCTTCCTGCAGGGGGCCATCAAACACAGCAAAGACACGGTGAGACAATCTTGGGCAGCATCCATTCTGTATTCTCTCCCTCTGTGTCTCTTTCAGCATTTAAACAAGCTGCAGTAAACAAAATGGCTCCTAAAAAAATCATATTTAAGCCGACGAGAAACTAAGATTTTGTCTATTTTGGGGGATATTCTCGCAGATGCACTTGACTTGGTTTATAAAACCCATAAAAGCTATTTTTTTAGATTCAACGTTATAGCTGGAGATACAGGATTAAATTAAAGGAACAGTTACATGTATTGTATATTTTGTGGCATCGATAGGTTTGAGAATGGGCTGTGTGTTGTCATGCATTCCTGTAATGCTATCTGTGTCGAGGTTTAAGGGGAGAGTGGGATGTCACTGTGCGGTCTGCAGCCATTCAGATGCTCTGACAGCAGCAGTTCAGATATCGGTGAGTCAGACTCGAGAGCAGAAGCAGCAGCTCCCTCTCTCACCAAATGATGTCCTCTTTCACTCTGTTGCAGCAAACGCACATTTAATTTTTCATTAGGAAAAAAACACACGTCTATGTCATAAAACCTCGACCCATTTATGTCAGATCAGGTCTCACCACCCATGTTGTTTAATGGTACGGTACAATGAGAGAGAGAGTAAACGGGCTAAAGCACAGAATAAAAAAGCTGACTCGTGAATCCAGCCACTGCAGATGTCGTCATTTCAGTAAATAGGGACTCAACAGATATTCAGGCTCACAATGTGGTGGAGGTTGTTGGATGTCCCCACCTGCTGGCGAAGTTATCCAGATGACTCAAGATTTTCCAAACGTTACGCCCATTTCTACCCAGCAAATAATTCACAGACTGGTCAAGATGTGTCAGCGCTGGTTTCAACGGGAATAAATCTCACATGAGGACGAACCGCTGCAGCAACATGTGCAGAGCTGCGGGGAGGCCATGTTCCAGGCGCTCTAGTTTAGTATGAGATCACTGAGCGTGATAGAAATATACTGTCGCCCTGCATGTGGAGGTCTCGGCAGGAGGTTGGCAAAGATTACAGACAGCTTGCTGAACGAGACCATCAATTTCCCCGGGTTTTGTATCATGATTAAAAGACTAGTTCACCTAAATAACACAAAAGAAATTAAATGTTTTCTAAGGCTCCTCAAAGTGCAGCAGATATATGTGTCTTTCCATCACTGGAAAACAAAGACTCGAAGGGGTTGATCCCTCTCTGGCCAACCTATCCCAGGATTCACTGTGCTCCCGTCACAATCCATTTTTCAAAGCGCTAATGGCAGCGGCAAGTGAAGAAACGCCTGATGCTTGAGTATTAAAGTGTTAAAAATAACCAAGCCAATAACCTATTCTCTACATTGTGTCCAGCTGCAGCTCTGTTAGAGAGTCTCCTTTTGGTTTGCAAGCTTTTATGCAACTGGCAAATGTAAATATTATAACAAATCTTTTCTACATCTGTCAAAGAAACTCTGACACTTCCATTCAGTCACAACTCAGTCACACCAGGCAGATGAGCTGATGATCTACTTCCACATTTGTCCAAAACAGAGATTGATGACAATTTCTGCAGCGTGACAAACCACATGACCACAAAAGATTATCATTCCACATCAAATCATATTATTTCCTTGTGGCCTTGGAACAAATAATTGAAGTCCCACAGCCGGGGGGGGAGGTGTGTGTTTGGAAACCACCGCTGCAAAGGTCAGACTCACCTGCCCCGCCTCTGGCAGCGGCTCCATAAGCTCCACCCCCTCTGCGTAAACCTGGACGAGGGCCAGCAGGTCCCTGGACTGAACCGCCTCAAACAGGTCGATCATCTTCGCTGATGCGGACGTGCAGGTCTTCCTCGCATACCTGTGGTCCTGGTACTTAGCGTTGATGAACTCCTTCCTAACCGTCCTGTGGGAGAATGTAATAATTGTTATCAGAGTGTGTTTTGAGAGAAAAAGGAATTCTGTGCAGTGTTTGGGTGTGAAACCCTGAGAGGACTTACATGTCACTGGAGGGAGTGGGCTTTGGTGAAGGGGTAGTGAGGTTTCCCTCCATGATCTCATTGAAACTACTGTTCCCTACATTCTTGGCCAGCTGGGGGAGAAAGAGGGAAAAGTCAGTCATGTTAGAAAGTAGAGCAGCATCAGAGCCAGATGAGCACGGAGTGAGACGCCCTTCTGCTGCAGGAACCACATTCTGTGCTATCCCCAGTTTCCATGACCCCTCCGCTGATTCTAATGTTTCACAGGAGATGGAAATAGAAGAGGGCCTGGACTTCTGACTCTAACAAAAGACTACTCACTCACGCGTTAGAGAGCGATTCTCTGACTCACCAAGAGTTCGGAGGTCCCCAGCTTGTCGAGCTCCATAGACTGGATGCGGGAGATGTGGACCCCCATCTCTCGGTGGATGCCAGAGCACTCGATGCAGGTGAGGATCCCCAGGTTGGTGGAAAGCCACTTTGGGTCTAGAGACATAGACGATACAGAAATAACCACGTCAGCTTCCTGCAGCGTACATTTTCCGCTGAAGTCGGTGGGAATGTGAGTGGAGCGGGTGTAGGTCCAGGAAAACTTTTTAAAATTGGATACGTGTCTCACACCAGGTGCCACTCACAGCTCGAAGCTCCAGATACAGTGAGATACGATAGCTTGAAGACCCAGAATTGATTTATATTGCAGTCAGGGAACATGGTCAAATAAAGATTACAAATAAATAATATATAGCGAATGAAAAAGCTAAAGCATTTCCAGCAATAAAAAGCATCTGTCATGCTCCTCAGTGAAAATAGATTTTGTGGCCATGTTGTATCTTGGCCCTGAAAAGCTGCTGCTGAGTGGAGGAATTGGTTTCTCTGAGTCTCTATTGATCCATTCCGCTGTGATGTTGAACTCAGGAGAAAAAGCCTCAACAGAAGCTTTTACACTTGAACCGTGAGGAACTGACATCAACACCACAGACAACGTTTATCAATAGATAAAGCTCTGTGGTCACATTTTACACTTTCCACATTTGATCGAATTTGAAAACTATCGGTGAATCGGCTTTGCTTAAATGTTTTTTTATATAGATAACAAATTTGGCACATCCTGTACAGATACACAAATCCGAACTCAGAAATTAATTTAAATAAACAAAAAAGGATCTTTATGTGGATGTAACATTTTATATTCCCCTGCATTCTAATCCTGTGTCATTGATTGAGGCTAGCACACGGGCTAACAGCTCGAGGCTACGTTCCTGACAGCAAACAACAACACTGATTAAAATAAACAACAGTTCAATCCCAGTCTGATCTTCGTGAGGTCAAATATTTGATATTTGAGGTCATGTAATCTTGTGTCAGCTGATGAAACGTTCGTGTTTCGACCACGTGAACCTTGAAAATGACGTGGATGCTTCACACGAGCTCATTTACTGACCACCTGGATTGATTTTATTGGCATTTAAAAAAATTGATATTTCAGACAACTGAAGGACGGGCACTAGCAGTGACCTCAGTAGCATCATACACAAGGAGGCAGATGACATCTGTTGTGTAACCAAAGCAAAGCCGGCAGCAGGGACTCGCCGTGCGCTCGACCAACATCACAGCCCCGGTGCTCTGATGCAATCTGGGAGATTTAAACCGGCGATAAACACAAAGCTCGTCCGTGTTGCTTGTGAGCTCAGTGATGCTGCAAGGTGAATGATGTGGTTCTGTCTGAGCAGAAGAGGACGGGAGGAGACGTCAGGTGGCAGTTTGAAATCCAGTGAGTCACACGGAGCAGAGCGCACACAGGCCCGGCACGTGCACACGCGCATTTAACCCGGCACAATGAACAGATGTGAGCTGCTGACAGGTCGCAGAGTGCACGTTGAGCATGATGACTGGATGCATGGTGACCTCTATAGCTGCTTAATGCTAAAGCTGCAAAGCCGGGTGTTATAGACGGAGATCCTGAGAGAATATCGAATAAGATGGAGTCGTCCTCTTTCCACTCGAAGCAGACGGAACAAAGAGAAGGCGACCTTTGTGATTCATTACGACGACCTTTGCCTTGCTGGGCGTCATCTCCTGTGATTTGATGAGGTAAAATACCAGAAAGCAAACAACCTTGATCCACATCTGACAAGAGAACAGACATGACAAATACTTATGCAGATTTCAGGAGTCGACAAAGCGTGTGTGATTTATGTAAGAACATGATGTAATGATGTTGCTTCTCCAAGCATAGAAATGTTTTTTTTTCCCCCTCAGAGCATAAAGTCCTCCCGTCGGTCCGAGCTGCTGTGTGTGTTTGTGTTGACGTAGGGGAATGTGAGTGAGTGTGTGTGTCTGTGTGTGTGTGTGTGTGTGTGCTAAGTGTCAGAGGGCCTGAATGTCTACCCTCTTAAGTGCTGAGTCTTTGCTTCCACATGTGGGGGAGGACAGAGATCGGATTGTGTCCTGAATGCTAACAACACTAGTGCACGTACATGCACGCTCTTGTTTATTAAAGGCTGCTGGTGGAGGCGCACTGCAGCTGGTTCCAGTGCCGTCTCCCCAGTGGCTGTGACGTTGCAAAAGAAATCCAGATTGCTGCGTGGGATCAAATAAAGCAGTGGCTCACAGTTTGAACGTGAAAATGCTGAGGTGACGGTGTTTGTCCTTTTCCCCGTAACAAGGTGAGCAATGACTAAGCACAAAACAGGAGGAGGGTGTGTGTATGTAGATATATTCAAAATCTGTCTGGACACACACACACACACGCACACACACACAGCAGAAGTACACACCTGCAGCTCCGCAGTCACAGCAGATTTCGTTGCCTGGCATGCGCAGCACGTCCTCTATGATGGCTTTAGTGAGATCCTCCAATCCATCTTCGCCTCCGCTGCTCTGCCCACCGCGGAACGCCATGTTCAACGCCTCCTCCTTGCTGTTGGTCAGCACCGAGATCCAACTGCAGGAGGAAACACACCATGAAGGGAGAGGAAGCTGGGACGAGGGAATATCTGTCCTTTGTTGCTTAAACCGACAAATTTAAAATGATTAAGATGATTATAAATACATATTGCGAGTGAGGTAAATTTCCATAAACCTAAAGACCCAATATATTCTTTAATAAACACAATCATTAATACATCTTAAGCAAAAACCTCATAGGCAATAAACTACAAAAACTCCTCTATAACGTTTTAATATACATTTCTTTTTATTTCCATTTGCTGACATGGCTGTTTTAAAAAAATTAATTGTTGTATTCAAATCTCAAAGCTAAATCGGTTTGATTCTTCAAAGGCGTTTTGTGCCTGCAGATGTTTTTACTTTGAAAAGGTGCAACACACACGGATGTATTCACAGACACTGTTGTTCATTAAGAATCACACAGGAAACACTGCAGCCGCCTTTCAAACATGGCCTCCTGCAGCTCACTACACAGCACAATCTGCTCCTACACACTACCCACTGAACCGGCCCACGCTCACACCTACACACACACACCTACACACACACAACACACAGAGTGGGCTTTAGGAGCCTGACGTCAGCATTTCCTCTGTCCCTGTTTGTAAAGCCAGAGGCCAGACAGGGAGTGGGCACACAGACTGATGTGTTAGATTGTCTGTTTAGCAAGTGTGAAAAAACAAAGGTATTTTAATCTGCAGATGCGTAGGTGTGTGCAGCTGCTGAGCCAAAGCACTTTTGTGTTTGCATTGTAATACGCTCCCAGCCTAATTGAAGGGGAGCATGATTGCCTAAAGCAGGAGCCCTATGGAGCACTAAATATTTGATGGAAAGTTCCCATGAAGAGGCTGCGGCTGCTGCAGCTGGAGGAGCGTGACTGAGCGGGCGGCGAAGAGCAGAGGGCTGGATCCCAGAGGACGACATGTACATGGAGGAGTGTTCACGCTGCACTGAACCAGGCAGCACAACCACAGGCAGGAGGAAAAACAAAAGTTCCCGTCATCAGAGGAGAAACATGCGGACGACTGAAGTGTCAGAAATCAAAGAGTTCGAGCTCAAGAAGATTCAGAGTGATTGAATTCAGTTTCCTTTCAATGATTCAGTGTGTGTTTGTCCCGAGAAGCAACACAGTTTACGTGTTATTTCATCATTTTGACTCTTGTCAATGTGTGGAGTGAATGAGGCCTTATGGTTCTATTAGCCTTGGGATAAAGTTACTTACTTACAATAAAGCTGAAACATCCTCTTTTCTATGTTTTACATAAATGCAAACTCAATCATTTTGGTTGGTTTGACAACAGAAGCAGCTTGGAGGCATAATGTCGGGCTTTAAGAAATTTGAAACTGGTATTTTAGCACAGTTTGAAGACATTTGACCAGACCAGTAGCTCAGCCGAAAATTATTAACAAATCTGGTTGCAGCCCTAATTAACATTTAAATTACAAGCCAGTGCAAAATGTTAATCTCAGTTTTCAAACAGATTAATTTATTAAAAGTATTCAAATTGATGCAGCAGCACAAGAGCTATTGCCTTATTTATTTTTTACCCACAATGCAACTCGGCAGCTGAGAGTTCAGCTCATGTTATGCTCATAGAAGCTAATGTAGCATCGAGCTGCAGCAGTCAGGAAAAAACTTGACTATTGGTTCATAGAATGTGAATCTGCTTGCTTTTGTGTGTTTAATAAAACATTGGTTGATTGTTGAACTCTCCCAGTAACCTGCGTCTGTGTGTTCCTACCCATTTATGTGCATGTGAAACAACAGGTTGAGGTTGACCACAAATTCAACCACCGCCCTCTCAGCCTCTAACTCTCCACTGTCTCTCTGCTCGTCACAAAGTAAAACACATCCTGGCTTCAAGGATGACAGCGACACGACCCACTGCCTGCCAGCCAACCTCTGCGGTAGGTGACAGCTTTCTAAGTGAATAAATAGATTCGGGTGGAAGGTCATAGGAAATGAAAAGTCTCTTTTGGCTTTGCAAGGAGTGCAAAACTCAGACACCTCAGGAACTAAGAGGAAAAAGCTCTTTTTACTGTGGTTGAAGTATTTTTCTCTGAAGTACTCACATGACAAACTCCTGCTCATCCTCAGCTTGGAAATGATATGTCCGATTATCTGTGGAAACAGAAACCAGGTTGTTAAATCAGCTTTGTAATGAGAATCATCAGACGGCACAGTGTGGACTAATCAAATATAAGACCTGTCATGTGATATCTGTTGTATAACTTTCTAAAAATGTTCTTTTCTACAAAACTGTGTTGAATAACCACAGATTATGTTTCCTTGATGTTTTTGTTTAATAAACTCCTTCCCAACGTGTGTTGTGTGTGTGTGTTAAACTTACGAGAAATGAGATCGAAGCACTTCCTGTCCTCCGCGCTCGGTTTGACCTGGCAGGTGAGCAGGTTGAGTTTGACCGGCTGCCTGTTGGACTGCAGACGTAAACAGATTCAGGATTACAAAGACGGCCCCTCCACGATAAGACATTCAATCCAGACAATGCACAATGTTAGACACTGAACGCTCTTTATGATTAATGCAAAGATTTCGAGTAGAGAATCGTATGAAATGTCAGAAAATAGTCAGATAAGCTCATCAGAATTTCCCAGGACACAAGGAGACGTCTTCAAATTGATTGATTTTGTCCAACAACCAAAGAAAACAGTGAAAAAGCCAAAGATCCTCAGGATCAAGAGGTTCAAAAATGCAAATTTTAATATCAATATTAATGTATTCATGTTTATAAAGGATCTGCATCAGCTCTCTCTTTTATCACGATAAAGAAACTTGCTTTAATCAATCATTAAAGTGGCTGTGGACTTCATATTCATAATTCAGTTACCTCACTGCCATTATACAAATATAAACCTAAGATATTGAATTATTCACTATATCAAAGCTACAAACCCGTCAAACTGTTGAACAACAATCTGACCTCAAGGCTTTTCTGGTGCCCACTTGGAAGCTGGGCCTTGCTGGCTGGCTGGGCTGTGTGCTGTCATAATGGGCCCAGTTGGCACATGCACTGGGAGCATTGTCTCCTGCCAGTACTGTGCCAGAGGAGGAGAGGCCGTGGGCACGTGCTAACGAAACGCTAACAGGCTATGACGAGCCCTCGGAGCTCTGCTGGCCCGCTGCCATGCCGCCATGTCAACGAGAGTCATCGAGAGTTCAGCTGCCGTGAGGGCCGAAGAAATAATCAAACTTGTATTGTTGGTAGATTGGGAGAATTGATTAGAAGCTCTTGTCTAACTCAGTGGGTCAGACTGTACAGAGCGAGGTTAAAGATTTTGTCGATTTCGAACGGAAACCTTTCATTTTCTATCTGAGGCAACCACTTCCCTCTGAGCCTCCTCCAGCTCACACACACACACACAGAGGAATGATGTCACGTTCGAGGCTGCAGCTCGGTGAAGGTTAAACATCGAGCTCCAACACTGAGGCGATAAAAGCTGCTAATGTGAAGAATGAAACTGCACAGGTCAGGATCGTTCTGCGCTGCCAGGGCTGATCCTTCTGGCAGATGAGTGTGAACGAGGATGACTGTTTTCGGTTTGTATTCCGACGAATTACTGACTCTCAGAATTATTTGTCCTGGGATTTCTTATTTCCAGTTTGAATTCTCCAAAAGATTTACACAAGAGAAGAGAGGAAATCACACTGAGCGGTTTCTCTGCTGCTGCTGCAGAGCGGAGACAACGCTTCAGACGTGACAGCGTATACAGTACGCTCACACTCGCTCCTGAGATGAGTCACCGAGGCGCAGCGGGCGGAGGGGGGGAGGGGGAGCTCGGTGGTTGAGGGGGGGGTTGGTGGAGGGGGCACTGTTGCCATGACAACCCATCTATGTCAATTCCACTCCTGAAGCCTCCAGATTGAGAAAGACCGACACAACCTTTTCCGAATGATGAGCCTCTCCCTTTGATTCACTTAGTTACTCGTGGGAGGGGGGTCAGGGAGTTTGTGTGTGTGTGTGTGTGTGTGTGTGTGTGCGTGCGTGTGTACTCACTGTGGCATGAGAGATGGTGAGCATGCCCCCCTTCACTGAGCACTGCCTCCTCTGCCACACCTTCCTTAGTCTGCGTGAGAGAGAGACAGGGGGGGTACACACATTAGTGAAGGGGCTGTCGTGTCTTTGGTGTTTAAATGTTAATGCAACACGTTGTGTTCGGTGCAGCGTTCTGAAACAATGGCCGTGTTCTCCACTCACCCGTCACTCTTCTTCAGCAGATAGCCTTTCTTCTCACTGCCAAACTCCTTGTTCCCCTGCAGCTGGTGCATGCTGTATCCACCCTGCTTACTCTGAGAGTCCTGGGCAAACGCAAATGAAACTATGTTAAACACTGAGCATGCACAGAGGAGGTATGTAAAGACATGCATCACAGACACAGACACAGACACAGACACACAACAAACTGACATCAAAAGTACAGGGGCTCTTCTCAAAAACAAAGTGAGAGTGCTAACAGATGGACATTTACAGGGCATGCACTTTAACACCTCTAAAGGGCCAAACAGTCAAGCATAATAGACAGATGCCAGCAGGCTCCACATGCACCAGCACTTACTCTTCTAGACTTGAATCCAGACAAGCAGAAGGCAGAGGGGGGAGATAGAGGGAAGAGGTGTGAAAGATCTGGTTCAGGTGCAGGCGGTGGGTGTGAACATTTTTTGTGTTGCTCGCCCCTGTGCTCACTGAAATCTACCATCTCTCCTTTCAACTAGTTTGTGCTATTAGCAAGAGAAGCTACAGGAGGTGTGAATGACATGTGAAAGGCTCTATAGGTTGTTTCATGCAGAACAGTTAGAGTGAGAGTGTGAAAGTGTGAACTGAGGGGATGGTGGGAAATCTGAACGATATACCAGCCTGTGCAGATAAATAAAACCAGGTTGGCCGTGTTGGGAATGTGTGTGTGTGTGTGTGTGTGTGTGTGCATGTAGGTGTGTGTGTGTGTGTGTGTGTGCATGTAGGTGTGTGTGTGTGTGTTAAGTCTGGCAGTGAGTGGCTCTCCACTGAGCAGCCAGTGAGGCACAACACTGGTCACCAGCAAAGCCTACCACACACTGGCTACCAGCATGGTACAGCACTGGGCACTCGCTCTGTGCTGCAGTGAGACAAGCTCCAAACCTGGTAGTGGCCAGAGTGAGAGCGTGTGCGTGGTCAGACATGGAGAAGGGGGTTTTAAATAAGACTGGAATGGCTGACTCGTGCCTACCCTGACCGTGCTTAGCCAAATATATGTCTGTGTGAGCTGGAGCAGTCGGAACATCACCTGCTACGAGTAAAGATTTGGCCTCGGAGTGTGTGTGGGTGTGTGTGTGTGTGTGTGGGTGTGAGCTGCCTACCTCCTTCTGGTCCAGCTGGAGGGAGGACTTGATCAGATCTCGCAGGGCAGTCAACTGCTTCTTCTCCTCATCCTGAGTTTGTTTAATCTGTGGAGAAAGTTAAGCCATGTTGAGGAAGAGATACACCAAAGCTTCTTTCAGAATCTCGGAATCTTCGGAACCCATTTTCCTGACTTTGAATTTCACATATGAAGAACGCAGCAGGAAACAAAAGGACAATTCAACTGTCATAGCTGAGAAAATAAAAACCAAAGCTGGAGGATGCATTTGTAAGAAGAGGTGAAAAGGTGAAGGACGAGGATTTACATTGTAGAGATCAGCGGCCAGCTTCTCGATGTACTGCTTCAGCTTGTCCGCCGTCTTCAAGCCATCTTGGAAGAAGCTGCAGAGGAACAGAGGAACGTGTGAGTCTCACTGACATTAACATTCACTGGAATAAATATGAGGCACATCTGTAATTTACGGGAACTACTCTGCAAATGTCAGGCGTCACAATCCGCTCCTCTCGGCTCCCCTGAAGGTCACACAGAGAGGAACTGGTGCAGTTTATGTTTAATGTATAGACCGACTCCTTCTGGCACCTTTGCCTCTTGGCACTGAAATTCATGGCTGGCCGAGTCTGAAGGAAATTTGCAGAGGTGCTTAGCACATCCTGAAATCAATTACAGATCTGTGAGTGGTGCACACCTCGATGCAGCGGCTGCAAATCACCACTAATGACCTCCCCCTTTCTCTCTCTCTCTCTCTCTCTCCTCCCACTGACCACTACACCTCTTTCTCCTCTTCTACCTTACATCTCCTTTCCTCATTCCATTACATGCTCTTTCGTTGTCTTTATCTCCCCTCCCAGTCCAGCCAGCTCTCCATTAGAGACGTTCCGATACTTAGTCAGCATTAGGGCGCCAGGTTGGATCACACGCAAATGTATGTACTGACCCAATACCAGGTCTCTAAAGTATATGAGTTTCATTCAGATAATGGATGATAACATGGTAAAATATACGTTAAATAAGTTGTTTATTAAATGCACTAGTATGGGATCGTTACTCTGTATTGGATGATTCTTAAAACTCCCGACATCTGAATCACTATCAGGAAGGCAAAATAATAATTCTGGTATTTTGGTGTGCTATCATCTACAGAGTGACATTGAAGATGATATTTTCCCGACCACAATTAGGAAAATGAGATTAATCAAGTGTCATTGAAGGTCCCTGAGTGAGAGCCTTCGTGATCTTTGGAAATTACTTAACAGGAATCACACACTCACACGCTTTGAGCTCGGCTGAGAGTAAACACAGAAATCAGCCCCCTGGGAACCTCTGCAGCTGATTCACGAGCCCTATTCCTGCTCTTTCATCTTGGAAACAGACTGCGGTTCGGCATGCGAGAGAAGTAATAACAAACACGAGGAGATGGCTCATGCATTTACTGCGAACCTTGAAGTTTCGAGATGTGAGCAAGATGTGAACAGACACCAAATTCTGCTGTTATTGCTTTACTTTCTGAATGAAATGACCTGGACCGTAAAAATGAACGCAAACTTTGAAATGATCTCCATCTTTCCTCGGCTGTAAGCAATCACACACACTCAGCTCTCCATCAGCTGCCTTTATGCCTCTAATCCATCAGCGGTGCAGCTCTTCTATCCATCGAGTCCCAGGTTGAACAGATTAACAGGGAAGTATATTGTTTTGTCCCGGTGTTATGACAGGACCTAGCAACGCTGACAGAGAATTTGTCATCCTGTGACGGGGCGTTCTGAGTTGCGATTCTGGCACGAAGCGCATCCACTTATTTACCCACCAAACCCCACAGCTGTCAGAACACATCTGTATGAGGACCTGTGCATATTTATGAGAGCTATATATACACACACACACACAAACACACGCACAATTATGCACCACTTAGGATCTGAGAAACATTAAGTGAAATCTAGAGCTGCAAAGAGAGACATGACCTTTTCCCTGGCATGGCGTATAATCCAATCCTCCTAGGGTTTGATGCACATTACAGGGGAGATTCGCAAAATCAGGTTTGGGGGGGGATTAGGGTGGTACTTACTTGCACTGTGCGTGGTAATACTTAATCAGGTTCTGGAGGAGGTCCACTCCTTTCTTGGTCTTGATCTCATTGACTTTGATCAGGTACTGCAAGATAAAGAGAGGTGCAGAGTTCATCAACGGGTGGAAATTCAGTTTCTTCAATCGTTTTTCATGTTGCAATGCTGTTAGAGCGAGAGAGGAGAGACTCTGCTTTGCCGTATGTACTCTCTGCATTATGCTAATCACATCTGAGTGAGTTCCCCCGTGAAGCCTTTCATGTACGAGCCAGGACGGCGTTGACACTGGGAGTGGGGACAGGACGGGTAAACAAGAGAATACCATCGCTCTGCTTTGATCTAAATAAAGTTTTAAAAGGGTGAGGAACAATGTTTTATATTAGCATTATGAAGAAAGAGAGAGAGATAGAGAGAAGCCTCCGGAGGAAGTGCTTCGTCGGCTCCGTCTGGGTGTGTGAGGATTCAAAACAAATATCTTCAGACGCCGCTCCCACTAAACAAACGAAATAAAAGATAATCATAATCCGAGTTAATCCCACAGTGTGCCAATCCACAGAGATTTACAAAGAGTCCCGGCTAAAGACCACTTTCAGCTCCGCAGTCAAATTAAAACTACTAAAGCGTTGTTAAGCTTCAGTTGCCAACATACAGTTTCAATTTACTTATAACATGTATGTGGATTCATGGGATCATACGTTTGTGTGTGTGTGTGTGTGTGTGTCCTTCTATCTATGTGTGTATGCATGCATGTGCCGTCCCTTTGTCTGCCTGACTGTGCTCGCTGGACGGGAGATTATCCACATTTTGTCTGAGCCTTGTGTGGGGCTCAGTGTTTTTGAAGAGCTGCCTGCCGCATGTGCATGTTTGAACTCTTTTGTGCGATTGTTGAGCAGCGACGCTCAAACTGCTGCCGTGTCTGGGGCGGAGTATAATGCAGCCCGCTGATCCCTGCCTTTCCGCACTCCTTCGCTGACGGCGTGGGATGAAAAGGGCGAGAGAGTGAGAGCATCCTGTAATCTGGTGATTGAGTAACATGGTGAGAGAGAGAGAGCGAGAGAGCGTGAGAGCGAGAGAGTGCACGCAACACAGAGAAATGAGGTTAAGTGGGATGAACAGATTGTGCCACTGACTGCAGAGACTGCACCGCACACAACAGCCTCAGCAGTGATGTGTCCGGCCAGGATGACTGTTGATTTAGGATATCGCTGATGCTTGTGATTACTCTGGCTCCTCTGTGTGTATTGGCAGCTTCGGAAATATTAATTAATCTCAAAAACACGTCTCTTACATAAGACAAAGTAGGATGAATTAATTAAATGCGTCAGATAGAGAAAGACATGGATAAAGTGTCAGTTTAAAATGTGTGCCAGCTGCTGCTAACATCCTGGGAAAGGGTTTTAAACTGAGCAACCACACTACTTAGCAACTAGCATTAGCATCCTCAGAGCTGTCAGAATTAAAAAATTAAATAAATGGCTTTGAATTGGACTGGATCAGATTAATACTCTGACAAATCTGTAATGGATTTGACTTGTAGCCAGAATGTGAAGAAGCTAAAATAACAATGGAAGCATGGTGAGATGCATCAAGATGGCGGGAGAGAGAAAAGTACCGCATTGAGTTCACATAACCAACAGCAGGAGAGGAACCATTTGTCCATTATGCAATTTTTGGGTATAAAAGAAAAGAAGTGAAGAAGGCGTAGGCGACGCCGCCCACCACCAGAGGGGTTCTGGCAAAGCACAGCGAGCTCTAACAGTTTGTTCTGATTCTCTCGGGCACATAAAGAGCTCTCATTGGTTTTGCACTTAATTCCAACTGTCACTTTTCTTTAAGTACGGTCCTTTGGGATTAACCAAAAAAAACACAAACTAAAAAACAACAGTGTTGCCACAGACTTGATGGGAGACCAGTTTGCAGAAACAATGGAACATCTGAAAACACTTCAATTAAAAGGGCAAACAGCTTGAGTGTTTATGAGCTGTTAGCTGCTCAAATATTTAAAATGTACTCGTCACATGTCATCATGAGACTGTGGGTGTTGTGTTTTCTTAATCTTACCCACTGACTTTCAATCATTGTCCAGTGTTGAGGAAGTAGAGACTGGTGAAGTACGTACCATCCCCATGAATTAAGTTCATGCACAAGTGCTGCAGCTATCCTTTAAACTATTCAAATCATCTAAGAGGGGAAAAAGTCAACTATATTAAACTCTAGGTCAATATTATTAGTAAAAGACATGCTATCGTTTTATAATAAATAAATATTCATGATGAATATCAAAAAACAGCATTAAAAAAAAAGAACATAAAACCAGGAAGGCCAGTGTGAATGACAGATCCATGGGGTTTGAAGGTTAGGCCAGTAAACTAAATACAGTTTTTTTAATACTATGAAAATGTATTTTACAATTCTGGTAACCATTCCAAAGGAGACTGCAGCTATATTGCAGGATAACTGCAAAGCACACACGGCTGTGATGCATTCCAGGACCTGGCTAACTGCTGGGCTGCTTCCTTACAGCTCCAACTGCCACATCAATTGTGTTCTTGGCTCCATTTACACCTGGTAATAAAAGCTGATAATGAAGTCTGATCCATCGGCCTTTATTACTGGTATTCATTAACAATCTCCTTATCGTAATTCGGCCTGCGCTTTCATCACATCTTAAAGTGCAAACAGGAGGGTGGGGGGGGTGGGGGGGGGGCATAGGCACACTATCTTGCTTTCTACTGATGCTACTTGTAGTTTTCTTCTGGGCAACCTTTCAACTTACTGGGCAAATATTTATCTCAAGAGTGACGTGACAAGAAATAGATAGAATTCCCAGCTGAGATCTGATCTTAATGAAAGACAGACCACCTCCACTTTGCCTCAGTGGCCACAGTGTGTCACTGTATGTGGTCTGGCCGTTTGTTCCCACATCCACATCCAGGACTTCCAGATGCAGATTAATGCAGCTGTTAATGAGGTCAACAGTCACATCTCACTACCTACCTCGCACATCTGGAGCTGGAAGAGACGCCGCTCCTTCTCCATCTCCTCAGCGATCTCAGCCCCGGTGATCTCGGTGCGGATCATCCCGTGCTGCTTGGCGTGCTCTCGCTTCTCCTTCTCTATCTTTGTACTGACACAGAGGAGAGAACAAATCAATACATGAATGTGCTTCTCCTTTTCACATGTTCTTGACTTTGTGCGTAGGCTTGTGACTTCTACAGCGCTCCTGGAGGAGCCATACTAAATGATTGCATGTTACTAACACGGTTCGATCCATTATTCAGAACACGACAATGAGCGAGGTGATGCAAATATACAGGATTAGAACAGCAGACTTCAATTATCCACTTACAACTTGGCCTCGTAGTCCTTCCATGCTTTGTCAAAGGGCTTCTTAATGTCCTGCAGAAACACAAGAGGGCAAGCATCAGCAAACTACAAAGAGGGTCACCAAGGGAACCATGTTGTTAGCAGAGTTGGATCGCTACCAGAGACGCAGCACATGCCTCACTCCGCTCACGATTTATTCGCTGGACGCACAGCAAGGGACTGCTCCCCTTCCTTGTACTCGAACATCAGGGGTTCGTGACCCAGTTACTTGCCACTCACCTCAGGCACAACATGGAGGCAGTGTTTATTTCCCCAAGATTTACAGTGTGATACTAAAGCAACAAAGACCTGAACCCCTGACTCCCCCATCTCTCGTGTAACTCCCTCTGCCTCACATGCACAGTTAGATCGAGAGGTGTGCAGATGAGGGATCTATTTTTCCATGGCCTACTGCTGAAACGTGTCATGGGGGAGAGGGGGCCCCCCGAGAAAGTCAAACATATATTCTTACCCCTTTCACGCCTTTCAGATCGCCCTTCAGCAGCGAGTCCAGGGTGAAGATCACATTGTGGCTGAGGCTCTGGAGCTGAAAGACAACAGGAGGACAGGAGTTATGATCTGGTTCTTGTTCATCATAAAACAGTGGGAGATGTACATATATTTAAGGGGATGAAAAAAAACATGAAAAGACAGAAACATCTATAAAGCTGGAGCTTAATATAACAAATTTAAGCAAATCCAGCTGCAAGAGATATTTACTATGGAACCAACTAAGTAATAATCCACATTCCCAGTAAATACACTACTTACTCCTGTTTGAGTAACGTTTGCTAAAATCTACAACTTCCAGCTATTTTATGAAATGGCTCAATATTCAGTACTTGTCACTCCAGCTTGTTTTTAGCCAGTATTCAAACACCAGGCAGGAGACAGAGCAGCCTAATACAGTGAAGGGTCTTATTTCTGGTTACCTGATGAATCTACATCCATTATTCACTCTGTTTTTGGTCTCCACCAACTCCTGAGCTCCACTATGTTCCCTCAACGAACTTTGTTTGCAGGTTGGTGGTGGAGAGGTGGCGTACACTGGGTTTATCTTCTTATTAAATTTTGTATTATGCTAAAGCCAACTGTACTGTAACTAAAGTAAAGTTTTGCCGCAGAAAACCCCCAAAAATAAGCTTGTTTGGGTGAGGGAAACTGCAGAGTCATTCATGTGTGTCCTTCCACATTACATTTAATCATCTGATGTATTGCCAATATAAAATATCGATTAGTGAGGCCACTGATAGCAGAATGGTTAGGGCACACTCTGTATGCCTGGTGCAGCCGGCCGGCTCCTGTCTGGCCGGGCCGCGTGTTTCTCCTCAACTATCTATCAGTTTCCTGTCTTCTTCAATGTCTCTATTAAAATTAAACAAAAACTAAAATGCCCCAAAGCTCTACTTTGAAAATAGTGATTATTGCAGCAGTTTAATCTTAAGTAGGGGCTTAGAGATAGAGAGCCACAATCAAGTTGTTGTTTTGGCTTTTTTAAACAAGTTTCTTGACAAAGAGCAAAGTCTCTATCAACACCAGCCTTATATCCTTTAACCTATAGAGCAGTGCATCATCACATTCCTGCTGATTGAAGAAAACATGACTGCAAGTTTGGTCTTTTGAGGAATTAGCTAAAGCTGGACGCTGCCAGCAGCTCGGGTTGCCACAGCTATGCTCAGCAGCTCTAACCATCAGGATCAGCAAGGTCATTTACAACACTACTAAGCATTTAAGTCCCCGTTGTCTGCACAGACACACAGCGGCGGTCAAGGAAGTAAACAACACTTAATGGGCGCTAATGTGCTTCTTAAGTGCCTGTCTTGCATATGGCCAACGTCAGAATCAATCTTCAGCTGGACAAGTGCCGGACTACTCTCACAGCCCATCCTGGAAGCTGTTACCGTCTCCTTCGCTTTCTCATTCGATACGATTCTCCGAAGGAACATCACAGGGGAAGGTGCAGAGAAGCTGGAGCCAACATGGACCGAAATCCTTACATTTAAGGCAGAAAACACATGTAGGACATCGAGGACAAGCATTATTCATCAATACTAATTTGTAGAGCACGAGCATACCAGCAGCCCTGAGGGCAGATTTATCGAAGACTGCACAATCGCTCGATAAAATGCACAAAACGGAAATGACAAGAGTCAAAAGAAGAGATCGAGAGGAATGAACAGAGATAATTTTACTGTCCCGCGAAATATGTAGGTAGCACCAACATGTGGCAGATAAGAGGAGGTTTCCAAATTGTCCCACACAGATATAGACACAGTTGTTCCCGGTGCTGCCAAGTGCTCTCATGGAGTCTAATCTCACTGTCGGCCACACAGGAAGAGATGGTGAGAACGGAGACTGTCTCTTCTTCCAAGAACAATCCCTCACAGAGGATTGACACAGCACACTATTCAACAGAGACGGGGGGGAAACAGGGGAAATCCACAGCGGGCGGATAAGAGCCTTGACCGGAAAAAAGAAATACAAGACTCCGAGGTAGATTTATTGACTGTCAGCTATACAGGCCGGCTGTGGGCATTCTTTTTAAAAGGTGTACAGACATAAGGAAACCTCTTGATCACCTGCAGACAAACAGATACAACTATCACCCCTTACCTTAAACCTTAACCTTTAACCTAAAGTAAGGCTAATCCCAAACCGTAAAGCCAAATCCTAAACCACTTATCCGAGCGTAGACATGGAGAATAAACTCTCTCTCTGGAGAATGATCCTCTTTCTGTCCACGTGAAAGAAGAGCAGCCACGATGGCAGTTAGCGTTCAGTCGCACAGGCTCCCTAAGACGTTCCTTTTAATTATAGCCCCAGTGTTGACATGCTGGACTCACCAGGTTCTTCAGCAGGGCGGACAGCTCCTTGGTCAGGGAGGAGAACTTGACAAAGGCCGTCCCCAGGTCAGGGTTGTCCCGGCTGATGAAGTTGCTGCCGAATTTGTCCAGAGCCTGGGTGTAGTTCTCTTCATTTTGAACGTGGTCTGAGGGAAAGAGAGGTCAAGGAGAGATAAATATATCTGCCAGAAAATCTGATAAACTCAAGATAGTATGAAATGTATATATAATCCTAACGAGAGTTCTCTGCACGAAAAATGTGGTGAATGAGGAGAAAGAAAACATTTCTATAATATCACTTTTTGTTCTGAAATGCAGGAGACAAACACGTGGAACAAAGCCGTGTTTTTTCAATCTGACTCCCCAGGATGGTCATGTTGACACAGATGTGGCAGAATCCTTCAGCGGAAAGTTTCCCTCATCAGTGCAGCGGCACGAGCGAATCAATAACAGACTCATGAGACCTCAACCCGTGATTTTCATCGTCAGTCAAACAGCAGCATCCATCCGTCCTCGTCATTAAATCCAGAAATGGAGAGAAGCTGGAGGGACGGACGAGTTTAGACTGATGCCAAATCCAGACAAGAGTCCTGGGAGGGAGGTCAGGTGAGACGGGCGCCGTGGAGCTGATTCCTGCAGCAGCCATTTTGGACCTTTGTTAAACTGGAAACTCAAATAGAGTCTAAACAGGGCTGTGGTTTCCATTGAGGACAAATAACCCTTGTATTGTTTATATCTTTTGTTTCTCTTTGATATTTTCTGTATTCCTGGTAATTTTTAGTTTTTACGAATCATTGGGGTCGAAATTTTAACTGTCATGAGATAGCCTCAAGATAACCTTACATTTTTTATAAAATAAACCACACACTGCTTTTACTGTGAAGCCATCGCAAAAGATCCACTGTAAATAAGTTCTTGTCACCGGAGGTAATTGTTCATAAAAAATACCGAAAACTAGACGTTTTACTTTCTTGCATTTTCTCCAGAGGATAATTTTTTATTTTTTGAAGCCTTAATGGAACCAAACGGAGCCTCAGCCTCAGCGAGCTGTTGAATGAGGAGTTGCAGACGATGAACTGCTGCACACCTCCGAACTCCTTCTGCCGTGTGCAGCGTGATGGAAAAGGGCAAATTATAGGCCGACTTCCTTCTTTTTTTTTAAACAAAGGGAGTTTGTTTGGCTGCAACGTAAACAGAAGACCCACTCGCTCTCCTGTTGTACTTCTGACAAAGAAGTTGATTCTGGTGAAAGTTTGGAGAAAACTTAAACTATATTTGCCAAATCAACCAGGAGTTAAATCTTTGACTAAATGAATAAATTTGTCTATTGATTTAAAAATCATAGAGTATTTGTCTCACACCAGAATAACTACTTTAACTAGCAGATAACGTGTCAGACGGTAAATGCAGAACTGCTCCAGGCGTTTCTCTAGAGGTCACAACGAGACTAAACTCTTTCTGGGGAGAACAAACAAACTTTTTTGTGTTTGTGTGTGTGTGTGTGTGTGTGTGTGTGTGTGTGTGTGTGTGTGTGTGTGTGTGTGTGTGTGTGTGTGTGAACAAACATCTGAAACTGTCAATTTACTGGGAGGAGGCTGCTCTCTGAAGAATTCAGTGGAAAATTACTGAGGATCCATGTCACAGCAACGGGGCAAAACAAACTCAGGTGTTGGTTTCTGGGATAATGTGGACACGCACGCACACAGGACACAATCTGTCCTCAAAAAAAGCCAATGTTCCAGATAAAAAGAAGAAATAAAGCAATCCTGCGTATTCTAATGGGGGCTTTACAACTTGTAACCAACATTCAGTGTTGATCTAGAAACAGTGTGTCTCACCTTGTCCAGAATTGTAGATGGCCTTCACTGATTTCTTCACCTTCTGCAGGGAGGTTCGATCCTGGTCCAACGCCTGAGGAAAGAGGAGGAGACAGTGGTTTTTAAGTGGGTTTCTCTTTAAAACAGAACATACTGGAACAACCACATGAAAAGACAGCAAAATAATGTTTAGGAATTCAAAGCCCTTGTTTTAATGAAGTAGCAAATGTCCCTTATTAAGGGCGTCACAGCTGATATTTGTTCAGTGATTCAAATCATTCACGTTCCTTGAAACTAGACAGAGAGCTCACAACACAGCGCTTGACCTGAATATGGCATGAATCATTATTTCAACACTGCTGACTGCAGGAGAAAAACCCTCCGTGTTCCCCATTAGGCAAAGCAAATAGGCAGCGTTTCCAATTTTATCACGCTCAGGTTATTTATTCTGATACAATGAAACACATAAATGCAGGAGAGATAAACCGCTGAGCGAGTGTTAGAATTAATTATCAGTCCCGCTTTCCTTTCAGAGATTAATGTTCACAGTTTAGAAACCTAAGCACCAGGGAGTTTCGAATAATGACCATAAAAATAAAAATAAACTATTCAGTGTTTCACCACACTTTGAATTTACGTGAGCGGGCCACCCAGGTATGTTAACACACACCAAAGTATGTGTTTTGTATTTTAAGTGAATGACGTCAACCGCAAACAATTCTCTAGTTGACAGTTAATATCTTAAATTGAGTGAAATGTTTAATATTTATTTACTACATCCATTTTACTTTATAGCCCGTCTTTTACTGTAAACCTTTCTTATTAATACTTTTTTATTGACTACATCCAATTATTATTCCAGGAGTCTTTTCTTCTTATTAATATCTAGACGGCCTGTTTCTGTTTAACACAATATGAGTTTATCAAGTCCGCTTTAGCAAATTTATTCTCTTCCAATTGTATTTTTGGTGGTTTTATTTGTAATAACAGAAGAATCTGCAGCAGAAATAAAGCTTTTCTGATCCCTGGTTAAAAGCTTCTAAGAGATTTAGTCAATGATTATAGTTATAGTTTGTAGAGTAAAATCAAATTTTCCTCTGTTCTGTATTGTGATTTATTTCCCATGTGTATGAACCGCTGTGAGCAGATTAACCGCAGAGCAACCATACAAATAACTGAACAATCCCGGAGACATTTCTCTGCTCGCTGCACATCAGCAACATGAAGATCACCTGTCACACTGAGCGCCATCTGTCCGATATGATTTCATTTACTGCAGGAGAGGCTGAGGCGCACAAGAAGCATGAAGAGTGTACACAACCAACACAACCACACAGTACATGCCTCGGCCAAATGGTTTCAAATCCGAGCCGGTATTGGTGCTCGTCACAATCAATCTGTCCTGAGGGAACAAATATCTCATATCCAGCCCAAATCTAACCACAGGGAATCCAACCATAACTCTGCCATGTTTGCTCATAAGAGATGATAAACACCGGCAAAAACACCATTACATCAAGGTCAGCAGGTTAAGAGCAGACAGGCACACACACACACACACACACACACACACACACTAACACAACAGCGGGCTAATTAAATTTCACGACATAATTAAGCTGTCCTTGCCTTCCCCTGGACAGTTTTACATGGCTCTCCCCCAATTATGGCTGCAGACATTTGTTGCCGCGGGGCCCGTTCTGCCAGGCCAGAGCCTTTTGATCCCCCCCTGCACACGGAGCAGACCTCTACTCATACTGCTTAGCCCCGTGTCTGTTTACCTGCACAGGCACAAAATGAAACTTTAATGACACCATTATTACCTCTGTATATCATTGTGATAATTGCTATTTTGAAAATCTTCAAACAGAATGAAAAACATTCTCGAGGGACAAAAAACTTCACTCAGATCTTAGAGGTTGTTTGAAGGGGAACACCCTTCATTAAAAGATATGAACAAAGCATCTCCACTTCCTCCCACTATCCAGAAATGAGGCCAAAATATGCCATCTTGTGCGTTATTATTACAAAAAGTATTAAATGGGGGATGGAGCCTCGGCAGTGAGAACCACTCTCAACCAATCGTGAGTCAGTCTGAGCTGTCAATCATGAGCTTTCATTACATTTCTGTAGCAACTAATAACTAATTAAGACCAAACTTATTGAAATAGCACTTGAACAAACACTGGTGTGATAAGAATTACTTGAAATGACAGAAAACATCTTTGGGGAAATTGTTTTTGACACATTGGACTTTTTGATCCACTAACATGGCGGAGGCGTGGCTTGTGACCTATACTGCAGCCAGCCACCAGGGGCCTATCCAGATGATTTGGCTTCACTTTTAGGAGTCAACCCCAAACAACATGTCTAAATAAAATAGATTTATGTTTTACTATTGTCTTTGTATTCTTTTCTGTCTCTCAGTATTAACAATATGATGGATTTCTCTTTGGCTTATAATCTGATCTTTCCCAGAGATGGAACAATAGATCTGTGGATAAACAGAAAGGCTATTGGCAATAATTTGATAATTCGATGAAAGATCAAATTGCTCACTGGGTCCAGCTGCTTCAATGAGATGATTTGCTGCTTCTCTCTGTTTGTTCTACTACTTTATTCTATAACTGTAAACTGAATATCTTTGGGTTTTGATCAACACAAGATGCTGAGGACCTATGCATGGGCTCTGGGAAAGGGTGATGGGGATTTTTTATTACTTAAAAACTATGTAATTAATCAAGAAGATCAACAGCACACTAATGAATGTCTTTCAAAAGCTGAAGGAGAATAAATCAATTTCTTATATATGACTACAAGCGGTGTTATACCACAAAAGTCACCGATTAAATCCCCGTAACAGCCAGCACATGTTCTCAAAAAGTGCCTTTGTCGTTCCGTCCGAGTCCGTCTGCAGTGAAACCCCTTCCAAAGCAGATCTGTGATTATTCAGAGGTTGTAGCAACAAGCGCTGATTGGGATGAGGAGCACAACACACGGGCTGAGCAGGCAGATTGACCTTTGTGGGGCTCATGCTGAGAGCAGCTGGCACCGCCACCCAAGGGTCACCCGTAATCCACTCTGTCTGTGCTCTTAATTAAATATTCGGCCGCTACGTGAATAGGCTTTAAAGAGATTCACTTTCTTATTGTGTCACTGGCCATACATCTACATATAGTTACATCTGATTAAGTAGCTGCTTTAGATTAGATGTCAAGGCCGAGGGCATTCATGCAAAATCCCAACAAATTCATACAGCAGATAAATGATGAATTTATTCCCGTTGGTCGGTACAATGTAACTGGGAGAGATGGTTTGCCGAAGATGTTTTCTCTCAGCTTTCCAAGGGGCAAAGGAATCAATGAAATAGCGCTGTCTTGGCACACAGTCTTTGCAAACCCTTGGCAACAGGCAAGAATGCATTTGAACTCTGCTTTTCCAAAAGGCTGACAACTATTGAATGTAGTCAAAGGATTGTTTTATATCTCGCGGCAGCCAATTGCGAGATCCCACTCTACCCAGGGGGATTAGCGAGCGTGACAGTGCCAAAACATCTGCGGCCATTTGTCTCTCCACCCAAACAGGAAAGTGATGCATGTGGACGATTTATTTAGCGCTGCTGAGAAAATGAAGCGAGGAATAAAGTATGTTCCGTCATCGTGTGCTGCTCCCCTGAGGAATATCCTTCTTGAAGAGCCATTTGTGCTGTGAAAGGCAACATGTCAGTGTCAGAATGCTTTTAGGCCCAAGTCCGTCAGAGATGGAGCTAGAGAGTTCAATGGCCAATTAACGGGGGTGAAGATGAGTGACCATGCATGACAACTCAGTATAAAGAGCTTGTGTTGCTAGTCACTACCAAAGACTGAAATGATAAACTTAAATGTCTTAAATCATAAGCTAGGGGGATTTCATCTCTTGGGTTTTGAGTAGTAATTCTAGTATCAATCAAAAAAGGCCTTGTCCTCTTTCAATAAAGGAAAAATGTCCAGAAAGTGTCCCCACTTCAGAAACAAGACAATTAAAGAGACAAACGAAACACAAGGAAAATCCCCCAACCAACATGTGACCTCATGTGACCAATGGGGTTAATAAGGCTGATTGCTAGTCGCCAAACCAACACAGAAAACGGGGGGGGGGACTGGTGTCTGAAGCGACAGGGCATGACTGACTGGACACTGTCTCAACCTCACACTTCCTGCCCGAGGGCTTATCCTCCCCCGGCAGCCCTGCCGTTTCCCCTGCAGCCGTCCTTTGACAGGAAGCAGGAAGCGGCCAGGCCTGACAGTGTCCTGTCCTGGGTCGGCAGCACTCCGTCTAATGACACCAGCAGCTCTCCGCTGACAGCCGAGGAGTCAAAACAACAACGCTCTCTGGCTGCCCGGGGAAGTGTTTGTCTTGATTCGCTGATCCACTCAAGATTCCTGCTCTGTCACTTTCATGGCCTGTTAAGTCCTCACTTCCTCCCTGAACTCTTCCTCCCCGGCTCGGCTCAGCTCCTGCAGCTCGGCATTTGGCATCACACCGGCGGGCGATTTTCTGCAGTTACCAAGGAGATGTGATCTGGCCGTCTTGCGCGTCGGCTCCACATTCTTCAGTGCGCAGATCGCAGGAAGCTGCTCTGACTAACCAGTTTGTCAGCAGCTCTTTGGGATTCAGTTGTGCCACTGTGGCAAAAATCCACTGTGCACCCAGCAGAGACAGACACTAGCTCTTAGTGGAGCTTAAATGCTAATTATTTCCTGGAAGAAGAAAACAGGAAGTGGCACATTTATCCACGGGCTTGAGCTAAAAATTCTCCTCAGTGGAATCTTTAGAACAAAAGTGACTGAGCAGCTTTCACTTTCTAGGTTTTATTTCTGCTTTTTGGTGAACCGATGAAGTTCCTTTGTGGCTTCAATCAAACAATGGCTACTACAAAAATACACACCCAAAAAAAAAGGAAAATAACACAACTCTTGCTTGTTCTGTCCAAATGAAGAACTCACAGCAAAGATAAGTATGTGTCATTTAGATTGTTTTTTTCCCCCTGTTGAGTCTATGTGGCATGAGTCAAGCAGGAAGGGTGGGGAGTCGTTTTCATTGGCAGGAAACAAATGCACATCCCTTTCTCTGGGCCTGCGGAATGGGAAAAATGAGAGGATGTAACGTTTCCAAAAGCAGCTGAGGTCACATGGCCTGTTTGCCTCACACACACGCACACACACACACACACAGAGGCACACACAAGGTACTGATAGAGTGTGAGCAACTGCCTGTGGTTTTGGTTTTGGTTCAGAGGTGCATCAGGGGCGACCACATGACCAGTGCAGTGTATCTGACATGCTGGCAACTGAAATAACAGGGATTAGGTGAGATGACATCTTTGTCCGAGTTAGAAGTTAAAAGGTCCAAACATGAACATGAAATCATAGTTTATCTGAATGGGATTCTGCAGGAACCAAGCTTCTGCATCGTCACGCTCACAATCAACTCAATATTTCATGATCTATAGCAACGATACTGAAAGTCCTGACAATTCAAAACTCACTTCAGTCCATAATTCATCCACTTACTCGCATTTCTAACTAATCCATTAGGCAGGATGGAGTCACAAGGGAGAATCCAGCTCTGCAGCACAGCAACAGACGGTAAAAGGTCAACAAATGAGAATTTACACAAACTGAATGTTGTGTTTTCATCAATTTCCTCCAACTATTACTCTGTCTACCCCGATAACATGGACGGATGCTACGTTCACAAAGGAACAGAATGATTAACAACTAGACAACTGTGCTGTGTGAGTCTCTATGACTGTGTGTTGTTCATGTGCTAAACATAGAGTTAAACATGGAGGAAATGACAGCTCTCAAAAAGTGAAGCAGAGATTATTTCTTTTTACAGCCCGCCCTGTGGCTGACGCCCCCTCCATGTTATTTAGAGATAGTTTATGTCATTGCAGGTCGTTGTTGTCACACTTATATACGTTCAAGTGTTCATGTGTCGGATCAGTTGGGTTTAATTGGTTATTTGAAGTGATAAAAACAGGGTGAAATGTCATGGAAGTGACTCGTGATTGGTCGAGCTCGTGTAATGGCCCCCACCCCTGATACTGCTGTCTCCTCTCCAGGATCACTTCTCCACAGAATCTGGCTCCAGAATATTTTGGCTCCATGTTTGCACAGTGGGAGGAGGTGTAGACATGTCGTCCATCTTTATTTAGAGTCTTTGGCTAAAACGTGAAAAAATCACCAGTAGATAGCTGCTCTAATTAGCTTGAATGCATTTATCGGTTATAAAAAAACCTTGACCCTAATGTATTGGCCGTCCGAAGAGACGTCGATACAAGTCGGCCATTACTCCATTATCTACTGCTGCGATTAGCTTCCAGCTCTGGCCTCCCTGAGAGGAGAGGAGAGGAGCTGCTCAGGCGAGAGCTTCTCTGTGGTGAGTTCGACGAGGTCACGTGATGGATAAAAGCCGACTCTCAGAGCTGCTCATCTCCTGAGACCTGAGGCGGGAGGCGCCTGCGTGAGTCGAGGCAAAGAGTCAAGCCGTGCACACAGCAGTGTTACATTCACACATCATCTGGCAACTTCCCTCTGTGGTGCTCGCTCTCACTCAGCCCACCACTTCGAGCCGTGTGCGTGTTCTCACAATTACGCCCACACACTGCTGCAGCAGACTCACATCACACAGGGACCTCACCTCCAGCTGTATCATGTTGACCATTATTCAGATTATCAGCAGCCATCACCAGGAGAAGAGTGAGAGGCACAGGCAGATGATGAATAACAAAATAAAAGCTTTTTGTGCAGCAGAACAACGTGAAAAATCTGAACATCAAAACAGGCACTTTCTATTCAGGCCTGTGATTAACTACCACCATCTGTTAAATTAATCATGGTTTTGATTAATCGTTTAGTCTATAAAACGCCAAATTGCTGGAAAATACAGCCAAAACATAATACTTTATGATTATTTTCTCCAATAAATGATTTTTTTGGTTTACAAAATGTTCGAGTGACATCTTTTTTAAGCTGCAATGCCAAAAATCCACTGATTCTAAGAAGCTTAAGTACAAATATGTTATAGACCTTTGGATTCGTGGCAGCTGTTTGGTCAAAATAAGATATATGACTATTTCTACTTTGGTTTAAAAGGGATTGTGAAGGTTTTTGGATACTTGACTAATCAATGAAGAAAGTAGTTGTTTTTTTATCTCTAAAGCTCTTTTTTAGATTTATTGTCAATGCATTGCTCATTGATTGATCACAGACAACCAACACTTTATCACTGAAGCTCCTACAGATCAAAACAATGAAAACATCCGATCTATTACATCAGCATTAAAGTGTTGATCATTTATGACACAGTAAAAAAGAGGAATACAACAGCAGACACAGAACTTGTGTTTGTAACAGGCCAGCGCCCTGTAGGCCGATCAAAGAAAAGCTAAAATAAACTACTTCAAGCTTTTATCAACGAGTTTTCGCTTATCATTGATCAACTGGATAAGCCTGCCAGCTCGGCTTCCTACCAATCAGCCGCCCGTAAATCTGCAGGGCACGCCGCCAAGGAATGTGCTCCTTTGATAAACATGCACAATGAGAAGTACCAGTAATTTTCTAGCCTCTGAGTAATGTTCCCAAACGCCGCTCAGTCATCAGGAATCCTTGTTGCAAAGTCACAGAGCCCGGACTCCGCAGAGCGCTTCATGGCATTCCTTTTAAAGTTTCTCTGCAGACCAGTCTCAGGTTTCACACTTTATAGGAGTCCGCTGGGCGAGAGAGCAGCTCCTCCAAAACCACAGGTGTACCCACTCCCATAGGGCATTCGGATGCTCAGACATTTGAGCAACTGGGCGTTCATGGGGGACTTCACAGTGACAAACCACACGAGCTTGAACCACTTGAGGGGCTGTGGTTCGGCAAATTTCCACTTGGACTTCCCCTCGTTTCCAGAGTGACATTAGTTCTGAGAGAGTCACGGCGAGGAAGTGATGCAGCACTTTTCCCCGTCTGTGACCTGGCTTTAGGAAAACACGTAAACAGCTTGTGTCGAAGGCCCATCCGGGGCTGAAAGTCGGCATTGAGACGCTGCATCAGTTGTTTCGGCTGCGCTATCACGCACACACGCAAATGAAGACAGACAGTCCAGGGCTCACACACACACACACACACACACACACAGAGAGAGAGACGTAGTGTTTACCCCCCAGGACACGACAAGACAGGCAGCCGTCACAGGACAACACTGTGTCCTGGTTTGTGCACGGCCATCCTGGAGGACAACAATGATACCACTGATACAATCATAAAAAGAAAAACCGACAACACACAAACCACGGAGGACTAAGATATTTAACACTTAATGTGTCACAGCTCTATTCTCTATATTCTGAACGTGTGTCTAATGTATCTTTGAAATCCATCTTACTGCTCATCTTTTAAGGGGCCGCGGACCCTGCACAGGTCACAAGTGCAGCCTTGATGTAATGGTATTTAAATCCACAGTAGGGGTGGATGGTGGTCACTGAGAAATGATGTTAGATGCAATGATTAGTCAAATAACCAATTAACTGATACTGGCAACTATTTCTTTGATGGTTTGATTGTTATCATACGTTTCTGTGTCTACCTGTACCATGATGGAATATGTGACTTGACTCTGGAATTAAATAAATGAACAGAAAGTGTCATTTGAAGACACATTCCTCAAACTGACAGCCACGGACTTCTGAGAGTGTCCCGTAGACGCATCCTGGCCTCACTCCCGGCTCCCTGTGTCCCATTACAGATTAAAATGGCTGTCGACTGAGGGAGACTCTAGCACCATCCATCCATCCATCCGTGTGAGGAAGGCGAGCAGACAGATGTGAACACTGACCCACTCTTCCTCACCTAAATCTGGGGAGGAGCAGGGGGGCGGGGGGGGGGATCAGGATGCCAGAGCAGAGTCTGGTCGGGGGGGGCTAATCCGCTGCCGGCTAATAGCCCTTGATGATATACGCAGTGCAGCTGCGGCAGGAAGGTAGGCCAACAGCTGTGGCCCACAGACCGATTATCAGATTTCAGCCACAGACGGCGAACAAGCTGACAAACAAGCAACGCAACAGACCCGCCTCCTGCTGTGGGAACAAATTAGAAAAGGCATCATTATTTATTATTAGTATATTTTTCGCAGGGCAGATTTGAAGTCACACCTCCCCCATATGCCAGCCCTCTTTGAGATGCTCTTTTAGTTCATGTGTCATCACTCTGCGAAACTCACTGAGCACTTGGATTTATCTCTTTTTGATGAATTCTGCCGGGAAACGTTCCTCATCATCACATTTACACAGAGAATTGCTGCTCAAAGGCCGGTTTGTCTAAAGCAAATCAGCAAATCATGCCTCGGTGACGGATGGAGTTTCCCTTTTTTTTGTTGGAACTGTGTGTGAGATCTTGTTTGTGGTGCTACTGAACGGTCCTGCATTGTGCCGACAGATGTTTCTATTTTGTCATTATCTGCATGAGTTTCAGTTTGACCTAATGAACAGATAACGGAGTGTCCAGCTGTTTTCCAGAGTTTGTCTTTATACAAATGAAGAACGCTGCAGGAGATTGTCGGGTCACACACTCACGACAACAGGAAAATGTAGAGCAGCAGGACGTGACGTATTCATTCAGCTGCAGAAATCACATGTTTTTGTTTATGGCACATCTACACTGTGTCTATGATTCATTGGGTTTTTGTGACACCGGGGACAAATGATGAATAAAAATGCGATAACTTATTAATTGAATCAGACACAGTTGTGCTCCTCAGCTGCAGCACTGGAGCCTGAAATAGCCGGCGCTCGGTTTTGTTATGTAAAGCCAAGTTTGATAAAAACCCAGCGTTAAATTATTCATCACATTTGCCTCAGTTCCGGTGTTTGGAGATTCAAAGTAAAGTCAAAAATATAATCCAGCAGGGACACGAGGGGAATACTTGGCATATAGAATATTGGTCAGGAGAATAAAGAACTGGAATCTATCTAGTGTCTGACAATAATGAAAACTTGTATTTACTATGCACGTCTTTTTGCCGTAATATATTTTTGGGAATTTAGTGTTTATACGACTGAATCTTCCTTAACTTGAAAAGTCTGCCTCCAGTTCGATCACTAAAAGGTAGGAGCCTCCGATGCCAAATGACCAAATACACAAAAGAGTTGTGTGTTTGCTGTGCAGACTCTGTGACCACTGACTCCCCGCTGCCGGGCTTGACGTTCCATGTGACGGAGATGAAGCCTCACATGATAACATGTCATGAAGGCCGCCGCCCTCGGGCCTTTTTCAGACAAACAACTCCGATCTACGATAACTGACAAACGCTGTACGACCCGCTCGCCGCTCTGCGACTGAACTCCAGGACAAACAACAGAACCTCTGTGCAACACAACACACAGCAGATTCCTGCAAAACGTCACAAACACACACTTTTGTTGTTCACGTTTTTTAGTGCTTTTCCTGTGTCCAGTGGAGAAGCTGTGGGCTGTTTGGATGCTTCTTCATAGTGAGTCCTTCGTTTTGAGTGATGCAGTTTGACGTAGTATTCTAGTGAGTTTCCAGAGGCTTTGTTCCTCATTAATCCTCATTTATGCTCATTAGAATATCATTTTATTATTTGACAACATTGTCCGATATTATATTACAATATATGATTGCATTTTAGTCGATTAATTTCACAGATCCAGTGTTTTTAGCAGTTTTCTCCAGAATCGTTAATCCTGACAATGGGGTTAAAAACTCACAAGGTCACCTTAATGATAGATCCAGCATTTGATATTGCGGGAGAGCAGCTTTTATAAAATGGCGCTCTGTAAATAAACACCGGACCTTTGAAAAGAATGGCAGGAATGTTAATTCCTCTCTTTGGACTTACAAACAAGAGGAGGGATGACGACTTGAGGCCATGATTTTCATTCCAATATGAAAACCCAGTGATTTGGAATGAAAACTCCTCATTCAGCTTCAAAAGCAGGATGGCATCCAAACTACCTAAAGCTAAAACATGGCGGGACTGAAAAGGATGTTATATAAAAAGTACGAGTATAAAAGACCTGTGCCTATGAGGTCAAGCCCAGCCATGCTTGAAGAGAACGACAGTGTAAAGTCAACAATTCTCTGCTCCGGCCCATGTGATGTGGTGCGAGAGGCGCGCTCAAAGGAATGCCAGTGCACTGAGGGTTTCCCTTGTGTCGCTGCCGTGGCTCCGTGTGGTTCAGGAAAGCAAACCCAGTGACGCAAAGTGCCATCTGTGGGGTAGAGAGGGAGTGACAATGTGAGCCCCACGGGGGGATAACAGGAGCCTGCTGCTGCTGCTGCTGCTGCTAATAATAATAACGTATATCAGAGAAAATGGGGACGAGCGAGCGGGAGAGTCGTAGAGTGGCGGCTTGTGATTGGCTGGTTCCTGCTGCTCAACTGGAAGAAAGAAAACCTCTCAGTCTGATTAGCAGTTTTTATCGTCGGCCAAGTCGTTCAGTTTCAGCCTCTTTGGGCTTTGCAAGAAATGAAGGTTAAGATTATTATTATTGTAAACTAGCAAATGATAATTATTCTAGTCAGTCATTAGTTGAATATTGAACTATCTAGCTCTAATTTGTTGTGATGCAACAACCCTGAATCATCACTTAACCGGACTCTAGGTGTACCTAATGAATTGAAAGCTGAGCGTTTATTAATAAACTGTATGCTGTGCTGCTTTTAGGTTCATAGAACTTGATGCAACCAACAATAGTTGTGAATATAATTAAATAAATCAGTCGTAACTGTTGCCAGCGATATTTAGAAAAAAGAGATTGACCAAATAAAATCAAATTTCCTTGCAGACATTTTTATTTTGTTGAGGTCTGAAGTAAAAGAAAATGCTAAATTTGCTTATGCACCTCAGTTGAGGGAAAGGTCATGGGGTCATGGAAGTCGAAAACAAATTCTTGAAGCGTGAATTAACGAACGGAATTCTGCAGAACTCCAGCAGATTAAAACCTCTGAATATATTTTTGGGATCACAGTGTCCAGGATCCTCTCTCTGGTGTCCGTGTGATTTAAACTCCCTGGATGACAAACTGTAAGACTTTGTGTTCCAGGAGGATTTGAGGGGATTTCAGCGTTTCTATCTCCGACTATAACAAATAACCAGGATACTTTTCAAACTCAAAAAACTTCCCTGACAGTTTTTCTGGGAAGTGCAGCGAGGGGGAAAAAAACAACACACATCCACCGCAACAATGGCTGATTTACGCCGAAGATGTCACCGAAATAAAACCCAGACGCATCAGCTGGCGTCCGCTCTGCCACCCCCGCTCGGAGAACACACAATGCCCCCGCCCACGTCTCCTGCGTCTGGAGTCACCACGACAGCGCTGCCTGGGAGGTTATTTTTAGGGGCTTTATCTCTGCATCTCGCTGCTCATTGTTTTCCATATTTCTGCAGTGATCCCGGTGGAAACTGTAAACATCTCCGAGTGCTGCGCCGAGAGAAACCCTGGTGATTCACCGGTTCCTCTCTGTGTCACTATTTCCTGATCAGCAATTGAGATTAAGACAATATGAAGCTGCGATGATCTTTTTTTGGGGAGATTTTATTTGCACCTCCAGATGACTCAGTGGAAGTCTACAGAGAAGGACACCCCCACTCACTCTCCCCCTCAGGTTACAGCATTAAATATTCACGCCGTACCTTTGCATAATTTACCTCGTCAACATACCGAGGAAATGACTCAGAGAAAAAGGAACGAGGGCTCAGCAGAAATCCAAACTCCTCTCCTCTTATATGAGGTGGCTCCTCCGTTGGGTCCCTGCACGTCTCCAAAAAGGGATAATTTTATATAACAGACTCTAACATAACAGTGTTCCTGGCTGCAGCCGGGCCGCCGTCTCATGGGTGGATCCCAGTCTGAGTTATTCCTCGCCGAGATGTTCCAGGGGCATCTCGCCTTTTGTCTAAACACTGGGGAGCATGTTGCTCTGTGCCAGAATAACGGTCTTCCGTGTCATGTGATCTCTGCAACAAAAAAAATTCCAGAGCGGCTACTGAAGCACATGGCGGCCCTCTCCTTCTCCCTCTCCTTCTCCCTCTCCTTCTCCCTCTCCCTCTCCCTCTCCCTCTCACTAACAGATGTTTTTCGTTTGTGCAGCCTCTCGGTTTCGGAGGCGCAGGGCCAGGGAGGTGATTCACGGCGCAAGCGTTCTTTCCCTCGTTACAGTCAGCAGACGCGGAGTGTGCTCGGGGTTCAGGGTAAACACGGCCCTGGCCCTGTTTCCCTGGATTTTCTGCTGCGACGATATAATAAACTTGTAAAGGAGTGAAGGTAGAAGTGATGGATAGGGGCAGGCTGGAATAGCTGCTGGTGTGTGAAAGAGAGGCCTCAGCTTGTCTTGGGTTCTTTCCCCCATTTAAACAAACCGTCTCTGGTTACTGTGCTGATCACATTATTGTTTACACACAGTCATTTAGCCACAAATAAACCTCATTTAGTCACTTTCAAAGGAGCGTAAATGAAAACGTGGGTATCACGTTCAACGTTTCAGACGGAATACACTTAACAGTCTGAAGCACGGACTGAGAATAAAGATGGATGACACGTCTCCATTTCCTCCCACTATCCAGAAATGGAAATATATCCCGGATATGAGCGCTGCCATCTTGCACATTCGGAGGCGGAGTCGACACACGCGCTCGACCAATCGTGAGTCTGTCTCAACTGTCAATCAGGACGTCTCACCCTGTTTTTATAGCATCAAGTAAACTAATTAAGACCCGACTCACAGCGGCAAAGTTAAAAGTTGTTTTTTCAGACGCTGATGCCACGTCTGATGGAGCCGTCACTTCCTCCCATCTGTAGTCTGCGGTCCGAAGGTTTTAAGGTTGGAAATGAGGTCATGTTTTGGCATTTATCAGTTGAGGTGCTCGCTCCCCACCCACCCCCTGCTGGGATGTTCAATTCAATCATGGCAGCAAGTACAGCAGCGGAGGGCGAGGGACACACACACACACACACACACATCACACACACACACACATCACAGCCCACCTGCCTGACCTGATTACACTCCTCCTCCGTGATCAGAGGTGACACGGCTTCACACAGTGTGACTTTGGGCGAATATCTGCACCGGGGTACTTTAAATCCTGAGATGAGAAAGAGAGAGAGAGAGAGAGAGAGAGAGAGAGAGCTGGGAAATCTCTGTAATCCTGAAACAGTTAAATCCACATCTGACTGCCAGCAACTAGAGGAGGTTTCTCTCTCTCTCTCTCTCTCTCTCTCCTCTCTCTCTCTCTCTCTCTCTTTCTGTCACACACACACACTTCTACACCCGGGCTGCATTGCTCTGAAGCTGTGAGAGTTATGTAATAGTGAGCACAGAGAGAGCTGCAGGCCTGAGTGCACATCCTCCTATTCCCTGCACTCTTGCACCATTCCATCCATCCCCCACTCTTTTATTGCTCTAGATAATCTGGAAAGAAAGGGAAAGAGAAAGCAGGATGTAGGAGTTCACCTCCACACAACCACACACACACACACACACACATATACACACCTACCCACACACTGCATGATCATTCAACAGCAGGGAGGCGTCCATCTTTGAACCAGGGGAGTGAAATATGAGAGAAATGCACTTTAAAAAGAAACTGCAGCTCAACAGGTGCAACTATTGTCATTTGTTGGATACAGAGTTGTGGGCGTTAACGTCGCTGATCGGGTGACAACAACAAGTGCAAAGCATCATCTTACACTGCACCCGCCCACGACCCACGCTACCTGGCTAAGTTGCCGGATAGCTTGTTTGTGGGAATAGCTGACGACTGCTAACGTGCTGCAGTAGAGAACGCCCTCACTGATGTAAAAGTACAAAATGTGCTTGAACAGTGAGGCTGACAGTAAACAACAACTGACAACTGAATTGTGGCCCCCTTTATGGCCCCCTTAATTCATAAAAATCCTATATACACCACTGTCATGGAACAACAGTCAAATTTAGGGTCAAATGCAAGAAGGAATCAGTTTATTTAAAAGTTGTTCCACCTTAAATTTCACATTAGAATATGTGTTGTGTTTTTTAATTTATACCATCCATCCATCCATCCATCCTTCCTTCATCCATCCATCCATCCATCCATCCATCCATCCATTATCCATCCATCCTCTCCAGGCAGGCTGTCACTGTGCTCTTATTCTCTGAGCTTCTTTAGTTCCTGATGTGCTTGAATGAGAAACACTAATACATGCAATGATGTGACAGTAAACAAGGAATCACAGGAATAGTGCGTGGGATGTTGTTGCCCCGTGGAAACTGTGGCCCCCCCTTCTAGAGCCCCTGGTCACAGACAAATCTTAGCTCCACCACTGTCAAACCTCACCAGTTGAATTTAGGGTTAAAAACCTGAACCAGTGGATTTAGTTCAAGGTGACTCCATCTTTTAAACCCTGATGTTTTCATTTAGATGTGTTTCATCGACCTTCATCCAACCCTCACCCCTCCACCTCCCCCCCGTGGCTCTTACCTCCTCCAGCACGTTGACCGTGTTCCTGCAGCTCTGCAGGCGGGTGGTGAAGCTGGATGTTGTCGGGGAATTGTAATCCTCTGTCGTCTCCGACAGGAACTCGGACACCGAGATCTGATCCGGCATCTTTCAGGCGAGGGGGTGGGTGGGTGGAGGTGGGTTGGGGGGGTAGGGGGGAGCGAGGAAGAGGAGGGAGACAGCGGTGGAGGTTCAGCGATGAGAAGAAGCTCGGAGACAGAAAACCATGAAAGACGAGAAAAGAGGGAGAGAGCGAGGTGGAGGAGGAAGAGGAAGAGGAGGAGGGAGATCTGCTTTTCCTCTGGAGGTGATGAAGACTCTTCTTCTCCTTCTTCTCTCGGATGACTTCACTGGTCCCCAGGGGCCCCGGAGGGAGGGAACGCGCGGAGTCTCTGCGGGCTGTGCGGCTGTGTCCCCCCTCGGCGGCGTCTAATCTCTGGGCAGGCGAGTGAAGGCGTCGGGAAGCGGCGTCGCGGCGGCTCTGGCTACAGCTCGGAGGAGGAGAAGGCACCGTGCAGGACCGCGGATGAACTCATTATGCGCCACAGATGTTCCACTAACCGCCCGCTCGTCGTCCGCACTGCGCTCCGTTCGCGGCCCCTGTCTACGATCGAGCACCAGCCATGGGTCCGCCGGGGTCGTGTCACTGCCGCAGCCGGGTTCGCTCCCCTCGTCTTCGGCCGCACTGGAGGATTTTCGTCGCTAAACGCTGCCGCAGACTCCGACTCCTGCTCCGCGCTCGGGATCCACAGCTGCAGTCAAGCTGGCCGACAGGGGGGGGGGAGGGACTTCCGCTGCAGGGTTTCAACATAAAAGCCCCGGTCGACTTTAAGCTGATAGCCAAATAATAAAACTACTCCAACAATTACTACTAGTATTACTACTACTACTACTGCTACTACCACTATTACTACTACTACAACTACTGCTGCTACTACTACTACTACTACTACTACTACTGCTACTACTACTATTACTACTACTACTGCTACTACTATTATTATTACTGCTACTGCCACTAACAATACAAATATGATGATACTAACAGTGTTACTCCAACAACTACTACTAGTATAACTAGTACTGCTGCTACTACCACTGTTACTACTACTACTACTACTTCTGCTACTACTATTATTACTTCTGCTACAACTACTATGACTGAAAGAACTATCACTACTACTACTGCTACTAACAATACAAATATAATGATACTAATAATACTACTACCACTATTACTGCTACTACTACTACTACAACTTATAAAAATAATAGTAATACAAATATAACAACAATAACAACAATAACAAGAAGAAGGATATATCAACTACTACTACTATTACTACCACCACTACTACTACCAGTATGACTGGTCCTGCCACTACTCCTAGTACTTACATTACTACTACCACTATGACAGCTACTTACAATTAAAATATATTGATACTAATAATACTACTATGGCTACTACTACTACTACTACTACAATTCATACAAATAATAGTAATACAAATATATCAACAACAACAACAACAACAAGTCATACATTTTAATGAACGCTTATATTTGAATGAACAAATTGCTCCCTTAAAATGTGATTTCTGTTATTATGACCTTTTGTCATTTTTCATTAGAGCTGCTCAGGATGTTATGTTCAAAGTGTTTTAAAATCATATATTGAATAGGGACAAATCCAGTCTCATAGATGAATGTACACGACTCTCATAAACTGCTGTTTGAAAAGGATCTTAATTAGTCGTCAAAAAAGATGCAAAGTAATAAAATCTATCTAGCGTCTTAGTAGTACTATATTTACCCTTGAAATTAAATGTAGTGTAGTACAACTGTATAAAATAATTAAAAATAATAATCCATAGGTAAAGTCGACCTGAGTAAATGTACTTCAGTTAAGCCTGTGACTCAAGCTTTTCATTGCCAGCAACTGCTTAATGCTATTGTTGTGTATTTGACAATAAAAATCTTGAATCTTGAATCTTGAATCTTCCACTATTCAGTCTAACACAACTCCTTCCTTGTGTGTATATATATATATAAAATGAAAGGTTTTTAGCAGGTTCTGAGTTTAAAACTCAAGCATAAGGTTTTCCCATTAATCATAATATAATAATAACTCTATTCATACAGCATCTTTCAACAGCCGTTACAAAGTTCTTCTCAGAGGACAAATTAAGAAATATATATATATTAAAACAATAAAATAGCATTTCAATTTAAAGACAGCAGATAATACTCTACAGAATCTGAAATCAAATACAAAAAAATACAATAAATCACTATTATGACTTATTTTTGTAAACTGCACCCTCCGTTTCCGGTATTACACGTTTTTAACTTGACGCCAACCTCTCCCACCTCTGCTGGCTGTCGGGGACGAGGAGTGCGTGTGCACAGTGCGCATGCGCGCTGTGGCCTGTGTGACTGCAGCAGAGAGACGAAGCTGAATCCCTGAAAAACACCGAGGATCCTGGGAAATGTTTGAATCTGCGTCACTTTAACCTGCAGTTTGTGTGAAGTTCAAACTCCCGAGAGTTGAATAAAAGATGAGACTCCTCCTGGATTCTGTCAGTTCGAGGGAAGCAGCTTCACGAGAGCCTGAGTCCAACATGAAGCTGCTGAGGCTGTGCGTTGACCTTGTGGAGAGGAGACAAAACTTTAATAAACACTGACTCACATTTATATTTTCTCATTCGTGCTTTAATGATAATCTATTTTAGATTTGGTACCAATGAATCATGATGTTCTTTCATGTTCCTCCCATCACAGGCCTCTGGTCCTCTGATGCAGCTCAAAATAAGAAGATGGACATTTAGGGTCACTCTGCATAATGTCCTGAGTTCAGTACACGTCTGAAATCTGTTGTTTGTCCATTTGCAACATGGGAAAGGAGTCGTTCCTTTTCTGTTTTATGTGATTATAGACTAATCTGAAGGTAATTTACCATTTGTCAATAGATAGATAGATAAACAGAGATCCTTACATCCTGCTATTATTTATTCTTTTATAAAATATCACTGACAGGAGCCAGTTTTCTGCAGGATTCATTTATTAATGACACTATGTCACTTTTTTCTGAGAATATCTTTTAAAAGCAGGATTTTTAGGTGAACAGGTCGTATGTTGGTGCACTGGTACTTTAACCTCACTGGAGGATCTGGTTACTTCTGCTGAACAACACCAAAAAACTGACTGGATCTTTGCCAACAAAGACACAAAAGCTGTTTCCTTCTTTGTCAACCAACTTCTCACCGGCCTGTATTAATATCCACAGACACACTGAGCCTCGTTCTCACAGCAGAGGTCACACAGAAGCTTGTTCAGGGGGAAACAAACATATTAGAGCTTTCCTTAGTTATAATACATTTGACCCAGTGGTCGCAGAGGGAAATACTTCAGTCACACCAGGTTTTAATCCATTAGTAACTTTTTAATACAGTGTAAATCTATAGAAAACACCAAAGAATCTACCTGTGGTAAATAAGCAGGAATATAAAATACAATCACATTCATATTCAACGTTGACAAGCTTCATATAAACTTAATAAATGGTTTATTAGACATTAAAGTGTTAACTTTGTTTGAACAGATGATGAAAGTCGATATCAGAGAACACTTTAATATTCACTTCTGTATGTTTTCATCACAGATGATACATTTCTGATTAATAGTCATTCACATTAAACACGACTATTATATTTACAGTGGATTAAAAACCTATTTAATAAATGTTTATAGACAAATTATGAAAGCTAAACTGGGGCCTAAAGTTTTACATTTCATAATAATTATTATTATTACATACTTTTTTCCACCACCAGAGAAGTCTCAAAAATTTTCTATCATAAACTCAAACATGAAGCGCCATCATGTGGCCATGTGGAGGAATTATTTAATTTTGTATTTAATTAGGGCCCGAGCGCTATTTACAATTGTAAGGATTGTTATTATTATTATTCAGACAAATGAATTGGCTTTTTGAAGGCTTTAATATGCTCAAATTATTACCAACATTTGCAGTTGTGAATTAGAAAAATGTACATATACATAAAGAAAAGAAAAGAAAATATTAAAAAGCTGAAATTCTCTTGGTTAGAAAATAGCAATAATAATTTAATTTCTCAACTATACCTCTTAGTTGTTTATGGTTTGTTTTATGGTTTATAGTTATTTACAGTGAATCAAAATTGTTATATACCTGCCAGTGGTGTAATTTATTTTGTGCATTTCATATTTTGAAAATCCCAACAGGAAGTTCCGGTTTTTCACTCCCGCGGGCTTGACGTCGCCCATGCTAGCCTTGTAGCTCGTTAGCATTGAGAACGAGGAGCCAGCGGAGGATTTCTGACTCTTTCTCAACGGGCTCGTGTCTCCTCTCACATCCGGAGGAAAGCGGAGAACATCCGGATTCTCTCCCGACACCCGGACACACGTGACATTTCGGGGGCGATTCCCCATTTTGTTGTGAAAAGTCGCGACGCAGGAGGAGCAGCAACCACCGGGAGCAGGAGCTGAATGGCTGAAGGCTCCTCAGGTAACTGGTCCTACTCCTGAGGAGAAACTTAAAACTACATAAACTAACCTGAGCTGGTTTTAATATTTACTCTAAAGTCAGAATCTGACGTTTGACACTCTTTGAGTTTAGCTGCTAGCTTCATTAGCCCCCCTGAACTTTGAGCTAGCTGCGGCTAACCTCCCCCAGCAGCTCACTCCCATCAGTAATGATGCACTTTCTTAGCTCGTTGCTAACGTTAGCCTAGCATCTCAGTCAGTGGACTTTGACGTCCAGATGCTAACAGAAGTTAAGCTAACCTCTTAGCCCGCAGTGTTTCCAGTGTTTGGTTCTTTCATCTCGTTACTCAGTGATTATTAAATATGTACAATAACTACGGGCCTGATATTAATCTGAACATATGTCAAATCCCTACATTAGAAGTTAGTCCACATAACATGAGAACGTAATAGACATAATCCAGTTATATATAAATAATAAATATGTACTATATGTTTGTTGATTTCTGCTCATATCACTTAAATTAAATAAAAGTTATTATTATGTTATTTTAGATATTTCTAAACTCTGGTAACATTTGATTGGATCGTTATTGATCTTATGTCGATATACACATATATTTTATAAAGTTCATATCTCCACTCACTCTCACTCTGTAATCGTAACCTTCATCTCTTTATCTGTTATGTTTGGTTATTGTTCTATTACACTTTATCTATTCATCTTGTAGTCTTTATTTAGTTCACACATATTTCCTCTTTTTATTTGTCTACCTATCTAAAAAAGACTAAGTTAGAAGTAAATAAAATAGATTAATGCCTGAGTTATAAGGAAGTGGCTCAAATATCGAGCAATAGTCGCTTATTGCAGATATGTGAGCTGACAGATGACAGGAAATGGAAATGCAGAAATGAAAAAGATAACATGAAACCTTGTCTACTAGAGATATGTTTATTTTTCATTTGTGAACTAACCTGCTCTCTTCTGTTTACTACTGTATAGCTGCTGTGACTGTATTAGTTTGTTAATGATGCTCAAACACCTTCAGGCTTTTAACATGGTCTCTTCTTCTTCTCTCTCTAGAACCACCTGACTTCAATCCTAATGGGAAGTCACACGAAAAGCCTCATCAGCACAAATCCAGACGAGGTCGACCCAGATACAACAATGACCGAAACCTGAGCGGCAACAGCTATGATCCTTCTCAACAATTCGGACACTTGCAGCAGTGCTTCAACCCTCCGGCCAGTTCTAATAATTCAAATTATGCAGAGCATCAGCATCCTCCCTACGAGAGAGAGGAGGGAGCCAGAAGACGAGGCAGAGGGAGAGGGGGCAGGGGGGGGAGAGACGGGAATAGAGACGGGAATAGAGACGTAAATGGAAGCTCTGGCTCCGGCTGGCAAAGACCTGGAGATGACTATACCTCCCACAGTGGCAGCAGCAGAGGTGCAGGTGGTTACCACGTAGGTGCACATCCCATGGATAGACCCGATAGGACGAAACTGGCGGAGAGAAGATGTGAGCCGACATTCAGAACACGCCGGTGACGACCAGGACACGTGGGCGAAAAAACCCCGGAAGTTTGTCCAGGAGCAGAGGAGAGGAGAACCAAACAAGAGGGGAACCCACGTAAAGGAGAACAACACCACAGGAGAGCATCAGAGGTCAGAAGACGCCAGAGCAAAGAAGCAGCCGTCAGAAATACGAGAGAGAACTCCGAGGAACAGAGCAGGTCCAGACTTTCAGCTTGATGATCATCAGAGGAAAGACACTGAGACAAAGAGACGACAAGGACCCGATCAAACCGCCTAGACCCGCGTCTCAAGAGGAGGTGGGCTCAGAGGGGGGAGCCGCTGGTCGAGATACCTCAGACCGCAGCCGATCATCTCAGAATCCGACCAGTAAAGCTGGAGGAGGTTCGGGGAGACTCCAGGTCCGAGGCGGGAGACCACAGCCCTCAAAACCACAGACCTGATCCGAGGAAGTGGGACAAGATGCCACAGAGCAAAGAGACACAGACAGGTTAGAATTAAACTAAAACAACTGACCTGACCTTTGTATCACCAATAACAGGACAGGATATCGTGATAACTTTAAAGATATTTACCTTTGCCAAAGAGATTATGCCATCTGTTAGCAGGATGACCACCTGAACCGATTTTAATGAAACTTAGTGGAAAGGAGGGAAATGGGCAGAGGAAGAACCCATTAACTTTTAGAGCCAATTTGATAAAGGGGACAGATCATGAAAATAGATTTTACACTTTCTTTAACATTGTGAGATGGAGTATTAGCCTTAGGGGAGGTATATGCTCTCACTCCAACTGCCCTTCCAGATGTAATATATCATCTTTAAACAGGTGTTTGTGTCTACTTAACCTAATGTTCATTAAAAATTAGATTTACTTAACTGATTTATACATCACACAGTGTCGCTGGGCGTGAACAGACTTTATCAGAACATGATTTTTCTCTGATGAAGCTGCCAAAGTGTCAGTTTAATGGCAGGTTATTTTCTGCTGTCTTCTGAGCCTGTGATCTCCACAGGGTGTCTGATTGAACAGCTCTCCGAAGAGAAGTATGAGTGCATGGTGTGCTGCGATATCATCCGACTCATGGCCCCGGTGTGGAGCTGCCAGAGCTGCTTCCACGTCTTCCACCTGAACTGCATCAAGAAGTGGGCTCGCTCTCCGGCCTCTCAGGCGGACGGTAGGACCTTTTAAATAACATCTGGGAGTTTGCTTTGGACTCTCTGAACTCGTTAAGCTCCGCTGAGCAGGACTGTGCTCGGCGAGGACCGCACAGCAGCTCAGAACATACAATAGGTCCCTGTAACATAACACCCTGTCATAATGCTGTGTCAGGTATCTGCTTTACCAGAGGGGCCCTGTTAACAAAACACTGCTTTGGTATTCCTGCTGTTTCATCAGGGTTTTGTGTTGCATGACATTACATTACTTGTGTTATGCTACTTATTAATATGTCTTAATGTTCATAGACGATGCTGTTTTTCAGATTCTGAAGAAGGTTGGCGTTGTCCAGCGTGTCAGAACGTTTCTCTGAAAAGCCCGACCTTCTACACCTGCTTCTGTGGTGAGTGATGGCTGCACTCGTGTGATTAAATTCAACTTAAATCAGTCCTTGTCAGTAAAAACTATTTCCTGTGCGATTCTTATATCAAACTATATTGATCCTCATTTATTTTGTTTTCTTTTGATTGGCAGGTAAAATGACCAACCCGGAGTGGCAGCGCACTGAGATTCCTCACAGCTGTGGAGACCTGTGTGGAAAGAAGAGAAGTGGATTGGACTGTAACCACCCCTGTAACATGTGAGTCCTGAGAAAGAAGAAATTAAAGATATATCATAATTATTATTACTGTATCATTAGTATTATTATTATTCACTTGTTTGCAGTCGGTAGCATCGCCATTAAATCCTACAAACTTCTCTACATACATGAGTTTAAAAGATATAATAATTTGTTTTAATACTTTGTTGTTGTCAGCTTATGTCACCCTGGGCCTTGTCCACAATGTCCTGCCTCCATAACCAAATCCTGCGTCTGTGGAAAGACCAGGTACGTCACCTTTTGTTTTTTATTGTGATCCTCTTCACAGTTTGGTCATATTTCCCTCTTGCTTTGAGTTTTGAAATCTTGTTATCGATCGATCTCTTTCTAGTCAACCGATGCGCTGCGGCCAGGCCACCGTGCTCCAGTGTGCCGCCGTGTGCAGTGCTTTACTCAACTGTGCACAACATACCTGCTCACAGGTGTGCCACAGCGGAGCCTGTCAGCCCTGCCCCCTGCAGGTTGAGCAGGGTAAGTGTCACCCAAACAAAAACACATCCTCTTTTGTCTCATTGTTGCTTTTTGTCAGGCTTGAATTTAACAGGTTTTCTCATGGTTTTAATTTCTGTAGTTTGTTACTGTGGAGTCACAACTCGCACAGTCCTGTGTGGGACAGATAGAAACGGGTTTAACGGTTCGGGACATTTCTCCTGTCAGAAATTATGTGGAAAGTAAGTTTGACATCGAAGCACTGAAAATGTCTCTCATCCATCCACACTGAAGCCCTTATTTCACTCTGACAGTTCCACTGATGCTCTGTCTCTCTCTTTGCAGGATGTTGGACTGTGGGGCCCACAGTTGTCAGCAGCTGTGCCACCGCGGCCCATGCCAGCAGTGCCCGCGCTCCCCGACCCTGGTGAAGACTTGTCCCTGTAGCCAGACGCTGCTGTCCAAACTCCTGGAGCTGGGCTACTCGGAACGACAAAGCTGCTCCGACCCCGTGCCTTCCTGTGGAAAGACCTGCAACCAACCTCTGGCCTGTGGCTCCAGTGGTGAGTCAGAGAGAGGGCTTCAACTAGAAATAAGTTCTTTGTCGTTCTGACTCATGGACACACTCATTCCCGGGAACTACTGAAACGCAAGCTGACAGGCCCTTTTCCTCACAGTTTGCTAGGAGTTAACAGAACGTGTGTTATTTCAGACACCATCCATCTGTGTGAGAATCTGTGCCACGAGGGCAGCTGTGGACCCTGCTCGCTGACCTCCACTATCAGATGCAGATGTGGCTCCAAGACCAAGGTGGGCCGAAGCACCAGCGGGACACGTGTTTGTCACCGTCACTTGATTTGTTTAATGTGTGTTACCAAAGATCGGAAAGATGTCTTCTTAAAACAAACAACTGGCAGCCAACTGTGGAAGGAATTCAGCTGGGAAAATAGAGCCAGGCTTTTTTTCCATTACTCCTAAACATTTTTTATGAGATATTTATCTACACACTGGAGGCTGTGTGGCTGAAAACACTCAGATCCCAGTTATTTTCTGGGAATTAGAAAGTTTTAGATGGTTTGTTGTGAGTTAGTCGTGATTATTAACCAAGGTTGGGATTGAAAAGCACTACATTTCAAAATCTTTGTTTTTCAGGATGTCCCATGTGTGACAATCCAGAAAGAAGGTGAGATTTACACTAATTCAGATGAAATGAAATCAATAAAAGATCCCCTCAGACTCACCTGACCCTGTGACGCTTTCTGTTCCAGAGGAGCTCGTCTTCACCTGCGAGAGGCGCTGCAACAAGAAACGCTCCTGTGGCCGACACAAGTGTGGGGAGCTGTGTTGTGTGGTGAGTCTGTGTCCTGTTTGTTAACAAATCGATCAGACCTCAAGAATGAAGACCAAACGTGGCTACTTTAAATACCTGAGTTTTTTTATATGACGATTCCTTATTGTCTTGATTCTGCCTGCTCAGGGACCACAGATGAAAATTAGCAGTACAGCTTTATAACAGTTGTTGTGTTGTCGGTTGTGTCTGTTTAATAAGCTAGGATCCAGACGATAGCCTGTTCCCGTTTCCTCTTTGCACCATCTGGAGGTGGCACTTAAAACACAGTTCAGTTTACATCTAATAATAGTGTTGAGCGTTCCTGTGTTGTGAATTCAAGGCTTCACAATCTGTGCAAACTGACCATATGAGGTTGTGTTACTGGTTTCTGTCCGTGTCCATTCAGACTGGGGAGCACAAGTGTCTCCTGATCTGCGGCTACAAGCTCAACTGTGGCCTCCACCGCTGCCAGGATCCTTGTCACCGTGGCAACTGTGAACCCTGCTGGCAGTCCAGTGAGTCACTGTCTGTGGTCAGACAGCGTTTAGGAGCCAAGTCTCAGTCCGACCACAGCGTTATTCTGTCATTCCAAAGATTCTAAATTAAGGTTTTTGACATCATCTTTTGTTTTAGTTTGGTTCCATCTGTGTTATTATAGTTGGCATTTAAGGAGCAGCTCAACTGTGTCGTGCTTCCTTCTGTTTGCAGGTTTTGACGAGCTGACGTGTCACTGCGGGCTCTCTGTGCTGTACCCGCCCATCTCCTGTGGCACCAAACCCCCCGAGTGCAAGAGCCTGTGCACGAGAAGACACGAGTGTGATCACCCAGGTAGAATATAACAGTAACCGTTCACCAAGGTGTTTAAACCAAGAATATGTCCCTTAATGTTTTCCTCTCGTTTAGTGTTTCACAACTGCCACAGTGAAGAGAAGTGTCCACCTTGCACGTACCTCACTCAGAAATGGTGCATGGGGAAGCACGAGGTAACTTCCCCAGAGCTCATGTGTCTCACTCATATTCTGTCATTATTCCTGAGAGTAAAATGAAGTGATGCCCTTTTTTTTCTTTTACTTACAGCAACGCAGCAACATCCCATGTCATCTGCAGGAGATCTCTTGCGGCCTGACGTGTAACAACGCGCTGCCGTGTGAAATGCACCGCTGCAGACGGATCTGCCACCGGGGCGACTGCTTGGCAGAAGAAGGCAGCTGCCAGCAGCCCTGCACGCTGCCTCGTCCAGACTGTGGCCACCCGTGTGCTGTTCCCTGTCATAAAGGCAGCAGCTGCCCACGCAGCACCTGCACTGCCAAGGTACAAAACACTGTGACTGAGAACAGCTGGACTTCTGAGGGCTGAGAAACGGGCGACAAAGTTTAAGCAGATGGTCTCGTCTGCATCTGTATTCACAGAGAGTCGGAGCTTATGTTCCCACCATCAAACGTTTCTCCTCACTAAATAACTAATGACCCTGAAGTGTTTTTAGGGAAAAAACTCAGTTTTATGAATGTGTTGCATCTCCTTAATGACAGAAGTTTAACAGTCTCGCTGTGACTACAAGTGAAGACGGTATATAAACATTGATGTAGACTCCTGGTTCAGAAAAGAAAGCCAATGCAAGGCAGTGCCTGAAACCTACTTCCACTCAAATGACCAGCAGAGGGTTGCTACTGGTTGCAAAAAGAAGTCAGTTTCTATAGAAGTCGACCCTTCTAGTCGAGTCTAACCCTCCCTCCCCTCCACAGGTCCCTCTACAGTGTGATTGCGGCCGAAGGAAGGAAAAAGTCATCTGCCAAGAAGCGACCAGTTCCTATCAGAGGTCAGTTTCTCTCTTCTCGTGCTTCTACCTCTATAAAGTCATCAGACTTCTGAGTATGAAGTGGTTGAAACATCATGTTTATGAACTTCAGGTACACGGCCATCTCCATGGCCAGTAAACTGTCGGACATGCAGCTCGGCGAATCCATGGACATCGGCCCGCTGCTCACCAAGAAGGAGCTGAAACAAACCAGGTAGAAACATGAAGGAAAAATACTGATTGACGCTCCCATGCCGTATCAATGTTGCGACAGAGACCTGGAGTGTCTCTTTCTTCTTCTCAGGCTCGAATGTGACCTGGAGTGTGCTACGTTAGAAAGAAACCGGCGCCTGGCCGAGGCGTTACAGATAGACTCGTCCTCTGACCCCTTCAACGTCCGCTCCCCCTCCGTATTCAGCGACAGCCTCAAAGACGACGCCAGGTCTGACACTTTTCGTGACAACCATTTGTCCTTATTGGTTATTATCAAATTATTATGTAGCCTCAAAGCCAATGAATGTTTAACCTGATTTCCTCTGCTCTGTTTTTTTTTGTCTTTTTTCTTTTTCCAGGAAAGATTTGAGATTTGTCACGGAGGTAGAAGAGGAGATCAAGAGTCTCGTGGAGCTGGTTAATAAGGTGAGTCAGGGAATCCTTTTGCCAAAATGGTGGATTTAACAGTCTGGATGATGACCTCTGTTTGGATGTGATGCTCCCTCTGGTGGTTGGGTTTGTAGCTCACTGCACTTGGGCAACCGTTACTGGAGAAGAAAATTGATTAATCTGAGCTTGCACTCAAGTTAATCCTTAGTGAGTGGTTGTTTCATGTTGAAATCAAGGCTCAGTTCACTGCAACACTTTTAAAGGTAAAACTGCCATTAAATAAAACAAAACTGAGCTTCTTACACAACAAGTTTCTTCATGAATGATGCAGAACCCTCGATTTCCTTTCTGAAGCATCATTTGCTTTAATATAATCTCTTCCTTACAGTATCTTACATGTTTCATGGATCTATTCATGATCTGACTTGTTGGAAAGACAACTACCTTTCAAATAATATAAAATTCAGCTGTAAAACCAGGCTGGGTGTGACATTAATGCATGTACAGTGTCGAAACTGACCCAGTTGTTGTATATTCAGTTATTTCTGAGCTTGGTCAATTCTCCAGTGGACCTCCAACATGGAACCAGCTGTGGCAGCTTGCAGCCTCTGGTGTAACTGTTTCTAAGCCAGGTCTAAATTAGTAGGTACCTCATGGGGCAGCTGGAAAAATACTTGACTTTTCTTTATTTTTTTATTCAGCTTTGTTTGGTGAATAGAGAGAATTAGGGGCGAGGCTGCCAAGGTCGCCGTTGCTTTCATTTCATTGCCGAATATAAAATATTGTTTATCACCACCTGAATGTCTTTAACTCAACAAATCAGGAGTGCAGATCTTAACTGCCGTGGAGTCGGCTTCTAAAATGTTTTAATGTTCTTTTCTAACCTCTTAAATTAGGTGGAAACACATTTGTTTCATAACTGAGATCATTCTCCACTTTTGGTCGTATTGTGTGGATTTCTACCTTCCTAAAAAACAAGATTATTAAATTTCGTGCATCGAAAGTGAGCTGGAACGCTTTCTAACAAACTTCTGGCAGAGAAGAATGACCACTTCCATGCCAGCTTTTGTTTTCCTCCTTTTTCCTTTGTGAGTGTGCTGTTATATAAAGTCGGGTCAAACATGCTCAGTGAACCTGCCAGCAGAAAATAGGCCACACATACACTACATACCCAAAAGTATGAGGACGCTGAAATCACTCCACTCCTGTTGAAAAGGCTTTCTACAAGATTTTGGATCATGGCTGCAGGGATTCGCTCTCGTTCATTCGCAAAAGAAAATTAGTGAGGTCGAACACTGATGTTGGGTGATGAGAGACGATGTCTGCTCGCACTTCCACTCAATCTCAAAGGCGTTGGATGGGATTGAGGTCATGGCTGTGAGCAGGTTCCTCCAAAAGAAACTATGGAAATCGTTTCTTTTTGGACCTGGATCTGTACACAGGGTTTGAGTTGACCTAATTCACTGAGAAGCCATCTTTTCAGTTTGCACCTCTATGATCGTACTGATTAGATCAATGGAACCAAGCCTTTCTGACATTTAAACCCTAAAAACAAACTACTCTACCTGGCTTCACTGGTTGCATGACAACGTGACCATCATATTTATGGATTCCTTTGAATACTTGCTAGAGGTTGAAAATGAAACCTTATCATTAAATCCACCAGAAAAGAACAACACTTGGAAGAAAGCCTGCTAAAATAAATCTGATATTGTGCAGCAGAAACGTTTTCCCATTAATCCTCTTGTGTGACCCACAGAATACATTCCAGATGTAGTTCAGTGATTAGAAAGTCAGAAATGTGGATTTTCTATCACCATATTTTAACCTCACGTCTAAGTTAAGCATTAAAGACAGTTCTTTCTCCACTAAAAGTGCAGAAATGAATATAAATGAACACTAACTCCAAAAGTAAAAGTCGTATTGAGGACAGATTGAAGCAGGTCAGCGATGCCTCTCAGTAGAAATCCCTAATGGACATGCATTACTGATGTCTGCAGGGAAAACAGCCAAAGAGGAGCCACTGTTTCCCGCCCATGAACCGAGAGCATCGGAAGATCATCCACGAGCTGGCCGAGGTCTACGCCGTGGAGAGCGTGAGCTACGACAGCGAGCCCAAACGCAACGTGGTCATCACGGCCCAAAAGTAAGAGCTCACTTCCAAAACATACAAAGAGCCACGCTAATGAAAATGAAGTGTAGATTGTGGATTTGAGGATGTCTGTGTGTATTGATAACGTTCAGGGGGAAGTCGACGTGTCCAAACTCAACCCTGACATCACTGATAGACAGAGAGTCGGCTTCGAGGGCCCCTCCTCCCATCGCTCATATCAAACAGCACAGCAGCAAGTGAGTCTACTTCCCTGATTCCTCGTTATCCCTGGGTTCTCACAGGAGATCGTAGCACCTCACCAGAGTTACACTGAGAACAGACGTTCAGGGTGAGGAGCGGGAATGAAAGAAGAATCATTCTCCAAGTCACTGAACCCTTAAATTAATTTTGAAGCTGCCGTTTTATTGTAAAAAAAAAGCTGCTTAGTGTTGCTTTAAAAAATCACACTCATTTGAACTTTATCTGGATTTTCCTGCCTCTTTCAAAACTAATTTCATCTTATTTTTTCTCCTCCAGGGTCACCAGCGGAGCTTCCTGGTCCAAGATGGTTAAAGAAGAGCCTGTGATAGATTATTTTGATGTCCAGGACTAAGATAGAACAAACCTCAGGATTCTGCTCTGAAACATAACTTTGCATCTGCCAAAACTTTTACTGTTGCATTCATCAAGGATCAATAAGAATCCCTCTAGCTTCAAATCTAATAAAATATCATTTTAATAAAATCTCTCAGATGTGATTACCTCCCTGAATCTCGGGGGAGGAATAGAAGGAGTGCTGAGCAAAGTCACCTCATGAACTAAGATATAAAAGTGTATCTGAAGGTGAAACATTTTGAAATAATCCAGAGTGTTTTCTTTTCCTTGTCTGATCTGTGGCCACTCCCTCATCAAGACAATTTCATAAAAAGCAAATTATTCCCCATGTAAAGGAAACAGCTGTTGACATCAGTCCAATCGCTCCTCATCATAAAAACCTCATATCTCTGCAGCAGATTGTTTTTCAGATGATGCTCTGGTTTGAGATTCTGCACCAGTGTGCCAAGCAGCGTTTCAGCTGCCGGGTACCTTTTGTTTTCTTCGCTGGTATCGAGCCAAAGCTTCGGTAGTGAGCCTCTGCTGATTGAGTTTCTGGGTAGATAGGAGTGGGCTGCACTGCGGAGAGAGAGCTTTGTTCCAAACAAAGCTATGACCCAGATGAGTTTTCTGAAGAACTCTTAAAGTGTTTAGAGGTCAGACTCAGAACTTGTTCACCTGATGAGGATTCATGTGGTGGTTAAAGGAAGGATGAGAGTAAGAGAGCAGTAACTGCTGCATATTTTACTCAAGTGTTTCCACTTATATTTTTCTTTTTATTAAATCATTACCTACAGTTCTTGACAACCAAAACGTTTGAAAAGACACCAACAGCAGGAAGTAGTCTGTTCCTCCATCCTTTTACTTTCATGCTGATTTTATGCATCACTGAATAAAATTGTTCTGTGTTTACATTTCCTGACATCTGTCATACTTAGCAATGAAGGCTACACTGGTACCTGTGGATCGACTTGTTCTATAAGTAAAATTTAAAAGGCCAAACTCTTGCCAGTCAGGATTCTAAGCTTTTTAAATTTTAACAGACTATCGGTTACAGGTAAAATGGGCTTCAGGGACTTATGACTCAGATTGTAACATTTCATAGACTTCTCATGTTTACCAAATTGGTTATGAAGAAAATAGTTGTTGGTTGAAGATAAACAAAGAAAATATGAGTCAAACTGTCTATCTATCCATTTATTGGTCTGTCAATCCATTGTATCTGTTCTATCCCTCCATCTATTTGCATCTGTCTAACTCATACACTAATATATTATAATTGTTTATTGATAACATCTTAATTAAGGGACATTGACCCTGATCCTTTGCAGATGCTTTTCCAGAACCGAAGGTAAGAGAACAACATAAAACCCAAACCAGTCAGTGGATTCTATTTAAAGTATTACTTCTCTACGAACCATTGGCAAATCCATAATGAAATTATTAACAGTTATAACTTAGATGATGCCTCATGATGAAGAGCATGTTAGGGAGCTGACTTAGAGCATCAATAAAGCTTAATACACAATAAATAAAAAGCTATTTGCTGCAAAAGCTATTCTAAACACCCTGTATTCAACATTTTAAATAAAACCTTTTTTACAACAGTGCCTCCCTCCCTCTAAAATAAAACCCCGAGTACGATTTGCTGACGCTCCCTGCCGCTGGTTGGGTTTTTTCATTCTATCGACTCCCCGGTAGAAAGGAACCTGCGCCTGCGCCCCTGCTGCCTTCCCCCGAACGAGGCTTCACCAATCCGGGCTCTGGCTCCATCCCCGGCTCGGCGTCCCACAGGCCAGCAGCGCTCATCAGACGCCTCGCTGTCCAGTAATGGAGAAGTGATCGGAGGAGGGAGAGAGAGAGAGACATAGAGAGAGAGAGAGTGCAAGAGAGGAAGAGCCGCTGCTGCTGCCTGAGGAAGAAGAAGAAGAAGAAGAAGAAGAAGAGGAGGAAGAGGAGGAGGAGCAAGAAGAAGAGGGAGCCGTGAGGAAGTTGAGGAAGAGAAGCTCCGAGCCCGGACCCGGACACCTCCGCACAGACACATCCGACAGCTGCTGTGGTTGAGTCGCGACCCCTTCACCGAAGAACCGCGCACAGTGATGGAGAGAAAGGTACGGATGCTCCTGCTGCACGCTGGGCCACCATTGAACTCCTGTGTGTGTGTGTGTGTGTGTCTGTGTGTGTGTTTTCTTTATGCTGCAGGCCGGATTAGTGGGAGTTGTTTATTTTATATTTTAATATATATATATTTATTCTCATGTAGCTGCAATGTATTGTGCATGTAAAAAAAAAGCTGCAGGATTATCCCCTCGTGTTGGATCGTCTGCATTGAGTGGGGATGTGGTTGGAGAAGGAGGTGGAGGTGGAGGAGGTGGTGGTGGTGGAGGAGGTGGAGGTGTTTTCAGAAGGGCCACAGTGGCCTGTGCAGCCCCGCGTCTCCCTCACCATCACGCCGGGTCGTTGCACCGCCTCACCCCCGCCACCTCCACCTCCTCACCCCTCCCCGTTGTCTCCTCCAGCCGCCGCAGACACCAGCAGCTCCGGCTTGTTAACCTTGACTGGTGTGGGAAGCAGACACTTGAGGAGCAGCAGTGATCCATGGATCCATCCTCCCTCTCTCCCTCTGTGTGTGTGTGTGTGTGTGCTGCTTCCTCTTCCTCCTCTTCCTCCTCATGCACGCCTCCAGACACACACACATGCACACAATGCTAATAATAATAATAATAATAATAATGGTGGAGTGTCCAAGTGTGGAGTGGGTTTTGGATCTTGCAGGAAAAGTTTCAGTGTGGCTGTGTGTGTTCAGTGGGTGCACACACAGCAGCAGGAGGAGGAAGAGGAGGAGGAAGAGGAAGAGGAAGAGGAGGAGGGGGGTTCAGGGTGCACAGTTGTAACCAGATCCACTTCTGCTGATTCCAGAGGAAAATCTAATTTTTTAGATTCCAGCTGCAGCCGGCACGTTGTCTGAAGCTGCAGCTACGTCTCCACTGTTTGTGGAGATAAAGAGACAAAGGCCACAGACTCAGTGGTATAGAAATACTTCTATAGACATTATGGGGGAAGTGTCTTTGTTTCTCCTTCCTGTGAGTTGGACGATTGCTTCCTTAATGTCCGTATGCTAAATATGAAGCTAGACCAGCAGCCAGTTAGCGTAGCTTAGCATGGAGACAAACAGCAAGGCATAGCTAGCCCACATACTTCAGGGCCCCTCTGCCTTGGCCCTAACCCCTTGATATGAAGGGCCCTTCACTGGGAGGCTATAAAATCTTGTCATCAGTTATTACAGTGACAAACGATATCAGCTAATGGATAATAAAAGATAATGGAGACACAACTGCAGAACAGACGGGACACGTTGATCTATTGATAACGCTAGTCCTGTCCATCTTCACGAACGTTACTCTCACAATTAACGTTAGGCGGGAAACCATCGTTAGCAAAACAGCATCCCACCTAGCCTACTTGATGCTACTCGGCATTAAGACTAGAAGCGAGGGATGTCTAACATGTATTAACTTATCAGTGACATTTTGATTTTTTAATCTCGTTTGTTTCATAAATACAAACACTGCTATAAAACCACGTTACGTCTGTCAGGTGGGCTATTTCTTGCTAACCGTTATCTGCCATGCTAGCTCCCCCGGCTAATTTAGGCTAATTCCCAACTAACTGGGTGCTAGCTTCAACAAACAGCTAGTTGTTGACCTCATGCTAACAAATGCAGCTACGTAGGCTAGCTTTTCCCCCTGTTTCAGAATCATTCCTCGCTAAGCTAATGATTTATTAGCTGTCGAGAGTTATTTGAGAGTGTAGTCTCAAATAACGCTTAGCAAGAAAATAGTAGCCTAGCTATAAAACAGTACTGCCCAAAATGAAAAGTATAGAAAAAGAGTTTTAATCAGGCTATTTTTAAACCATTTTCATTTTTCGAGGTATTGCACAATACCACGGATGCAGAAGAATGCAACTAACATGGCACTGAGGGATGACGCTTAATGGACACAAGTCATTTAATAATCTGGACTATTAAAAAGGTTGATACAGAACAACCTGTACGTGGTTAACAGGGTAGGTTTTTACGGGGGCCGAGAATAGGAAGAACACAAACAAATTAAGACGACAACTTAATCGATGTGACGACACGTGCACTGCAGAAAAGTGAAGCACTCGGCTGTGGTTCGATGTTTCTTCAAGTTTCCTCACCTAACCCTAACCCTAAACCTAACTGACGAGTAGCAGACTTTATGTCATCACTTTTGTGGGTCCCCTGGAAACATGTTGTTTCTGTATTTGCATTTGTTGTGACTTTATGCAGCACATGTGACGTCAAATTGTGTTCTAGTTTGCATGTGTTTTCTTCATTTGCAGTGTGTTGAGCTCTCTCGGCCACCGTAGATTTAAGTTTCTGTGCAAATGCATCACATCTGAGAATCTGTCAGAAGAATGAAAGACAAATGAAAGATATTTACTCCTCAACCTGAGCAAGGTAGAAAATGGACTGTGCCACTCAAAGGCCACTGGCAGCTTAAGGTGGATTGTTTTTCTTGTGTGTTATTGTGTGTTTGTGTTTGACGTTGTGTGAATCAATGAAAGCACCTTAAAACCTCTGGGTTAATGTACAGAACGGTTGAGAAATGCATGGAGGACCTGGTGACTCATCGGCTTGGGTTTGATTCTGTGTGTGAATGAGAAACACGGGCACAGACGTTTGGGTGCAATTAGTCAACAAAGATTGTTGCATAACCAGAACATTGCTGATTGTGTGTTGGTTTCCCATGGATCTTATCGCTCAGGAGGGTTTTTGTGTCACATTTTTCATATATTTTCCTTTCTGTTCAATTTTCTTTGCATTACAGGCTGTATAGTTATGCTATTTCGTTATTTTTTTGATGTGGAAGTGGCTGAACCCTGTCGGCTCTCTCTCTCTCTCTCTCTCTCTCTCTCTCTCTCTCTCTCTCTCCTCTCTCTCTCTCTCTCTCTCATCTCTCTCTCTCTCTCTCTCTCTCTCTGTGGAGAACTAGGACAAAAAGAGCTAATTTCTAAACTCCAGTCTTCCCTGACCCAGCTGCCGGCACACAAGTAGAACAGAGCCATTAGTATGCAAGGTGCTGTCACAGCTCCTGAGGTCTGATAGAGGATCAGAGGATCAGCTCCTTTTACAGTCCTCTGAATGCTTGACCTGGCTTTTTAAGGAGAGCCACACTGGATTACCCCCCCCACCCCCACCCCCCCACACACACACACACACACACCTCCCCTTCACACGCACACACACATTATTCAGTCATGTTTAAAATGTAGTTTGGGTGGCTCATCAAGGTCGATCAATGTTTCACTGAGCGTACGGCTGCAGTGTCTCTCATAAATGTTGTCAACAGAATCTTTTTAGCAGCGGTGGGATTGATCAGACAGAATCTGGACGCCATACGCTTTTGGCTTTGTTTCCTAAATAGCAGGTCACCCAATTAAATGTTCCCTGGCTTTGTGTTTTGTGTTGTTTGCTGGATAAACGGACAATGGAGCACTTCCTTTTTTTTTGTGCCGGTGAGGAATGTGCAGACTCAATGGCTTTTTGTTACCCTGCAAACAAATGAGCCCACAGGAAACTTTATGAAAACTATTGATTACATGAAATATTAGTGTACAGACTTTCAGCCCGTTCCCACAGTAGCCTGCGGACAAGAGTATTGTGATAATTAAATCATAGTTTCAATAGGTTCTCAAGCGAAAATGCTGGGTTGACCTTCTCAAAAGTGAAGATTTATTTTATGTGTTATTGAATTGAATAGATTTTAGTTGTTATTGTCTGGACCATATCAGTAATAATGCTCTAAAAACAATAGAATCTGACTGTAGATTTCTGGGGGTCGATGCCAATACCAATATTAGGCAGTAAAACAATTCCAACATATTGGCCAATATAAATATATGTTTCAAAAGATGGCAATTATTACTAAGATGTCATTATAAAACGCTTATGACCAAGATGTAATTGATGCTTGATATTCTACAGTTTAACAATAAACCTTATCATAAATAACTGTAAAAGAGAAGAAAACACAAATACAACCAAATGTGTAGGAATTGAATTCGGAAAATAAACATTAATACACATATTTTCTGCATCGTAAACATCTTTGTTAATATTTTATTGATCAGTGTAAACAATAGTGATAAAAAGCTTTTTCCTCACTGTTAATTCTGTAAAAGATAAATTTTTCATATAACAAACATGAGACCCACAGATACATAAAATGTCGTTGAAAAGCTCCTATCATTCCAATTTAGATTTGGCCCATCGATTAATCCTCTGCACTCAACGAGCAGACGATGTGGTGATAAACTACAGTTAAGATTTATTTCACATATACAGTCCATATAATACATTTACAATCCTAGTACTGAGGGCCGACACTGTGTCATTCCCACAGTGAGATTATATATATTTTTAAGCCGAGCTCTTTGTAACCTAATAACGCTTGACGGCCTCTCTGCCCTCCAACACATTACAACTGGTTTATTTTGAATCACCGCTGCCTTACCCAGTACATGATCTGTGTTTTTATTCCAGTTGCATATTACTCCCATTTAAAATGTGCAGTTAGTTTAGTCTAATGTGGACAAACTCTCTGGGTCCTAGTGGTGCTACAGTTCACTGAGCGGGTCCGGTTGACCCATTTACAAGCTACTGCTCGATACTGCACCACACTCTCATGTGGGCTGCACACATTTCAAATAACAGACTCTACATCTTTCCTTTTCGTTGTAAAAGCTTTAAATAATTCAGATTATTCAAATTATTTTTAGACTAGGGAAACTGGAGTCAGTTATTTTAATGCTCTGCTGATTCATAGATTATTTTTTCAATGAATCCTGTCGTCACAACTAGTCGGTGATTAATTGTCTGTCGATTAGTCGGTTAATCATTTCTACTGTAGCATGTGTCTCCTGCTTCTTACAAAATCTATATGTCAAAGGTCAGAAATTCTAACTTATTAGTATTCAAACAGTTCACGACTCTGAGATGGAGGAAAATGAATATTTGTTTGGTTGTTGGTGAAACTGAAAGTGAATTTCATTTGGTTTGATATTGTCCATATTACCATATACAGCCATTTGGTTTTTACTTAAATCTTTTTTGCAGAACTTTTTGTACAATTTCATATTCTGCCTAGTTCTTTACTATTTATTACTAGTGTCATGTACATACAAACATTCAGTTTATTTCGACTTAGGATATATGTCAAAAGATACATATGGTAACCCTGGGCACATGAGAATATAACCTCTTAAATTATTTTATTCTGGAAGTGGAGAATTCGCCTCGGCTGGTAATCCATAATATTTTGCTATTTACTGCTGGCCATTCATTTATTTAGTGGGTAAATGGGCTGGTTTGTATTAGAGGGTTAAGGCCGTATGGTTTTGCATGGGATTTGGTAAGGAATAGTGGGTATAGCTATGGATGAATTGGGTTTTGAGTGTAGCAGGTTTTGGGATTTTGGCAAGGGGTCATGAGGTTGCTGCGGGTACGGGGGTGGTTATGATATTTGCAAATGGTTTTTGGCTTGTAGATGAGTCTTTGAAAGAAGCAAGATGGGATGACTGGGAACTGAAGTTCTAGTATGCTATGGGTGGGGATGGTGGGTCCAATTAAATCGGTTGGGAAGGTGGGCGTATCAAGAGGGTTTACGGGGGAGTGGGATCGAGGGTGGGTGTGGGGTTGGAGTTCGGTATAGTATGTCGAGGTGGGGGGGTTTTTTGTATCGTATGTAGGGGTGGGGGGGTAGGATGAGGGAGTGAGTGAGTAGCGTTAGGGGATAGGGAAATCTGGTGTCGGGTTTTTATGTGTGTTTCGGGATTACGGGAGGGTGGGGGGTTTGGGGTTTGTACTGTGAGGGGGAGAGTGGTATGTCATTGGGGACGGCGCGGGGGGCGGGTTACGAGGAGTGCAGCTCGCGCAGTTTAGTTATTTGAGGTGGCTGCTGAACTGGGATGGGTGGAGTGTAAGGACGATTGTAGAAAAGGGCCTATCTGGATGTTGATTGTGGTTGTGTGTGGGGCGGTGGGAAGTGAGGACATGGTGTTGCGAGTGCTTGGAGTCGGGGTGAGGAACAAATAACAAGTGTCGTTGAGAGCGGTTTTCTGTGGCGGGGCGTTGAGGGTAGAGGGGAACCAGGAACCTTCGGGGTAATGGTTATAATTGGGTTTTGGTTTTCGATTGTTGTCATGGAATGGATTCGATTCTAAGCACAACAAGTGTAGGCGGGGGGGTAGTGTGTGTGGTTGGGAGCGCATATTGGGAGGCTTGGTTTCCCCCTTGGATGGGAGTATACGTTGCGTCAAGGTCCCATTGGATGGGAATGATAGCGGATTGGGGGATGGTTTGGGGATGGATCGAGGTATTTGAGTTCCACCAGACAAATCCCCGTGATAATCGTACAAGATCCGGCACATTCCGCTTCTACGGAGGCTCAAAATCTCATAGGAATAGAGGGTATAATGTGGGGGGCCACAGGTGCGAGCTGAGTTAGCCATGGGCGTGGCTAGGTGCAGCTAACCGCGTGGTTGAGTTGGTGAGTGCGTGGGATGACGGTGGTGTGAAATGGCTGGTCTGCATAATTAAAAAGCATAATGGTGAAGTGGTTGGGAGTGATAGTTTCTAAATAATAAACGAGGTACTTAGTATAGGGGACTAATTCTGGGGGGATGGTTGGTAGAGGGTTGGTGAAGGACAAATGGTGGTCCGTTGGGAAGGAATAGCGATGCGAGGAAGGCTGGGTGGATAATGAGTCAAGCTCTACACCCCCGGGTCCATCAGCGACGGACGGATAAAGACGGCTGTACCGCCTGGGCGGTTATTCGATGTAGGGGAAGCAGTTTCTCGGTACTTGAGCTAGGGCTGCTGTTAACGCACTATACGGTCTCGCCAGCTGGACATTGAGCCATGTGTCGGATTTGCCTATAGCTGTCGGTCATGACGCAACGCTCCCCCACGTCGGGGAACTGTTCGGCCTCGAGCCAGTCGCCCACACTCCTGGGGACCATGCTTTGTTAAACGTGGGAGACCTGGGAAATGTCACCTGCATATTAAGGTTTCTAGACCCCGCTTGCTCGGTTTCGCCGGAGGGCGAACTGACGGAGGGGAAAGGGAGACGGACGCAAAATTATGAGACCTGGTGCGAGGGGGGCGCAAACGTTACCAAACCTAAAACACAACACCTCCAAAGAGTTTAGCAGGAAGGTATGTATGGTGTAGACGAGGGAACTGCAGCGAGCAAAACAAATCATTAGGAAGAAAAACGGGAGGGGTTGGGGCGCCCCCATCCGAGGGGTGAGTCAGGGGTATAATTTGCTGCACCTGCGCTGTAAGGTTACTGACTTTCAGAAAGGAAGAGTGTATGTTTGATGGAGGAGGGAATATTTATTGAATTCAGGTCTTTGAAACTTATAAACAATAAAACCTTTTGGCTGAGTAGCAGCGGTTTAGAAGGTGAAGGATGAGCAACGTAAGAGGGGGAGGAAGGGGGTGGGGAAGGACATATTTGTATATGTATGGGTGGTTGAGTTTTTTCTTAGTTTTACAAATACTTGAACCAGCACCGTAGAGAGGAATGGTGGGAGTTGCCGGATTTCGAAGATAGTGGAAGGCCTTTTCATGATTGGGTCCGGTGTAGAAAGTGTTCGGATGTTCGATGCTGATGCAGACAAGTGGAGATATGGTTGGGCAAGCGACGACGGATAAAGGGGTTGTAGGGGAGAAGAAGGGAGAGAGAAAGCGATGGGAAAGAGGATGGTATGTGGAAAGTTTAGAGAAGGGGGTAGTCTTCAGGAACAAACAGGCACGAAGGTATGGGGGGTCGGTGAACACTAAGAAAGAGAGCAAGCGATTGTCAAAACCGGTGCCGACTGTACAGGGAGCTGAAGCGGAGCTAATCGGGCACGTGGTACAAGTGTACCCTTGAGTGATGGTTCGCCCATAGACTGGCACATTGCAGCAGCTAGCGCCGCAGAACGTCGCGGACCCCCCCAAACAGGCGGCGACAGGGTATTGATGATGAGGGTGCGGGGGGGCGACGGAAAACTGAATGGGGGCTGAGATGATTTAAAAGTTACATTGCTTATGTATTTGTACATTGTGGGTAAATGCGGCACCGGAACAGAACATCATAATAAACACACGTACAAGGGTTGATGTAGGGAGAATGATGAAACTAAGTAGAAGGTGATAAATGGAATGTGGACCAAAGTGTGATACAAGCATGAACGATGGAAAAAGGGGGTATTGTTGGGAAAGGTATTGGGCGGTAGGCGGCATATAAATATAAAGAGAGGGGGGGAAGGAGGGGAAGCTTAGGGCGATACGTGAAAGGAGTTTTCGGGATGGGGACTGAAACTGGGAATTTGGCCGGGGTCTCGCTCCCGAGCGCCCGTACTCTGGATTAGCGACTAAGTGGTGTGTGACTAGGGCTGGGTTCGAATTCAGTAATTCTTTCTCATTCGTTTTCACCGGCCTCAGAATTTGCCTTTTTCCTTTCCCAATGAGCGGGAAAAAATAAACACTAAAAAAAACAGGCAAAGACGTATGGATTTTCTCTTCCTGTAGTCCAGGGTATTGCCGTTCGGCTCGGTGGTATTGCAATGTAGTATGTGGTCGGTGGGTGATCGATAGCTAGTTTGATATAATTTTCGGGAATTGTCAATTTTATTTTCTTTTTATTGAGGGGAGAGTTAATTCGTGTTGTATGTCAGGTATGAGGTCTTGGAGTGTCGGGCCTAGGGGGGGTAGGGCACAAATTGAAGGGGGGGGAAAGAAGGGGGATAAGCGCCCCCGAAGAGAATTGATAAGGAGCGATGGGAACTCTCTGGTCAAACCCATATAGAGGCATGTGAACAATTTAAATGACCGGGATACTAAGTGAGTGTGTTTTTACCCTGTAAAATTACAGTGTTTTAGTGGTAATGGGCTGGTTTGGGTAGGAGTCGTTGTTTGAGGGCGGGGACGAGCGATGCCCATGGGCAGGGAGCAGGTCGTTTTATTAGAGGACAAAACTTGGGTGTAGGTGGACTGGTCCCCTGGGGGGTTTGTTTGTTGCGCGTTTTTGTGTACTAAAACTATGGAGTGGCCGTGTAGGTCGGGGGTATGAGTTTGGGGCTAGGTAAAGAGAAACCCCAACGCGTCGAAAGGGACTTTCTAAAGGGAAGGTTTGGAATTATGTGCCCTCAGTTAACACCTGTACTTAGATGTAACAGTCTGCCATTAACCTGCCCCTTTTGGCTTTAGACCCGCATCAAAGACCCTGAAAACCTCCGCGCTTCGCTCAGTAACTTATCGAAAAAACTCAAATGACAGAGTATTTGGGATTGTTGTTTTTTGGGGGGTTGTCTGCAAAGGACTTTAGCTGCTTCTCAGTGTGCGAGTTATAATAATTAATTTTAGGTGTCACGTTCTCAAGCACACAAAAATGCCAGATAATAGTCGCTGATGTAATCTGTGAGGATTTTTATTTATCCATTCTGCAGACATTTGAAAGGTGGCTAGAGGATGAAACAGAGTTTTCTTGCAAATCTAGAATTCCAAACAGTAAGTGCATGAAGCTATGCCATAGAAAAATCCCTGTTAATACTTTGCTGTATGGAGCGTTGATGCTGGGATAAAGCCTTAGTGTATCCTCCTGTGGCCGAAAAGTAGGGAATGAATGGAAAGAAAAACCACAGCAAGAGCCGCTGAGAGAAGAAGCTTTGTACAAAATCCAGTCTAATGATGAGAATTTGGCTCAAATAAGTAATAAGTTCTCTTCTGCTGTTAAAATATTTAAATACACATTTCATGGCTGACCGTATGTGTGTTTATTTATTTCCATACACCTTTCCCAAACAGACAGTCCCATTGGAAAATGGGATCTCCTTCAGTTCAAACACCCAGCACCTCACTGCTCCCCTGGCTATCTGTTATATATGCTCCCTCTCTTGGTCATCAGTCAAATAGCTGTACTGATCGCCATCCCTCACCCTCCTGTTAAGCCACCACCTCTCACCCCCCTGTCTGCTTACAGACTGCGACATGTACCATGTGGTGAGACTTGCGGCTGGCTTTGGTGGGGAGACGGTGGGGTGGTCCTGCAGGGGGGTAGTCTCCTGCCCTCAAGAGGCGCTCCGTTCTGCTCATATGCCCGAGCAGCCGGATCTCTTTGATTATTCGTTGAATGCCCCACGTGCCGTCGATATAACAGAGAAGGGATAGAGAGCGGGTGCGTTGGTAGCGAGTACTCTGAATCGCGCAACTCCCACTCTGGTTGAGCTTGCGCTTCTTGGCCTTGTGGAAATGAGAGTGTAAGACACCGTGTTGGGGAATGCATCTTCAAACCTGGTGTCATATGCAAAAGGAATGGTAATCTATTGCTGAACGTTGTGTTCGTGGACTCATTAATCGAATGTGCTGCAGTTAGGAAGGGATCACAGTATGGGTTTTGTTGTAGCGGTTACACTATCTTTAATCAGTAAGCGTTTCGAGGTCCTGTCAGTGTGCTCTCACTAGAACATATGCAGCTGATACGACCCGTGTCTCCGACAGAAGGTTGTCACCAACAAGCAGAATAACAAGCTGGGGAGCAGAGCTGTGGTGGAGGGAAAGCTACGTTATGTCTATCTGATAAGTCGGTTTTAATAATCAGGGGTGTGAGGGTATATCTGAGAAGGACAGGTTGTTGATCCGGTCCTTTGGATCTCTTCTTGGTTCTATCCATACGTCTTTCTTTTACGTTAAATAAGTGTCTGTTTACCTCATAGTGTTGTTAGGTAATATGAAAGCTTTCTTTAAGAAGAGTCATCAGGCTCATTTATAGACGCCCTCTCAGTGGATGACAAGATCCTCCAGATAAGGTCCGACTTCTGGCCTAGGATGTCAGAAGAACAGTACTAACGCAGCTAGTGGCTAATAGATGTAACTGCAGAAAGATTGTTTCCTTTAGGAGCTGTGACTGAAGCGACACCCTGTTTGTTCTGTTAAATATTCCTTGTGCTATCTGTCTCTGTGGGGTGACAATGTTTGTGAGTGGATTGCATTTCATGCTGTCTTCTTGCAATTTTTCCTGTTGTTTAAAGACCCTTGAGGGCGTGTATTCAAGTTCACCCTTGTGATAACCTGGTTCGACACCTCTCTCACCAGGAGTCCGAGGGAAGAGGTATCAGCGGCCGTGGCGGACGTTAATATGTTGCCCTGATTCGTGTTGTCACAAGCTAAGTCCCTTCCTTTCAATCTGCCCCACTCAATTCCTTTTGTCATTCAAATACGATCATATGAATATTTCCAATGCCACTGAAGTGACTGGCTGGTTGTGGGAGGCGAGGTTGTTGGCGGCGGTGGCAGCGAGGCGAAGGGGACCTGAAAGAGTCATCGACACATCCCCTTTACAACGTTAGGCGTGCTTGTTTTTAAGTCAGGGACTAACGACCTGTGTGGCGAGGACAGAAGTGTGTAACTTGTATTGATGTTTTATGACGTCTTTGTTCACGTCTACAGCTTCATAAATCACAGCACACACACTCAAACACACACACACAGTCACTCTTCACACTACACAAGATTCAGCTTTTGCTTCATTAAGTCTTTCGTTTATTCCTCGCATCACATTCCTCTGTCATGGTGTGTGTTTTGTGTTTTTTTTGTCGTGGGGGGGGCTTTCAGGTTCTTGCAATATTTGTGGAGGAAGCTTCAGGAAAACCAGCTCGAGGGGGAAATCACAACCTAGAGCCTAATTCCATGTGTCAAGTGACACGCGTCACCTTGCTGTGCGGAGCAGCACTTGTTTGTTGTGCCATGGCTCCGCAGCCTGAGACGCAGCCCCTGAGCGACTAGTGGGTGTGAAAGGTGATAGCTCTATGAGGCGGTGGAGGAGATTCGCCTAACCTGTGAATGCACTCTCACAAAGGCCAGTGCAGAAACATGGGAGATGAAGCGTGCTTCTCCTTTTGATGAAGTGGGCTGAGAGCTCACTCCCATTGTGACACATGCTTTCGACTCAGTAGGTGAAACCGTCAAATATAGTCCCACCTTTTTTAGTTTGTTTTTGCTTTTAATTGAGGAAAATCAGAATCACCTCCTCCTCCTCCCTCCATCCTCACTCCTCCTCCTCAGCTCCTCCTCCTCCTACTCCTCCTCCTCCTCCCTCCTCCTCCTCCTCCTCCTCGTCATATATGTGCAAATTTGTGAGTCGTACACATGCACTAATGATTATGCAGCGTGGGCCCTTTTTAGTGCCCAATGGTCCTTTTTTGTGAATGAGTCCAAACTTGAGCTCTCTGTGTGTGTGACCGTGGCATTTGGGTTGGTCACCAGGGGGAATGCTGCAGAAAAAAAGGGAATGGCTTAATATTTCTAACCTCCCAGCCCCCAGTCGGGACCAAACGGCAGCCTCTCTCCGGACATGTTGTGCCTTATCTACCAATTGGAATGCAACAGCTTTGTGTGGGGGGGAATAGCAGCAGTGTGGGGCTGGCTGAAACCCCACCTTGCCAGACCCCCGCCATGGCTCCTCCAACCACCACCACCTCCACCTCCAAGGGACGGACCTGTGCTCCCTGAAAGGCAGCTCAACTAAAAAGTGAGCTAGACACACAGCGAGGCACTCGGGCAGGGGCCTGCATGCACATTCAAAATAGAGGGAGAGGGAGGGAAGACGCTCCGAGATCGAGGGGGGGGGGGAGCGGGCGGGAGGGGGTGGGGGGGGGGAGGGGTGGGGGGGGGGGGGGGGGGGGGGGGGGGGAGGGGGGGAGGGAAATGGGGGGGGGGGGGGGGGGGGGGGGCGGGAGGGGTGGGGGGAGGGGGGGGGGGAGGGGGAGGGTGGGGGGGGGAACACGGTCGTCTTCAAT